>OW240912.1:106859106-107014106 GCA_933207985.1 Pelobates cultripes | reverse complement strand
TGCAAGCAATACTGTAACACAATCAGAATGGGTAAAGATAATTAATACATAATAACAACACAAACTGCAGATGGATCCACTGTTACCTGGCATTTTACAGTGTATGGCAGCAGAAGGCACTCATATTTTGCAATGTGTAGTCGCAGGCGTTACTGCCAACACAAGCTGGCCTACTAAAGCCAATGCCTAAAAGTGAATCCAAATTTTAATAAAAACACAAATCCTTCTGCCCCCTCGTCACCCAGACTCCATTGGGTCAGATCAAGGCTGCCTAAGGGGCAAACATGCCCCACACAAACACACATTCATACTCTCCCTTACACATGTAGGCAGTGGTTTTTAGCTTACTCTTACCAGACCTTGACCCTTTTGTTGGACAGATTTCAACAACCAATCCCTTATCAACCTAATGAGATTCAGAAGATGTTTTCATTGGGCTACTGGCCCAATAGTGTTGGCAGCTATGCTATTTTTTCTGCTTTAGATATTATGTATAATAATAAACCACACTCACAGCGTAAATGCAGTAACAGAACAGCACTAGGCCAAAGAATACCTAGCGCTTGTGAACACTGCTTCAGTAAACCTTTTGGCCTGCCCCACTGTGTTCTTGGGTCAACCTGGAACAACCTGGCACTTTGCCCTGAGTGGCTACATTGGAGTTTCCTTTCATCTCTACAAACCCTAATCCTGCGACTAGTGAGGACACAGAGAGATGGGATAAAGAACAATAAGCTCTTTTAAATACTCTTAATCCCATCTGTGAATTCAAGTCATTCAATCAGCAGGAAACCAGAAAAGCATTGCTCTATGTCAATCTCTTGCTTTCATTAAATTGTACAGTTCTGTTGTATGTCTAATCTGCTTAGTACTTTCTCATGTTTAAATTACTGCATTGTGTGTTGGTTTTGTCTGTTAGTTTACTGGTCAGTGATGTTGACTGTTTCCTATAACATAACAAAATATACAGAAGCCACTAATACAATGGAACAAAGGTAAGTCATTCAAGTCACAATAGTTTGGTTAGACAGAATGACATCATCATCTCCTTACATGGTTAGCTTCCTGTTGACACATGTATAGTCACTCCTACTCTTTTTTTCTCCATATATAAGGCCTGGTTCAGGGAACTGATAGGCCGATTTAGGATTATTATATGTTCAGATGCAGCACTGATCTAATGGCAGATATGGACAGAATAAACAATATGTATCTCTCTTACGCACACATGCAAATGCATACGCACTCTCCGTTACACACATACCCAAAGGGAAACTCTTACATACACATATATACACATATACCCATCTACATGTATAAACAAAACACATATACATTCTGCTTTTGTCTGCCCATTGCAAATTTTTGCTCTACCTTGGACTGATGGCCAGAGAACCAAGAACGTGATCTCTCTGTCAGTGCTGAGTTTGAAGAGCCAAATGAAAGTAAAGAAAGATACAAAGGTGTATTACCAATCCTTAGCATAGTTGAGTTTAGAACTGAGAAGGGAAGAATAATCAATATTAGAATCTCTTGGTCAAATGACGATCGAGAACAACTACACAAAAAACTAAGCCAAGCCACAGATTGTGTAGGACTGAATAACAAGCTCAGTCAAGGCCAAATGACATTGGATTTAAAGAAATGTATTATTGGGAGTGCAAATACTCAGGAATGGGCACCATCAAAGTGTAAGGAAGCATTTTTGGAAAAACCACATGCATTGATGTTGACTAAGGCAGGTGGTCATGCATCAATAGCATGAAACAAGGTAATAAATCTTCAAGCAACATTTCAGAATCAGTGAAATCTGGATTTAAATTGTTGTGAATCAAAAATAACATATTCTAGATGCATGAAAATTTTTTTTAAAAAAGCAAGCCAAGTTAAAAAAAAAGAATATAAAACGTTTAATAGATATGCTCAACAAAGACAATGCATAAGTAAAAAAGGCCCCATTATTAAAGGGACGCTATGGGCACCCAGACCACTTCAGCTCATTAAAATGTTCTAGGTGCAATGTCCCTGTAGTTTTTGAGAGTACTAAGACTGCCTCTACTGGCTGCATTAAGCCCGTGCGCATTAAGCCCCTCCCATTGGATGATGTTGAAGGAGACGGAGCACAGACCCTGCGCTGAGGGAGGTTGGCGCTGGAATTTGGTAAGTTAATACAGAGGTTTTAACCATTTATATTTATGAGGTCAACCAAAAGCAATATCAAGTGAGCTATGCGATAGAGGAGAAAGATTGGGCAACCTTAAGTTAATTAAAGAATCCCAAAAGTTTTTATTCTTTTACATTTTATTTTAATTCTTAGCTTACTAGTTAACTATACTTGTTTTAAATTTAGATAACAAAAATGCAGCATAACAATAAGGTAAACACTTACAAAGTAAAACACAAGAATGCCGTATACCAACAAGCCAGGAAAAAGGATACTATACTAAGCCACAACCTTATACACACTTGCCCACTAGCCTAACTACACCATCCTGGTACTGGGCCCCCTTTTGACAGAAGTAATACTTTGACTATGTGGCTCTGTGGGATTTTGCATTCATCTCTACAAATCCTAATCCTGTGAGTAGTGAGGACACAGACAGATGGTATTCAGAACAATAAGCTAGTTTAAAGCTTTTAATTCCATCTGTGAATCCAGTCATCCAGTCAGCAGAAGAAAACCAGTAAAGCACTGCTTTCTCTATCTTTGCATAAATGGCAAACAGTTTCATTGTTTATTGTTTTAGTGTATTTTATTTGCATTAGTTGTTTTGTAATATCCAGATTACTGCATTGTCCATTTGTTTACTATTGGGAGATTTCAGATCTGTGACTACTATCTAACCTGATTTACATACTCAGATATAAAGAAGTCACACCGGAACAATGGAGGCAATTAGACAATTGATCAAGGGGGAGCCATTCAAGTCACAATAGTTTTACTAGACAGAGTGGCACCATCATCTCCTTACATGGTCTTCTTCCTATTGGTCCATGTATAGGCACACCTACTTTTTAAACCTTATATAAAGCTTTTATCTGTTAACCCGAACAGTCTACTTTTCGATTATGAGATCTGTTACCAGATAAGATCTAACTGTATGGATTACACTGTATCTGCCAATTTAAAGGTCCCAGATTCCAAAGGTTCCATGAACTTTGATGCATCTATTGGTTAAAGCATGGTTATGTACATTTATTGATTGATTAGATTTCTTACCTTATCTGTGGTAAATTTATATGTGTATTTTAATATTATATTGTACCCTAATGTAGCAATGGAATGTTTGTGGCTCAAGGACATACTTGAAAACAAGAGAAATCCCAATGTATCCTTCCTGGTAAAAATGTTTGAAGATAAATCAATAAAGAAATGACAAAATGATTTGCATATATTTGCATATTTTGTGAAATTCATATAGAATGCTTTGGGATTAAGGTTTTATGTTTCCACAGATGGATGTTCTTGTGTTTTATATGGAGCGATCCATTGTCTGGGTTCTTGGACCTGTGACAGAGCTGCTTTAGTAATAAAATCCACTTACAAAGTACACAACAGGACCTAGACAGAACATAAGATCACTACTGGGCACAGACCACCCATCACACTTTGACCTTCTCTATTGTGTATTTGAATTACTCTGGAACCCTGCCCCCCTTGGACACATCCAGTACTATGCTTTGGGCGGTTATGAAGGAATTTCTATTTATCTCTACTAATACTGTGATGAGTGGAGACACAGACAGATGATATAAAGAACAGTAAGCCGCTTAATCCCATCTGTGAATTCAAATCATTTAACCAGCAGGAAACCAGAAATCTTTTTCTTTCTTTTCATTCAGTTAAATTTTAGGATTCTATTGTTTGTCTAATCTGTTGGGTTTTTTTTAATTATTATTTTAAGATCTTTAAATTACTTGATTGTGAGTTAGTTTTGTCTGGTTCTTAATTAATGAATGTCCTTTATTAGCATAACAAAATGTACAGAAGCAACCTGGACAATGGGACAAAGGTGAGTCTTAAAAGTCATCACATACTGTGACTGGACAGAATGGCACCATTGTCTCCTTATATGGTGCGCTTCCTCTTAACACATGTAGAGTCACTCCCATTGTGTTTTTCTTAAAGGAGGATTCTAGGTGACATACAGGGCCACAGGCAAGCATATACATTGTGATGGTAATCACCATTGCTGGGACCATACAAGCACTGTCCTTCTCTCTGGCAGCTTTTTTTAATTACTATTGGCTTCCATTTTAACCAGACTTGCTACACCTTGGACTTGGATTATGTTTGATTGGGTTTGCTGTTGGGAGTTAAGGAACTGTCTGTCTGCGCATGTGTGACATCTCTTAAGTCACCTTGTGCCCATTATAGGTATAGAGTATGTATTATTTGTTGAATGTCTTATGTGCTCTCCTCTCCTACTGATGCTCTCTATCAACTAGGTGTTGTCTGTGGAGTCGGTGCAGCAACAACCGTTGGTTGTTAACTATCCTGGAAGCCTGTTGGTTGTGAAGATCTTGAAACAGTTATATGCACTACCTGAATAGAAAGAATCAATAATTTGCATATTCAGGTAGGTTTGCAGATTATGGATTTCTTGTCACTGTTTGTCTTCCCCACCACTTTATAATTATTGTGTCGTGATATATAAGTACCTGTATGATTCCCCACATGATTATATTTTGTATATGTAATTGAGTGTGACAGTTGTCTAAAAAAAATGTTGGCTTTTCACTGCCAAAATGCTGCCATTTCTTGTGTAAATTATCAATTAAAAAAAAATTCATCCTAATTTACAGTAACTGACAATTCTGTTGAAATAGGGTTCAAAAGAAGCAACAGATGAAACAGCTGACTGAAATCCTGAGCCCAGCAGGGTTGGACCATAGCCATACAAAATATATACAAAATATATTTAATACTCCTACGGCTGCCACAAAAGATGAGCCAAATTCTATCAATTTTGGTAACTCCCAGCATCCATGAAATGACTCTTTTTCTTGCATGCTTTGCATTATTTATGGTTCATGACTCAGCAGATGATGTAAAGTCATGATGTTTTTCCTGGAAATATAAACATTTTAAAACCTTTTTCTTGATGACATATAGTATGCATTTGAGTGGACTGTAATAATTTCTGTTTCTTCTTCTGTATCTTTTTCCAGTTGATTGGAATAATTATTTTATGTATATTTCTTGGGTCAAAGCCTCGACCACATTAATATACGTCTATATTAATGAAAAGTACTAATACGCAATCTGACTTACGGTTTCTTCAGGTTTATTCTTAGAGTTACGGATACATAATAATACATCAAAGGATGTTACAGGATAATGGACGTTCAACAGCAGATGGTAATTGCTGGACTCCTGAAGGTAGAGTTTGACAAGAACAACCTCATGCAGCAAGCAGCAACAGCAACAACAAGACCAAGACCAAGACCTCGTCTTATTGAAAGTTTTGATAGAAATATGTATATTGAATTTATGTATATAAGAACACATTTTTTATTGCATCAATCAAACACACAATTCACAAAACCCGCGAGGGGTGTATTTATGCATTTGCCTATGTACATCTAAAATTCTGAATAGTAACTATTTAAAATATGTGGAGTAGCCATTATCAAAAATACCTGGATAATCAGGCAAAGCTGAATAGGAACTCTAGGAGAGAAAATTGGATACATTTAAGTCCAAGGGTTGCGCTAAAGATTCAAATGCACTTGTATAATATAAGGGAGATCATATGTGATTTATAGGAAAGATCAAAAATATATTAGCACCAGTCTACTATACAATTTTGTAGTGGTCTGGGTGCCTTTAGTGGTCCTTTCTATTTACTTATTGAGGATTCAATGTTTAGGATCTAATATAATTCTCATGGTTATTCACCAAAATTAGAATTGTTGGGAATTCTAGGTGAATTATTTGTGAATTTCAAATTTGGGGAAAAGTAGCCAAACTGAAAGCATGGCTGACAACTATATTTTTTCCAGCTTAGTGATTTTGGACTTAAATGTGAAATACACTTTAAATTCACTTTGAATGCTTTTAATAGCTTAGTGTATTCATTCCCAGATTTTACTATTATCATGATGTAAAGTCATGATTTTATTAAAGACACCGAGGCTCCTATTAAGCTGCAATCTTTCTTTAATTCCCTCAGCAGCAAAGAAATAACAAATGGAAAACAATAGAAAAAACAGGTATAAACATCACAATGACAATATCCGCCTAGTAACATGAACATCCAATCAGCGACATCCTTATCCTATAGTAGGCGGAACATCGGTGACCACTTCCTCTTTCTTGCGCATCCCGAAGAAGAACTTGAATCAGTAGCGGGAAAACAATCAAACACATAACAGTCTTAGGATACTAACAACAATCCAAAGGTCCCCTAGCTAAACTGCACCCTATAGATGTGCAGGCATAAAATGACAGCAATACCGGTAAAGTCTAATCTTACCACTGAAGACAGGTCATTCGAGAAGTAAAGAGAGGTGAGAACCTTACCTTGACCTATACAAGAGCTGCCCAAAGGCGGGTGGGTGGTATAATACTCGACTCTGTGTCTTTAATAAAATCATGACTTTACGTCATGATAATAGTAAAATCTTGGAATTTTATTAAAGACACGGAGGCTCCTATTATGCTAGTTCAAAGCTATGAAATCATGGCTTCTGCAAAATGCTGGATTGGTTTAAAGTAGAAATTATGGAAAGTAGACTCCGAGGACCAATCACCCGCTTTTAAAATATCCTCCAAACTACAGCCAGCAAAGGAGGCTTTAGAAGCCATAGCACCGTGAATCGAAAGAGGAGAAAAAAATGGACCTATCAACACATGCCAAGGACATGAGCCATTTGACCCAAAGAGCCATGGTAGGGGAGGATACCGTAGCATGCGGTTTAAGAAAGGAAATTAAAAGTTGGGGGTCTGGTCCCGTCCGAAGGGGGGCGGTACGTGCTTCGTACAGTCATCACAGGAGCTGATAAAGGATCCACACCTTGTGCCATGCACCAATCATTCCATGTGTGCCAAGCAGACTTGTAAGACTGTATTGTGCCGGGTGCCCATGCGCCCTCGAGAAGTCTTAGAGTCAATTGTCAACTCCCTTGATTGTCCAGGGTCCCTGGAATTTAGCCACGCCATGAGACGGAGGAGGCCCTGGAGGATCAAGGGGGTCCCGTCCGGATCCAGTAAGAGAGATTAGAAGACCAGGAGAAGCCGGGGGCGATATATAGCCATCTCCAGTAAAGGAGGGAACCAAGGTTGTGACCAGAGCAGGGGTTACTATAACTAAACAACCCGATTGGCGTCGCAGATGGAGGAGACAACGAGGGATGAGGGCAAATGGAGGGAATGCATAATTCCTAGTGATGGACCAGTCCTGGGAGAATGCGTTCATAGCCAATACCTCCGGCCTCCAATTGAAAAAGTTCAGAAGCTGGGCATTCAAGCGAGACACAAACAAGTCTATTTCCAAAGGTCCCCAAAGATCCCAAATGCAGTAAAAGATTTGGGGATCAAGCAGATGTACCAATCGGCCGTAATGTTGGATAACCCTGGGATATATTCCACTCTGACAGCAATATTGTGCTGAAGACAAAACTGCCAAAAATCTCGGGCCAAATTCGCCAAGACTTTGGATCTCGTGCCTCCTAGATAATTGATAATGGACACCTGAGATGTTGTCCATTTTCTTTTTTGTAAATATAATATTTATTGATTTCAATGTGCTATGGATAGCATGTGCCATCATCAAGCCTGATAAAAGGGTGGGACGCGCAGGTTCCTACTGTACGATTTATATGTAGGAGAATGTAATGACTGGAGAGACTCGCAGGTCTCATTTGAGCATAATAAACACTGGTACGACAGACACGCAGGTCTCAGTTATATCAGGTAACAAAACAGGTGTCGGACTCAAAGGTCCCTTTGAGCAGAAACATGCACGTAACAGTATGGAGAATCCCGTTTGTCAGGGGCTCAGTGGTTCAGTAGTTCCCTTACTCCGTCTTAAGACTGTCTCATAGTTTAGAGTATGACCATGCGCGGAGAGAGAGTGGTGATAGATAGAAAAAAAGAGACAGAGGATAAAAGAGAGGGCAAAAGGAGAAAGAAGGAGAGAGGAAGGGGGTACGATATATATTGGAACACCACGTTGGGTCCCATGGGAGAGGTGACCAATGGGTGGCGCTGTTCTAGGGACTGAGTTTGTTGGCAAAACCGTTTTTTTGCTGTGGTCAGCAGCCACGTGGTCATGTGTAAGTCCTCTATGGCCCTCAGTTACTCCATCTTGGAGGATTAAGATGGGGATAGCCTGCAGCAGATAGAGCATCGACAGTAGAAAGTTCATTTTAGCCACCTGGATGCGGCCCAGCCATGGGATTGTATGGATAGAACCATTCCTGCATGTCCCTCTTAAGCGTGTTCATGGGGCGAAATTCTCTTTAAAGAGGTATGCGCTATGCCTGGTTACCCATATACTTAGTTATCGAATTTTAGATTCCGCCCATTGGAACGCGTAACTGCGTTCAAGTGAGTCAGCTCAGTTCTGGGGCACAGACACATTCAGAACATAGGACTTGGAAAAGTTTATTTTCAGGCTGGAGACTACTCCATAGTCTTTAAAGGCTTGGAGTATGTTCTGGGTTTGTGAAAAAAAAGAGGAGGTCATCAGCGTATGCTGCGATCTTATGGTGCGTGGTCCCCCTCTCTACCCTGGTTATGTCTGGGTTATGTCTTATTGCCGTCAAGAATGGCTCAAGGGCAAAGACAAAGAGCAGCGGGGATAAGGGGCATCCTTGACAGGTACCATTAAGTATATAGAATTCCTACGTGAGGGCCCCGTTAACAATCACATGGGTCTTGGGCTCCCTGTAGAGTGCTTCTATCCAGTCCCTCATATGTGGCCCGAGTCCCAGGTGAAACAGCACCTGAAACATGTTGTAACGGATCACCTGGCACCCCGACTGGGTACCTCCGTTGAAGGATGCTCCTAGCGCTTCCTGAGTGCTCCAAGCACTCCAGCCGGCACCATAACCCCCGTAGACTCCTTCAGAGAGCAAGACAGGAACAAGCTCTTACAAGAGCTTAGGAGTGATTATAGCAAGGGAATATGCAGAGCATAGCAATCCCTGGTAGCAGATTCCCCCAATAAGAGACAGGACTCCAAATTGAGGGTGAAGTAGAACTGTCTAAAACTTTATTTTACTTGGGACTAGCCCATATGGTCATTACATTAACATTGCTATGAAAACTCAATAAAATTACAAACTGTCAAATCATAGCAGGCAACACACAGTGACTTATTATAACATAATTACATATTTATAAATGGGTGGTGAAGACCATAATTAACACAAAATGTCTCTTCTGAGTCCCAGGTGAAACAGCACCTGAAACATGTTGTAACGGATCACCTGGCACCCCGACTGGGTACCTCCGTTGAAGGATGCTCCTAGCGCTTCCCGAGTGCTCCAAGCACTCCAGCCGGCACCATAACCCCCGTAGACTCCTTCAGAGAGCAAGACAGGAACAAGCTCTTACAAGAGCTTAGGAGTGATTATAGCAAGGGAATATGCAGAGCATAGCAATCCCTGGTAGCAGATTCCGCCAATAAGAGACAGGACTCCAAATTGAGGGTGAAGTAGAACTGTCTAAAACTTTATTTTACTTGGGACTATCCCATATGGTCATTACATTAACATTGCTATGAAAACTCAATAAAATTACAAACTGTCAAATCATAGCAGGCAACATACAGTGACTTATTATAACATAATTACATATTTATAAATGGGTGGTGAAGACCATAATTAACACAAAATGTCTCTTCTGCATGCAGAATTAGCGATATGCAAATCTACCTGAATATGCCAATTACCAGTCTTGCTATTCAGGTAGTGCTACGAAAAGAGGGCACTACACAAGCTCCATAGCCAAATCCACCTAGTTGGTAGCAATCCTCAGCAGTACAGGAGAGCAGGCAATACATCCCAGGGGCCATATTCACATGGCAGGAGGCTGGCAATCAATCTTCTCCAATGCTCAGTTGCGAGGCTGGTTCCGCCACACATGTAATCCGAGCTTACCCTGTCGAAGGCCATCTCCGCAACTGTGGATAGCAGGAGAAGGCCCCCCACGCCCAGCCGCCCTTCCATGCACAAACGTGAGTGCCCTGATAGTGTTGTCCCTTGCCTTATGAGCCATCATGAACCCCATCTGATCCAGGTGTACCAGTGTAGGGAGATGCGTCTATAGCCGTACCGCCAGGATCTTCGCCATTAATTTCAGGTCACAGTTAATGAAGGAAATGGGTCTATAATTTCCATAGCTCTCTCCGTCCTTGCCCTCCTTTGGTAGAATGGTGATGTGAGCAGTCAGGGTCTGTGTGAGTATGGTCTGGAGTTGTAAACAGGGAGCAGACCGCTACTAACTAATCCTGGACACCAATTCCAACCAGGGGAAGGAGGAGGCGGTCCAGAGAAAAGACGGGAAAAAAAACCCCAAAAGATCGCCGCCGTGGCTAGGGAAAAAAGTCAGTTGGAAGCGTATGGTTCGGGAACCGAACGCAGTACCAGCGCGAACTACGCTATGGGAACACAAGCCTGCTGAACCTGGGGCCAAACGAAAATGAATGCTGCCAAATGTGCGCTCGGGATTTGATCCGAATGTGAAAACAGCCTAACCGCAAAATGGCCACCATAGGCGCTCCTCACGGAACGCGCATGCGCGGCTCAGCGGGAACGACCCAGATAGCTCAGAAAACATCGGAAACAGGCAGGCAAAACAAATAGATTAAGGAGAGCAATAGCATTGTGGAGGTAGAGAAAAAACCTCCCCAGGACTGTATGGTCGCAAGGGGACTATAAAGAGGGAAAAGAAATCCCAATAGGGAAAAATTAAACAGCAATTCTTATAGAGAAATTAAAGTAATATAAACCAACAAAATAAGGTATAAAAATAACAGTATTAAAAGGCCAGCACCCAGAGGTACCAGTCACATCAATTAATAAGTCATAAATATCACTCGCCCCATCACTCGCTCTATCTTCCAATAGAACTGGTGTTTATAGTGATTGGCTTTTTTTTTTTTAATTCTTTTTTTTTGTAGTGCATACGATTATAACAATTGCTTAAGAGGTACCCCAAAGGCATTCCTCTAGCGCATTATGAACAGTTTAAACATAGGGGTAGACAGTAGATCTTGCACATTTTTTTTGGTAAGGAAATAGACAGTATAGGTTTACGTTGCTTAGGTTCAAAATGCAGCATAAATTTTGTTTATATAAGACAAGAAGTATTAACGAGATTTTCATTGCATTGCAAAGTCTGAAAAAGACAGGCTATGAGACTTCAACAGTTGGCAATAAACATGCTAGGCTGGATATCTATATGACAACGTTATCTACGCTTAAGTTTATAGCATGGTATTGAGAGAACAAGTTGCAAAAATAATAAATGAACGTTAATTGTACGTTTAGCCTGTAGTGCTGCATGACCTGCAACTTGGGTATTCTGGTAACGATACAAATAATGCAGGTTTACAACGCTAGCTATATAGACATGTTAATACAGTTAGATTATAACGTGATATTTATGCTAGGTCTGAAAATGTTGCTTTAATAGAGCTAAATCGCTTCGTTCTTATGTGCCGGGGTAGTCCCATCGCTAACCGATACCTGCTTTGTTTTGTATGGGTAGCAGGGAGTGAGTGTGCGTTTTATGAGCTGTCCTGGCTATGCTGTGGATTTCCATCTGGGTGCTCACGGATTGCAGCTGTGGTGTGGTGGTGATGCCCTTTTTTTCCCTCTGTGGGCTGATGCCCGCCATAGTAGGGAGGTTGGTGTCGTCCGCATGGGTTTTCCGTATTTCGGATCGATCACTTTCAGACTGGGAGGGATAAGTGTGGTTGGACGGTCTCCTTGTCTGATTGCTCTGCTGGGCAGCAGGCTCCGTGCTTCTAGGTGGGGATGTGTGATGCGCGGTGTATGTCCGTCTCCTCTGTGTTGCTGTTGACCTCGTTGGTGATAGGGGCTGCGGGGGTAAGAGAGGATTTTCCCGCCCCTCCGTATGGCAAGGTCGGGAGGTGGGAGCTGCGGTGGGCCCATGAGAGGGCCGGTCGTCCCCTTGTCCTCCGCACACATGGCGCCCGCCATCTTGGATGCAGCGGTTAGACCCCCCAGCCTCAGTTGTAGTGTCTCGATCAGGGCCACAGGGTGAGGGCCGAGATCACCCCCACCGGCACACAGTGGGCGGGACTGCTCCAGTGTGCACCTCGGCCGGGTACTGTGTAGCGGGATAGTGGGGCAGCGGCCGTCCGCCCCACTCACCCCCGGAGAAGGCCTTAGCTGAGGTAACGAGCAGTTCTCCTCCAGGGGACTGCAGCTCGGTGAGCCAGCCTCTCCCTGGATCCAGTGGTCCTTCTGTTCAGGGCACCATTGCTGTCGGTCTATTTTTAGTCTGTTTTTAGATGGAAAAACATGGTTTAGTCGTATTATTTAGTAGTGTAGTTCAAGAACTGCTTGTGCTTGCGACCGTCCAGCTCGGCGGACCGGCCCCGCCCCCCTGGCTTTCTTTTTATGTCAGCTGTACAACTATATATGTTTGTACTATATTTGTTGTCTGTTATTTGTACTGAAAAATCCTTTCTAAAAATATCTGAGAAAATACCTGTACATGTATAATATATGTTTAATAAAAAATAAATAAGCAAATGTATTCATATTAAAATCACTCTTATACTGTTTTATGCAGAACAGAACAAATATTTAATATTTAGATGAAAACCAGTTGTTTAAGTATATGGCAGTTTTTAGGATAATAATGTGTATGCTTGTCGTCATAGCTGTGAAATGTTTTGACTAATTATTAATATTTGAAGAGTTTTAACCACATTATTTCGTATTTTAATTTTCCTATTTTTAGGGACTTTTTAAAATGAATTCATTTTGTTCTGAGATATTGCTTCCAAGATGCCCGCTTTACTAAAATTGGGTGAATTTATGTACTATTTTATTGGATACACTGTGGTTCTGCCAAATAATTTCATACAATCATAAAATGATGAGTTTAATTTCCCCCCCAAAAAGTCTTATCAATGATTTCACTCCAGCAGTCATGAATAAGCCCAATATAAGCACAATTTAAAGAAAGGCTGTATAATCAAGATCATAATTATGATAGTGTAGTTAAAGGATTTATCACATTTAGTTTAGATGGCTTTATTTATTAAACTCTAAATTCATAAGAAGGAATCTCAAATGTAAGCAACTGGGAGTAACTGAAATAATATTACTGCTGATCTATACTCACTGCCTCCCAAATCATTGCTCAATAATTACAGGAGACAAAGATATAGTGGGTAAGGGCAACAGCCACAGCTTTATTCCGAATGTAAACATTCCAGCCATATCATAAACAACCTATCAGCTGTTTATTTATTTATTACTGGCATTTATAAAGTGCCAACGTATTCCGAAGCGTTGTACAATTGGGAGAACAATACAATATAAACAGTCCGATAAAAAAGGTAGATGGCCCTGCCCGTGAGCTTCTAAAGGTAAAACAGGGAAATGAGACAAGAGGTAGATGAGGAAATTGAAGGTGATGTGTGACTGCAGTGATTAATAACATGTGAAGGGAATGAGGAGGTGATTGGCTGTGGTTGGAAACAGCTGGAGGATTAATGCTATATAGTTAGAAGGAACCAGAGTAGAAATGAAGATTCTTAGTTGCAGGGATGGAAGTTAAATTGGACCTAAGGAAAAAGAAGGTTGCACAGTTATATAAAGGAATTTACAGATCGGAGTGGCAAGCGGAGGGTGGGGGAGGGAGGCGGGATCAGGGGGGAGGAGTGGTGAAACTGACTTGCCATTTGTTGCACATATTAATATATTTGCCTATTAAATCCTATCAGCCAGATTATTTATTACTAAACTGCACAAATATAACAGTAGTAAACTATAAGTAAAAATTGTAACATTGTAATAGTAAATTAATATGTAGTAAAAAGGTGGAAGGAATCCAGTCAGGTATCTTCTGAATCCCAGTCCATACCTTAAAACTTCATAGCTTAGTTGCAGGGATGGAAGTTAAATTAGGCCTTAGAAGCACCTGATGCGAACGGTCGCGTGGCCGCAGAGCTCCAGGATAGACAGCAGAAAAAGTGACATTTCCAGCACCAGAATCCACACAAAAATATACCCGGGGACAGCTCGGAGAACCAGATGGGGCAGAAAAACAAGAAAGCGAGGCCCGCCAAGCCCTGCCAAGGCATGGACATTGGGGAATTATGGCGGCAGGCACTCCTCTGCCAGCCACAACAACCAGATCATGGATCTGCAAGCAGCGATCAAAGACCTGCAACAAAAAACCTTGCAACATGAACACCCAATGGCCGCTCAAGAAGACAGGCACCGCCGATACAATCTCAAGCTCAGAGGAGTCGCGGACTCCATACCGGAGACTGAACTACCACACTTTGTTCGGCGACTCCTCACAGACCTACTGACACCAAAGGCGGCTAAAGCGATCACCCTGGAGGATTTATTTCACATACCACGACCAGCTAAGGCCCCTCCTGCGGCCTCAGGGGACCTAATACTAAAATTCCAATCAGCAAGAGAAAAGAAGATGGTTATTGAAGCCACAAAAGGATAGTCTTCCTACCCCATTGAGGGGATGACCCTCTCTTTCTATGCGGACCTGTTGGCCGGAACACTGACGTGGAGGAGATCCCTCAGCTCATTTACAGCCCTCCTGCGCCTCCACCAAGTACAATACCGCTGGGGATCGAGTCGCACCCTCAACATCAACAAAGGAGATGCCAAACACACTGTCCACAACCCCCAAGAGACCTCAGAGATAATGGGGTTACTGAACAGACCAACCGGCTCAAGCAGGGCACCTCGCAGGCCACATACGTCCGCTAGGAAGACACGCCGTGGATGCCCCAGAGTTCGTGCCCAGGATGCCCCCCAGGCATTCTAGGAGAAAGAAACCCACCACGGCCCAGTCCCTATCAAAAGAATTGACATACCAACCTTGCACCCGGATCCGACACTGGCCATGAGCGAACAGACTGCTCCAGAGACGGTTTGGGGAAGCAGATAATTGCAGACTTACACCTGCCGTGCACAAGTATTTCGGGACTGGGGTGCTGAGGGTTATCAGGCAATTGAAACTGATGGTTTATTTTTTGTATGCACACTGGCACGGTTCTACCGTTACACATAACAATTATTTAACATGTTGGAACTACATTTGGATGCCCACAATATATGCTGCATATACATTCACCTTGGCTTTGTTGCTTCCGTTAATTTTAATTTGATTACTGTTTATAACGCCAAGCATGGTATGCCTCCTATAGATAAAGGCGTTAAAATGTGACCACTACACCATAAAGGGGACACACGGACCCCTAATGACACACAGGCGACACTACACATGCCCACCTTATAATTTTCATATAACCAATGGGTGAAACGCTAATTACAAACCGTGTAAATCTTATTAAGCACCCCCACCCATCTTGTATGTAGTACAAACCCTATTAGACATAAAGCCACTAACACAGTTCAGCTGTGTAACCTATTGACATATCTCGCACGGTTGGTAAATACTATTAAAGCATGCCTACAGTGTAACAGCAAAGTTCATGCTTCTTTATATAACTATACAACCGTGTAACTTATCTGCATAGAACATGACTTTATTACTCATATACGGCATACACAACATGGCAAACAAAGCTTATCCCACTGTTTTATTTTATTAGCCTAACAGCTTGTTGCAATCGCCGCAATGCCTCAAGTTAGCTATACTGATTCAGCTTAACTCTTATGGCACATAACTTGTTCACTTCATCGTTACCCTTTCCAATAAAAAATGTATGCAAACCTAACATGCCACAACACTGTTCTATTATGCTTATGTCAATCGAGCCTGCTGTATGCACACCTCCATACCAAAAATAAAGAATAAAAAAAAAAAACTGCAGTGTTTAAATGAAGATTCTTAGTTGCAGGGATGGAAGTTAAATTGGGCCTTAAAACTACAGTGTTCAAATAAAGATTCTTATTTGCAGGGATGGAAGCTAAATTGGGCCTTAAAACTGCAGTGTTGGGACCAAACAGACAGATTTATCCTTGTTTCCCAGAGTCCTAAACAGCCTGCCTTCAGCCATGACTCCTTAGTTGGCTGCTACTATGCACATAGACTTGGCACTTAGCTCTTACTTTGACTGTTCATAAATAGCCAATGTAGATGATCTCAAAACAAACCTACTAAGGGCCACTCAGGATACACTTGGTTCCAGGAAAGTCCCCTCAGACCCTGCCATCTCACTACCTCAAAACTAGACCACAAGTTCCATTCACATGGGTGTATCTCAGCCTGACGAGCTGCCCAATTAATGTATGAATGACCTAATACCAAAAAGACCACTACCTACAATAGAACAAACTGATTATAAAAGGTGGGGACGAACAGACAACTGAAAGTGCCCTGATTCACACCTACCCAACTGCCTAATCGAACATGAAGAAAAACCCAATAAATTGGCTTATGTCTCAGTCCCAATATGAAACAGTTTAGATGAGTAATGAGAAGGATCTCTACCAAACATCACCAACGCCCATGCAACACCTTAGATATCTGACAGTGCATTAAACAGGACCGATCTTAATGAACCAATAGGGAACCTACCCCCGCCACTCTTGCCTACATGTAACTGTGAAACAGCTGAAGTGGAGTTCCCCACTGGTAAACCCAATTCTAACCAAGGAACATCTGCCTTTTTGATCCATCTTAGATCTTCTCATCAACAGATCCACCCCAGCCTTGGACCACTTAATATCTGATAATAGCAGCGGAGATACTGACCACAAATTCAGTGCTACCAGCTCCCCCATTCTCAATGTTTCCTAATTCTCAATGCACCAAAAAAAAAAGAGAAAGACACCCTAAACAAGTGGTTCCAAAACCAGTCCTCAAGGCACCAATACCAGTCCAGGATTTAGAGATTACCCAGTTGTGTCTAGGGTGTTTTTTTTTCTAAAAACACCTTAGATACAAATGTGTAATCCCTAAATTCTGGGCTGCTAGGAGTGTCTTGAAGACTGGTTTGGAAACAACCGCCCAAAACAATAAATTGGGCCTTAAAACTGCAGTGTTGGGACCAAACAGACAGATTTATCCATGTTTACCAGAGTCCTAAACAGCCTGCCTTCAGCCATGACTCCTTAGCTGGCTGCTACTATGCACATAGACTTGGCACTTAGCTCTTACTTTGACTGTTCATAAATAGCCAATGTAGATGATCTCAAAACAAACCTACTAAGGGATACACTTGGTTCCAGTCCCCTCAGACCCTGCCATCTCACTACCTCAAAACTAGACCACAAGTTCCATTCACATGGGTGTATCTCAGCCTGACGAGCTGCCCAATTAATGTATGAATGACCTAATACCAAAAAGTACCTACAATAGAACAAACTGATTATAAAAGGTGGGGACGAACAGACAACTGAAAGTGCCCTGATTCACACCTACCCAAATGCCTAATCGAACATGAAGAAAAATTTCATAACAAACTCTTGGCAAAAATGACAATAACCGCCATAACAGTTCTACCGAAATCGGATGGGGCCTGTTGGACCATTTCTTATTCCTCCACTGGACCCATTGGATTCAAAACTCTTTTGTAATAACAAACTAAAAATGGTAAAAGTGACAGGTCTTTTTCCGCTGCTGAACATGACTTGCCTAGCTCATGCATATCAGTAGTAATTTTGACAGCAAATTTCAATTTAGTTTTAGTCTTTTGACTAAAAAGCCATTTTAGTTCAAGTTGTGTTTTAGTCATCTGAATTGTTTTAGTTTTAGTCTAGTTTTATGTAAATGTGGTCAAAGTGATAGAGTGGAATGCTTAAATAGTGCAAGTGCAATTATTCTTACTTAAATTATATATCACGGGTATATATTGAATACATAAAAAGAAGGAAACAAAAACAAATATATAGTGTAGATGGTAATACACAGAGAACTTGGAATAATGAATAATAAGACCCATTCACATGGTTTAGAGATTGTGACTACTGGCTCTGGAAACAGCACTTTTATGCCTCTAAGGTAGCATACAATCTCCCATCAAGCGGATCTCTAGATGAAGGTATATAAAAAGACAAGCGGAAACTCCAATGGTACAGTATATATTATAATTCCATATATGAATTGCTTAAAGGGATACTATAATGCCAGGAATACAAAGCTGTATTCCTGGCACTATCGCTCCTCCTGCATCCCTCCTCCCTCGCACCCCCCTGGGTAAATAAAGGTTTAAAAACCCTTTAATTACTTACCTGATCCAAGCGTCGATGTCCAACGGCCCTGGGTTGGCGATCTGAACCCGACATCCGACATCCCGCAATGAGCGGGCTCTAATGCGCGCATTAGACCGCCTCAAAGGAAAGTATTAAATCACTGCTTTCCTATAGAGAAAAATCTGACGCTGGGTGTCCTCATGCAGAGCGTGAAGACGTCCATCATCAGATACCGGACCAAAGGTCTATTTCAATCCAGGAAGCCCTCTTTGGCTGTCTGGTAAACAGCCACTAGAGGCTGACTTAGTGCTGCAATTCAATGCAATGTTTAACATTGCAGCACTAGGTGCAAAAGCAACACTGTACACACACCACTTCAATGAGCTGAAGGGGTCTGGGTGCCTACAGTGTCGCTTTACAAATTTAAAAGGTGAGTTTAAAATTTTTTAGGCAATTCATATATGGATTATAATTTATACTTTACTATTTGGAGTTTTCTCTCCCTGTTCCCTATTTGTTTCAATCCCTCCAGCCCCTCGTGTATCTCATTCCCTCAGCACCCAATTTGTCTCATTGCCTCTCCTTCCTCCCTGATTTGTCTTGCCCGCCAGTGTTAATTTTGGCGGAAAATTTCAATTTAGTTTTAGTCATAGTCTTTTGACTAAAAAGCCATTTTAGTTTTAGTTGTATTTTTCTCATCTGAATTGTTTTAGCTTCAGTCCAATTTTAGTCGACTAAATCTCAAAAATGTTAGTCGACTAAAATCTGGCTAAAATTGTTAGTCGACAAAATTAACACTGATGCATCTGACTCAGGTACAACAACATTACTTCAAACCGAATTAACCATGAAGAAATATTCTTCCCCGGAGAGGAGCAATATATATGGGATAAATATGGGGGAAAACATCCCACAATTACCATTTCACTGTCCTGAGAGGTTTTCAATTGGTTCTTTACAAATGAAACATGCATATAAAGTAAGATAATTTTGACAGTTGCTGGCTATAACTTAACAGTATATGAATACAGTCCACGATCCAAACAATAGGAGTTAAGTGCAATATACAATTAGACAATATACAAAATCTACGACATCTGTAAAGTGAAACCATAAATCAAAGGACCATGAATATCTAGAGGGTCATCAGATTTAACCATTACTAGTTTTATACCACACTTGCAACATTATCATCTTGGTGAAAGGGAGGAGGACATGGATCTGCTAAAGCCTTTCTTGACATATATTGGAAGGGGAGTTAAAAGTGCAGTGATTAATTGAAAGCTTAAGGCTGTATTCTCACCAGCAGAACTGGTAATGTATAGCAGATTAGTGAGGACACATTGGACGCATTGTGCTCCTTGGAAAACTCCATACTTCAATCTTCAGAATGATGACCTGGATTATAAGTGACAAGCTCTTCATTAATGTCCTCTGCAGTGATCTTTATTAGTCTCTCTTGAAGTCTATAGACCTCATATTGGCAGGCAGTAGACTTACTACTAAATTGGAAAGTAGGTTTTATCCTCAAAGGGAAACAGTTATTTAATGCTTCATGTAATTTAAGATATGTAATAGTTTGTAAACCTGATATATAGTGCATTCAGAAATTATTCAGACCACGCAATTTTTTCACATTTCTAATGTTGTTCCCAGATTTGTTTGTTTGTTTATTGATTTACATCAATCTACACTCAATAACAATGAAAAGGCAAAATAAACTGATTTTCAACACTTGTGCAAACATATTAAACAAACAAAAAAAATGAAATATCACATTGACGTAAGTTTTCAGACCCTTAACTCAGTATTCAGTTCAAGCACCTTTGGCACTGATTACGTCCTCAAGTCTTTTTGGGTATGATGATGGTCTTGCACACCTGTATTTGGGTGGTTTTTGTCATTCAACTCTGCAAAGCATCTCAAGCTCTGTCAGGTCGTATGGGGAAAAATGATGGAGCTCACAGTCCTTTTGAGAACCTTTAATGCAGCTGAAACATTTGTAGCCTTGTCCATATGTGCAGGCAGTTCCTATAACGTCATAGTCAGGGTTGTCTTTAATATTGACCCTTGGACCCTGCCTCCACCCCACTCCCTGGCATTCAATCACATCCTCCACCCCAACGCTGTGGCAGTGTAACCGCGGCTGGTTCCCTTATTTACCACTAAAACGTCTTAAAGCATAGAACTTAGCAGGGCTAACCCTACAGATATCTTAGCCATAATTTTACATAGTTAGTAAGAGATCCTCTATTTAACATATATAAATAATTGAGAATACAATTTAAAATAAGGATTGTCTTGGAAGCAATATTTATGTTATGTTTCCTATGGATTTGGAGTGAAACTCAACTGCAGAAATATGGTTAGGAGAACCCTTAGGGTTTTTAGAATAGTAATTAGAATTTAGATGGAACAATTCCTCATTAAGGAGTTTTACAAGAAGGAGGATTGCAGAGAACAGTTCTTGTAATTTAAAGGAATACAATACGAAGATAATTTGATGATAACAGTTCATGAATCTTTTCTGAACACAATATGAAGATAGTTTGAAGATAACAGTTCATGTAACCTTAATGAATACATTATGAAGGTAGATTGATGAGAAGAGTCCTGTAACCTTAAGGAACACTATATGTAGATAGTTTGATGAGAAGAGTTCCTGTAGCTTGAAACAATGAAACAATATGAAGATAGATTGATGAGCGGATAGTTAAGTTCGGACAATTTATTATATAAAAATATAAACATATAAAATCTATTACAATAATTTATAGCAGAGTTTATAAGAGTAAACTAAATGCTTGCAAATATCATTAATAGATTAACATACCCTCCTGAACATGTCATCATGTTACCGTAGTTCATATATAAAAAAGTAACACTTCTTTTACTTTTATTCATATTAGGACCTCCCTTAACTTGGCAAAAATACAAGGCCATAACTAAAGGCTGTACACGTCATGGAAATTTTCCTGACTTAGATACTTATGGCAGTGTGTGTATGGAGGGCTGTGTGTGAATGGGTGGGGAGTGTATATGTGTGTGGGGCAGTGTGTGTATGGGGGGGCAGTGTGTCGGGGAAGTGTGGGTGCAGTGTGTGTGTGGGCAGTGTGTGTGTGTGGGGTACAGTGTATGTGGGGGCTGTGTATGGGGGGCAATGTGTGTGTGGGAGCAGTATGTGAATGTGTGGTGAGGAGGGTAAGGGGGGGTTAATTTTTTTATTTAGGGCCCCCACCCACCGCTCAGAAGTGGGGGCCAGGGGGGAGGACATTAGGTCCCCCCCTTATTAGTATTAGAGTGTAGAGTCCTCCAGAGTCTTGCAACTGTGCATAAACCTTCTATTCAGCCACCACTAACCAATGCTCACAAGCAGAAACTGCTGCATTCGGCAGAAAAATACATGAAGACTAATTTTCAAACAGTCCCGTTCACTGATGAGTGCCGTGCAACCCTGGATGGCCCAGATGGATGGACAAAAACAAGCAGTCTATTAGGTTACTTTTACACACAGAAGTTCGATGGCTCTCAAAGGGTACATGCTTGTCTCGTTTTGTTGCATTATATGATAGTGTCATACAGTTTTTTGAATGTAATAATGAGGCTGGTCTCTATGAACAGTTAAAATCCATAAAGAATGATGCCTTTTATTTGGCAGACATTTTCAAGAGATTTAATTAAATTAATTTGCAGCTTCAAGGAGCCAATATAATTCTTATAAGTTGCAAAAATATTGTGTCATTATTTATCGAAAAGCTTGATCTTCTCCGTCATAATATTTTCAAGAGAGAATTTCATCTGTTTCCTGAATTGTCCTCTAAAAACGAATGTAACTCTGGGGGACACTGAAAGGTTTAGTAGCCACCTCAACGAACTCAAATTGGATATGGAAAAACAATTTCAAGATATTTTGAACTTAAAGGATGATAAATCCTTTTACAGCAAATGTTGCTGAGGTTGATATAATTTGCCAAGAAGAAATATTAGAACTTAAATATGACGAAGAGAGTAAATGTAATTTCGGCAGTGGTGGATACCAAAAACTCTGGCAAAAAAAAAAGGAGACCTTCGTTTGTTCCTTATGAAAATCGAACCAGATATCAAATATTTAGTCTCGCAGCATCAGCCTCAATGATCTCATTTATCACCAGTTAAAAGTAATTTCTATTTACTCTATTGTTTTCACATTTTACTTCATAACGTTGAAAACATTATAAACATGCATAAAACAGAAATAAAAAGATAATTTTAAGTACATATTTTTTTAAAAACCCTCCGTTCTAAAAAATATTTCACACTTGCGCTAAAAAATTTGAGTTCCTGCAGCACTGGTGGGCGGTAAGGACATTTTTCCATCAAGAAAGATGCATTAGTGGGCGGTAGGTATAAAAAGGTGGTATAGAAACGTTGACTAACCCTGATCTAGATGAACAGCTATGAGTCTCCCAAAGATAAAGTTAGAGTTTTATTTTTATTTTATTTGTACATGGTGACTCCATTCTAAATATTTTTGTCAATGTGAATCTAATCAGTTTGAGGTGATCTTCTAATAGTTTTGTTGTAGACTGAGGGGCATTCAAGAAACATTCTCTTTTTACTCCTCTGAACTTCTCAACAATAAATTAAATACTCCATTTAATACTCTTCATTTTCTGCTTTGACACTCCTTTGCTTTTCCTTCTATATAATATCTCCTTAAAGCTAAATATGGGGGCTGTTTTAGTACAATAGGATGTAGGGTCAAGGAACAGACTGAAAAACAGACTCAGAATTTACGCACTATTAAAGGGTATGTAAAGGTCATACTGTTGTGTAAGGAAGAGAGGAAACTATTCAATAAAAATATTATCTTCTCTGTTTGCATCCCACCCATTTTTTTGTTTAAAATACTTGAGCAGGGGGGGCGGGGCCAGGCACTCAACACGGCCGGACGCATTCTCAAATAGCTCCGGCTATTCAAGCCTAAAATCGTGGCCAAACTGCCTACAATTACTGCAGTAGGCATCCTGGTGCCCCTGTGGACTGACACCCTAACTCCTTGTACCACCCTCTGCAAGGAGGGAAAAGGTCTGACAGACACTTACCTTGATTGAGGCCTACGGTCTGGCGTGTCCGGAATTTGGGTGAAGCGGCCGATCACCCGACCCGGTAAACACGCCTCGCTGAGGCTCTCCTGCAGCCCGTCACCCCCCCTTGGACCGGTGGGGGTTATCCCGGTCCCCAGCGGAGTGCTGACTCACTCACAAATAACTCACGAACGAGGGCCTACTAAGCAACGGCCTACTCAAGATGGCGTACGCCGCGTGGCTCCCATCACCAAACAAAGATCCCAGCGATATACTCACCCGGCTGGACAAGCATTTCCGAAACTTCTGGCGGCAACTTAAGCACAAGATGCATCCACCCGCCCCATCACTGACAAACACTAACCCACATCGGAGTCGGCTCCCAGAGTCTGCAACCCCACAAGCAGCAGGGATGCCCACATGGCGGCTGAGCGGGAAGCACGCTGGGAGATCGGGCATCATCAAAAGGAGAGGACGCAACCACAAACGCCGAAACAGAAAACGAGGAAAGAAAGACCCTCAACGGGGAAGCACAAGCCCACAAGCGTCTCAACCTGCGACTACAATCCTACCTGGGCAGAGGGCTTCAAGAGGTACTGCCTCACCGCATCTCCCACGCCGGTTGCAGTCCTACCACACACAGCGAAAGACACCTGGTCTTCACGACTGCCCCCAGAGGGGGAAAGACCTGGCACTGCAATGTCTCCAAGTCAGTGGACGACGCTTGCCTGCTCTCATACAAGCCCGGGGCCAGAGGGGGCTTCTGACCAGACGAGAAGGCACATCCCTTACTGCCATGCAGACCCTCTACACACACCAGCTGCACTATGCCAGTGGGAACCGTAAGGGAGCTCTTATGGAGGCTTGGGGCCAACGGAGTGGCCTGTTATGGACTGCCGGGACCCTGTCTCACTATGAGACTCTAATTGTCAGCATGGGCATCAGATGAAGGCAAGATGTTTCAATGTGGGAGGGGGTGCGGCTGACCGATGCCCACACGGGCTTCCAAAGCCATGTGGGATATAACATAACAGACTAGTTTCTGCAGTCTGCGACCCACAGTTGCCCCCACACCAACCTGATGACACTATTCACCTTTTAATCTGCATCATGCTTTGACTTACCTTTGCATAGCTATATTGGGCAAATAACAGACACCAGGATGTAATACAGCATATTCGTAGACATTAGCCTGTGTCAATTTACTTGTTTAGTTCAAACAGCTATCTCTCTCTAAATCCTCAATAGACATATGTCTGGTAACCACAGTTGCATATGACATGCACCTGTTCCCAAGCAATAACCCTTATATATATATTTTTGTTTTGTTTTGTCATGAAGATCTATCCTTATTTGAGGGTTGTTTAATGGTATTCTGGGCACTAATGTCATACGAAGTCCATGGCATGATACTAGAATTAAATGTGAAGCCTAGAACATTACTGTAGTACTAATAGTGCCCCAGACCTGTATTAGCATTGTATTAGGAGCACTCCGTGTGCCATACCAGACATATAAGTCGTTCTCGCCCTCACAGCCTCTAGTCCAAGTACACTGCATAAGCCTTGCCGTAGATCACAACACTCAATCTTTTCTATATTTTGTATTTGTTTTTGGTAGTTATTTGTTGTATTCCATGCACGGTAATGTACTATTGCCGTTCACTTTATCTTTCTAGTTATATCGATAAATAATTTGACTACCATTTCAAACACACTAGTGTGTTACATCTCTGCATTCCCATCATACTTAAATCAAGCGTGCCCTCACACACTCGACTAATCGTCACACACAGCATTCCCAGTCAGCGACATGCTTTTCTACGCTGCCATAGTTATAACAGACTCAGCTGGATATGTTAGATTTAATCTGTTTAGTGCATGTAATTAAAACTGTGCTGTTGTTATATTTTAATGCCATGCTGGTACCCAGGAGCAGAGTGCCCTTAAGCCAATTCAGTTTATGCACCCGGTGCCTGTGCCCCAAACTATGGCCTGTTAACGACCCAGCAATAGCACTGTGTTTCTTTGATTCAAAAGCTTAATATAAAAATGTGCAGAATAAGCTCTACTGTTTAGTTCTCCTACTACATGTTTTACAATTGCTTATGTTACTCAACAGTATGAAATGTCGTCATGTACCATCCATGCACAACCAAAATAAAGAATAAAAAAAAATAAAATAAAAAAAAAATACTTGAGCAGATCTTGAAAGCGTTCTTGTATTTGTAAGGATGGTGCAATTGGTTAATAAGGCAGATATTGAGAATGTTTCAATGGTGGTAAACTTTAAAATAAAGAACAAAATTATGTGTATGTTTATAGAATAAATTGTAACGCTGCCGGTTCCCTTATTTACCACTATAACGTCTTAAAGCATAGAACTTAGTAGGGCTAACCATACAGATATCTTAGCCATAATTTTATATAGTTAGTGTAAGAGATCCTCTATTTAACATATATAATATAAAGATTAGAGATCTTTGCCAGAAGCTCAAGGAAGCAAGGTGAATGGTTAGAGTTAGGATCCACCGGGGGGGTGGGGGGGTCTGCCTTGACGTTGGCAGGTGGGCTTATCCTCTCATGGCCAGTGGAGGTAACTCAAAAACCTCCATTTGTTTAAAAATACGTAGGGATTAAGGAGGCGCCAGGTAGCTTGTTTTCTTTTGGTTTACTATATATTGGGGCTGTTGTGTACTGTAGTCATTGCTGGCCAGTGATGGAGTGGCTGGGACTTATCTTTCTGCATTTTGCATCCATTTTTTACAATGCAGCCGCCCATCCCATGTGTTCCCTATTAAGGGTTAATAATATAAGGGGTGTATATAAAAATACCCCTTTCTGTCTCATTAAGAGATCTTTGCCAGAAGCTCAAGGAAGCAAAGGTGAATGGTTAGAGTAGGACCCACCTGGGGTGTGGTCTCTTGCCTTAGCGTTGAAAAGGTGGGCTTATCCTCTCTCATGGCCATTGGGTAACTAAAAAAACTCAATTTGTTTAAAAATACATAGGCATTGTATAAGGACACAGCTTCAAAAGCTTGTCTTGCACTTAAGGACCCAAGAAATTTTCACATTTTTTGCTGTTTGCGTTCAACTGCAATTTGCATTTTACTATTTTATTGCACCGACACATATTATATACCGTTTTTTAAAGGACAAAAAGGGCTTAAAATTGATGTAACATATACATATATAAATGCTTATTTATTATCAAAAAAATACAAAAAAATGCCCAAAAATGTAAAAATATTGTTTTTTTTCTTCAGTTTTTGCAATAATAATGTGTGCATAATTAGTGCAGGTTAAGGAAAGTAATTAAAAATAAATTCATTTAGTTGTTCTGATTTACAGAATATATAATGTGTCTAGGATTTTCAGTTTTTTTTGGTAGTTACAGGTCACAAAGCACAAGGAGTAAAATAAACTTTTAATGTGGAGCGATTTTAGAATTTGGTATGTTTGTCTTCTAAGCTTAATAGCCATAAAAGAAAACAAAATTGCCACACAAAAGTATATATTTATATAAAGCAGACATCACAGGCTATTTAACTAACATTATTTTGACACTTTTAACGTAGCCATTTCACCGCTAATCCCTGCTAAATATTGGACAAAAATTTAGTTTTTTTTATTTTTGACACACAAAATTATAACAAACAACTTCTCATGTGTATTTCGTAAAGTTAGTGTGTGCTATTCCTGTACAAAACCTAATTTTGTGTTCAGCTACATTTGCTGGGTACAACGATACCCCTATTGTATGTCTTTGGCACTATTTCGTGAAGCTATAGCGCCATATAGGAGACATGTCCATTTCGGTATTTACAGTAGAATTCTGAGAGACGGATTTGATGGGCCTATGTTTCAATTTGGGCCACTATAGCAGTTTGACTGTTGGAAAAAACCCCACAAAGGCCTACCATTTGTAAAAGTAGACACTCCAGGGTATCTCATATGGTGCATGTTGTGCCTTAACATGCCCCCATTTTTTCACCAATGTATGTCAAAGTTTGTGGTAAAAAATAATTTTGGGCATTTTTAACATCCGCATTACTTTTTTGCTGGTCATTTTGTATGTTTGACATGTGCCACCATGATCAAAGCCCCAAAATTATGCTCAGCTAAGTCTTCTGAGTAAAATGACACCCCCATTGTATGTCTTTGGCACTATTTCGTGAAGCTACAGCGTCATATAGGGGACCTGTCTATTTTGGTATTTACAGTAGAATTTTGAGAGACGGATTTGATGGGCCTATGTTTCAATTTGGGCCACTATAGCAGTTTGACTGTGTGAAAACCCCCACAAAGGCCTACCATTTGTAAAAGTAGACACTCCAGGGTATCTCATATGGTGCATATTGTGCCTTAACATGCCCCCATTTTTTTACCAATGTATGTCAAAGGTTGTGGTAAAAAATAATTTGGGGCATTTTTTACATCCGCATTACTTTTTTGCTGGTCATTTTGTATGTTTGACATGTGCCACTATGGTCAAAGCCCCAAAATTATGCTCAGCTAAGTCTTCTGAGTAAAATAACACCCCCATTGTATGTCTTTGGCACTATTTCGTGAAGCTACAGCGCCATATAGGGGACCTGTCTATTTCGGTATTTACAGTAGAATTCTGAGAGACGGATTTGATGGGCCTATGTTTCAATTTGGGCCACTATAGCAGTTTGACTGTTGGAAAAAACCCCACAAAGGCCTACCATTTGTAAAAGTAGACACTCCAGGGTATCTCACATGGTGCATATTGTGCCTTAACATGCCCCCATTTTTTCACCAATGTATGTCAAAGTTTGAGGTAAAAAATAATTTTGGGCATTTTTAACATCCGCATTACTTTTTTGCTGGTCATTTTGTATGTTTGACATGTGCCACTATGGTCAAAGCCCCAAAATTATGCTCAGCTAAGTCTTCTGAGTAAAATGGCACCCCCATTGTATGTCTTTGGCACTATTTCGTGAAGCTACAGCGCAATATAGGGGACCTGTCTATTTTGGTATTTACAGTAGAATTTTGAGAGACGGATTTGATGGGCCAATGTTTCAATTTGGGCCACTATAGAAGTTTGACTGTTGGAAAAACCCCCACAAAGGCCTACCATTTGTAAAAGTAGACACTCCAGGGTATCTCGTATGGTGCATATTGTGCCTTAACATGCCCCCATTTTTTCACCAATGTATGTCAAAGTTTGTGGTAAAAAATAATTTGGGGCATTTTTTACATCCGCATAACATTTTTGCTGGGCATTTTGTATGTTTGACATGTGCCACTATGGTCAAAGCCCCAAAATTATGCTCAGCTTAGTCTTCTGAGTAAAATGACACCCCCATTGTATGTCTTTGGCACTATTTCGTGAAGCTACAGCGTCATATAGGGGACCTGTCTATTTTGGTATTTACAGTAGAATTTTGAGAGACGGATTTGATGGGCCTATGTTTCAATTTGGGCCACTATAGCAGTTTGACTGTGTGAAAACGCCCACAAAGGCCTACCATTTGTAAAAGTAGACACTCCAGGGTATCTCATATGGTGCATATTGTGCCTTAACATGCCCCCATTTTTTTACCAATGTATGTCAAAGGTTGTGGTAAAAAATTATTTGGGGCATTTTTTACATCCGCATTACATTTTTGCTAGGCATTGTGTATATTTGACATGTGCCACCATGATCAAAGCCCCAATATTATTCTCAGCTAAGTCTTCTGAGTAAAATAACACCCCCATTGTATGTCTTTGGCACTATTTCGTGAAGCTACAGCGCCATATAGGAGACCTGTCCATTTCAGTATTTACAGTAGAATTTTGAGAGACGGATGTGATGGGCCTATGTTTCAATTTGGGCCACTATAGCAGTTTGACGGTTCAAAAACCCCCCACAAAGGCCTACCATTTGTAAAAGTAGACACTCCAGGGTATTTCAAAGGGCATATTTTAAACCCTAGCGTAGGATCATTTTTTTGCTAGTTTGTACCAAGTCTAGTAGCAATTAGCATTTTTTCTGCCTTTTTGACACACACTTGGAGATGTTACTGTATATTTTGCAATCCTTATGTGTGCTACGGCAGTATAACACCTATTATGTTGCTCAGCTATGTCGTCTTAGTACAACAATACCCCCATGTGTACCTTTTTTCAGGGATATGTGGATGTTGAAGGGACACATTGGAGACTAAGCCATATCAGTTCTTTTCAAACTTTGAATTTTGAAGCTGGGTCCATGTGCAATTTTAGAGCCTCTTAGCAGGCTGATACTTCAAACCACCCCACAAAGGCCTACCATTTGTAAAAGTAGACACTCCAGGGTATTTCAAAGGGCATATTTTAAACCCTAGCGTAGGATCATTTTTTTGCTAGTTTGTACCAAGTCTAGTAGCAATTAACATTTTTTCTGCCTTTTTGACACTCACTTGGAGATGTTACTGTATATTTTGCAATCCTTATGTGTGCTACGGCAGTGTAACACCTATTATGTTGCTCAGCTATGTCGTCTTAGTACAACAATACCCCCATGTGTACCTTTTTTCAGGGATATGTGGATGTTGAAGGGACACATTGAAGACTAAGCCATATCAGTTCTTTTCAAACTTTGAATTTTGAAGCTGGGTCCATGTGCAATTTTAGAGCCTCTTAGCAGGCTGATACTTCAAACCACCCCACAAAGGCCTACCATTTGTAAAAGTAGACACTCCAGGGTATTTCAAAGGGCATATTTTAAACCCTAGCGTAGGATCATTTCTTTGCTAGTTTGTACCAAGTCTAGTAGCAATTAGCATTTTTTCTGCCTTTTTGACACACACTTGGAGATGTTACTGTATATTTTGCAATCCTTATGTGTGCTACGGCAGTATAACACCTATTATGTTGCTCAGCTATGTCGTCTTAGTACAACAATACCCCCATGTGTACCTTTTTCAGGGATATGGGGATGTTGAAGGGGCACATTGGAGACTAGGCCATATCAGTTTTTTCCAAACTTTGACGCTGGGTCCATGTGCAATTTTAGAGCATCTTAGCAGACTGATAATTCAAACCACCCCACAAAGGCCTACCATTTTTTTAAAGAAGATATTAATCACCGTATTAACCGGCATCAAACTCTGGGGCATTGCCTGTCTGCTGACAGAATTCATAACTTCCTAAGCATTTTTTACTTTTTACACAAGAACTTTAACTAAATAATGTTATAAAATATTTTTTTTTCTATTTTTTTTTTAAAATCTTTTCACCCCTAGCGTAACAATAAACTCCCCAACTTCCTATGAATTACCACGCACCCTAATTAACTAAAATAAGAAAAATAAAAATAATCAGTCAGAGGTAAGAATTTCAGTAGCCTCCTTGGTCCTAAACGTTGTCAGCAACTTTAAAATGGAAGAACTAAATAATAACAAAAATAATAAAAATATATACAATGTGCAACTTATTCTCCCTGGGTGTGAAACACTTTAAAACAGTTGCCAATGCAAAGGCCGGGCTGAGAGGGGCAATCAGGGCAATAAAAGCTGGTTTCCGTCCTTATGCCCCTCTGGTAGCACAACCTGCACCTTTTCTGGGGTGTCTTCTTTTTGGGGGTTGGAGGTATCCGGAAACAGAAGTGACCTGTCTCGACCCTTCTGCTGCTAGGCCCAGCTGATGGTTCCCCACTGTGGCACTCAGTGAGCAGCCCAGAAATAAGCTGAAACTGGAAATCCAGAAATGTGGATTTAAGGTCAGCATTTGCCTTTTTGTACAGAATAAAGGCATTGTGAGTCGCCATTTGCATAAGGTAAATGCCAAGCTTTTTGTACCATGCCCTGGTCTTCCTCAGTATTAAATAGGGTTGCAGCAGTTGGTCGGACAGGTCAACTCCCCCCATGTGCTTGTTATACTGCCTAATGCAGACTGGCACCCGTCTAATTTCTTGTCTGCCACGAACTGCGACTCTTCGAGTGTGCTCCGTATGCATAGATGTTAGCATGAACACCTCCTTCTTGTCTTTGAATTTGAGAGCCAGCAGTTCGTCCTGGCAGAGAGCAGCCGTTTCCCCCCTCTTCAACTTTTTTTGTGCCAGGGCTTTTGGGAAACCGACACGTGTCTTTCGTATAGTGCCGCAGGCCACAGTTTCAAAGCAATAAAGCATCCTAAGAAGAGGGATGCTATTATAGTAATTGTCTATAAATAAATTATACCCCTTATTTAGCAATGGGTTAATTAAATCCCATACGATTTTTCCACTCGTCCCAATGATATCCGGGCAACCTGGGGGATCCAAGTGGCTGTCTTTACCTTCATACACACGGAAGGTGTAAACATACCCACTGGCACTTTCACAAAGTTTATACAACTTTATCCCATACCGGGATCTTTTGGCCGGAATATATTGTTTAAACCCCAGTCTGCCCTTGTATTTCATAAGAGACTCGTCTACACAAATATTTTTTTCTGGGGTGTACATTGAGCCAAACTGTCTGTTGAAGTGTGAAATAAGGGGGCGAAGCTTATAGAGATTATCGTATTGAGGATTATCTCTTGGGGGGCACTTCGAATTGTCGCTGAAGTGTAAAAAGCGAAGCATTGCCTCATATCTGGACCTGTTCATGGTCTGGGAGTATATAGGGGTGCTGCATACAGGATTTTTGGACCAGTACATCCTGATGCTGGGTTTTTTAATAATGCCCATTAGCATTGTTAGTGCCCAAAAATTTTTTAATTCTGGCACACTGGTGGGGTACCAACTCCCTTGCCTGGCGATGAGACTCTGATCATTAAGTGTCAGGTACTGCATAGCATAAAGGTTGGTCTGGGTGACTATATCCCCTAAAATATCATCCCCCAAGAATAGCTCCATGAAATCTAATGCACTGTAGTTGGTGACGTCCAACTGAATTCCAGGACTGCCAGTAAACAGTGGGATTTCAGGCGTGAAATTATTTAGGGGTTCCCAGTCACCAGCGTCATGAGCCAGGTCAGGGGACTCGACGCTTACAACAGAGGGCCCTGCAGTATTTGGCACAGTCTCATCACCACTCTCAGAGGCAGTGTCTGTGGCGTCAGAGTCGGCTGCTAGTATATCATAAGCCTCCTCAGCAGTGTACCTTCTAGACATTATGAAGGTGTAACTTTAACAAACTTTTTTTCAAACTGTTTTTTTTTTAACTGTTTTTTTTAACTTTTTTTCTTTTTTTTATCCTTTTTTTATATTTTTTTCTTTTTTTTATAGTTTTTTTTAACTTTTAAGAACTTTTCAGAACTTTTCAGAAAGTTTCTAAACTTTTCGTCTCTAACTAGCCTAAAACTCAATTTCCCAAATTCCCACTAAAGTCCACCCACTCCAGCTACCTAAGGAATTAACGTTAAATTAATTAAATAACAAATTAAATAAAATTAACCCCTAAGGGTTAAAAAAAAAATCTAAATTAACCCTTGAGGGTACAAACAAAAATTAGATCAGAGTAAAATACTTTGATCAGTAAACTGATCACTGCAGGCAGTGATCAAAAGGGCAGGGAAAGGGTTAAAACTGTTTTAAAAGTATTAAAATGACTTTTAAAACACAGATACACTTTAAGCTAAAATGGCACACAATGTTTCAGCACTGATCCGTCTCTCTCCACTTCTCAAACCACACAGAGGTGGAGGGAGGAGGATCAGGAATCCCAGTAGCACTGTGATCGCTGTGACTGGCTGTCACAGCGATCACATGTGCTGGGACAGCTCTATTCGCGGTTGCTGGTCTGCCTCTGAGATCAAGGCACCCAGCAACAGCGTTAACCCCACGATCGCCGCTATCGCGGCGATCTGGCGTTAACGTTAGTAAATGACGGAGATTTTCCGTCAGCGGTCCTTAACGCACGGACAAGCTTGACGGAAAATCTCCGTCATCGGTCGGGAAGGGGTTAAGGAGAGAGCGCAGGTAACTTGTTTTTCTTTGGTTTTTACAATATAAAATAAGGATTGTCTTGGAAGCAATAAAGTTTTGTCTTTTAGATATTTATTTTATAAAAATATAAATATAGACATTTAAAATCCATTATAGCAGAGTTTATAATATTAAACTAAATGCTTGCAAATATCATTAATAGGTTAACATACCCTTCTGAACATGTCATCATGTCAGCCTCTCTGGCATTTTAAGATGGAGCAGCGTCTGTCTCCAAGTCTCTCCTCTGTGTCTTAACATTTAAAAGTACACCTATTTATACCTTAGGTGTCTCCATTTTAGGGTAACCGTAGTTCATATATGAAAAAGTAACACTTCTTTTACTTTATTCATTTTTAGGACCTCCCTTAACTTGGCAAACATACAAGGCCATAACTAAAGGGTGCATACGTCATGGAAATTTTCCTGACTTAGTTCAAGATGGCATCTTACAGTCTGAACATCCTTATCTACTTGGGGTTACCACAGTATATTGTTTACTGAAAAAGAGTCGTAGTATAGCCTTGAAGCTTGTTTATGCATTATTGTTATTGTATTTCGTCTGGGACAAAATGGCGCAAACATATTATGCACTGAAGGTAAGCAAGATGTTACTGCTGAAAGAAACATGTATGAAAAACAATATGTTCCATTTCTAACACCTTGTCAGTTTGCAATATCTCTTAAAGACAAAGTACACAGTTTAAGAAATACAACAGTTTTTTCTAAAACTTGTAATATTTGCATTTGCCCATTACAGCAGAACTTAATTTGAAAAAGACCTGCTACAAGGATTGTATTGGGCCCCCCAATTGTAAAGTTGGATAAAAGGTAGAACCCTATCTGTCCTGCAACTCCAACAAGGCTTTGACAGCTGGGGCTCTACCAATTTCCCATGTTTGCAAGGTTGTATTTTGAACTGGACCGTGTTTGTGTGTTTGAATGTAAGCATGTTTTTGTATGGAGTATGTGTGTGTGAATGTGTTTGTATGTGGTGTTGGAGTTTAAATGCAAGCATGCATTTATGTGTAGTGGTTTTGAATGTATTTAATGTTGGTGCTCAGATGCTCAGACACACATGTACACACAATGACACATATGCAGATACACAGATACACACACTGACTACATACACATACACACACTGACAACATTCAGATACAGAGACACAGACACATACACAGAAACATAAACGGTCAGACATACTGACACACACAAATACATACAATGACAAACATACTGATACACACACATACACTGACAGACATACTGACATACACAGATGCATACACTGACAGACATACTGACACACAGACTGCAGGGATGTATTAGCCGCGAGGCAAACAAGGCATTTGCCTTGGGCGGCATTTTTCAGGGGGCGGCAAAAAACGCCGCCCCCCAAATGCCCAGGGCAAATGCCTTGTTAGCCTCGTGGCTAACAGATGCCGAGCGAGGGGGCGGGCTGGCTGCTGTGCGGGCGGCTGCTGGCGAGGGAGAGCTGATGAGGAGTACCACCCAGCCATACAGAAGGGAGGGGCGGGGAGCCTGGAGATGACGCCATATTCCAGCTCCCAGCCTCACTCTGGGCGCACGCGAGGGAGCTGACAACAGGAAGTGCTCGCCAGCAGCCTCACATTGTGCAGCCAGCCCAGCCCGACACCAGGGAGAGAGATCCCTCCCCCAGCACCGCAGTTGCAAGGGGAGGCTGGGGGCTGCTAAAAAAAGCAATGTGAGTGATTGTGTGTGTGTGTGTGTCCGTGTGTTTGTGTCTGACTGTGTGTGTGTGTGTGTGTGTGTCTGACTGTGTGTGTGTTTGTGTCTGACTGTGTGTGTTTGTGTCTGACCGTGTGTGTGTATTTGTGTCTGACTGTGTGTGTGTTTGTGTCTGACTGTGTGTGTGTTTGTGTCTGACTGTGTGTGTGTGTCTGACTGTGTGTGTGTTTGTGTCTGACTGTGTGTGTGTTTGTGTCTGACTGTATGTGTGTGTCTGACTGTGTGTGTGTTTGTGTCTGACTGCGTGTGTGTTTGCGTCTGACTGTGTGTGTGTTTGTGTCTGACTGTGTGTGTGTGTCTGACTGTGTGTGTGTATGTATCTGACTGTGTGTGTGTGTGTTGTGTCTGACTGTGTGTGTGTTTGTGTCTGACTGTGTGTTTGTGTCTGACTGTGTTTGTGTCTGTGTATGTGTCTGACTGTGTTTGTGTGTATGTGTCTGACTGTGTGTGTGTGTGTTTGTGTCTGACTGTGTGTGTGTTTGTGTCTGACTGTGTGTGTGTGTTTGTGTCTGACTTACTGACTGTCTGACTGTGTGTTTGTGTGTGTGTTTGTGTCTGACTTTGTGTGTGTGTGTGTCTGACTGTGTGTTTGTGTGTGTCTGACTGTGTGTGTGTATTTAGAAGGTGAGGCGGGGGGGAAGGGTTGGGTGGGGGTGGCGCGGGGGGAGGGGGCACCTGAGTTTTGTCCTGCCTAGGGCAGCACAAAACCAGGCTACACCATGGACAGACTGACACATACACTGATAGACGTCCTGACACACACTGACAGAGACATACTGACACACACACAAAGGCATATATATAGACATATTGACACACACACACAGATATACTGATAAACATATTGACACACACACACACAGGCACATACACTGATACACACATACATTCACATACACTGACAGAAATACTGACACACACACACAGGCACATACACTGACAGGCATACTGACACACACAGATACAAACACTGGCAGACATACTGAAACACACAGACAGACACACAGGCCCATACTCTGACAGATATACTGACACACACATACATACACACACATACACTGATAGACGAACTGACACACACTGACAGACATACTGACACACACAGGCACCTATACAGACATTCTGACACACACAGACACATACAATGATGACTTAGTGACACACACACACACTGACAGACACACTGACACTCACATACATTCATATACACTGAGAGAAATACTGACACACACATACATTCACATACGCTGACAGAAATACTGACACACACACAGGCACATACACTGACAGACATACTGACACACACAGATATATATACTGACAGGCATACCGACACACACACACACTGACACATACACTGATAGACATCCTGACACACTGACAAACATAGTGACACACACACAGACATACTGGCACACACAGATACACACACGGAGAGACATACTGATGCACACACATACAGACATATTGACACACAGACAGACAGTCTTATATTTTTAATCTAACCCTCCAGTTTCCTACCTTTTGCTGGAAGGTCTCTTCCCTGGGGTCCAGTGTGGGACCTGAGACTGATGGGAGTGAGGAGCTCTCATCCTCACTGCCTTCTCTTCTCTCCCGTGCAGCTGCTTCTGTTCCCTCCCACACAGCATCTCTCTTTATGGGAGGATGTGACTCATGGCTGTCACTTCCTCCCACACTGTTAAAGGACCACAGCGCCCGATCGGGCCCCTGCTGATACATGCCCACCAGGTGGCTCTAAGTGCATGGGCCACCTGGTGGGACTCCATAGAGTGCGGGGCCCTGGCGGGGAAATAAATTGTTGTGGACAGCGGGGCCCACGTGGCAGCTGCCTTAGGGCCCTCCAGAAGTAAAGCTGCCCCATTTGCCCCCACGTTAAAGACTCATAGTTTGTTTAGATTTTGCTCTGATGTAGATTTACCCATGTTATACATTATAGGGACAGGTGTGTGTCTTTCCAAATCATGTTCACTCACCTGAGTTTGCAACATGTGGGCTCCAATCAAATAGCATTATGGCTGTAAGAGCATTATGGGAGATGCAGTCCACAACATCTGGAGTGCCAAGATTGCCTAACTCTGATCTAAAATAATGGAATGCATCTGAGTTAAATTTCAAGTGTCAGCAAAGGGCCTGAATACTTAAGTCAATGGAATGTTGCAGTTTTTCTTTTTAATAAATCTGCAAAGTTTTCAAAAATCTGTTTCTTTTTCTTTGTCTTGATGGAGTATTTAGTGTAGATTGAGGTGGAAAAAATGACATTGAACAATTGTAGCATAAGCCTGCAACAAAAAATTTGAAAAAAATAAGGGAGACTGAATACATTCTAAATACATTGTAAATGCACAGATAGTAACTATTCCCAAACCCTTCAGTCTATGATCCGAAAGACAGAGTGTACTAACACATCCGAGCAAGTGGAAAAGAAGTTTAGTCTCCTTTCTTGCCGTAAAATTATTGCTGCAACTGTATAGGTACAGTGAGGGAAAAAAGTATGATGTTTTTGAACCTTTGCCCACTGACAAAGAAATGATCAGTCTATAATTTTAATGGTAGATGTATTTTATCAGAAAGAGACAGAATAACAAAAAAAAAGAAAAGCGCATGTAAAAAAAGCTATAAATTGATTTGCATGTCAATGAGTTAAATAAGTATTTGACCCCTTTGACTTAGTACTTGGTTAAAACCCTTGTTGGCAATCACAGAGGTCAGACGTTTCTTGTAGTTGGCCACCAGGTTTGCACACATCTCAGAAGGGATTTTGTCCCACTCCTCTTTGCAGATCCTCTCCAAGTCATTAAGGTTTTGAGGCTGACGTTTGGCAACTCGAACCTTCAGCTCCCTCCACAGATTTTCTATGGGATTAAGGTCTGGAGACTGGCTAGGCCAATCCAGAGCCTAAATATGCTTCTTCTTGAGCCACTCCTTTGTTGCCTTGGCTGTGTGTTTTGGGTCATTGTCCTTTTGGAATACCCATCCACAACCCATTTTTATTGCCCTGGCTGAGGGAAGGAGGTTCTCACCATAGATTTGACGGTACATGACCCCATCCATCGTCCCTTTGATGTGGTGCAGTTGTCTTGTCCCCTTAGCAGAAAAACACCTTTCAAAGCATAATGTTTCCACCTCCATGTCTGATGGTGGGGATGGTGCTCTTGGGGTCATAGGCAGCATTCCTCCTCCTCCAAACACGGCGAGTTGAGTTGATGCCAAAGAGCTCAATTTTGGTCTCACCTGACCACAACACTTTCACCCATTTCTCCTCTGAATCATTCAGATGTTCATTGGCAAACTTCAGACAGTCCTGCACATGTGCTTTCTTGAGCAGCGGGACCTTGCAGGAGCTGCAGGATTTTAGTCCTTTACAGCGTAGTGTGTTACCAATTGTTTTCTTGGTGACTATGGTCCCAGCTGCCTTGAGATCATTAACAAGATCCTCCCAATGTCAGGAATAGCTGATACCCAACACGCAGAACTTAAGTAAAAAATAAAAGAAAACCCTACGACGTATTACTGGACCTTAGAATGGCCGGATTTAACGTAAAAAAGGAAAAACCACAAGACAAGCTATGGACAAGAGCGCAGAAATCACGGAAACAATGAACAAGCCAAAGGTGGAGGAATATAGAGGTCAGGATAGTCAGGAGCCAAGCCAAAGGTCAAGGAGTATAGAGATTGGGTAGCCAGAAGGAAAGCCAAGGTCAAAATACATGAAGTTTTTGAATGGCCTTGCATTGCCTTTTTAAAGGGCGATGTCTTCGACTGTGTTGGGAGAGGGTGGTGTCAATTTTGGGGTCAAGGACATGATTGAAATCCCCACAGAGCCCCTCTGTGTGCTGTCCAATCTTTGGAATATTTTATGTAAGAAGTTACGTTGGTTGGTATTTGGTGAGTATATGTTCGCTATCGTATACAACATGTAATTTATTGTACCCGTCACAATAACATATCTGCCATTGGTGTCAATGTCTTGGGAGTGTAGGGTAAACGTGACGTCTCTTCTTAGAAGAATAGACGCCCCTCTAGATTTGGTGGGGGATGTGGAGTGGTATTGGTGAGGGAATTCTGTGGTCAGTAGCTTTGGGAAATCATTGTTTTGGAAATGGGTCTCTTGTAAGATCAATATTTCAGCATTCAGTGTTTTAAGGTCTCGAGTGAGAAGATGTTGTTTTGCTGGGACATTGAGTCCCCGCACATTAAAAGTACACATTCTCATGGTGGTTGCCGTGTGCGGAATGCTGTATGTCATGTTAAACAATTTATAATTGTGAGGGCTGCCGCTCTCCCCAGCATTAACAAGCCGAGCAGTGATTCCCTCAATTCACATAGTGATATTCCCCGATGTAGGGGGGAAAGTTTAGATTAGTCCTCGGGCTGGTAGGATTTGAAGCATGAGTAAGAAGCAGTGTGGGGCCACCCACTAGCCCCCTTCTATGATAGCAAGCAGTATATTGGAATGCATAACATGGAAGAAAAACAATAATCAACCTTAAAGAAAGTATATACATAAACAATGAATGCCAGAAAAGTGGCTAGGCACTGCATCTTCGTGTCGTGGGGGTTGAAGCTTATGCTTCATGTCCTGGGGTAGCTCCCTCCCTCGAGTGCTTCACATATAAACACTTATTTTACGTAAGCCCAATATATTTTGTGCGCCTGTCTCAAGCATACTATCCCTAAGGGATATGGGGTTACAAGCAGGCAGTTGTATATATTTATTAACCTTAGGTCGATCCCGAGCGGATCGTGCACCACCCCAAGGCGGCTGTGGCTTAGTTTGACACGGGTATCATTTGCTAGCTATGTTCTATCCTGGTGCCCTCACTTGGTACTAGATGTAACCAGCATCATATATGAGCGAGTTTCCCCCCCCCCCCCACTATAGATCTTATATGGGGTTTCTTGCTTGGGCCACCCCTAATCCCCCCTTGCTTATTATTATTATTATTGCCATGTTTAGAGCGCCAGCATACTCTTTACAGTCACATAAAGGCACTAACTGCACTACAGCCTATATTAGAAGTGCTACACGACTTTGTTATATTATAGCATTTGTCGGGATACTCCTACTAGTGCAACCAAAACTGCTAAAAATCCAATAAAAATACATCAGGTATAAATAAAAAAAAGTTGATTATCCATTGCTTTGTTATTAATTATTATATTGTTAAAGGGTGGACTAATCCCCTTATGTAAATATGTAAGACTATATCAAATAAAGTCATTCATTATAAGCTGTCAGCTTGGTACAGCACTGTCACAGGTTATGCAAAGTCATATTTCTTTTTGTGATAGAATTTATTGTAAAAGTTTATATTCACATGTATTGAATAAAAACAATGGTCGCTTGAGACCTAACATGACTTTAGAAAACTTAATAGGGGTTGTCCTAGAATATTAAGATGTTGGCTCCTTGAAACTTATATGTTACAGTAACCAGGTAATACTGTGTTCATCACACACTTAGAGCCATTATGTGTCTGAACTTGTAGCTGAGAGGACCACAATACAAATATATGTAAATCATAGTTATTTTCTCATACAAGATTCATGCTGAAGTAACATACTGATAAAAAAGTACCACTCCTACCTCCTTACTATTTTTTTTTTCTTATCATTATGTAAATTTTTCTACAGTCTGCTGCATAAAGCCCCCTGGGAGTTCTTTAATAGTGCATGATATATTCTGTCTAGTTTTTAACTGGCACAATGACATATATTATCTGAATGAAAAATCCCGTGCGAGATAAGGTGCAGTTTCCTTGTTTGGATATTCTTTTTTTCTTCTCATGAAACCTAGATTTTACAGAGACCAAGAAGAAAACTAAAAAGAAGAAACTAAAGGATATGACTTAAAAGGAAAATTCAACATTTAACAATACATGGGTTTTTGCAAAACAGCTCTAACTACTATATCATTAAGTTGACAGTTGACACAGACTAATGCGGGAAAGGTTTTTTTTTTTTTATAATAATGATAATTATATTCAACCATTTAAATAGGAAAGATAATTCTTTCAGTTTTTGCTAGAGAAAGAGTGATGGTGAAATGGACCACTGACCATTATTATTTGTAAATACATACTACATCTAGAATTTTGACTTTGGTCTTTATTCATGTTTTTATTTTGGTGATAAAATTTGAAAATTAATTTTGAATTCTCAACATTTCATGCATAAGTGAATAACTATTATTTGTTCAACACTTTAAATTTGTACTTAAAATATGGATTCATACAAATAAAACAATCCATATGCAACAATTACCTTAGCAGTGCTTGAGAATCCTTTCGTGTTTTAACCCTTTTGATTTAATAATGGTAGGAATAACAAGCTTCAGTTTGCTTGTTTTCTACTTAAGGTCACAAGCAATTTTGGGATTTTTCTATGTGTGCGTTCAACCTTAAATTCCATTATTCACATTTATTTCACCTATACACATTGTAATATATTTTGCAAAAGACAAAATGTGCTTAATTTTGATGTGATACAGGTGGTCCTCTCTTTACAACCTACCTGTTTTATGACAGCTCACACTTACGACCAGCTCTCTAGAGATTGCCCACGTTAGAGAGCTGGTCTATGTTTGGGGAATTTTCCCCCAACATAGATTATAGGGATTCCCTGCTCTGGTGCGTATGTCTACATTTGGGTAAATTTCCTCGAACATATACAAGCGCACCAGAGCAAAGAATCCCTGATAGATTAGTGGGATTCGCTGCTCTGGTGCGCTTGTCTATGTTCGGGGATATTTACCCGAATGTAGACATAGGCACCACAGCAGGGAATCGCTCTAATCCATGGGTTGTCAACCTGGTCCCTACTCCCCACTAGTGGGCGGTTTGGGATTTCAGGTGGGCGGTGGTGGGTTCTGCAGAAAATGCCCAGGGGGCCTCGATGGCCGTGGACCAAGGCTGGCAGGGAAGATCCTTTCATCTCCCCTGCCGGCCCATGCAGAGCCAGCCTTGCTGTCAAAGGCTGTCAAAGATCTCCCTCACCAGCTTGCTGGCACTTAGTTCCAGCAGAGGGAGGGAAGGGCCTGGGAGACTCTGTGTTCCTCCTGCGAGCATGCTAGTCAGAACGTTGCAACGTGTTATCATGGCAACTCTCTGATACAGTGCTGTGCTTGCAGGAGGACAGTAGAGTTAGCTTACAGCTGAAGGAACTGCAGGATAAAGTGAACATGCATCCACTGGACAACCAGGGCATGCAGCATTATGTCCCCCCTTCCTGGTAAAAGGTAAGAAGAAGGCAGGGGGAGATATTAAGATAGATTTTCACATCTCACCCACCTACACACTGCATAGACCCTATGCACCCTTCACACATGCTACACCCCTCACACACACACACACACTGCACCCCTCACACACACAGACTGTCCACCTTATACACACTACACCCCTCACACACACACAGACTGCCCACCTTATACACACTACACCCCTCACACACACACACACACAGCACCCTTTACACACACTCATCACCTCTATCACACACACACTGCACTCTTCACACACACACACACACACACACACACACTGCACACTTCACACACACACAATGCACCCTTCACAAACAAACACACAGCACCCATCACACACACACACACATGGAAAAAAGTAGAAAAGAAAACAGAAAAAAGGAAAAAGAAATAGATACATTTAAGTACATTTTTATTTTTGGTTAAAAACCTCTCCTTTCTAGAAAGAAAAAAATAAATCACATATAAAATTAGTTACTGTGGCACTGGTGGGCGGTAAGGACATTTTACCATCAACAAAGATACAAAAGTGGGCGGTAGGCATTGAAAGGTTGACTACCCCTGCTCTAATCTATGTTTGGGGAAATTTCCCCGAACATAAACCTCACTTACCGACCAATTCATTTAATGCCTAGGTCGTAAGAACGGAACCCGGTAGGTAAGTGAGGAGGATCTGTATTCATTTATAAATTCTCATTTATTATAAAATAAAAAAATACACAAAAAAATACTTCTGTTTAAACATCTTCTTTGAGCTTTTCATTTCTCGTCTTTTTGCCCCCTATTTTATCTCCTTGTATATGTGTGGATACTTAATGAATGTTCATGTATTGTATACCTTTGTCTGTGTGTTCACTTTTGTTGTTGTTTCTCCCCAATATTTCCCCATTGTGGGCTTCTAGTCTCAGATGTTTATTTCATACACACATCCATACCTTCTACCTGAGATTAAAAGGGATTGCCATCCTGAGAGGCTAATATTTCACCTGCAGTCAAAATGGCAGAAATTGGAAGTGTAACTTCTGTCAATCATTTATATCCTGATCTGCATGAGTTCAGGGCCCTCAAACTGTAGACTATGCATTATTTTTTCATAGATTAGGTGTTTAAAAAAAAACAAAAAAACAACAAATAAAATCTATAGGTTTTGAAGTTGCAGTTTAGTGGATGAGTGAGTGTACTGGGTCTTGTGTATTGTAGTTTAAATCTTTGAACACATTGACTTTATGGATAGTGTCATGAAATTGAAGGACAGAGACATAGTGAATTAAATATTTTAGCATTGGGTTTAAAAAGAAGAAGTTTTGACAAAGATGCCCTGTACTCATCATAGTCTGGCAATTGTACAATATAATTCTCTAATAAGAGATTTGAAAGCATTTTGTTTCATGCCAAAAGATTATGGATTATGGATATTTTTTTATCCTCATGAAGTCTATAGCACTGCTGTTTAACAGAGGATTGAATAATTTAATTTACGTGTGCTTCATTTCTGAGACTATTGAGGCAGTAGTAGTAAAGGGGAAATGTCATTTCTCTGGAATTTACACCATCGAATAAAACATTGAAAATCACCTATAACACGTGTCAATCTTTTTTTATCAGATGCTCTGTTATATTTAAATTTATATTAAAATATACCAAATTTCCACATTTAAACTTTAGCTGTTCTAGTCCAGATGTAAAATAACAGATCTAATTAGTATCTTGGAATATCTTTTTTTTTTATTGGACTAATAGATCCATCATCTCTCTATCTACTGTTATACACCACTGGCATATCTCAAGTTGTGCACAAAAACTTGAGCACAGACAGGCATTATGTTTCAGACTTCACCATGCTTTTCTGCAGGTTCCCTTAACAATGGATGTTGTTTTAAACATCGCTTAAAACAAACAAAACATAGCATGGATTGTGATACAGAATTCCTAGTGACCAGCCATGACCTGTACAGTTTTGACCATGTACGTCTTATCAAAATGCCTCATCAGCAGCATTTGTTATTGTCCTGCCATGTGTAATTTGTTTTGTTGCTCCCTGTAACACTTAATTTTATTCTGCCCCCTGCTGTTGTGAATAGAGGTCTTTGTGGAAACTGGGTTATTTTCATGCCATATCATTTGGTAACATGATTCATCTACTAACTATTTTTAAACCAGACAAAATGTATTTGTTTGTGAATTTATGCAAGAGCTTCTACCAACAGTGGATCAAGATAACATTCTCTTATACTGCAATCACCATCTTCCAAAAGCAGCAAAGCTCCAGAATTTTAATTACTAGAATACACTTCTATAATATTGAAGCAGAGGCAATGCAATGAGTTGCAGTTATTCCCACATTATCAACATAATTTGATCATTTATTCGTAAATTTATTAAAACATACTCTCCAATTACTCAAAGAATTTTCATCCATAACCAAGGCACTCTGTATTCATTATATAACTTATAAATGGTGTTTTCTGATAAAGCTACTCATCTCCAAGGACGGTGCCTTGTACTCTCCCGCAACTCCCCAAGATGCAAATAAGCTATTACAGCAATGGGGAATTGATGCTGTACCATTTACCCAAAATATATAAATTGGTTCAAGGCCCAAAGAAACTAGTTCCGAAATGGACTTGGCTAAAAGTTTGCATGTTACACTCCACTGTAATTTCCACTAACACTCACCAAGTTCAAGCAGGTTATTTTATAAAGTGGAATTTAAGGTTTATTTAAGCACCATTGGACATTGCGATTTGGCAGAAGATGCCCTCTGATCCTCCACCTGTGCTCAAGCAGCAAGGTCGGCAGAGAAATTGTCTCTGGCTGGACAACAAATCTTTAGATTTTCCTACTACTTTTGACTCAGCAGGTCATAGTAAATATACCTTCCTGGTAAAATATTTTATAAATAAATCTACTGGTGTTTCACATATAATTTGGGCTTCAATTCTCCACCGCTCCTCAAAGTTCTTGTGGTAGTTCACCGTGATTCATCTACATGCTGTGACTTGCTCCTCCCCTACTTTGTGATGCAAAGTACACTTTTGCTCCAATCACGCAAGCTTCATCATACGTCATCTTGCTAATTCCACCCACAAATATGTCCTCCAGCTTCCCCTTACTTTTATTTTATTGGTTGCTTCAAATTTATTTATTTATTCACGCCTGAAAGTCCACATATAAAAAAAAACCTAACAAGTCCATGATTATACTTCTGTGCACAATGCATCATAAAACACTAATGCATATATCATTTTTTAAGAGGTAACATGGAACAAGGACACATATATAAAAATAAAGAGGCATATGCGAAAAAATCCAAAAGTAACTTAATAATGGGTCACATGGCCTAACATGGAAATGATACTGCCAACCATATAATAATGGAACAAGATGGAACAAGATGGAACAAGATAGCATAAAAGGAATAAGAGCCTATTTTACAAAAATGGCAGATGGCATACATAAAGGCATAAAACTAAACTATGCAATAAAACAGAACAATAAAACAAAAGGAGGCATATTGACTAGTCAAAGCTAAAAAATAATGACTAGGCATTGCTAAAATATTTTTATTACCATATGTGTGTGTATATATATATATATATATATATATATAGTATATAATATAATAATATACCTTATGTAATTATATTATACCCAAAGAATGAAATGTATAGTACTGCATACCAGCTTAATAATGGATGATAAAAAAAAAAGGTAAAAGAGTAGTATATAAAACTAGGTAAAAAAAACAATTAAGTATGTTAATATTGCCCTCAGAAATCCTGAGGACAGGTAGACATAAACAAATATATATACAACATACAAGATACACAATCCTGCGCACTCGCTCATTCACTAAACAGCAATTTCAAATCTCACAAATTGTAATAGTTTTATTTAAAAACACCTAATCTAGGCAAAAAATAAATGAGGTTTAGTTACAGTATATGTGTGTGAATCATCTAGTGGTCCTTCTTACATATTGCATGTTACAGGGACATGATAAAATCGAAATTGCATTTTAAAAGTAGCATGTCATAAATTGCATGAGCTTAAAATTCTTCAAATTATCTACACTTGGCCTTTTTTGACCCTGTTTCTCTGCATGCAAGGCAATAACCACACTGATAAGAATTTTTTTTTTATTGTTTAATTTATTTAAAAAATTTTTTTTTGCTTTTCTAATTACTGTTTACCAGCTTAGATATAATACTTGGAACTCTGCTATATATTAATTAGGAATTTAATAAACTATATGATAAAATAAACCAAATTTTGTAAAAAAAATTATTTATTTTTGTTCACTCAGCACGTAAATAATACATTGCGTGGGCTGTCACCCATAATGCTTAAAAACAATGGTCAAGGCATAGTTATCGGCTTGTGCACAGCAACATGCAGAGTTATTTTTTATAGTAAGAACAAGTATTTCAACAACAGGTACAATACAATGATGTAAGCCCCCTCGGGCACTATAGTAAAGTACATTTGGTAACTTTGTGTCTCGTGAAAGCTTAAGTACACCAGGGGGTCACCCCCTCCAGGCATTTATGTCACTGGGTTATCTTAGCTCTATTGTGGGTACTAGAGGGGCCGGGGGGAGAAATCGGTGCCGGTGCTAGTTTTAACATTGATCCATCTGTATAGACTAAGATTGCTGGTTTGTCTGTTTTACCTTGTTCGTGGAATTACCCGTTCGTATGCCCCTGTTCAGTGAATTGACTTTTCCGCCGAACAAAACTACCGAACGGACGGCCACCCAGAAGAGAAGTGTGCTGCTGGTTAACCTAATGACCTATTGATCCCAATTAGAACATTGTGGTTAACCGCAGACACTTCTCAATTAAAACGGAATACAGGGTGGTCGTCGTTCGTATGTCAACCACGAGGCGGCGGCCATTTTGAACCATGCGAAAGACCAGCGGTGCTCGGCATTGATTTCATGGAACTGAAAAAGGACACTTTTGATGCCGAACACCGCTGAGGCCGCCAACCTCCCTTCTCAATCAACAGAAGGATGCAAACACCGGCCGTTCGGGAGGTTTAAACACACGAATGGACTTACCCCAGATAGCCTTCCCATGGAGTCAATCGCATACCGAAAGACTGTAATTGACTTTGACTCCATGGCGATTGAACTATGCGTATGGGATCTGAGCGCTATTCACCAATAATATGCACTCAGATCCAGGCTATCTGGGGATACGTGATACGAATGGGTAGCATTCGACAAATGTAAAGTTATAGATTTTTATATGTTTTGCAGTGTTGAATTTAAAATGGCGATTTGCCTCTGTCCTGGAGATAATTTAATTACTTCTCAATTATCTTCAGGGCAGAGGGGAGGGAATACTAATGCATTGTGGGAATGTTCTGTGTCTGTGAGTCCTGACCTGCCATATGTCTGTCTATTGTCACAGTCTCCCATTTGGTCCCCTAGGGGAGTGTCCACCAAGTGGGAGACCTGCATAAATACGGGCAGGTAGCCCACAGTAAAGCCAGTTCTTGTTTTACCCTCAAAGCAGAGCTTGGTCTCGTTATTGGGAGGATTTATTACTGACGACTAGAGACTACTGGATGGAATTATTAGCCGCTTGGGAGATATATGCATTCGGCTAATATTGACGGTTCGTGAGTTTGGAGCTCATGGAGTGAAGTGCCCGTACGGATCCCGTTCGTGAGTTTACAGTGTTCCCCGGCTTGCGGTTCGCATGCAGCCTATGCTATTGCGAGAGGGGAGCATTCACTAAACGGCGGTTTGTACATTTAATGCTGAGGGTACCGTAACAAACATCTCTAGTGTATGACCGCAAGATGAGCTGGCCTATTCGCCTGAGCGCATACTGTAGTCATAGAATGTAAAACAGTAAGTTGGGATGTATATCTACCCACTCTGACATGTCTAGACATGCAAATTATGCTAAATTAATCATTAAAAGTGAAGGAACAACCATTAAGCAAAATAACATTTACAATTTGGTAAGCATAGACACGAGTCGTGGTGGCGGAATGTCTGGCATCCTGAAGAATGTGCAAATGTCAGTTCTACATAGGTCTCTCAGGCAGTATCCCCCGCTGGCAGAGTGCGTCGAGACGATCTAGGTACGAACTCCGTTACTGTAAAGGGGTCCAGCCAGTTCAGAGTGGCAGAAGTCACCGGTTGTGGGACCGCCAGGTCCAACCGGCCCAGATGTGAGCCACTACTGAAATTCGCCACTTCAGAAATTTGGACCTTCAGAAGCATCCGAATGTCCGAATTGCTGAAATTCGTCCGAACCGAAACAAATTGCACATGTCTAGTTTTTGGACCAATTTCTTTTAAGTCTTGTAAGTTGTCCTTTGGGGATATTTTGCAACCATGGTTTATGATGACCGCTATTGTACAAAATATAGTAGTTAACATCAAGCTTTTAAACGTGTACTGGTCTCTATATGATTATTTTTAACGTAAATGTTTAAATCCAAAAATGTGACTTGTTCTCACTAGGAACAGTAGATAATTTTATGTTCCACTCATTACTATTAGGAAAACAAATCTTATTTTGAACATCTCCATATCCAAAACGGCAATAACCAGACCATGTGCCCAGCCATGCCCGCTGTATATAAAAAAGGACTCCTAAAATGCCATAAAAAGACTAGACGCAAACCTGATTCCCATCAACGTATCAAGGGCATAAAAATAAAGAATCAACAAATTTTAACAAAATTATTATATAAAATAATAAGAGATATATCCTCCATAATAAATTCAATTTGACGCTTAGGAAGTTCAGGAGAGTTTAAGAAAAAAGAAGTTGCTTCTAATCCTCTTTTATGATCAATGGTAGAGTAAAGGAAGGAGACATCACTGGAAACTAGAAATTTATTGAATATAACTATGACCCATGCCCCGCTTTTAACGGCTGATTCAGTGATAAATGGATTATCTTCTTTAATTCCACTATAGGCTTATTTCCTCTCTTGATAGATTGTGTTTGCCATTATGGATTTTTTTTTCTTTATCTCCCTCAAAACTATTTATTCAATAGAGGCTAATTTAAAATCCTTTGGAAATAGGGTAGATTTTGTATATAATTTGTGTACAACTGTCTATTTGATTATCTTGTCATCCAATTTATCTTTGTAAGTGTTTTTTCAAAAAAATCTTTTTAGACATCATTTTTTAATTCATTTATTTAAATCCACATATACTGAAAAATAGTGTGAATTAGAAATTGGACAACATTTTTATCAGTGTGGTTATTGTCTTGCATGCAGAGAAACAGGGTAAAAAAAATGCCTATTTTAAAGAATTAGAAAGTTTAAGAAAGTTTAAGAAGAATAAGATGCAATTTATGACATGCTCTAAAAATTTAATTTTATAATATTTTATCTTGTCCCTATAGCAGGGGTAGGCAACCTACAGCACTAGTGCCATGCACGGCACTCGAGGTGCCTTTGCACGGCACTCAAAGCTGCTAGAGCCAAACAGGCTCTGGCCTATCAGGAGTCCCAGTAAAACTTCAGATTTCTGCTAATACGAAGAGGTGGTGAAGGACAATCCTCCATTTATGCATTGCAGCACGTAGAGGAAGTGATCTCAGAGCACTTCATTCCAGCACTTGTGAATGGGAATTCACACAGTATTAGCGCAGCTCGCAGTTGTTGTTGCAGCTCCTGTCCTTGACCTGTACCTAGCTGGCCTGGTCCCCACTGGAACTCAGGGAAGCCACCCACACTGCTTGATATACACAAAATGCAGAATAACCCTCCCCTCATACAAATAATACGGACAGCCCACATACAAACATACACGCAATCCGCACAAACTGAACACCACTGACAATCCACATACATGCACACAATCCCACATGCAGCCTCTCACATACAATACCTCAAACAGCCCCCGCACACTACCAAACACACAGTGTGACATATCCATCCACACACACAATTCCACAAGCAGCCCCCATACACAGCCCACATTCATATGTATCCTACACAATACCATAAATTACTCATGAACATATACAATACAATAGCTCATATACACACAAATACAACGATACAAAGCAATTACAGTAAAAATAACACAGGCAGAATACGGCAGCATACACACCTCAATTTTAAAAAAATAGGACCGGCACGCTACGGGAAATCACAATCCTATATCGGCACAGTGTTGCTAAAAGGTTGCCTACCCCTGCCCTATAGCAATATGAAGGCAGGATGACTAGATGGTTGCACACACATTTTTTGAAAGGCAAAACAATGATCCCAAAAGGATAAAGTTTTTAGGTTTTAAAAAAAATCCAAAACATTGGAGAGGAGAAAGTGTTATAAAACAAATAGGCCTAATGGAAATGAGGTAGCTTTTTCAATTACTTTTTAGTCAGCTCATCCTTTGGCCAAAAGTCAAGTGTAGGAAAAATACACAAGACAAACTATTCCCTACTTTATCTTATGTATTAAAGAAGACAAGATCAGAAATAAAGAATATAAGAACAGATTCTAATAAAAGGAAGATAAAGCAATAGGAGAAAGGTAAGTTTGGCATTATAGTGCCGCTTTAAGTATAAAATGCACTTCGTGTTTCTATGTGTGGGCTAAGCCATTGACCAATGAAGGCACTGACCACCCAGGCATACTCATTCATGCTTGGGCATCTGCTGTAATTCCATACAATGCTAGAGTGTTAGGGCATTATTTCCAAAACCCCAAATGTGTGCATGCATTCTCATGGTGCTTGTGGGTTTTGCACTTAGAGTGATTTATTCATTTACACAATATACTCTGGCTATGCCATGACCTTCATGCATTTGATGTATGTATAAATACATAGTTATGTTTAATTAGCTACTGGGTTTTGCTAAAACCCTCCAAATGACAGTGCCCCTTCAAGAATTACCTTGAATCAGTGGGGATCTTTGTTATGTTTTTTATCCCTACCAGTGTGCAATAATATGCTGTTTTGAAATTTCCACCTACGTATCAAGCCGTTACAACCGTGAGAGGCCCCATGAGGGCAAAGCATCCATGTGAGGTTAGGAAATAGTCTGGCTCTTAACCTGTGCTTCTGGCTGAAAAGCTAGGTTAAACTTGCAGGCAGTTGCTATGGTAACCTGTAGAACTATTTGCATGGCATTTTGGGTGTGTAGTGAAAAGGCAGAGCTGCTGTTAGTAGGGCAGATATTGTTCTGGACATTAACAGATAAATGCATAAATGCATCATATAGGGGAAAAAAACACTGCACATATGCTCTAGAAAGCTAATTGAGCATCATTCATTCTTGGTGGTCTGGGCAAAGGTCATACAGGAATTTCAGATGTTAATATATTTTTACTATTAATTAATTTTAAAGAGAGCGAGAAAGAGAGAGAGGATGCCAACATTTTGTCAGCTTGTCTACTGTACAAATACGGACTGATACGGCTAATCCAATCTACACAACAATATATACTTGTATATATAAAATATATTTTATATCTATATATATACATATATAAATGTTTAATGCATTGTCAGTTTAATACATTTAAAGGAATAGCTCAACTTCGACATGCACATCTATTTTAACAACCTAAATTTCCTTAAATTTCGGCAGCCAAATGAGCTATTAGTTCATTACAATTCACAGTTTAGTGAATAAACCCTCACATGTAATACTTAACTTTCAGAAGAAGCTTATCAGTTTTTACCAATCTCTTTGAAGTTCAGTAGGTAGCTACTGTAACCCTACTTTGTGTGAATATCTATAGATTCCACCCAATAATCTTATCTCATTTCCACAGTCACAGATGTAGCTGTTTTAATCTTATCAACATAGAAATATTTCTCAGTGTTCTATTAGATAAGCTGCCATGCTTTGGAATTCAACTCTTTCTTATGGTCATTTACATAACTCCAGAACAGACCCTAGATTTTAAAAATTTGATGAAAATGGCCTTTTCCTTTTTTTCACATATGGCAGTGGAGGGTTAACAAAAGAATTGCTGAGTAGCAAATCAGCCATTCCGTTCCCCACCCTTGAATATTGGTGGGTGGATGAATAAATATAATTATCTTGTATGCACAATATTATATAGTTACATTGTAAAAGTAGGTTGAACATAGACTTAAAGGGATACTCCAAGCACCATGACCACTTCAGTGATTTGAAGTGGTCATGGTTGTAGGAGTGTGTATGCGCAGTGTTTTAGCTTGAAACACTGCACATACTGAGTTATTATGTGCCAGGGTCTAGGTCCAGAACACTGTTCCAGGCTGCCTAATGTCAGTTAAGTGCATATTTTACATCTGTCGTCAGCGTGCAGCCAGGCTTGTTTAGCTTCTACCCTTCTGTGAAGAAAATGGACTTTTAATTGACATTTTCTTCTTTGTTCTGTATTTTTCCTGTTTTACTACCTGTATATTGAATGTATTGGTTCGGTAGTTTGAAACTACTGAACGCCGACCACCCTCCTGGCTCATTATCTACAAAGGAACCAGCTATTAAGTGCTCCCTGAGCGGCCGCTATTCGTACAGTCGAACGCCATGTGGAATAGAAAACGGCGGCCATCTTGTTCGCACAAGGGGAGTCAGCGGGACTTGGTCGTCGAGTGTCTGGAACTAAAATCGGACACTCGACCTCGCGAACCACCGCTGAAACTACCGAACGCCGGCTTCTTGTATTTCCCGAACAGCCAGGGAAGCGCCGTTCGGTAGTTCTGTGCGAACGGACAAGGGGAGCAATCGCTACTACGAGCCAAGGGGATCCATTCGGGACTTTTGTTCGTTTTTTATCTATTTGTGAATTGACCGACCGCACACGCTGAATTCATGGAACTGTTTTGGGCAGGAGCCGCATGTGTGGTCGGTAAAAGGGACCCTCCACACTTTTTCAGAACCCCTGAACCGATCTGGGTGAAATTTGGATATGTTTGTCCCCCAGATCGGGGCTATCAGGGGATATGTAATTTGTGGGGATACCTGGTGGGGAAAGGGGTGTTCTGAGTTTTGGGGAAATTGTGTGTTCTCTATAAATGTTTAATGCATTGTCAGTTTAATACATTTAAAGGAATAGCTCAACTTCGACATGCACATCTATTTTAACAACCTAAATTTCCTTAAATTTCGGCAGCCAAATGAGCTATTAGTTCATTACAATTCACAGTTTAGTGAATAAACCCTCACATGTAATACTTAACTTTCAGAAGAAGCTTATCAGTTTTTACCAATCTCTTTGAAGTTCAGTAGGTAGCTACTGTAACCCTACTTTGTGTGAATATCTATAGATTCCACCCAATAATCTTATCTCATTTCCACAGTCACAGATGTAGCTGTTTTAATCTTATCAACATAGAAATATTTCTCAGTGTTCTATTAGATAAGCTGCCATGCTTTGGAATTCAACTTTTTCTTATGGTCATTTACATAACTCCAGAAGTGGGCCGTACTACATGAGGTAAACCTAGCCCAAGCCGAGGGAGACAACCGGGTGCACCACAGACAATGGGCGCTACGAGACTCTGGGGCCACCCTTACTTTGGTACAACCTCACACAGTGTCTGCAAAGGAGCGCACCAACAAGACTGTAGCCGTAAGAGTGGCAGGGGGCGCCATCCACAAGTTACCCACAGCCCGGGTACAGTTAAACTGGGGCACCGGAGCCAAGCAGATGGAGGTGGGCATCATGTTGAGACTACCTGCGGAAGTTTTGTTAGGGAACGATTTGGGGTGTCTAACTTCACAGCTGACTCACCCCGATCCCTCTGGTACCTGCCCCGTGACTACCAGGGCACAAGTCCGCCGGGCTGGACCGACACACTCAGAGGAACCACAGGTAGGAACTGAAAACCCTGTAACATGCCCTAACCCTATTCCCTTCTGGAGATAATTGGTTTATTCCTTAACTTATCTCAATATCTTCCAGGCAGAGAGGAGGTGTGTATTACTGTAAATCTGTGTGTTGATTGGCTGTTGTCTTTGTTTGCTGTGGGAGGTCCTCTTGCAGGAGGATTTCTCATAAAAGCCCGTGTGTGTCAATAAAATGTATTCCTGTTACACCCTTCATGAAGTCTAGGCTCATGTTTGGGGGATATTCTATTTGCTTGGAAGAATCACCTTGGAACTGCATTTCATCTACCTTATTCCTCTAACCCCTGCTGCAGCTATAATCACTTATGCTCAGCTGTTGGGGAAAGGGAACAGAAGACCGCAGCACCATAACCACTGTAGGTCTTAACAACTGGTGGCAAGCGACGGGATTGAATGGAACGCATAAGGACAACTGGTGAATGGACCAGCAGTACAAGAAACTAAAAAGGACTACACTAAAGGATCTGCTGGAAGCCCGGGGACAAGTGGCCAGCAACAAAAAGAAAGCTACCCTCATAGCGGAACTAATGGAGGGCGACCAAACCAGCAGCATGGCGAATGTCAGCTAGGAGGAAGCTGAATTTCAACAGAAAGTGATGTGGAGGCTAAACTTATATGGGCCAAATCCCACACCTGAGATGGTGACGCAAGTCCTGCCACAAGTGAGAAATGGAAATTGACGCATATCTACAGGATTTTGAGCGTCAATGCGTGTTGGAGGGTCTGGAATTGGAGCAATGGCCTGCGATTTTAAGCAGTAAGCTCACAGGCCAAGCAGTGAAGGCGTACCGAGCAGTTCCTGACACAGCCATACACGACTACGCCAGGGTAAAGGACATTCTGCTAGCCAGGTATGCCGTGACCCCAGAGACCTACAGGAAAAAGTTTCGGGCATTGTGGAAAGGGGGCAGAGACTCCTACACCGAATGGGCCTTTAGGATGTATTGGGCAGCCCAAAATTGGATACAGGGCTGCCAGGCTACAACGCTAGAGGAGGTGCTGCAACTCCTCTTGCTAGAACAATTTTTTGACCACACACCTGCAGACACCAGGGACTGGGTCAGAGACAGGAAGCCGTCCACGGTCGAGGAAGCAGCTGAGTTAGCAGATGAGCATCATGAAGGAAGAAAAGGAGAAGCCAGTTTGGAACCGTCCTCTGGTAAGGTACAGCGCCTCAACGCCAGGTCCTGTGGCCAACCCCAGACCAAACCCGGTACCACACACGACACAGCCTAATTTTAATAGAAGAACCCCAGTAGTATGTCACCAGTGCAATCAGCCAGGGCACTACAAAATACATTGCCCGCAGCGGAGCAGAGGCAACTGGGAGCAGCCCCCACCATCACCAAGGGTCACCGCTCACCACTGTCAGCATGAACCCCTAGAAGAGCATAGCCTGGATGCGGAGCAGTGGGCCATACTACATGAGGTAAACCTAGCCCAAGCCGAGGGAGACAACCGGGTGAACCACAGACAATGGGCGCTACGAGACTCTGGGGCTACCCTTACTTTGGTACAACCTCACACAGTGTCTGCAAAAAGCGCACCAACAAGACTGTAGCCGTAAGAGTGGCAGGGGGTGCCATCCACAAGTTACCCACAGCCGGGGTACAGTTAAACTGGGGCACCGGAGCCAAGCAGATGGAGGTGGGCATCATGTCGCGACTACCTGCGGAAGTTTTGTTAGGGAACGATTTGGGGTGTCTAACTTCACAGCTGACTCACCCCGATCTCTCTGGTACCTGCCCCGTGACTACCAGGGCACAAGCCCGCCGGGCTGGACCGACACACTCCAAGGAACCACAGGTAGGAACTGAAAACCCTGTAACATGCCCTAACCCTATTCCCTTCTGGAGCACTCCCCAAGACTTTGACCAAGCTCAGCAATCAGATTCCACCTTAGTGGGTTACAGGAAGGCAGTAGGCACCTCTAAGGAAGGTAATGCCCACGGGAACTTCCACTGGGACAAGGGATTGCTATATGGGGTTACAGGGGGAGTGGGGCAGGGAGCAGCCCAAGTTATAAAAAGGCAGTTAGTCGTACACCATAAGTACAGGGCGGAATTACTAAAGCTCAGCCATGATATCCCGCTAGCAGGACATCTGGGTATCAAGAAGACTAAGGACCGCCTTACCCAGACGTTCTTCTGGCCAGGGATATCCAAAGATTTGCAGACCTACTGCAGGACATGTGACACATGTCAAAGGATAGGGAAAAGGGGGGACCACCCTAAGGCCAAGTTACGGTCCCTACCTATAATAGAGGAACCATTCTACAGAGATGTCCTGCTAGCGGGATATCATGGCTGAGCTTTAGTAGATCTGATAGGGCCTCTCAGCAAACCCAGCTCCTTCGGTAAGCGCTACATCCTCACAGTGGTGGACAACGCCACGCGGTACCCTGAGGCTGTAGCGCTGTCCAACATTGAGGCGGAGACAGTAGCAGAGGCTCTAGTCAGGATCTTTTCCCGGGTAGGGTTCCCCCGAGAAATACTTTCAGATCAGGGAACCCAGTTCACGACAACTGTTACGCAACAGTTGTGGCAGAGCTGCGGGGTAAAACCGTTATTTAGCTCCCCTTACCACCCCCAGACTAACGGTCTCTGTGAACGATTTAACGGCACACTTAAGCAAATGCTTACAGCGTTCACAGAATCCTATGGTCAATGGGAGAAGTTGTTACCTCATCTCCTGTTTGCCTTGAGAAGTGCCTCAGGCGTCCACCGGGTTCTCCCCCTTCGGACTCCTATACGGGAGAAAAGTCCGGGGACCCCTGGATCTCATATGGGAGCACTGGGAGGGCAACACAGGAGAGGAAGGGTTGCCATACACCCTTCATGAAGTCTAGGCTCATGTTTGGGGGATATTCTATTTGCTGGGAAGAATCATCTTGGAACTGCATTTCATCTACCTTATTCCTCTAACCCCTGCTGCAGCTATAATCACTTATGCTCAGCTGTTGGGGAAAGGGAACCGAAGACCACAGCACCATAACCACTGCAGGTCTTAACACCTTCCAGTCAGAGCTTGCAAAGGGAAGCTTGTCGTCCACTTCCTCCCTTCATTTATTAATCCCTCCCTGCTTCCCTGCCTCCTTTGGTGCTTTTTATTTCTTTCTTATTTCCCTCCACTTTCTACCCTAACTCCCCTCGTTGGCCCCAAGAGCACGCATGGGTTTTGAGCTGGCGGAAAGGTCTATTTACAGGCAATCATATGACTATTGTTTGGAAAAACCCAGCTAGAAGCTATTTCCATTTTACAATTGTGTTGCAATATGGGAGAAATTACCTTATTGATTCCAATAAGATGTAATAAGATTTCTTCTTGAATCAACAAGATATTAATCAGCTTTGTATTAAGTAGTATAGCCAAAGACACCTTGAGCAAAGTTATTGTAAATGTGCCATTAAAAGGGTTATTCACTAAAGTGAGAATTCTTGCTGAATTCAAAGTGAATTTCAAAATTTAAGATAAAAAAAGATGAACAGGAGACATCTCTAAGCCAGCTGTACTTTCATTTTGGTTACTGGGGCCTTAAATTTGAGATTTACTTTGAATTCTCACTTTAGTAAACAACCCTGTAAATAACACTAGATGGTTAACAGTTTTTCATAGAGTAAATAATATTTGTGTCTGACAATCTTTAAAGGGGCACTATAGGGTCAGAAACATAAACATGTATTCCTGATCCTATAGTGTTTAAAAAAAAAAAAAAAGCTTTATATCCCTCCACCCCTCCCCAGCACCCCCCTTGCTACCATAAATATAGTAATCTTACCTTTATTCCAGCCTACTGCTGCTGCTGCCTCTGCCCCTGATCTGCCTGATTGGCTGACATCATCAGAAGTAGTGATCTTAGCCAATCAAAATGCTTTCTCATAGGAAAGCATTGGATTGGCTGAGTTTGTCAAGGAGACAGATCAGAGGCAGAGCCAGCACAAGCCAAGCACAGTCTTGGCCAATCAGCATTTCCACATAGAGATGGATTGAATCAATGCATCTCTATCAGGAAAGTTCAGTGTCTCCATGCAGACTGTGAAGCACTGCCCCAGGAAACACCTCTAGCAGCCATTTGAGTAGTGGCCAGTAGAGGTATCCCTAGGCTGTAATGAAAACATTGCATTTTCTCTGACAAAACAGTGTTTACTGCAAAAAAGCCTACAGGGACTGACTATACTCACCGGAACAGCTACATTAAGTTGTCATTAAGCTGTAGTTGTTCTGGTGACTGTAGTCTCAATTTAAGGCCTCACGAACTGTTACTCATATTAAGACTAAGATTAGCATTATAGTGTTCATAAAAAAGGAAGTGCATCTTTGAAATAATGCTGAATGGTGCCCGCAGAATGCCAAGGTTAGAGTGAAATATTTCAATTAATTTATGAAATAAATTGTTACAAAAAACCCAAACATGTATAAAAACAACAATGCACTGTATAATTTAGAAAATAGAGACAAATAAGGTTGGAAATCTACCTAAAGAGGTAGAGTTCCACCCTACTGAAATTACCTCATATATTAAAGGACCACTCTAGGCACCCAGACCACTTCAACTTAATGAGGTGGTCTGGGTGCCAGGTCCTTCTAGGGTTAACCCATTTTTTTATAAACATAGCAGTTTCAGAGAAACTGCTATGTTTATGAATGAGTTAAGCCTTCCCCCTAATCCTCTAGTGGCTGTCTCATTGACAGCCACTAGAGGCGCTTGCGTGCTTCTCACTGTGATTTTCACAGTGAGAGCACGCAAGCGTCCATAGGAAAGCATTGTAAATGCTTTCCTATGCGACGGGCTGAATGCGCGCACAGCTCTTGCCACGCGTGCGCATTCAGCCCAGGAGGAGGATCGGAGGAGGAGAGGAGACAGAGAGCTCCCCGCCCAGCGCTGGAAAAAGGTAAGTTTTTAACCCTTTCCCCTTTCCAGAGCCGGGCGGGAGGGGGTCCCTGAGGGTGGGGGCACCCTCAGGGCACTATAGTGCCAGGAAAACGAGTATGAGTTCCACCCTACTGAAATTACCTCATATATTAAATCATTCGAAGGTAATAGCAAAAAGAGATATATGCATACATATATATATATATATATATATATATATATATATATATATATATATAGTAATACAAAAAACTTTATTTAAATAAGAACCAGAGATTAAAATAAAGTGAATAGAAAAAAAGTGAGCATAAAGAAAAGCGGAGAAAACGTCTCCTAAATATAATGTAGTGACGAGTAGGCATGTGCGTGGGGAAAATTTTCGGTTCGGTTCGGCATTCCGAAATATGGGACTTTCGCAATTCAGGACTTCAGCAATTCGGCACTTCAACACTTCGGAACTTCGGCACTTCGGAATTTCGGGACTTCTCTTGCAGCCGCTTAGTAGATAACTCCCTAATTCCCACGGTATTAGGGAGTTATCTACCAAAAGGCTGAAAGACCTAAATTGGTCTTTCAGCCACATTTATTAATACTAAGTAAAAATTACTTAGTATTAGTAAATTTTGCCCCTACTCGCTGTGGCTGCTCACGGTTAAAAAAAATTATAATAAATTGCCCCCCCCAGCCCCCACCCCTGAGCGGCGGGTGAGGGCCCTAAAGTAAAATGATGGGGAGGACCTATTGTCCTCCTCCTGGCCCCCACCCCTGAGCGGTGGTTGGGGGCCCTACAGTAAAATAGGGGGGGGGACCTAATGTCCTCCCCCGTGGCCCCCACCCCTGAGCAGTGGCTGGGGGCCATAAATACTAATAAGGGGGGAGGACCTTATGTTCTCTCCCCTGGCCCCCACCCCAGAGCGGCGAGTGGGGGCCCTAAATTGGAATAAGGAGGGGGGACCTATTGTTCTCCACCCCAGCCCCCACCCCTGAGCGGCGGGTGGGGGCCCTAAATAAAAATGTCACCCCTAGTCACCCCCCAAAAAAAGAAAATTAACCCCTACCTACCCCCTTAACCCTTGGGGGTCACAGGTTCATCTCCCCTGTTGGGTTGACTCAACCCTTCAGCCCTTCGAGGTAGATAAAATGAGTACCATCAAATTGGGTACAATTACATCAATAGGAGGCACTCGGATGCCAGAAAATATCTGAATGTCTTTTACCTGGTTAAACCTTTTTACATACCACCATTTCAAGATGGAAGGTATCCATCTATTGCGGCACCTCCGGCAAGGAGGAGACTGGTTTAAAGACGCCTACCTGCCTGTATCGGTAGACAACGGCAGTCACCCCTCTTTACGGTTCTTCTGGAACGGGACACCACGGCAATTCACCTGCCTCCCCTTCGGGCTCAGTCCGGCACCATGGTGCTTTAATTGAGGTTTTTGAAACCAGTGATGGCTCACTTATGGGGTCAAGGCATACGATGCCTGACTTACCTAGACGACATTCTATTCTCCAAACAGAATCGCAACCACCTTCTTTCAACTACAGATTGCAGTGTGACTGTGTCGGAATCCCTCTGCTTCCTGGTCAATTGAGAAAAGTAAACACTGACTTCCAACTACCACAGTCGTGGCAATATGCAGGGAAATACGGAAAATACTACGTCAGGATTCGATCCCACTCAGACTGCTGGCAAGGATCGTAGTACTACTATTCTCCTCCATCCAGTCGATTCGTCATTCCCAGTTTTTAATGGAACCCAGCTGTCCTTCCTCATGCTTGGAATTGAACTGTTTTTGTTATTCCGTATGGTTCTTGAGTTGATCGTGTGACTTGTGATGTCGCTGTTATCAAGAGGAAGTGACTCAGTGGAAGGCATATCTTATACTCTCTGCCTGTCTCTGATTGGTTCCTTTTTTTCTCTTGTCTTTTTTTTCACATGTCTTTGCTGCTATGGAGTAGTAAAGGAAGATTATGCAAAATAGTCTCCTCCTGTCATTATTAAAATTAATAGTACACTAAAGCTAGCATAATCTTCACTTTCTATTGAAATCCGCACTTTTTGTAAATTTAAAAAGAGTACTCTCTCTTCACACATTTCAGCTAGTTGAAGTGTCAAAATAGCCAAATTGAAGACATTTTCTTATTCAATTTTCAATTCAGCTACTGTGGCCCTGACATTTAAAATTCACTTTGAATTCTGACTTTGGTAAATAACCTTGTTAATCATTAGTCTTGTAAGCTACTGACACTCCCTCTCTATTATGTTATTTTTGAGTTTTTGAATACGGTAGCTGAATTTATGTATTTTTAGTGCAAAATGTCTAGTTACAAAAATAAAAATCACATGCTGGAAATATGAACATTGAGTTTGTTATCAATTCTGGGAGTGAGATAACATGGTGACACATTCTGGATACAGTGGTTAAGGAAGTGATAATGAAAGTTGAGTCTGCAAGACTATACTATTCCTTCTGCAGTAACCAATAGTAAGTCGTCATAAGTTTCCTCTTTGCATCAGTTTCTTTAATAGAGAGAATATTATGCACAACTTCAATATATGCAAAATTAGTTATGAAGATGATATCTTGTAGGATGACATCATGTCGGAGTATACATCACAAAACTACACTAAAAATAATGATGAGGTAATAGAATCGAGTGTCACATTTCTTTTCTGTTAATGTTTTGAATGCCATCTTTAAACTAGCATCTTTCCCTCTATGATACCTGAATGCTGAGGGATTCACGTGAACAAATTCTCTGGGTTTTTATAAAGCTGTCATGATTCAATTAGTGGACTTCTTAATTTGAGATGGATTCTACCAGGTAAAAAATTGCACATCTGACAGACTCACAGAAAGTACACAATATTCCAAATGGTTTCCTAATGTTGAGGGCTTGAGCAGCGCTTGGATATACTGAGACCCTATGGGATACACTGAATAGAAATAGGAGAACGAGGAAAGGCTATAGCTGTCATGAGACTGGCAGAACAGAATAGGCTTAAGACTATTAGAATAGGAATCAAATATAACTGGGAAAAGCCCATTTGCAATGGAGAACTCACAGTAAGATGAACATAAACCAGATCAAATAAAAAGAAAAACTGGACGTAGGCATAACTACCAGCATATATCTAACCTACCATTAATCATTTATATTTACATTTTCTGATATAAGGACAGTTTCAGATGTAAGGACGCTGTTTTTATTAAAAAGACTAATTGCCACATTTGGGAACAATACTTACATTATATAAATTATATATATTATAACTTTCTAAATTCCAACTCCCTCCTCGATCCTCTTACAATCTGGCTTTCACCCCCTCCACTCTACTGAGACTGCTCTTATTAAAGTTGGAGCCGCTAGAGGGCTTCCGCGCTTCTCACTGTGAAAATCACAGTGAGAAGACGCCAGCATCCATAGGAAAGCATTGAGAATGCTTTCCTATGGACTGGTTGAATGCGCGCGCAGCTCCTGCTGCGCATGCGCATTCAGCCGGAGAGGAGGAGGAGAGCTCCCCGCCCGGCGCTGGAGAAAGAGGTAAGTTTAACCCCTTCCTCTCCATCCAGCCCGGTTTTCCTGGCACTATAGTGGCCCTTTAATGCTCCCAGGACAGCCAATGTGTAGTGTGGGGGCCATAGGGATGTGTGCGGGGGGGAGAGGATAGGGGATGTTGTGTGAGAGGAGGAATAGGATATCTAGAGTGTGAGAAGGGGACATGGAGCTACAGGGTGTGAGGGGGGGGAGGGGAGACATGGGCTGCATAGTGTGAGATGGGGTCATTGGGCTGCTGGGTGTGAGATGGGGGGCAATGGGCTGCTGGGTGTGAGAGGGGAACATGGGGCTGCTGGGTGAAGGGACAGGAGCAGATGTGGGTGAGGGGGGACTGGGTTAGGGGGAGAGTCAGGCTTCTATGTGTGAGAGGCTGCTGGGTGAGAGGGAGAGGCAGAGTCTGCTGGGTGAGAGTTATGGGCTGCTGGGTGAGAGTGGGTACGGGTGCTAAATGAGAGGGGGCCGAGGCTACTGGGTGAGAGGCACTACTGGGGGAGAGGGGGGAATGCACTTCTGGGTGAGAGGGGACTGCTGGGTGAGTGAGGGCTACTGAGTTATGGTGGGTAAGGGCTGCTGGGTGGGAAGGTGTGCTGGATGAGTGGGGGCTGCTGGGTAACAGGGGCTATGGGGTGAGTGGGGACTGCAGGGTGAGTGGTGGCAGGGGCTACTGGGTAAGGGGGAAAGGGCTGCTGGGTGCGTGGGGGCTGCTGGGTAAAAGGATAAGAGCTATTGAGTGAGAGGGGGCTACTGGGTGAGAGGGGTTTGAGTGAGGGTGGGCTGGGGCTGCCGGGTGAGAGGGCATGCGCTGCTGGGTGAGTGGGAGCTGCTGGGTGAGGGTGTAGGGACTGCAGGGTGAGAGGGGGCAGGGGCTATTGAGTGAGAGGGGGTAGTGGCTAGTAAGTGAGAGGGGGCTGCTGGGTTTACTCCCCCATCCCCCTTCCTTACCTTGAGCCTTGGTAGGAGGTGGAGGAACAGGAGGAATCATATTCCCTGGTGGTATCTGGTACTCCACACAGTGCATCGGGCTGTACAGCACACAGGAGCATGCAGAGTACAGGCTGTGAGAGAGATCTAGAGCTCCCTCTATGGGCTAGATCACTCTCTAAAGTTGCTGGCCGGGAAGATTCCTTGATCTCCCCTGTCGGCCTCAGCCCCTTGACATAACAGCCCACTGGGCATTTGTTCGGTTTGCCCGATGGCAAGTCCGGGCCTGACTACACATAAAATGCAATAACACAATCACTTGCCTTCACACATACCGCCCAATAATAGGCTGTGAGAGAGAGCTAAAGCTCCCTCTATGGGCTGGAGGTAAGGAAGCACCAGCCCTAAAGTTGCTGGCCCGGGAAGATGCCTTGATCTCCCCTGTCAGCCTCGGCCCCTGGACATCGCGGCCCTCCGAGCATTTGCCCGGTTTACCCGATGGCCAGTCTGCATACACCCATAGTCTGATTATATTCAAATATTAAAACGGACGTAACATATTATGATGTGGAAGTTCATTTGAGCAGGGACCTCAGCACCCTCTGTTCCTATGTGTCCATCTTATCTTGTTGCAAATACGTGTCTGTTAGTCCACTCAGCTTGCAATGCCACAATAGCGAGAGCAAGCAATGCATGATATATAACTAAACAGTTGCATGGCATTTGATAGTTCTGCACAATTTTATCATATGGGAAAGTCAAGTAAGGCAAACGTGTCTAAAACTCTGAATATACACTACAGATAAGATACTCCACACGGATAGAACTTTCTGAGTAATAAATACTATTTAACATGCTAGGCAAACAGAAATAGAATAAAGACCACTGGAGCTGAGCAAACCGTTGGGATACTACATCACACAATATGAGAATACATGGATAAAAGGTGATAAGTTAAAGGATAGTTAGGAAAAACAAAATGGCTTCCGTTTTAGATCATGGAACTTTGGGTCGTAGGCGGCAGGTATTAAGATAGAATTGCTATATAGGGCTGCAATTGCTAGAGTGATTATGTATATTGACTGGAGGATGTTACTTAATAATTGAAATCAATTAAAAAAAAGTTAAGACAACAAGTCAAAATAGAACAAAAAAAAAAAAGACATTAGGCATGATCGATCTTCTAATCTTGGACCCAGTGGCTCTCACAGTCTGTGTACCTCCCCGAAGGGATTAAAAAGTAGATTCTCGTGGCTTGTCACTGGTCTCGATTGGTGGTCCTCCACTAAGGTAGGTGAGATGGCAGTCTCCGACCTTGAGGCTTCTTCAGCATGCGCTGACTCTTCTGGAGAGGAACCTGAGCTCGGCAACTTGCGTCATCACTAGGCGCTCCTCAAGTCGGCCTCAAAAGTCCACAAATGTCACCTCCAGCTTCAGCAGGACGCACCCAGTGTAGACAGACTGCTCACTGCATTGCAGCAGCATGTCTCGCTGCTCTGTAAGCATTGCGTCCAGTCAGGCAGTGGTAGCAATTCTGAACAGAAGATGGGTGAGAGGTCAGTCCGGTGGGGACCGGGATAACCCCCACCAGTCCAAAGGCGGGGCGGGGGAAATAGCAGGATACGGATTCCACACAGCCGGCTGTAGAACTCAGAGAGTGTCTGCCTCTCCTCTGTCCTATCTTGCATTGGCCGCAAAGCCTCGGCTCAAGTTATCCGGGCACCGAGAAGCTCAAGTGTGGTATCTCCGGGATCACCGATGCCGCCGTTACATGAAGATCGCTATGCAGCCAAAGAAGTGAGTTGGCTGGGAATCTCCTTCGAGTTATGATGCCAGACGCGGGAGCTCTCGCAACACGCATCTGGTACGCTTGGCAGTCAGGCTCCGCCTCCCTCATTATCACATTTAAGATACAGAAGGTTGTGTATAAGTATTATGGCCAATGCCTACAACATGAGGAGGACCGGCAAAGTTTGGCCTGGGGGGAGCAAATAGAAATTATTGGTCTTTATCCTCAATATATATATATATATATATATATATATATATATATATACACACATATCTTTTTTTCCCCACTTTAATTTATGAAGTTCAATACAATTTTTTTTTTTTAAGATGAATAGTTAGTCTTTCTATATCAAGCATGTCAAACTCGCGGCCGCGTGCGGCCCACAAGAACCGTCTTTGCGGCCCACCGAGCCGCGATTACATGCTGGTGTTATAGCAGAGTAGGCACCTGCTTTCCCCATATTGCAGATGCCTACTCTGCTAGCACTTACGTGGCCAGCGAGGGAGCTCAGTGTTGCTGCTCCTCACTGCTCCCTCGCGCGCGCCGTCTGAAGTGAAGCAGGGTGCCGGAATATGACGAGGGGGCAGTGAGGAGCAGGAAGGACCCCAGGGAGATGCCCCACATCAGCTCCATAAGGTAAGGAGCAATAAAGAAAATAATGTGTGTGCAAGAATGTGTGTGTGTGTGTGTGTCTGTTAGTGAGTATGTGTGTGTTGTGTGTGTGTGTGACTGTCAGTGTGTCTCATGTGTCTGTCAGTGAGTATTTCTGTGTGTCTGTATGTATGTGTCTGTCAGTGAGTATGTGTGTGTGTCTGTCAATGAGTATGTGTGTGTGTGTGTGTGTCTGTTAGTGAGTATGTGTGTCTGTCTGTCAGTGTCTGTATGTGTGTGTCTGTCTGTGAGTATGTGTGTGTGTGTCTGTGAGTATGTGTGTGTGTGTGTCTGTGAGTATGTGTGTCTGTCTGTGTGTGTGTGTCTGTCTGTCAGTGTGTGTGTCTGTCTGTCAGTGTGTGTGTGTGTGTCTGTCTGTCAGTGTGTGTGTCTCTCTGTCAGTGTGTGTGTGTGTGTGTGTTTCTGTCAGTGTGTGTGTCTGTCTGTCTGTCAGGGAGTGTGTGTCTGTCAGTATGTGTGTGTCTGTCAGTGAGTGTGTGTGTGTCAGTGAGTGTGTGTGTGTCAGTGAGTGTGTGTGTCTGTCTGTGAGTATGTGTGTATGTGTCTGTGTGTGTGTGTCTCTGTCCGTGTCTGTCTGTGTGTGCGTCTGTCTGTGTCTGTCAGCAAGTATGTGTGTGTCTGTCAGTGAGTGTGAGTATGTGTGTGTCTGTCTGTGAGTATGTGTGTGTGTGTATCTGTCAGTATATATGTGTGTGTGTCAGTGGGAGGATCAGTTTTTGGAGGCCAGACGCTCATCCAGAGCAGGAATGGCAGTATCAGAAAATACCGCAGAGAGAACCGTAGGATGCCTACCATTATTGACAAAAAATGGACTGTGCCCAGAGGAGTCATGAACAGCATTGTTTCTAGCGAACCCAGCCCACGGGAGTAGTAGGGACCAATTGTCCTGTGTGCTATTAATAAAAACGCAAATAAACTTCTAATGACTGGTTAGTCCTCTCAGCTGTACCATTGGTCTGTGGATGGTAGGAGGAGGAGAATGAGAGATCAATCCCCAATTGTTTACTGAACGCCCTCCAGAACCTGGACACAAACTTAGAGCCCCTATCAGACACAATATTGTGAGGGATGCCATGCAAACGGACAATTTCACGTATGAAAATTAGGACCAATTCTTGCGAAGATGGCAACTTCTTGAGAGGAATGAAGTGAGCCATCTTAGAAAATCGGTCTACAACCATGAGAATAGTAGTGAACCCAGCAGAGCTAGGAAGCTCAACAATAAAGTCCATGGACAAGTGGGACCATGGAATCTCAGGAACAGGAAGAGGCTGCAACAGGCCACAAGGAAGTGCATGAGTCACCTTAGAAACCACACACAGAACATGCCTGCACATACTCCTTTACATCTTTCCTGAGTGAATCCCACCAAAATGATCTAGTGATCGCGGCAGTGGACTTATTGATGCCAGGGTGTCCAGCAGTTATATTGTCGTGGAACACTTTCATGATATTAACCACTGTTTTTCCACTGTGTCGTGGAACACTTTCACGGTTTACCACTGGGCCTGAGGCTGGGCCTCCAGTATGGTGCCAAGCAGTGGAGAAGACAGTGAGAGGACAGTAGTAGCAATAATACACTCTGGTGGAATAATAGGAGATGTCACCTGTTCCGGAGCTGACTCATTATCAAATTGCCTTGACAAGGCATCAGCCTTGGTATTTTTAGAACCAGGTCTATAAGTAATGAGGAAGTTAAAACGTGAAAGGAACAGTGACCATCTAGCCTGTCCGGAAGACAAACGTTTGGCATCCCCTATAAATGCCAGGTTTTTGTGGTTGGTTATGATCAACAGGGGGTCCTTGGAACCCTCCAAAAGATGTTGCCACTCCTTGAGGGCAAGAATAATGGCCAACAGTTCTCTATTGCCAATATCGTAGTTGCGCTCAGCAGGAGACATCTTTCTGGAAAAGTAGCCACAAGGATGCAATGGTGTTCCCTGGCTTTTTCTCTGAGAGAGAACAGCCCCTACCCCTGTCTCAGATGAATCAACCTCCAATATAAAAGGTTTACTGGTGTTGGGATGTTTTAGTATGTCCGCAGAGGCAAATCTTTGTTTAAGAGTCTCAAAAACATTCACAGCCTCTTTGGACCATACTGTGCTACTAACCCCTTTGTGAGTCATATTAGTGATGGGGGCTATTACAGAAGAAAATCCCTTGATGAATCTTCTGTAATAGTTGGCAAAACCAATAAACCTTTGAATGGCTTTTAAACCAGAGGGTAATGGCCAGTGTAGTACAGCCTCTAGTTTTTTAGGATCCATTTGAAATCCCGATGCAGAGATGCTGTAACCCAAAAAGTGGACTTCAGGCTGGTCAAATATGCACGCTTTTTTTTCAACAACGTCTGCAGAACCTGTTTCACATGGGAGTGGTGAGTTTGAAGATCAGGGGTATACACCAAAATATTGTCCAAATAAAGACAAATGAGTAAATGAATTCCCTGAGTACATCATTTATAAAGTCTTGGAATACGGCCAGGGCGTTGCATAACCCAAATGGCATTACCAGATATTCATAGTGTCCACTACGGGTATTAAATGCCGTCTTCCACTCATGATTCTCTTTAATTCTAACCAAATTGTAAGCGCTCCTAAGGTCAAGCTTAGTAAATACTTTAGCTCCCTGAAGTCTATCGAACAATTCGGAAATGAGTGGGATAGGGTATGCATTTTTTACAGTGATTTTATTAAGTGCCCTGTAGTCTATGCAAGGGCGTAACTCACCACCCTTTTTCTCAACAAAAAAGAATCCTGCACCAGCTGGTGAGGATGACTTTCTTATGTGCCCTTTGCTCAAGGATTCTTTGATGTATTCCTCCATTATTTTACTCTCCTGGGGAGATAAGGCATAAACTGCCCCCTTAGGTGGCATAGCGCCTGGAAACAGGTTAATGGCACAGTCATATGCTCTGTGGGGAGGCAATACATCGGATTGAGCCTTGTTAAACACCTCCTGAAGTTCTCGGTATTGTATGGGAACTCCAGGAGTTTGGGGAGTAGTAGTGGGAAGGTCAATAGTATCCAATCTCTTTAGTACTGGTTTTATACATCTGCCCATACACTCTTTACCCCATTCTAATATCTCCCCATTAGCCTAGTCAATATAGGGATTGTGCTTACTCAGCCACGGAAACCCTAATATGATAGGACATGATGGAGAAGTAATAACCTGAAACGTCATCTCCTCCCTATGGGAGGCCCCAATGGAGATCGTAATAGGGACAGTTTCGTGGGTTATAAGCGGTTGTGTGAGTGGTCTACCATCAATAGCCTCTACAGCTAGCGGCGTAGGTCTCTCCCTGACTGGTATCTCATTACCCCTAATAAACTGGACATCAATAAAATTTCCAGCAGCACCTGAGTCCATAAGGGCACTGCAAGAAAACTTCTTGTTATCAAGGGAAATAGATACTTCATGGAGGAATCTATTTTTATTTTTGTTAGAGGACAACTCCATCACACCTAAGATCTGTCCCCTTAAGGTTCTTAGGTGAGGAAGTTTTCCGGACGCACTGGACAATTAGTTATCATATGTCCCTTTCTACCGCAATATAGGCATAACCCCTCCCTTCTCCTATACTGTTTTTCGGCCTCCGACAGTCTAGTGACCCCCAACTGCATAGGTTCGGGTTCGGACTGTACAGGGAGGTTAGACAAAACAGGTTTAGAGAATTGAGGTGCTAGGGACATAGCCGTACGTCTGGTCTTGCTTCTGGTGACTTCTCTGAGTCTTAACCTATTATCAATATGCATGACAAACGTAATAAATTTGTTAAGACTCTTTGGTAATTCTTTAGCGGCTATCTCATCTAGTATAATCTCTGAGAGACCCTTTTTGAATGCTGAGATTAACCCATTGTTAGTCCAGTCTACCTTGGAAGCTAAGGTACGGAATTCAATAGCATAATCCGAGATAGACCAATTACCTTGTCTGATGTGCATTAGGGCAGTGGAGACGTCATCCTCTCTACCCAATGGCTCAAACATGAGCTTGAATTCGGCAAGGAATTCCTGGTAATTTTGAGCTCTGCTTCGATTACTCTTCCACAACGGATTAGCCCAGGCAAGGGCTTTGCCCTTTAATTGATTCATTAGATAACCAATTTTTGCTCTGTCCATGGGGAACGACCCTGGTGAGGCCCTCAAAATTGTACTCCACCTGATTAAGAAAACCCCTGGATTCCTGGATATTGCCATCAAACTGTAGTGATGGTGATAAGGAGATGCTAGGAGTCCTATTAACAGTGGGTGGAGGTACACAGGGTAGAAGTGCTATAGGAGGAGACGCTGCAGGCTGCAGATGCGCTGTTCTAGCGAGAAGCGTACTGAAAGCCTGAACGAATTGATCCATACGGTGATCATTCTCCTCTAATTTCCTCTCGCAAGCAGCTATGTGCTGACACAGTTCTACAGGATCTATGGCCATGTCGTAATATCAGGTTTACTGTTTGATCCAGCACGTAGAACTGTATAGCACGGATGACAAATAAGTAACGTATTACCGGTCCTTAGAATGGCCGGATTTAACGTACATAGAATAGTCAAAATACTAGCTGAGGTCAGGGAACACAGAAAGGGATGCAGCAATGAGGAAAGCCAGGAGTCAGGATACCAGAATATAGAGAAGTCAATAAACAAAGCCAAAGTCAAAAACCAGGTAGAAAACTAATAACAGGAACGCGCTCTCAGACTACCACAAGGGAAACCATGACAGGGCACTGAGCAGGATGAGAACTGGGCCTAAATACCCCTCCTCCAGATCTTATAGGCTGTAACCGGCCTTTGACCCCAAAGTCAGTTACCAGGTTTCATTTGCATAACTGCTGCTCAGCATTAACCCTTCTGTGGATTAGGTTGCTGCTCGGCACAACTTTTCCTGTGTGGACAGTAAATGTCATTAACCACATTTCTATAAGCGGATGAATACGTGACAGTTTGGTCACAGGGTGGTAGAGGGGGTGCTGTGGTTTAGTAGAGGGGGGCTGGGATTTAGTAGAGGGGTGCAGTGGTTTAGTAGAGGGGGATGCTGCGGGGGGGGGTGAGGGGGGTTATACTGTAGTTTAAAAAATAAACCTATGTTTCTATGAAATTTTACGGTACTTTTTTTTTTGCGGCCCACATAAACTTAAACCTTGTTTATGTGGCCTGATCCAGACTTTGAGTTTGACATGCTTGTTCTATATCATCTGAGTCCCCTCATAATATATATATATATATATATATATATAATCTCTATATATCTATCTTAGTACGCATGGCTCTACTCCTAACACTCATCATATATATATATATATATAATCTCTATATATCTATCTTAGTACGCATGGCTCTACTCCTAACACTCATCATACAGAAAAAAGAAAGGAAGGCAGCGCCACTATAAACCACATAAATTAAAAGAGCACAGAATAGGCAGACTAGAATGCAATATATATGATAGATAATAAGCAAATAGAAGTCCAGAATAAATAGTCTGACTGGTAGATGAATCAAACAACGAGGTATTTCTTTGTAGAGGTGAATACAGTCTTTTGTAGTGGGGGATTCTTCAGAGTGGTGTAGATTCGTCTTTGTACATCATATGAAATAAAAAAATAACAACTGATGGTGCAGTATGTCCCGAAAGGGGTAGAAGCAATAAAAGAGTATATGGTCCTACTCACGTTTTCAAGAGCTATGGACTTAGCTCTAGTGTTGATAACGTACAGTGGTATAATCCCCATTTATGGGATACGTGAGGTCTTAGTATTCTTTCTTGATTAGGGGACCATATGTGGAAATAAAAGCAGGAACAACAATGGTGCTCAAAGTATAAAATGCCAGAGGTGAGAAGATAAAAAACCAAGTGGTTACTCACATTTAGTTGAACAGACTGACTGTTCAATGAATACAGCTTGAGTGGTATAATCCCCACCTAGGATTCTTGGGAGTAATATCCTCACTGGAAAGTAAAAACACCTCTGTGCCGGATAAAAGGATGGTAGTAATAAAAAAGTAAAATAATAATAGTAATAAAAAGTAAGATGGCTAACTCACAGTAAGAAAGTGGCCAAAATACCTTTATTTAAAACAATATAGTTTAAAAAAAACACAACGCGTTTCGCCCTTAGGCTTTATCAAGTGGAGATCTGATCTCCACTTGATAAAGCCTAAGGGCGAAACGCGTTGTGGTTTTTTAAAACTATATTGTTTTAAATAAAGGTATTTTGCCCACTTTCTTACTGGAGATCTGATCTCCACTTGATAAAGCCTAAGGGCGAAACGCGTTGTGTTTTTTTTAAACTATATTGTTTTAAATAAAGGTATTTTGGCCACTTTCTTACTGTGAGTTAGCCATCTTACTTTTTATCACTATTATTATTTTACTTTTTTATTACTACCATCCTTTTATCCGGCACAGAGGTGTTTTTACTTTCCAGTGAGGATATTACTCCCAAGAATCCTAGGTGGGGATTATACCACTCAAGCTGTATTCATTGAACAGTCAGTCTGTTCAACTAAATGTGAGTAACCACTTGGTTTTTATCTTCTCACCTCTGGCATTTTATACTTTGAGCACCATTGTTGTTCCTGCTTTTATTTCCACATATGGTCCCCTAATCAAGAAAGAATACTAAGACCTCACGTATCCCATAAGTGGGGATTATACCACTGTATGTTATCAACACTAGAGCTAAGTCCATAGCTCTTGAAAACGTGAGTAGGACCATATACTCTTTTATTGCTTCTACCCCTTTCGGGACATACTGCACCATCAGTTGTTATTTTTTTTATTTCATATGATGTACAAAGACGCATCTACACCACTCTGAAGAATCCCCCACTACAAAAGACTGTATTCACCTCTACAAAGAAATACCTCGTTGTTTGATTCATCTACCAGTCAGACTATTTATTCTGGACTTCTATTTGCTTATTATCTATCATATATATTGCATTCTAGTCTGCCTATTCTGTGCTCTTTTAATTTATGTGGTTTATAGTGGCGCTGCCTTCCTTTCTTTTTTCTGTACCATTTCTGTTGTAAGGCCTGTGAGGGAGCCCTACTTTTTAGGTGTGCTGCCACTTTTTACTTATTTATTATTGTTTCTGTTGTATTTTGTATAGATAGAGAGCGCTGATCCCTTTCTTCTGTTCTAACACTCATCATAGTCTGACTGTGTGGTCAACCCCAGATACAACAGTCCACCAGGAAATATACTAGTGGGCCAGTCTGGCCTAGAGAACTATGAGAATATGGAATATCAGCATAGGCATAAACGATTCCTGCTTCACTGCTACAGAGTTGTAATAACGGATGTCCCAACACATATCTTGTTATTCTAATCCACAGAAGAATAATGTAGGGCTGCATGCCGCAAACCAGGGATCGACAGATATTTATTTTTTTAGAGCCGATACCGATAATCTGTGAACTTTCAGGCCGATAGCGATATTCTCTACATTTACCATTTTGAAAAAAATAGACGATTTCTACACAAATCTACCGTTAACAGAACATGTTTATTATTTATTTTTATTTTTGAAAAAAAAATTTTTTATTAAAGTAAATGCCAGTCTGAATTTTTTATGTTTTTAAGAAAATATATGTGTGTAGTGGATACAGTGAGAGTATTTGATTAGTGAATGCAGTGTGTGTGTGAGTGTTTGTGTAGTGGATGCAGTGTGTGTGTTTGTGTGTAAATATGTGGGGTAGGAATCTGAAGTAGACAGGCGAGCAGGGGCACTGGGGTAGATAGGCGAGCAAGGGCACTATGATAGACAGGGAGCAGGGGCACTGGGGTAGATAGGCAAGCAGGGGCACTGGGGTAGATGGGGTAGTAGGGGCCATGGGGTAGATAGATGGGGAGCATGGATTCCTTCTAGCTTACCCCACACTTACCGGTTCAGGACACATTTAGCCCCACCACATGCTAAGCCCCGCCCCCGCTAAGCTCCACACTGCTGCATTCTAAGCTCTGTCCCCATTGCTCGGTCTGCATTATCGGTATCTTTATAGGCCGATACCAATATTGCTGAAAATTCAGAATATCAGCCGATAATATTGGTCAGACCGATAATCGGTCGATCCCTAGTGCAAACCATGGCACATGGGCAGTGCACGGTAGGTTCTCTAGCAAACAAGGCAGTCAAACTTTTTGCTGCATAATGTAGGCCAGTGAAAATTAATTTGTGGCTTTTAATTGTATAACATGCACACATGCTGGGCACCACTGTGGGGCACATTGAGCTAACAGCACATTTTCTGGGCACAGTGGGGTCTCTGGCAAAAGAAAAGCTGCATAGTATACAGCTGTGAAAATGCATTTGTGATTATGATTTGCAAGCCATGGCACACTAGCTGGGTATAATTCTATATGAATTGAGATGATCAAACAGATTTGGGTTATAGGAGATTGTGTTTTGCTTTACACAAGTTAAACATCCATATAACTAATATACACATTCTATGGAGGGCATCCTTATACTCACTTGTGTGAGAAATCAATGAAAAGGTGTGAGGAGAAAATCATTGTGCTTTTCAAGAATTGTTACGGAAATATTGATATAACTCTAAATACCAATACGTTTAGTGTGCTTTATTATTTTCACTCTGAGTTTCGTTATAGACTAAATTAGACTGTTAATGATTCAGTCGCCATGCTTGTGCTCTTCCTGTCCAAGTCATAACTAAATCAGAAGCGGTGTGCTACCTTTCAGGGTTTGAGATCAAACAATTTGATTAACGAGGTTATTGCTACCACTAGGGTCTAAAGAAAAACTCTGCACCTTGGCGGTGAACAAGTATGATTTAATGTACCCTGAAAAATCACTGCCATAGTCAAAAATCATACCCACTTGTTTAACAGCTATAAATTTACCGACTTATACTTTTTCCATTGTGTGTAACCATCTAGGAAATAAAGCTGCACCTTAACATGATTCAATTGTTTCCATGCACAGCATGTTCATCAGATCTGTCCTTTTACTCTTATTAATGCTGTTGCATCACGAGTCAAGTAATGCGTGAAAATCATACTTCCCTGAAATAAACTTCCTGCTTTTCCGTAAGTGTAACAATGCATAACTTTTTATTGATCATTTCATGTACTTCCTTATAAAATTAATATTTTATTGCCTATGCATTGTTTACTTATCTTCACACTGTATGTGTAAGGCTAAGCGGTACAAAGCTGTATTAATAACACTACAGTGTCCCTCTGCCCCTGCTCCCCTTCTCGCAGCTATCAAAGGGTTAAAAATATGTTTTTTCACTTACCTTATTTCAGAGCCAAGGTCCTGCTGGCTGGATCCGTCTCCGCCTCCTCCGTTGTCATTGTGAGTGGTGTCAGGGTAGGAAGGGGTGCTGCCCTAAGACAGCAATATCCCTTTAAGAGCAGGAAACCAATGTGCAGAGAAAAATGACAATCACAAGAAATGAGTGCAAAAATATGTAGATTACGAAATAAATATGATACAAGACAACCAAACAGAATACAGTATTACTACAATGCCAATATAAATTATATAGTAAACCAAGGTTTAGCACAGGAGGTGCAGGCAGAGTATCAGAGTACAGTCTTTTTAGGTTAAGTAGAATACGCTGGGCAGGACCAGGTAAGTATCATAGTAGATAGACAGGACTCAGGTCCAGAGCTACAGGATGTATAGTTAGAGACAAGAGGATGCAAGGCCAGAATCACAGGACACCAAGGTCAGAGTCACAGGACATGCAAGGTCAGAGTCACAGGATGCAGGACCAGAGTCACAGGATGCAGAGACTATACTGCGACAGGAACAAAGGAACAATGATTTTGCACTGAGGGAAGGGTGAGGCCAGACTATAAAGGTGACTAACAAGGGGCCAACTGACATTCTTAATGTTCCTAGAAGTAGGGAATAGACCCAAACAGGGAGAGTGGTGATCAGTGGTACTGCACAAGGGAATATCACCTAAGGAGTGAACCGGGAAACCGTGACAAGGGGGAACCTAATGTCTATGCACGGCGAGCACCACATGCGCATTAGGCCTTCCCCATGGAGAAGCATTGAATCAATGCTTTCCTATGGGGATATAGAAGATGCTTGATGTCCTCATGCAAAGCGTGAGGATGATCTGGTAATTTCATTGAGTTAAACTTCGAGAAACAGCAGGATTGCTTCTAGTGATGTGTTGTAGAATTTAGAATTTTTTAGTTTTTAAATGTTTATTATATTTAATAAAACTTTTTTTTATAGTATAAATAATTACATAAACTATAAGCCTTACAAAGGTTAATATCAGGCTATACGTTTTATACAGGAAAAAGATGGAAAAAACTGAGTTATAAAACATAACCCAGAGGAAAATTAGAAGTAAATCTAGCCTAAAATGTAAAAAGTTACATTACTTCATTTCCCTAGCCACACCCTAACTGGCTGTCAGTACTGACTGTTGTCAATAACAGTCTCAGTACACCGGTCCTGAAAAAATATATTTCAATCCTATCTTTATCTTCTTCATCAGTACAAGTGCATACTTTAGGACTTCCGTGAAAGTGTTCGGGGATGGTCCTTTAAAAAGCAATAGCCCTGCCACCTTCTGTGTGAGATTAGATAAGAATCTCACAACAAGACTAAATAATTCTTTCAAATCTGCAGACTTTGTCTAGACAGTATCCACCTATTTTTTTTTTTAATTCTTTATTTGTATCAAAGGTTTTGATTTTAGGTGGGGGTCGGGGTACAGAAGAAAAGTGGGAGAGGGTGGGGGGGTCATTACATTCTTCATACATTTTGTGCAGGTTGTAAGTTTAACAGTGAGTAACAAGGCAATAGGCACTTCTTTGGTTAATTGACAATAGAAAACCATTATGATGTGTAAGCCGCAACTTGTTTTACAATTCTGGTAAACACTTGTAGGTACAGTAGGAAAGATTGGTTATTTGAGTACTTGTGTCATATTGCGAGTGACTTTCAGTCCTTGAAGTGTCTGAGGCGGTCATGTCTCGTGTGTGTGTTGTTGCGGATTTCGTCTGTCTATAGTTCGTATTTTTCGTGTTTTCTGCATGTCTTTTCTAGTTTCTAAGTCTATGTGTGTCTTGGTCGGGGTTGGGGAGTGGTGGTAGTGGGAGTATCCACTTATTTTATGTATATTTTATAGTTTCTAAAATGCCTTTGGGGTGTAAAGACTAAACTTTTATTTGAGTGAGTGTTCATATAATGTTATAATCAGGGGAGGGCTGGCAGCCTTAGGCCTGAGGGGCAAATCCAGTCAAGTGGCCCATTGCACCAAGAGGAGAGTAAAAACACCTTGCTGGTGTGATTGAAAGGGGGGCAGTCACCTAAACAGACACACTCACTGACAGGCACATACACTTTTTTTTTTCATTTCAGACGTTACCAGCCTCTTATATTCTTTAAAGCTTTCTGCATCTCAGGCATTGGTGTATTAGTCATCATCAATGTTTTCTCTCCCCTCTTTTTCCTGTTTAAATGACTTTAATTTATAAAAAACCTTAATATTACTCATTAACAAAGAGAAAACTAAAACATACAGCAGACATACACAACATTCATACAAGATGATGAAACTCTCTTCCCTAGTCTCTCTGCATTGGTATTCATAGTAATAATATATGAGCTAGCATTTTTTCTCTTTTTTTCCTTTCCCTTTTCCTTCTTTTCTCTTCACGCCTTCCCCTTTTTTCTTTTCCCATTTTTCTCCTTTCCCTTCCTTTTTTCTTCCCTTCCTCTTCTATATATATTAATCTACTGCCGACAATTTTTTTAACCACTTATTTATGTGAAATAAAAAATGTTTCTTCAGATTTCATCAAACCTCCTTCCATCCTAAGTTGCGAAGTTAATAGATTTTTTACTATGTCCCAATTCGGTAGAGTTTTAGTTCTCCACCTTCTAGCTGGAAATCTTTGCTGCTATTAATGCGTGAGTAAAAAAGAGTTGCAAATCTACATTGTACTGATAAATATTTAAATGCAATATAAGCATTTCCGGAGCAAGGGGAAAGTTAAATCCAGTTACCATTTCAATTTTAGACAAGAACACTTTCCAAAATTCCTTAAGTGGGGGGCAGCTCCACCAAATATGACAGGCACACACACTTGATGATTTGACACACACTAACAAACACACACTCACTGACAGGCACACGTACACACGTACACACACGCACATATAGACACACTGTTACAGGCATACTGACTCACACATCCAGACATACTGACACACACACACAGACAAACTGGCACACACAGGGCCGCCATCAGGTGACAACCATTCCCTCTCTGCACACATAGATAGCGAATATCGCTATCTATATGTGCAGCTGCTGGCCCCCGGCTTCCTGTTACTGCAGAGGGGGCCCAGCACACTGCGTCTACTCTTCTCTTCTCCTCTCTTCTAATAACTCTCGCGAGACCAGCGGCCTTCTGAGTGTTGCCACAGGTTACCATGGCAACGCTCAGCGTGGCACGCAGGACACACTCGCGAGAGTTATTAGAAGAGAGGAGCTGAATGTGTAGACGCAGTGTGCTGGGCCCCCTCTGCAGTTACATGGAGCCGGGGGGACCCCGCATGCCACCGGATCACCAGGGATGGAATCTCCTCCCTCCCTGGACACAGGTAAGAAGCAGGGAGGGGGGAATAACACTTAATTAAATTTAATATAAAATTAATTTGAAAATGCCCCTCCCCCCTAGATTGCAGGCCCTAGTTTGCACATTTACACACACACTGCATACACTAATCCAACACACACTCTGCATACACTAATACAACACACATTTTGCATACACTAATCCAACACACACACTGTGTACACTAATCCAACACACACTCTGCATACACTAATACAACACACACTGCATACACTAATCCAGCACACACACACTGCATACACTAATACAACACACACTGTATACACTAATCCAACACACACACTGCGTACACTAATCCAACACACACTCTGCATACACTAATACAACACACACTGCATACACTAATCCAACACACACACACTGCATACACTAATACAACACACACTGTATACACTAATCCAACACACACACTGCTTACACTAATCCAACACACACTGCATACACTAATCCAACACACACACTGCATACACTAATCCAACACACACTGCATACACTAATACAACACACACTCTGCATACACTAATACAACACACACTGCATACACTAATACAATACACACACTGCATACACTACCCTGACACACACTCTGCATACACTAGTACAACACACACTCTGCATTCACTACACACTAACACACTCTCTGCATTCACTACACTAACACACTCTCTGCATCCACTACACACTTACACACTCTCTGCATTCACTACACTAACACACACTCTGCATTCGCTACACACTAACACACTCTCTGCATTCACTACACTAACACACTCTGCATTCCCTACACACTAACACTCTCTGCAGTCACTACACTAACACACACTCTGCATTTGCTACACATTAACACACACTGCATTCACTACACTAACACATACTCTGCATCCACTACGCACTCTCTGCATTCACGACACTAACACACACTCTGCATTCGCTACACATTAACACACACACTCTACATTTACTACACTAACACACTCTCTGCATTCACTACACTAACACACTCTCTGCATTCACTACATACTAACACACACTCTGCATTCACTACACTAACACACACTCTGCATCCACTACACTAACATACACTCTGCATTAACTATACAAGGAGCATCCACTACACAAACATCCTGTATTCAGACGGTCCTGGGAGAAGAGCAGTGAAAGTTACGCCCCCTCCTCCTGACATCATCAGGAGGTAAGTTGAAAAATCCGAGCTTGATGCAGACAGCCCTGGATTTAGGGAGGCCTGGGGGGCAATTTTATAACATGACAGGAGGCTTCATATTTTGCATTAACTTTCTTTACTAGCTCCATAGCAGCAAAGAAAAAAACTGTTAAAGAAAGAACCAATCAGAATGAAAGAGAGAATATATGTCCACGCATAGCCCATCATTTCCTCTTTCTTTGCTGCTCCATCACAAGTCAGGTCAGAGTACTGCTTCTTTAATTCCATTTTATAATTGTTTTATGTACTGATTAGTGCTTGCATTAGGGGTGGTAGGGGCTCCCTTAATTTGTGTAGGGCAGGGTTAACTTGTTGGGGGTTTTATCAGGGCATTGGGTTCCCCAGGGCTTTCCCCTCTAAGGCACTCCGAGGGACCCTCTTTACAGTGGCCCTCTCAACAGAACGGCGCAGCGCAGCACTGTTCCGCATTGACCCAAAGCTGGCCGACCTTGGGGTAAAAGAACTAGGCCCCCAGGCACAGGGTGAACTTTTCGGAGAGGCTTTTATGAAGGAGCTCAATAAACACGTGAATGTGTTCACGTCCCTAAACAAAGCTCGTACCTCTATGAGAAAGGTATTCAGAGGCAACCCCTCCAGGGGTGTTTTTCCAGGGCTGGTCGGCAAAGGGGCCGTGCCACCAGCTGCTTCTGGCCATCAGGCCTCCGCACTGGACCTCCACAACAGTTCTACCCGCAACTGTCCTATCCGGACTCGGGAGCGAGACAATCCTATTCCCACTTTCAAAGGGGAACGGATAGAGGCCGGGGAGCCCGCGGACGTACCAGCGCAAGATTTCCCAGAGGTAAGGAAACCAAACACACCTATGTCTTTACTAACCATGACTGCCGGCCGTGTTTCTCTTTTTTCCCAGAATTGGGCAGGTCTCACCACGGATGCGTGGGTGTTACAAACGGTCAGAGGCTACCGCATAGAACTACAATCACGCCCCACTAAGGCACGATACAACCCGCACACACCCCTGGGGGCTACTTCAGCAACATGTTCCTCGTGCGGAAAAAGACCGGAGACTTCCGACTGGACCTCAATGCCCACGTGGTCTATTGCCATTTCAAGATGGAGGGCATTCATCTACTAAGGGACCTACTACAAGAAAGGGACTGGTTTACACATCTGGACCTCAAAGACGCATACCTAACGATCCCTATTCACATAGACAGCCGACCACTCCTTCGTTTCCTATGGCACGGATCTCCGTGGCAGTTCACTTGCCTCTCTTTCGGCCTCAGCTCAGCACCTTGGTGCTTCACGAAAATGCTGAAACTGGTAGTGGCCCACCTCAGGACTCGAGGTATCAGATGTATCATCTATTTAGACAATCTACTCATATTCTGCAACACAAGCAAAAGGGCTTCACGCCATACCAAATACACGATTCAACTGATAGAATCTTTGGGATTTATTGTCAACAGAGACAAATCCGCACTGAACCCTACGCGCTCAATTCAATTCCTGGTCTTCGAAATAGACTCCAGATCCTGCACTCTCCACCTGCCGAAGACCAAGGTAGCGGCCATTAGAAAAGAGATACACAACGTCCTCAAACTCGAATCCATTCCCATCCGACAACTAGCACGGATCGTGGGTCTTCTATCCTCCTCCATCCAGGCCATATTTCCAGGACCACTACACTATCGTGCCATGCAAAGGTTGAAAGCCCGCTTCCTCAGACAGAACCCCACATACAACCAACCGGTTCCTCTGACGGATGAGGTACGCCAGGAACTCGAGTGGTGGCTCAACTGCATGCAGGCATGGAATGGTCGAGCCATCTTCGGCAATCACCCGGACTTCATTCTAGAATCGGATGCGAGCCGATGGGGATGGGGCACCACAGATGGATCAACATCCACAGGTGGGACCTGGACGAATCAGGAACTCACCATGCACATCAATTGTCTGGAGATATTAGCCGGATCCTTCGCCATTCGAAGCCTGGCAAAAGGGCAATCCAATTGCTGCATCCTACTGCGGATGGACAACTTTTCCGCAGTACGTTACATCAACCACCTGGGAAGGACTCGCTCCCAAACACTAGCCAATTTGACTAAAGAGATCTTCGACTATTGCCTCCCGCGCAACATCTCGATCAAGGCCGAACACCTACCAGGGGAATCGAACTTCACCGCGGACTGGTATTCACAACACTATCGGGACACCAGCGATTGGCAATTGAGCACACAGATATTCGGTCACTTGAACGAACAGAGAGGACCATTCACCCTCGACCTCTTCGCGTCACGCAGCAACCATCAACTACCAAGATTTTACAGCTGGCTCCCGGACCCAGAGTGCATAGCGGTGGATGCGTTCACCCAACATTGGCCCAGACAGGGGGCGTACGCCTTCCCTCCATTCGCAATGATTGCGAGAGTACTTCATCACATTCGACGACGAGAAGTGACGCTAACACTACTGACACCATTATGGCAGAGCCAACCCCGGTTCCCCGACCTACTCGAATTATCGTGCGACAATCCACTCCTCCTGCTGAGCGACCCATACCTACTCAGGGATCCACTGGGCAACCCACACCCCATGCTTCTGGACGACCGACTAACTCTGGTTGCCTTTCAGGGGCACATGGGACACCCACGAACTATCGGCTACAACTATATAGGACCTCCTGTGGGATTCATGGGCCCCGGGAACTAGAAGAAGTTACCTATCGGCATGGAGAACTTGGTCCAATTTGTGAGTGGGACAGAGTTTGGATCCCTTTATGGCTCCTGTGCCCGAGATAATGAATTTTCTCTCTTCCATCTTCGAAGAACGTAAATCGTATCACACCATCAACGTCATCAGATCGGCTATATCTGCAGCCCATGTTCCATCCCAAGGGAGAGCAATCGGCCAAGATCCTCTGATTTGCCGACTACTATGGGGATTAAAATAAGACGCCCCCCGGCACCAAAATATCAGCATCTCTGGGATGTGGAAATGGTACTTAGATTCCTGAAGGAATGGCCCTCAAATGAACATCTGCCCTTGAAACAACTGACAGCGAAATTCACCTTCCTACTGAGCCTGGTCTCATTTCGCCATGTCTCAGATGTTCGGGCGTTTGATTCGGATGCCTTTACTATCGGCCCGGAAGGGGTTACATTCCAAATCTCTCGGAGAACCAACACCGATTCAACATCAATTTTTTACCCGTTCTTTACATCAGAACCTCAACTATGTGTTGTTAGGGCATTGAGAGCATATATGGAGGCAATGGAGACGTTACGTCGACCAAACTCCCGACAACTACTGATATCATACGTTAAACCTCATGGTCCAGTCTCGACCACCACACTATCCAGATGGATTAGATGGATCCTCACCCTTGCGGTGGTTAAACCGTCCTTCGGAGCTCACTCCATGAGAGGAGTGGTGGCGTCGTCAGCCTTTTTGGCAGGCGCACCATTGGCAGATATCCTCCAAGCGGCAGACTGGTCTCGCGAATCAACATTCCGGACATTTTACTTCCGACAATCTTCTAATGCCGCATTCTCTCTTCTGCCTAAGCGTTAAAACTGCAAAATATGAAGCCTCCTGTCGTGTTATAAAATTGAAGATTATGCTAGCGCAGTGTACTGATAATCTTAATTTTAATAATGACAGGAGGCGAATATTTTCCCTCCCCTTCTTCTTGATGTTCCCACCCAAATGATGAGGTAAGTTAAGGTTAATGGGTATAATCGTAGCCGGTGTTGCACTTTAGGTTCCAAATTGATGTAGGATGGGGAGTATTGTTGTCTTTATATTGTAGTTTGATTAGACCAATAGTATTTTAAGGATAGACGAATAGGACTAGCGGAGAGTTTACATACACAATCAGACATTTGTTATCTACGGTCACTATCACTGATTCTAGTCTCTCTTTCCTTTCAGTTTAAAAAGTTTTCTGGAGGATGGAGAAGTCGACAATCCTTACTTTTTTCAACATTGGATTAAGTTACATCAAGTTGGGTCAAGTTGGATCGGACACGTTTGTCATTTTTCAAACTTGTGATGTCGCATTAGTCAAGACGAAATGAGTGTGTTTTATTTCATATTTTTTTTCTAACCCAGACCTTATATTTCAGACTGGGCCCCTTAAAACAGCATTAACACCCAGCACTCCCAAGCAACCAAGTCCTGCTGAATCTTCAGAGCAGAGGTATTATGCCCTGTCTCGGTTGGAGTCCCCCAAGGCTCCGTCCTTGGTCCCCTTCTATTTTCTCTTTATACTGCCTTTCTTGGCAAACTTATTGCCTCATTTGGATTCCACTACCACCTGTACGCTGATGACACCCAGTTATATCTCTCCTCCCCGGACCTCTCCCCTGCTGTCCTGCAACGTGTCACTGCTTGCCTTTCTTCCATCTCTGACTGGATGTCCTCCCGCTTTCTGAAACTCAATCTCTCAAAAACTGAGCTCCTTGTCTTTCCTCCTCCTAATACTGATCCTCCTCTTTCGCTCTCCCTTCAAGTTTGTGGTACCAACATCAGCCCATCCTTGCAAGCGCGCTGTCTTGGCGTCATACTTGACTCTGGTCTCACCTTTGAGCCTCACATCCAGCATGTTGCCAAATCCTGTAGATTCCATCTTAAAAACATAGCCCGCATCCGCCCCTTTCTTGCACCAGATACTACCAAGGAGCTTGTCCATGCTCTAATAATTTCACGCATGGATTATTGTAACCCTCTCCTGCTTGGTCTTCCCAAAAGCCGTACTGCACCCCTACAGTCTGTAATGAATGCTGCTGCTAGACTGATTTTCCTCTCTAGTCGGTTCTCTCACACCTCACCCCTCTGCCAGTCCTTACATTGGCTTCCTGTGTGCTATAGGAGTCAATTCAAGGCACTAACTCACACCTACAAAGCACTGAACAACTCTAGCCCCTCTTATATCTCCTCACAGATCCACAGGTATGTCCCTTCTCGGTCTCTCCGCTCTGCCCGTGACCACCTCCTGTCCGTTGTCCGCACCCGTACGGCCAACTCGCGCTTGCAGGACTTCTCGCGGGCGGCTCCCTTCCTATGGAATAGCCTGCCTACCGCCATCCGACTCTCCCCTAGTCTTGCATCTTTTAAGAAGTGCCTTAAAACCCATCTCTTTAGGAAAGCTTATGGCCTCCAAGACTAACCCCTACCTCACATACCCGTCTCTTGCCCTCTCCTAAAGGGCAGCCCACCTTATTTGATTGTAAATTCCTGTCCTAATGTGTTTTTCACCCCACCTCCTATAGAATGTAAGCTCGATTGAGCAGGGTCCTCTTCAACCTATTGTTCCTGTAAGTTTATTTGTAATTGTCCTATTTATAGTTAAATCCCCTCTCATAATATTGTAAAGCGCTACGGAATCTGTTGGCGCTATATAAATGGCAATAATAATAATAATAATAATAATAATGGGCTATGCGTGGACTTATATATTCTCTGTTTCATTCTGATTGGTTCTTTCTTTAACAGTTTTTTTCTTTGCTGCTATGGAGCTAGTAAAGAGAGTTAATGCAGAATATTCACCTCCTGTCATTATTAAAATTAAGATTATCAGTACACTGCGCTAGCATAATCTTCAATTGCCCCCATCCCAGCCGGCCCCTGGCTATAATGTGCTCCCTGTATCACAATGTTCCTTTATTTGACAGGACCCTGCCCAGCTTAAACAAGGAAGTATGTGGTGGACATAAAGGAGAGAGGTCAGCCTAGATGTAAAAGAAAGTTCTGCAGCTGTGAAAAGTATGGACTGTAAGCTGTCCAGAATGGAATATTGGAAAACAGATTAATGCACATATATTTTAACAAGATTGTAAAATATATGTAATTTTTTTTTTAAATATATGAATTTGTAACCTAGACACTCCTGTCTACTTTAAGCTGTCTGTTTATATCACCATTCTATGTAGAATGGATCTTCTAATTCTGATTATTAGTCCTTTAGCCCATCAGTAGTGGAGTTTTACAGAGCCAGACTGGACTGCACTGTTTTATGCTATTTTACCCTTTGGATGATTTTGATTTTCTATGCCAGTTGATCCTCTGTGGGAGATGTCTTATCAAAGATCTGACTTCTTCACTCCTCTGCAAGGCTTACTATATTTTAAATATGACCTTGGGTGTCTTTTTGTGTTAAATACTGCTCATTGTCATAACTATATGAGCTACTTTTTCAAGTTTAAACTTAATCCTCTTTTCCTTTGTGTGTTTTGCCTCATGGTCGCACTATTAATGAATGACAGCAGGATTTATTTTTTTTGGATTTTATCGTTACAGTTATTTCAGACTTTATATTATTTAAGTTTGAGTTTTTGCTAATAATTAACAGAACATTTTAAATGTGATGCAACTGTTCTTGAACTCTTATTGTTATTACTAACAATAGAATTATGTTGTATTGAAATAATATAATCCTGTAACTAATACTGATATATAAGGGAGATGTCACATCTGGCCCAGGGCTATGTACTAACAATGTTTGTGTGGAGTCTGGGTCAGTTTACGTTGTGGGAATAGCTGCTGGATTTCTCTGTAGGCTTAGGACTGCAAGCCAGATAGCTACTATAATGAGTAGTCAAGACAGAGTTTACAAATATTTCCCTGAAAATATTGTATATTTAATTTACTGCAAGTATATGTTATAGCCCAAAAGAGAACATTTAAGACATTTCTGGCTGGATTTGACTTCTCCAGTGTAATGTGTAAGATAGATAATGCATAAATAATGTAAAATAATTGGTTATGCCAAGTACCATAACACTACTACAAAAGCAGTTTATCTAGTCTCATAAATATACTGTAAAGTCATTATCTCTCTTGTGGAGAACTGAGCAATGAGAAATTGAGTTTATTTGAAATCAGAATAGCTACATTTGTTCTCATCACTGACACACACTACTAGATCCAAATACTGGAACTTGCAGGTGAGACCAACGATGTGTTAAATGTTTATAGCATTTATTGAATTAATGAAATCACCAGCACACATCTGCATAACATTAAAGTAACACTATTGTACATGTATTCGTGACCCTATAGTGTTAAAAACACTATTTAGGTGGCTGGGATCAACTTGGCTCCTTAGAAAAGTAAAAACGTACCATTATTCCAACTCAGCTGGAGTCTGCGGTCCTGGCTCTGCCCCCCCTGTATGCCTCTTTGGCTGAGATAATCAGAATTGACGATCTCAGCCAATCCATTGCTTTCCTGTGGGGGGGGAGGTGAGATGGGGCGGAGCCAAATGCTGCACTGGACAATCAGTAATGCCTCATAGAAATGCATTGAATCAATGAGGAATGTTCAGCATCTCCATCTGAGTGGCTGCCACTGGAGGTGTCCCTAGGCAGTAATGTAAACACTGCCGTTTCTGCCTTTGAGATGTCATGCCCTGATCAAAGCCAGAGATTTCCCAGTCATCAATAAAAAGGGAGAATGTAAACTGTAGATCTGATCATGACACGTTTGTGGGTTTTTTCTAACACACATTTATCAGAAGTCCTTCCAACGCCAAAATATTATTTTTTTTCCAAGAAAAAACACCTCTACTGGTTCTGTGCTTTTGAATTTTTTTTTGTAAATCCAGCAATAGAGATGAGCCTCTTCCAACACTGATGTAGACTTTTATAGTATCTAGTTTTCATTTCATATTCACGTAATTTCGTTTATTTTCAATTCAACTATATATGTATTGTTACCATTACTCCTTATTGCAGAAAAAAGCACAGGAAGAGAATGGAGAGACACCGAAGGAGTTTGTGGGGAGAAATACACAGTGTATGATTACGGCATGAGACACACAAGTAAAGAAATGAGACATATGTGGGGGAGCTGAGTAAAAAGGCACAGGTAGGGTGGGTGATAATGAGGAGGCACAATGGAGAGGAACACAACTGGGGACAGATGGAAAATGATGACATAGGTTAGATAGAGATGCAGAGAGAAGCCAGAGATAAGAGATAAGAAGAGACATAAGTCGGATATTCAATATTCAGGTGATAGGAGAAAGATGTTGAGACCAGAATAGAAATTAAAAAAAAATAATAATTCAGACATACTAATTCAGCATACTTGCATTTAAACACACAGATGGACACTCCAGATAAATGAGCCAGTGTGAATTCCGAGGTGCTTAATGGGTTAAAAAAAATGGAGGTACTGTTTTCATAGCCTCCTTAAACTATAACCACTACAAATGTCACTTTTTTTTTTAATTCTTTATTTTTGAATGACAATACATGTTAACATTAGCTTGTAACTGGGCTTGAGCACAAGCCTATATATACGTAAGGTGAAATAACGTTGTTACAAAGCAGGATTACATACAGGTCAAAGTAGTAGTTGTGTTATCACAATAGGCTTATCTCATAGTGTTATCTAGGTAAATGTCACATTTTTGAGTGAAGCTGCAACACAAAAATACACCCCGAGTTCCAAATACCCTAAACATGTCTCTGATGCAGAGCAGCTGTTATGTATAAATTTGGCATACTGGATGCACATATGGAGTTTACTAGATAATCCCCCTGGAGTTAGATCACTAGAGAGTGAATTATTATAAAGAAATTAAAAATAGAATTGCAAACTGTAAGTCAAAATAGCAGAGCAGGAAAAGTAGCAGGTATGTCAAATATTTACAACTTGACTAACGTTCTTTTTTTATGCCATTTTTTTTTCCATCTTACCACTGTTTGGTTAATAAATTAATTAATTTCCTTTGTTAAGTAGAATAGTCCAGTAGTCAGGCCTAAGTAAACAGTTGAATCTGAATGAAACTGTGCTAATAGGCTAATCCAGCTCACATTACAGAAAAATATCAAGATAAATTCTGTTGAATAGAAAACTGTAGTGCTGAAATTTTTCATTTTGCTACACTGAGTAGAATAGAGAAGATACGTTTTGTAAAGCCCGTTTTCTATGATTTAGCAAGGTCAAAAGGGACAGAATTTTCAGTAATGCCAAGTATATGATCATAGGTATGGTCCCAGACTGAATTTAATTAAGGCCAGGGGCAGAAAACACGAAGCAGGTCACATCTCAGTAATTTTAGGACTATCTGGAAAGACGTTATAAATTCTGCATGTAGTTCAACATTTTAAATAACTATATTCATACAGCTCATTTTTCATTATTATATCATTATTATTTCTATTGCAAATTGGTTCCATGTGCAATGAATATTCTATTGGAGAAATGCCAGAATGAAGTTCATCACTCACTAGCTTATATTTGAAGTGCACGTGCCATAATGGTACTTTGATGAGGATGAAATGTCATATGTGTGGATTTTGTAAATAGGGAAATATTTGGAGGACTTACTAAATGTCTCGTAAACAAAAAAATGTGAATTAGTGGTGGGCTTAACACAAACTTGCATTCCTGACCCTATAGTGTTGTTTAATCCAACATTTAGGTGTCTTGCCCTATTCCTGCAAGATGCATGTTTTGGGTGTGTCCCCAATTGCCTTTTTGTCTTTACTAGTAAATAAAAGGAGTATTCCTTTAGATTCTATTAAAAGAACACTCCAAGTACTATGGTGGTTATGATACCAGGAGGGCCCTGGTGTCTCTTCACTATAAGTAGTCAAACCGGCATTGAGTGATTTACCTTACCTGGGGGCCGTTCCCCTTTACTGCTACAATCAGTCAAGAGCCAGAAGTTTCTAACTAGGAACTTCCGTTAGTTCTTCTGATCAGTCTCAGCCAACACAGAGCTTAACTCAGCAGGAGTTATGAGCTCCAGCTCTTGGCCGATGGTAGTGGAGGTGGGCGCAGTGTCTGATAGATCCCAGGTAAAATGGTTTCACACCATTGGGGGTGGGGGGGACCAGGGCACTCCTGGCCACCTTATCAACATAGTGGTTATGGTGCTTGAAGTGTTCCTTTAATGGACACCAAAGGAATGCTCCTTTTGTTTACTAGACATTTAGCAAGTCCTCCAAATAATTAACTTTTAGTCTTTCTACAGTGACCTGCAGTGGTAATGGTGTTCCTTTAACATCACAGATATGTTTGCTATATGTTTTTTAATTGGCTTCCACAGTCCCTCATGGTTGACTTGCATAATCATAGCCATGACATTGATGGACTTGCTGTGCTAAATCTATGTATGATCAAAACAAGCTAAAACGATTACCTGCACACCATCCCAAAATACAATGTACACTTTATAGCTTACATTATAGCTCACCAAACAGTGTCTAGGCCAGGGGTAGTCAAACTTTCAACGCCTACCGCCCACTTTTGTATCTTTGTTGATGGTAAAATGTCCTTACCGCCCACAAGTGCCACAGTAACTAATTTTATATGTGATTTTTTTTTCTTTCTAGAAAGGAGAGGTTTTTAACCCAAAATAAAAATGTACTTAAATGTATCTATTTCTTTTTCCTTTTTTCTGTTTTCTTTATTACTTTTTCCATGTGTGTATGTGTGTGAAGGGTGCTGTGTGTTTGTTTGTGAAGGGTGCAGTGTGTGTGTGTGTAAAGGGTGCAGTGTGTGTGTGATAGAGGTGATGTGTGTGTGTGTAAAGGATGCTGTGTGTGTGTGTGAGGGGTGTAGTGTGTATAAGGTGGGTAGTCTGTGTGTGTGAGGGGTGTAGTGTGTATAAGGTGGGCAGTCTGTGTGTGTGAGGGGTGCAGTGTGTGTGTGTGTGTGTGAGGGGTGTAGCATGTGTGAAGGGTGCATAGGGTCTATGCTGTGTGTAGGTGGGTGAGATGTGAAAATCTATCTTAATATCTCCCCCTGCCTTCTTCTTACCTTTTACCAGGAATGGGGGACATAATGCTGCATGCCCTGGTTGTCCAGTGGTTGAATGTTCACTTTAGCCTGCAGTTCCTTCGGCTGTAAGCTAACTCTACTGTCCTCCTGCGAGCACAGCACTGTATCAGAGAGTTGCCATGATAACATGTTGCAACATTCTGACTAGCCTGCTCGCAGGAGGAACACAGAGTCTCCCAGGCCCTTCCCTCCCTCTGCTGGAACTAAGTGCCAGCGGGCTGGTGAGGGAGATCTTTGACAGCCTTTGACAGCAAGGCTGGCTCTGCATGGGCCGGCAGGGGAGATGAAAGGATCTTCCCTGCCAGCCTTGGTCCACGGCCATCGAGGTCCCCAGGGCATTTTCTGCAGAACCCACCAGCGCCCACCTGAAATCCCAAACCGCCCACTAGTGGGCAGTAGGGACCAGGTTGACAACCCATGGTCTAGGCAAATCTCACAAGTTATGCTAACAGCTAATCTGTTTGCTATGTATCAATGAATTATTATTTATTTTTATTGTTATCAAAAAACCTTATATAAGACACTTATACTGTGTCTGTCTTTATATAAACAATTTAAAAATTAATACCTCTACAGTCCATGAAAATAAGGTTGACCTGAATATATCGTACGTAAACATAGACACAGTGAGTGTTCAATTTGCAATTCATGTCCACATTTCAAACCTATTGTGTTTTAATAAAATAAAAATTCTAGAATATCTAAACAAATGCAGGGAAAATAACAAAATATACTTCTAAATATATGTACGCTGCATATCATAGGACTTCTATAGCATCATAAAAAATATATAAACATTTGAATCTCAGTCACATTAACTGCAAAAGTGTAGGCATTTGAATGTTATTTGTGCTTTTATCTGAGTAACTTACTATAAAAGGCTAGCAATGTTATTCAATAAAGTAAGAATTGCAGGAATTAGTTTCCAAATTTAAGGCCAAAATAGCCAAGTCAGCTGTGCTACTAGTTCCATTCTTCCAGTTTAGATACTTTGACCTTAAATATAAATTCAAGGTCAAATCTACAATTGTAGGTTATACTAGCTTTAGTATACCTATAAACTTAATTTTATTAATTTTATTAATGACTATTTGCTTAAGTTTCTCTTTACTAGAACTCCACAGCAGCTCATTAACATAGAGAGAAAACAACCAATCAGAAAAAAGGTAAAGTACAATAAAAGTCCCCTCCCCACCAATTACTTCCTCTTTCAAGCTGCGACAGACAAAGAACAGAACAATCATATCAAAATAACTGTAGTAGTAGAAGCAAACTAGTCCAACCACCGACCGTCATCCAGAGGGGGAACTTGAAAGTGGAGCCGTAAATGGAACATCAAAATGAAACGAGATAAGGAGAATCAAAAACTTTGGTTAACCAATGAAATGTACCTTGAAAAACATGAAGCCCCCAGAAAATTCAGACAGTACTAAAATCAACAGAAACCTCACCCAAACTTTCCAGCAGAAAGGAGAATAAATAGGAGACATACCTAAGCGGAGGCCTGAAGAATAATCTATCAACCAGAGGCAATCAAACCCATTGACAAATAGAAAAGGGTAGGGTTAAACTGGGAGGGAAATAATTAAGATTATAGGTACACTAAAGCAAGTATAATCTACAATTTTATAACATGACAGGAGGTTTCATATTTGCTGTTTTAACGCTCAGTCAACAAGGCAAAAGAAGCATGATCCGCTGGCCTGAAATAAAATTGTCAGAAGGTGTCTTCCCGGGACCAGTCCGCAGAGCGTAGGATGTCCCGGAGGGAAGCACCAGCGAGGAGGGCGCCAGACGCTGCTGCGCCCTTAACAGAATGTGCTCCGAAGGCAGAATCCACACCCGCCAGGGACAACAACCATCTAATCCATCGCACAAGGGTAGGAGAAGACCGGCTCATGAGGTCTTACATAGGAGACCAATAATTGTACGGAACAGGTCCACCGGTACCGATAAATAGGCGTCCTTCAGGTCCAGTCTCGTGAACCAAACCCCTGGACGGAGGAGATCCCGTCATCTTGAAATGACGGTAAACCACAAAGGCATTCAGGTTTCTCAGGTTGATCACCAGGCGGAAGTCCCCAGACTTCTTCCTCACCAGAAATAAGGAGCTGAGGAAACCACCGTCGTCCGGTGCCCACAGGACTGCGCCCTTTTCGAAAAGGGTTTGGATCTCTGCATCTATCATGGACTGCTGTTCCCTTGATGACACAGGAACCAGGGGGAGGTGAACCTGTGTCGTCAGGGAATGAAAATCTATGACATAGCACTGAACCATCTGAAGCACCCACGCATCTGAGGAAACCTCCCGCCACACATCCCTGCAGTGAAACAACCTGCCCGCATGCAATGGAGTGGGAGGAGAACTGGCAGAAATGGGTCTCACCTGTGGGCATCCTTGCGTGTCTGCGAGCCCAGTTCCCTCTATCTCGGTCCGACCTTTGAGGGTTGAAGGTCCGCGAGTGGTAGGATGGGAAGAAGTGCTTGGAATCCGCGATGGCCAGACGGCCAGAATCGGCAGACGACACAACCCCACTCTCATCCAGCCCTGCCAAAAACACGGGAGCCTTGTGGACGGAAGACCCTTTTCATGGAGGACTGGGCTTTGCTCAAGGTTCACGTGCTTGTGAAGTTCCTGATGAAGGGTTCTCCGAAGAGCAGACCCTTGGATAGGGGGCACAGTTCTTTCAACCCCAAGTCTGACAGCTTGGCGTTCGTGCGTAAGAGGACTGCTCTGTGCAGGCAAATAGAGTGCAGAGTCCAGTCCCGTATGGAATCTGGGTTCAGGGCAGCACCCTGTGAAAAAGCCTCATCAGCAAGCATGAGTATCCTGGCCAGGGGGCCCAGCAGGGGGTTCAGTTTATCCTGTGCCAGTATGAGGCTGCGCTTGACCCCTTTCTTAGGGTCACGCACGGTACAAGTCATGTAGGTTGAGACCATGGCGTCAAATTCTAGGGTCAGGGTGACCTTGTCTGGTAAAATGGGCCTGGGGCATTCCACCCGTAATCTCCCAGTCCAGAGGTCTTTGGACCCAATAGTGCCGTGTTATAGGGTATCTGTTGGAAAGTTTACCACTAAAGATGAGATGGTGCCCAGACACTCCTGGCCCCATAATACCTTCTATAAGCTGAAGTTGTTACAAGGGTGGGGGTGTTACTTTAACCCTATTAACAAAAATGAATATAAAAATGTGACAAACTGTTTTTAATTAAAAAAAAAAAAAATAAGTGTATTGGTGCTTTCTCTAATTTTTGATTATTATTATTTTTTAAAAATTGTGTATGTGTGAACTATTGTTGACCCACACACAATTAATGTATATATACCCTTGTTTAATGCAATGTAGATAATGCATTGAAAAACTGCAAACATTTTTTTTTTTTTTTAAAGTTACCCTTTAATAGTCCCATGGTGTACTGCTTAGTACATCTCGGTTCCAAACCCTGGCTGCTACAATAAAGAGCATCTCATTCTGGTCCTTGGGAACTCATAATATCCTATAAACTGCTGTCCGTGAGATTACAGGATAAGTAGGCTATCCCCAAAAAAGCAGATTCAACCACCACATATGATGGTTATAACTGCCTGCTCTTTAAACTGATAGTTTATACACAGCCTGGCTCATTGTTTAGTGTACTGGACCGTGCTTTGACATCATCTATGGGAAGGGAGAGAGAGCCTTCTCTGTTGCTGTACACGTGGTATGGATGAAGTTGACATTGGCACCGTGGAACTCCGTGCTCCATGCTGGTGGACTGTTTTAATGTGGCAATGATTTTTACGGATCACAGCTGCTATAACCCACTCAGCAATAAAAAGGTGCTCAGTGTTCTCTAAACACTATACACTTTGCATCAGTGGCAAATGTTTATGGTATTAGGGCCCTTTAATTAGAGCAGCATTCATTTGCAAAAAGTGCAACATCTATAAAACCCCATTCTGTGATGGCATGTGGGGAAGCTATGCTAAGTCTTGTACCGTTTCTACATGCACATCAAATGAACTTATATATACTTCCATGTTCATTAAGGAGCAAGAATTTATGGCATATGCACATTGCTCCTATTAAAGAGAACAAGGATTGGAAGAAACAATTTGGAGCACATCATGGACATTAATGGGTATAAGTTTAGAAAAATGTTGTCTCAGAAGGGATATGATAGCATTATACAAATATATCTGGGGCTAATACAATACATTGTGTGGAAATCTACTCACAAACAGGACTATACATAGGACACGAGGTCATGCGTTTAAACTGGAAGAAAGAAGATTTAGTCTAAGGCAAGAGAAAGTTTTTTTATTACTGTAAGAACAATAAGGATGTGGAGATCTCTGCCTGAAGAAGTGGTTTTATCAGAGTCTGTACAGATGTTTAAACAACAACTAGATGCATACTTGCAAAACATAATATTCAATGATAGAATTTTTCAACTGTAGGTTAATGGCTTGATCCAAGGATAAATCTGACTCCCATTCTGGGGTCAAGAAACCTTTTTTTCCCCCTAGTTTGTTGCAAAATTGGAAGTGCTTCAAACTGTTTTTTTTGCCTTCTTTTGGATCAACAGCAAAAAGCAAATGTGAGGAAGGCTGAACTTGATGGACACATGTCTCTTTTCAGACTATGTAACTATAATTGTATTTCCCTTTTTCATCTAATTTCATATTTTCCATATTTTTTCAGCTTAAAGTCACAATGCATAGAAAATGAAGAGTTATTGCCTCAAAGGGGGGCCTCTTTGGGACCAGCTATATACTTCTTAAAATGTACCTTAATATGTAACTTAACTTGTAACTAAAATAATAGTTACAGTTAAGCATTGTTCTCGAAATCCATTGCTCAATAACTGTGAATCGTTACACATTCCTCTGACAGTATATATTAAGCGAGAGCACCTTTCAGTAGTACTTGCTTACCTGCCAACCCTCTGACACATGGAAACATGATATGTTCACTTTAAATAAATATTTAAGTACTTTGATACACTATCTGTATATCTAATTCTATTGTAGTTCAAGTCACATCCAGAGCATCCAGTGTGAGATGATATAAGCAGGGATTGAACCATTCAAATTTCAGGTCTACGAAGAGTCAGGTTCCTGGAATAATACATTTTTTAATGGAGAATACTTATCTTGCATTTTCTCACATTAGATATGCTGAGTATAACCCCATTTACCCACATTTCTAATATACTGCTACAGGCAGTTTTTTCGACCATCTGAACACAAAGATTGACCATTTTATTCTCTGAAGTTTGCATGAATTTCAGAAGAATGTTTGGTATACTAGGCCAAATCGGATTATTATTTCCTTTTGCCCCTTCCCCTGGTTTTTACTGGAAGCACCCATTGATGCGTATGCACATATAACTGCCATTTTAAGCCCCAGAAAAAAAAGTATATCAGTAATTAATGGTTCCTTTAGAAATTGATAACAATTGCCATAAAACACCCTTCCCCCAATATCTCACTGATCAACAATTTATTATAATTATTATTGGCATTTATATAGCGCCAACAGATTCCGTAGTGCTTTACAATAATATAAAAGTGGGAGATTTATTAAATAAGACCATTACAAAAAACTTACAAGAACGATAGGTTGAAGAGGACCCTGCTCAAACGAGCCCACAGTCTATAGGAGGTGGGGTAAAAGAAACAAGAGATGGCAATCAAAAAAGTGGGAGTGAAGCAGAGCTGGATGAGAGAGTAGAGTGCTGCCCTTTAGGAGAGAGCAATTTGTAAGCAGACATCTCTCTGACCCTGCTTCCTTATGTTTTTCACAATCTCAGGAACTAAAGATGGAGAAACATGATGTCACAATGTTGTTTTTATTCACTGGCAGCATTGTGGATAGTATAAATCGTGCAGGAGCTTTGCGCGGCACAGTTCTTATAAGCTCTGGGCACTTGACCACCAATAGTAATCATGGAATTAGTGCAACACCTTTAGTTTCTCTTGGACTTAAAGCAGGGTCAGAGTTACCATACTTACTGAACATGGCAGATGTGCAAACTTGACAAAGACACATTCCAGTACATAATGAAAAAGATTAATTTGAACTCTTGATAAATCTTACTGTAGTAAATAAGAGTATAGTGTAGTATAGTACGGGGATAGGCAACCTTCAGCACTCCAGATGTTGTGGACTAAATCTCCTCTGATGTATTGACAGCATTATGACTATGAGAGCACAATGGGAGATGTAGTCCACAACATCTTGAGTGCAGAATGGTGCATACCCGAGGTGTATTGTGTACATATTTGTGAGTCTTGTGTGCATCCATTAGGGTGTTCTTCAAAATGTGTTTTGCTAGTTTGTTAATGCATGTCTTGCAGATGTGTAAGTACTGTGTGAGATTGTATGTATGTGTGTGTGTGTGTGTGTGTGTGTGTGTATGCACATGTGTTTGCAGCATGTTAGAAAACAGGTGGATGTATATACAGATGTTGTGTGTAATGCTTCTGAATGCATGTAGTGTAAGTAGATGTGTTTCTATGTGCAGTTTAGGAGAATGCATGTCAGACCGGGGTGGCATTGCCAAAGCTATGCAATCTCCATTCTGTAACTATGTGCATCTCTAAGGACAAAAGTCACAAAAGTATACTACTATGTTATGACACACTGCAATTAATCTTCAAGTGCCACTTCCGAGATTGGGTTCTGCATCCAGCGCTGACTCATCCTCATTCTAAACGGGGTATATAACTGCATCTGCCCCTCCTAGTTTTGCATTATTTATCTCTGTTCTCTCTCATCTTCTTTTATTTCACACAAGGTTCTCCTTTCATAAAGTCTCTTTTTCTTTCCATTTACTGATATTTTTTCTTTCCATTTACTTATCCTATATCCATTACACCCTCATTGTTTCACTTCACCTTTCTCTCATTTCATCCCATCCTTTCAAATCACATTTTCACTTCTCATTACACATTCATTTCCTTTCTTCTCCTTTGAGGTCACTGTTATCTTTCTATTCAGTTCCATTCTGCACGTATTGCAAGCTGTAACAATTATGGTGCTTGGAGTGTTGCTTTAACACCCTGTACATCCTATAACAATGGCTAACTCCCTGTACATTACATGGACATGCTAAAGCACTAACAACAGCATTAAAATGAAAGAAAAATTAGACAGAAATCAGACAAATTATATAAATCACTGGAGGGAGGTATGGGGGAGACACTACCCTTGCTTATTTTAATGTATTAACCCACACCTGTTGGCCACAGATGGGTGCACAGGAGAATAACAATGTCCTACAACTATGTCCCACTGTGTGGGCACGGTGTGGAGAATGATATGTATCAGGTCACACTTTACTTTGAGTCACTAGTCTTTAATGGCAGCCACAGACTCCCTAACACTAATGTGGGCAGCACGACCTCGATAAATGACTTTTACAGTTTCTATAGTTTTTAAAAATCAATATTATTAGATGCCATCTTTATCGACACCGCATAAGCCTTTGGCAGCTGTAGTGTAATTGATTTGAGCCAATAAACTGCAGATAAACATTATTGGCTGTACTGTATTCAATGCCAAGTTGACAATACATTTCAGTGATCAGTGCTCTAAAAGACCTTTACCTCTGTCTGATAACATGTGCTTCCTTATTGGCAGTTTGCTATACTAATCAATCTTGGCTTAGCATGTATTTTAACTCTCCTGATTTACTACAATTCTCCTAAGAGTGCTGCTAAAACCATTCAAGAAGTGGAAACAATGGCCACAGACCCTGCCATGCTCCCAGGGCCGGCCCAAGACATTGTGCTGCCTGGGGCTAAGGATGAAATGCTGCCCCCCCCTTGAACCTTGCGCATGTCAGGATTACTAATTGATCCAGCAGGCAGAATTGTATCACACCTAGGACTAAGGATAACGTCTAACTTAACGTATCCAAGAATAGTCAGAATACTTGCCGAGGTCAGGGATACAGAATCAGACACAGCGATGAGAAAAAGTCATGGATTCCAGAAATCAGGGAAGTCAGAAGAAAGCCAAAGTCAAATACCAAAAAAATCAAGATCAGGAATGCACTCTCGGATTGCCATCAGGCAGAAACCACGACAGTGCAATGAGAGAATCTAAAAATTAGTTTAAATAACCCTTCTGTTTATCCGATTGGTTGTAACCGGCCTTTGACCCAAAAATGTGTGCGCGCGTGACGTCACACGCACGCCGACATCATCATCAACGTGGGCGGCCGTGGGGCTATAAAGTGGCATAGATCCGCAGCGGCCAGCGTCCCTAGACATGCTGGGTTCATCGGGTATCCGGGGGCATGGTTGCAGATGGGCACAACTATTCCTGTCAGGATGGTAAATACCATCATAAACATTTCTATGTGCGGATGAATCCGTTATGGCGCACATCCAGGAGATGCAGTGTGTGTAATGTATGCATTGTGTATAGTGAATGCTTTGTATGCATGAGTATGGTGGATACAGAGTGTGTGTGAGTGTGTAGTTGATGCAGTGTATGTGTTGATGCAGTGTAGTGGGTGCAGTGTCTTTGTAGTGGATGTTGTGTCGTGGGTGCAGTGTCTGTGTTTGTGTATATTACACTGCCCCCCTCCCCACAATTCAACCAGGCGGGCAGGACCCGGGTTGAGAGGAAACTTGGCGTAGAAAGAGCGAACCTTACGGCTAGCATGGATTTCAGAAGCAGGAACCCAAGAACGGTCGGCAGGCCCATACCCCCTCCAATCAACCAGGTATTACAATGAACCACGAGAGAACCTGGAATCAATAATGGAGGAGACCTCGTACTCCTCCTGACCGGAAACAACCAAAGGAGGAGGGGGAATCACCAGGACTGTATATTTATTGCAAATAAGCAGTTTGAGTAAAGATACATTAAATTAATTAGGAATGCGTAAGGATGCAGGAGGGCCAGGGAATAAGAAACAGGGTTAATTCTCTTAAGGACACGGTAAGGACCAGAAACCTAGGAGCAAATTTCATGCTATTAACATTTAGTCTAATGTTGCGTGATGATAACCAAACCTGGTCCCCCACATAAACTGGGTTGGCACGCCGCCGTTTATCAGCATGGAATTTAAAGCGAGTAGCCGCAGTTTCAAGAGCAGAGTGCAAGTATCACAAATAGAGGTAAGGTGGTCATCCACAGCAGGGATAGCTGTGTCAGAAAACACATCAGGGAGAACAGTAGGATGGCGACCGGTATTGACAAAGAAAGGACTGTGCCCAGATGCGTCATGGCTAGCGTTATTCCTGGCAAATTCGGCCCAAGGCAACAAATCAGCTCAGTTAGACTGAGTACTGTTCACAAAGCAACGTAAATAAAGTTTAAGCGATTGGTTAGCCTTTTCAGCCGGGCCATTGGTCTGGGGATGGTAAGCAGAGGAAAAAGACAAGTTAATGCCCAACTGCTTACTGAATGCCCTCCAGAACCTTGTCACAAATTGGGAACCCCTATCAGACACAATATTTTTATTAATACACTGAAACATAGAATGTGACGTTAGATAAGAACCATTTAGACCATCTAGTCTGCCCAATTTTCTAAATACTTTCATAAGTCCCTGGCCTTATCTTATAGTTAGGATAGCCTTATGCCTATCCCACGCATGCTTAAACTCCTTTACTGTGTTAACCTCTATCACTTCAGCTGGAAGGCTATTCCATACATCCACTACCCTCTCAGTAAAGTAATACTTCCTGATATTATTTTTAAACCTATGTCCCTATAATTTAAGACTATGTCCTCTTGTTGTGGTAGTTTTTCTTCTTTTAAATATAGTCTCTTCCTTTACTGTGTTGATTCCCTTTATGAATGTAAATGTTTCTATCATATCCCCCCTGTCTCGTCTTCCCTCCAAGTTATACATGTTAAGATCCTTTAACCTTTCCTGGTAAGTTGTATCCTGCAATTCATGAACCAGTTCAGTAGCCCTTCTCTGAACTCTCTCTAAGGTATCAATATCCTTCTGAAGATACGGTCTCCAGTACTGCGTACAATACTCCAAGTGAGGTCTCACCAGTGTTCTGTACAATGGCATGAGCACTTCCCTCTTTCTACTGCTAATACCTCTCCCTATACAACCAAGCATTCTGCTAGCATTTCCTGCTGCTCTATTACATTGTCTGCCTACCTTTAAGTCATCAGAAATAATCACCCCTAAATCCCTTTCCTCAGATGTTGAGGTTAGGACTCTATCAAATATTCTGTACTCTGCCCTTGGGTTTTTACATCCAAGATGCATTATCTTGCACTTATCCACATTAAATGTCAGTTGCCACAACTCTGACCATTTTTCTAGTTTACCTAAATCATTTGCCATTTGGCTTATCCCTCCTGGAATATCAACCCTGTTACATATCTTAGTATCATCAGCAAATAGACATACCTTACCATCAAGACCTTCTGCAATATCACTAATAAAAATATTAAAGAGAATGGGTCCAAGTACAGATCCCTGAGGTACCCCACTGGTGACAAGCCCAAACTTCGAATATACTCCATTGACTAAAACCCTCTGTTGGCTGTCACTCAGACACTGCCTTACTCTTTCAACAATATTGGAATCCAAACTTAAAGATTGCAGTTTATTGATAAGCCTTCTATGTGCAACAGTGTCAAAAACCTTACAGAAATCTAGGTAAGCAATGTCTACTGCACCACCCTGATCTATAAATTTTAGATACCCAATCAAAAAAATCAATAAGATTAGTTTGGCATGATCTCCCTTAAGTAAACCCATGTTATCTCTGATCTTGAAATCCATGTGGTTTTAGATGTTCAACAATCCTATCCTTTAACATGGTTTCCATCACTTTCCCCACTACTGAAGTAAGGCTTACTGGTCTATAGTTGCCCGACTCCTCCCTATTACCTTTCTTGTGAACGGGCACAACATTCACTAACTTCCAATCTTCTGGGACTATTCCTGTTAACGATGATTGGTTAAATAAATCTGTTAATGGTTTTGCTAGTACACCACTAAGCTCTTTTAACAGCTTTGGGTATATTCCATCCCATTAACTTATTTGTCTTTACTTTTGACAGTTGAAATAGAACCTCTTCCTCTGTAAACTCACGTGTAATAAATGACTCATTTATCCCTTTTCTTAACTGAGGTCCCTTTCCTTCATTTTCATCTGTAAATACCGAACAAAAATATTCATTGAGGCAGTCAGCTAGACCTTTATCCTCTTCTACATATCTTCCTTCTTTTGTTTTTAATCTAACTAATCCTTGTTTTACTTTTTTTTTTTCATTTATGTATCTAAAAAAAGTTTTGTTCCCCCTTTTTACTGACTGTGCTATTTTCTCTTCAGTGTGTGATTTGGAAGCTCTTATAACTTTCTTAGCCTCTTTCTGCCTAATCTTATAGATCATTCTGTCTTCCTCACTCTGGTTTTTTTTATAATTACTAAATGCTAACGTTTTGTTTTTTACTATTTTGGCCACATCTGCGGAGTACCACAGTGGTTTCTAGAATTTTTTGCTTTTACTGACAAGCCTAATGCAATTTTCTGTTGCCTTCAGTAGTACAACTTTTAAATTATCCCATTTCTCTTGGACTCCATTTAAATTGTTCCAGTCTGATAATGACTCCTTTACACATATTCTAATTTTAGAAAAGTCTGTTTTTCTAAAGTCTAAAACTTTTGTTTTTGTGTGGTGTGACTCAGTCACTGTTCTTATATTAAACCACACTGACTGATGATCACTGGATCCTAAACTTTCACCTACAGTAATATCTGATACCAAATCTCCATTTGTTAACACTAAATCTAGTATGGCCTCTTTAGAATATGTGTGCTCCTGGCACAAGCAGCTATTTTTGTTTTCCAATTCACATCAGGAAGATTAAAGTCACCCATGATGATAACTTCCCCCTTCATTGTCATTTTAGCTATTTCCTCAACTAGTAGACTATCTATCTCTTCAATTTGTCCTGGGGGCCTATAAATCACACCTACACGAGTTACTGTGTGATTACCAAATTCTAACGTAACCCAAACGGACTCTATGTTCGCCTCACTAACTTTTAATGTGCTAGATTTTATGCTATCCTTCACATACAGGGCCACCCCTCCCCCTTTCTTGCCTTCCCTGTCTTTTCTATATAAAGAGTACCCTGGTATTGCTATGTCCCAGTCATTTTTCTCATTATACCATGTCTCCGTAACAGCAACTAAATCTACATTATCAGTTGCCATTATTGCCACAAGTTCATGGATCTTATTCCCTAAACTGCGAGCATTTGTAGACATGACTCTAAGCTTATCATTTTTAACACACTTGCTACAGGCACCTTCTGTCCTTGTTTTGGGGGACAATTGGATTGATGTTTTATCACCCTTTTGCCCCCCCTCCTAGTTTAAATACATCCTAGCAAAACCTCTGAACTGCTGAGAACATTTGTTCCCTTTTGAGAAAGATTCAAACCATCTTTTTTGTATTTCCATTCAAAACAGAGCTACCATGAGAAATAAAGCCAAAACCTTGCTCCTGACACCATTCACCAAGCCACAACTTAAAGTCCCTAATACGCATCCGCCTGTAGTTCTGAGTGTTATGCACATGCAGAACTTCAGAGAATGACAGTGTGGAAGCAACCTGCCGTATATCATTGGCCAAAAACACTAAAAACTTCCTTTTACCTTTACCTTTATACCTTTTTCCTATTGGGATCCCAGGAGATCTGTGCTGTGTTGTTCCCCTCCTGCCTGTGTGTACCGTGGCCGAGCAGTCTGACAGGAAGTGCTCACTGTGAGATCACTTCCTGTCAGACCGGGATCTGCGGTGAGCCAGGTATAGGAGAGGGGAGAGAGGGACATGTGGAGGGGAGGGAGAAATGGGGACACCTGGAGGGGAGGGGTGACAGAGGAGAGGGACACATGGAGGGGAGGGTGGAGAGGGAGAGTATGAACACATGGAAGCGAGGGGAGAGAGGGTATAGGAAACATGTAGGGGCTGATGGGAAAGGGAATGGGACACATGGAAGGATTGGGGGAGGAGGGTATGGAACACATGGAGGGGCTTTGGGGTCGAGGGAATGAGACACATGGGGGCCCTGGGCAAGGGCATGAGACACCGGGAGGGGTTAGAATGAGACACATGGGGGCAATTTTCACATGGGGGCCCGGCGACTTCTAGTTATGCCTCTGAATCTGACCCATGGAACATCAAATCCATCCCCAATCACACAACCACCATCTAGTACAGCACTTTGTGACACACATTTCTTCGCATTGATCAATAAAATGTGTCCCATGAAATTTTAATAGTGTAAGGTTTGCAGTTATGTCTTAATTTTTAAGATACTAAATAGGAAATTGATAAATGAATCTATTCACTTAGCTGTATTAATTGGCTTGTGCACAGACATCCTGTCTGTCTGCCTCCTGCGTTGTCCTCATGTTTGGTAAAATTTAGGGTCATGGGTCATGTTACTCGCGACCTCTGGCTTCCTGAGGCACAGACAGGATGACTGTGTATATATACAGTATTGGATTGCTGGTCTGAGTGGCAACGTGGCAGGTATGGTCAGAATTTTGGGCAGCCTGGGGGGCAATTGCCTCCCCACCATCCTGTGGTGAGAGACATAAGTTAATGAGAAACACAGAACAGAAAGAAAGTAAAAATGCAAGAAGCCCAAGTAAAAAAAAAGAAATTGTGCAAGCCCAAATTATTGGCATTTGAGGAACAGTTTGGTAATAATGGTATCACTGAAACATGGTGGGATGAAGCAAATAACAAGTTTCAATTTAAATGGATATTTACTGTTGCTAGGATACACAAGCAGGAAAGGGGGGTTGGTGTGTTAAATCTGTCAAACCTCAATCCTGAAATAAAGCCAAATAATAAGTATATAGCATCTTATAAAACAGCTGACAAAGTGGAAGCCTTATGGGTAGACATTTGCATGGGAGATACAAAGGACAAAACTTTAATTGTAGGTGCATGCTACAAACCCTAAAACATTAATTCTGACAAGGAAGTTGAAAAAACTGCATATCTAAGGAATACTTAAATGATCACTATGGGATCAGGAACACAAACATGTATTCCTGACCCTGTAGTGTTAAAACCACCATCTAGCCCCCCTGAGCTCCTCGGACTCCATGAATATAGCAAAATCTTACTGTATTCAAGCGTGAAGCTGTAACTCTGCATGCTGTTTGCCTCAGAAAACAAGCAGTCTACTGACATCATCAGAAGTGGTAGCCTGATCCAATCACAGTGCTTCCCCATAGGATTGGCTGAGACTGACAAAGAGGCATATCAGGGGCAGAGCCAGCATGATTCAAACACAGCCCTGGCCAATCAGCATCTCCTTATAGAGATGAATTGAATCAATGAATCTCTATGAGGAAAGTTCAGTGTCTGCATGCAAAGGGAGGAGACACTGAATGTTTGGATGCATTTTAGGCAGCCATTTTAGGCAGCCATGACCCAGGAAGGATCACTAACAGCTATCTGAGGAGCGCGGCTCATCCGACTGCTTTGGATGGAAGGCGGGCAGTGACCGCGTGAAGCGGTCACGTGTCCCGCCTGAAACTAAGAGCGCGCCGCGAGTCTCGGGCGCGCTCTTAAAGAGACAGTGGGAGCCTAATTGCCAAAAGGCTCCCATTGGCTCCTGTCATACCACACTCCCTATACAATTACCTATAGGGGGTGTGGAAGTGACAGGAGCCAATCACTTTCGTTTAAAAGCTATTTAAACTTACCTTTTTCCCTTAGCTCGTTGCCCTATCGTGGTTTCTGTTTCAGTTCCCTTTAGCGCTTGTGGTGTTCAGTTGTGTTTTCTCGTATTGACTTTGGCTTCGTATTCTGACTTCGTTTTCGCTTTATCCTTATCTGTACTGTTTGCCGGCTTGCTGTTTTCCGTGTACCAGACCCCGGCTTGTCCTAGTTTACGCTGTCTCTCTGTGCCCTTGACCTCGGTTTGTTCCTGGCTCTGTCTCCTCTCATATACGTCGAGTCCGGCCATTCTAAGGTCCGGTAGACGTATCTCTCCTCTGTATTTGCCTCTGTTTAGCTGGATCCTGCGTGTAGGGGTATATTCTCGTTACATGTACATGGCTGACACGATGGGTGGGGGCCAGGAGAGGGGCAATAAGTCCCCCCTTTATTATACATACTAAGGCCACCAATCACCTGCATGAGTGTGGACAAGGGGAGTGAACAATAGGTGTATAACATAGGAGGGGAAAATAGAGGAGGGGAAAATAAATACCCAGAGGAGGGATTTTGGGGGTAAAATGCTTTTCTGTATTTCACAAATGGGGTGGTGCTTTTTCTAGCAACTGTGCAGTAATGGCTGCATGTGATGACCTTATTTAAAGAAAAATATACTCAGCATGGACATTACAGACCTGTCAGCTTAACATCTGTGGTTGTAAAATTATTTGAAGAGTTATTAAGGAATAATATTCTGGAATTTATTTGAAAAAACTGTCACCATGGCTATATGAAAGACAGGTCCTGTCAAACGTGATTTCATTCTGTGAAGAAGTGAGTAGAAGTAAAGATCAGAGCAATGCTAGAGTTTGCCAAGGTATTTGACACAGTTCCACAAAGAAGACTATTGAACAAATTGAAGGAAAATGGTTTAGATGAAAATGTTCTGGATTGAATATTAAAGGTTAAAGATTGTGTAAAAAAAATTGTTGTTAACAGAAAAATTTTCAAGTTGGACAAGAGTAGAACATTGAGTATCACATAGTACGTCCTGGATCTACTTCTTTTTAATCTGTTTATTAATTTGAAAGCAAGCATTGAAAGCTATGTGTCTAAGTGTGTCCTTTACACATAACTAGGTAAAGTAATGTACTCTGAGTAGAATATCACTCTTCTTTAGAATGATTTGGATACAATAAAAAGCTGGGCAGACAAATGGTAAATGGGTTTCAATGTGGACAAGTACAAAGTTATGCATTTTAGGATCCATATAAGCCAATTACACCCTCAATAAGGTTGAGGTGGGCATAACTGTTAATGAGGATAGACTAGGCAACAATGTGCAATGCCAGTCAACACTTTTTTTAAATGCCAATAAGATACTTTCTTTCACCTGATCAAACTATTATAAAACCATGGTAAGTAGAGTCTTGGGTAAAAGAAATGACATCCTCTTTGAATTCTATGGTTTAACATATCAGGACATAATAACTATCATCTGTTACTTAGTAGGTCTTAAAATTAGGTAAATACATCTACTAATAATATTAGAAGAGTGATTGAAATTATAGATTGTGATGATAGATCAGGAGTTCCACTTCTGGCCCTGTCTAGATGCTGAGAAAGCATTTGACAGCGTCAGGTGGGACTTCATAAAAACAATATGTAAAAAATGTGGACTCATGGGATGAATATATGATGCAATTTGGGCTTTATATAGGTGTCCTAAAGTAAGAACAGTGTGTGTGTGTGTGTGGGGAGGGGGAAGGGGAATATCCTTGGAATGGTTCAAGGTAACTAATAGTAGCAGGACAGCATGTCCTCTCTCCTCATTATTATACATTTTATCTATAGAGTCCCTGGCCGATGATATAGGGAACAAACCTAATATCAAAGGATTTTTAATTAACAACAATGAATATAAAATCTTGTGGACAATGTCATTATTAGACTATAACATCTAATTACATCATTAAAGAAACTAATGAGTTATAGACAACTATAGTAAAATTTCAAATTGTAAATTAAATATAGAAAATCACTTGTAATAATATAAAAATACAAAATGAGAAATAAAAATCACATATGATTTCAAATGGATGAAAAAAAAAGAAATAACTTATTATTTGGGAATAAAATTAACAACAGACCCTAAAAGAATAGTAGAAGCTAATGTGCTGCCTTTAATTAAACAGATGAGCAGACAACTCAATATGCTTAAAAATTCAGAATTATCTTGAATAGCTAGGAATAATGTTATTAAAGCATATATGCTCCCAAATTGGTTATTTACATTTTTTAAAATGTAGAGTGCTAAATCATTAGTCACACGTATCCAGGAGCCTAATGTTGATACAGATAGTAGCAAAAATGTAATTAATTAAAAATGACACAATGTTGCATTTAAATAGATGACTGTAAAAATTCATACAAAATAAAGGATATTTAAAAATAGTTTAAGTGTGCTTCAATTAAAAAAAATGGAGTATCCCAAGGTAACTAATATAACTAGTTGATCAGTATACTGGTAAAAAAAAATAATAATGTAATAAAGTTGAAGTGAGATCATTCAACCACAGCCAGTCAAGGTATCAGCGAAACAGACTTTTACATCATCAAAGACTTGAGGCACTCGGCTAACATCACTAGACGAGCAGTGCAGTTCCCCCGAAGTGAGGCTCGAGGTGGAACGCACTGTGGTACGCATGCCGTCCTCACCGGCAATCAGAATTTGGATGACAGCATCTGGAACATCATCCTAATCCATCTGTGCCCAGGTTAAGGTTTCTTTGCATTTTTTACCTGTAATAGACCGGTATTGTCTTTATTGTGGATCTTATTTGATTAATTTTTTAAAACTATTTTTAAAGTATTTTGAATTAATTGGACTTTTTTATCCTCTCAGTTGTTTTTTAACCATTTCTATACTATTAGTATTTGGTGGACAGTGCTGGTCTATCTGATCCTGGCGAAAATTGTACTTGCTTAATGGTAAACAGTATTATTTGAAGAATTTTACATCATCTGGCTGAATTATCAGATAATCTTTTTATTTTTTATTATTATTTTTTACCAGTATACCGAGTGGCTTCTGGCAGAATAATCCACATCCACAACCGGTTGGTAATTATTCTTAGAGTATAAAAGAGGGTGAGTGAAGCTTTATGGACTATATTTTGAAAAATATTAAATCATTTATACTTGATTCTGGAAGTGAAGAGGTTTCTTGTCAGACATGTTTCATCAATGAAATAAAGTAAATAAAGTCAGTTTAGCCAATGCAGGGTGACCCAAAAACAGGTATTTAGTTGAATCAATGAAATTCATCACAGCAGATTATATGGGTATACATACACACTGACACACAACAAAGTGACAATTCAGTTTCAGGCATTTAAGTATCAGTGTTGAAGTTGGAGAGAATAGTGCAGGTCAGATAATAATATATAAAATAAGTAAAGAATTATTTTTCTTTACTGTTATTGTGAATGATGATTTTAGTCAAAATAGAACTTGGATTCTAAAGCAGTACTGGAAGACTAAAAATGCAGATCACAAAGCATGGCACGAAGCATTTGACACTCCTCCATCAACACATATAAAATTTATCGTACTAGAGATAAATTTGATACAACAGGTGCAGTGATTAATGCACCGAAATCTGGACTCCCAGGATGTCTATGACAAAGGAAAATGAGATGAGAGTTGCTTTGACATTTGTGAACAGTACAAAAAAGTCCACACAAAGTGCTTCTCAGCAGCTATCCATACTGAGAACGTCCTTGCAATGCTTAATGCATAAATTAAAATTGAAGCTGTACTGTTCAAGACTGTAACATGGTCTTCTGGGGGATGACCCAGACCATAAGATCAAATTATGTGAGATGAGGTGTAACCAAACTTCTAATGAACCAAACCTTCATGATAAGATCATATGGTCAGTTGAAACTTCTTTAAAATTGTCAGGCCATCTGAACAGTCATAACTGTATGTATTGGGCAGATGAAAACCCTCATTTGACTATCACATCTCAACTGAGGCAGCCAGACATCACAGTGTGGGGTGCACTATCCAGCAAGTGTTGTAGGACTGGTTTTCTTTGATAGAACTGTAGATATTGTTGCGCCGCATGGTTGTGCCACAACCGCTCTTCCAACAAAATGGGGCACCTCTCATTATGCTTTTGCAGTAAGGGACTACCTTCCTGTCACGTCCTGTTCCATTCTGCTCCGATGTCTGGCCTTGGCTTCTGATATCCAGTACTCTTTTTATAATTCTTGTTTAGTTCTTCTTGTTTTTTCTGGTTTTCTATTCTATGGCTGGTTTTCTTTATGCTGGGTTTTCTGGGTTCATTCCATTATTCCATTCCTGGAATTCCCAGTCTCCTGGATTCCTTTTAATGTTTGTTTTTTGTTGCCACACCCGTTCCTTTGCCATTTATCCTTTTTGTTTCAGTCTGTTTCTGCAAGCAGTGGTCTCATTTCCTTTGCTCTTTTCTTTGCAGGTAAGTACTGTGCAGGGCCGGACTGGGAAGAAAATTCGGCCCGGGCATTTTTTAATTACAGCACCCACTAAAAAGGGGGCGGGGCCAGAAAGGGTGTGTTTTGTCATCACCAATGACAAGCACGCCCCATCACAAAGTGAGCATGTTGGTTCAATGCTCTTCCAGGGTAGACCATGCGCAGAGCTCTGCTGAAGAGCTCTGGCATGAGAAAAATACCCTGTATTTGTTCTGCACAGCACAAGCAAATTTAATAACATGCCTGCACTGTGTTTGCTTGAAATTTGTCTCTGGTGTCTCCATAGTTGGGATACCAGGAGACAAAAATGCCAGGAAAGCATATTGTGCAGTGTGTGTGAGGGTGCTCTGTGTGTTTGTGTGTGTGTGTGTAAGGGGTGTAGTGTGTGTGAGAGAGGGGTGCAGTGTGTGTGTGAGTGATGGGTGCTGCGTTTGCGTGAGGGTGCTATGTGGGTAAGGGTGCTGTGTGTGATGGGAGCAGTGTGTGTGTGCTGTGTGTGAGTGGGTGCTGTGTTTGCATGAGGGTGCTATGTGCATGTGAGGAAGCTGTGTGTGAGGGTGCAGTGTATGCATGTGAGGAAGCTGTGAGTGTCAGGGGTGCAGTGTGTGTAAGTGAGGGTGTGTGATGTGCGTGTCAGGGGTGCAGTGTGTGTGTGAGGGTGCTGTGAGTGTCAGGGGTGCAGTGTGTGTGCTGTGCGTGTCAGGGGTGCAATGTGTGTGTGTGAGGGTGCTGTGAGTGTTAGGGGTGCATTTTGTGTGTGCTGTGAGTGTCAGACGTGTAGTGTGTGAGTGAGGGTGCTGTGAGTGTCAGGGGTGCAGTGCGTGTCAGGGGTGCAGTGTGTGTGTGTGAGGGTGCTGTGAGTGTCAAGGGTGCAGTGTGTGTGCTGTGAATGTCAGGGGTGCAGTGTGTATTTGAGGGTGCTGTGAGTGTCAGGGGTGCTGTGTGTGTGTTGTGTGTGTCAGGGGTGCAGTGTGTTTGTGTGAGGGTGCTGTGAGTGTTAGAGGTGCATTTTGTTTGTGCTGTGTCAGACGTGCAGTGTGTGTGAGGGTGCTGTGAGTGTCAGGGGTGCAGTGTGTGTGTGAGGGTGCTGAGAGTGTCAGGAGTGCAGTGTGTGTGCTGTGTGTGTCAAGGGTGCAGTGTGTGTGCTGTGTGTGTGAGGGTGCTCTAAGTGTTAGGGGTGCATTTTGTTTGTGCTGTGTCAGATGTGCAGTGTGTGTGTGTGAGGGTGCTGTGCGTGTCAGGGGTGCAGTGTGTGTGTGTGTGTGTGTGTATGTGTGTGAGGGTGCTGTGAGTGTGAGGGGTGCAGTGTGTGTGCTGTGAGGGTCAGACGTGCAGTGTGTGTGTGAGGGTGCTGTGCGTGTCAGGGGTGCAGTGTGTCTGTGAGGGTGCTGTGAGTGTCAGGGGTGCAGTGTGTGTGCTGTGAGGGTCAGACGTGCAGTGTGTGTGTGAGGGTGCTGTGTGTGTCAGGCAGTGTGTGTGTGAGGGTGCTGTGAGTGTCAGGGGTGCAGTGTGTGAGTGTCAGGGGTGCAGTGTGTGTGTGTGAGTGTCAGGGGTGCAGTGTGTGTGTGTGAGTGAGGGTGCTGTGAGTGTCAGGCAGTGTGTGTGTGAGGGTGCTGTGCATGTCAGGGGTGCAGTGTGTGTGTGTGAGTGTCAGGGGTGCAGTGTGTGTGTGTGAGTGATGGTGCTGGGAGTGTTATGTGCCCTGCTGTGCCCTGATTATATCCCCCCTCCCTGCTTACCTTATGGGGGGATCCTGCTACTCCTGCCGCCATCCATCCCCAGTGGTCCAAGTGGTGAGTGAACTCTAGCCTGTTGGGCTAGAGTTCACTCTTGCGAGACCTGGAGCGTTGCCATGGCAACGCTCCGAATCTCGCAAGAAGAACCCGGCGGAGCTGTAAGTTAAAGCTCCGCCGGGGTTCCTCTGCTGGCAGGCTGGCTCCCTCTCTCCCCCGGCAGCCACAGTATTCTCTATGTGGGCCGGTGAGGGAGATCTCTGATCTCCCCACCGGCCTGCTGTAGACTACTGCAGGGCCGGCGTTCAGATAGTGCTGGCCCTGCAAAGACCGGCAGGAGAAATCCTGTGATCTTCCTGCCAGCCTCGGCCCCTCGGCCCCACGGCCACCGCGGCTCACCGGGCATTTGCCCGGTGTGCCCGATGGCCAGTCCGGGCCTGGTACTGTGTGTGTTTTATTGTTGTTTATTTAGTCATGCAAACTAGGCAGTTAAGACCCACCATAATTGGAGTACTTTGGCACAATGGTGGGCTGCATACATCTTGGCCATTTATGTATGTCTAAATCTCCAATGTTTTACATATATAGTACTTAGTTATGTCTCCTCTTGTTTTACCTTGTATCTCTTGTCTTATTTTATTTTGTATTGTATTCCCAGTTCATGTAAAGTCCTGTACTACCCTGTCTATGTCCTGTTCTTGTTTCCCTCATGTATTGTGTACATGTTCTGGGTTCTGCTTTCTGTCCTGCTTCGGTTCTGGGTTTTTCTAGTCTTATCTTGTTTTCTTGTTTGATGCCTGTTTTAGTCTTACCTTGTTTCTAGTACTGGATACATATCAGCATATCATCTAGCCCCTGGCTTCCGCTAAGCTGCATCAGGGCCCTGGTATGTGGCCGCACAAACCCTGGTGCTCAACACCAGGGGGCGTGTGGTTACCTTGCACCAGATCCTGATTGTCCATTTCCGTGCTGAGACAGCTATCATCATCATCATCATCAGGCACACAGGGGTCCCGGTCTTCGGACCACCACCTGTGACACTTCCCACAGCATTGGATCGTAAGACGTGGCACCATTGAATGTTTGCCACGTACTGACACAACACTAATAAACTTCTGTTTTGGATAGTGGTAAACATAAGGTTTTTGAGAGAAAGCTCCAGACAATAGACAAATTAAAAGAGTTCATATTGGAAGCATTTATGGACTTAGATGTGGACTGGAATGTATGTCATACTGTGTGACACAGTGGCAGCATTGAATGGCCGCCACATTCACCCGACTTAACACCAATGGACTTCTTTTTTGTAATGTAGTAAAAATTTGTTTTTGTTTTTTTAAAGGAAGCCCCAGATAATGGACAAGTTAAAAGAGTTCATATTGGAAGCATTTATGGACAATGATGCAGACTGGAATTTGTTTTAAAAAGCTTTTTATTGTGAGCATCAAAGACAATTTAGTTCCTATGCAGAGGAAACAAACTAAATGAACCGGGGCAGACTGGAATTTGTGTCATACTGTCTGTCACAGTGTACTACTGGGCAGGTTGAAGGAATGTTGCAACATTGATGGAAGACATTTTGAGCACTTACAAGATTAAATAGTGTTAAGCAAATGTAAATGTAATAAACCAATGTAATGAAATGTAAATAGACTATACTGTATATCTACTTTTTGACTACTCTGCATGTAGCATTTTTTATTAACATAATACACATTGCACATTACACGTGGCAAAATTCATATTAACATAATTCACATTGCACATTACACATGGCAGAATTAATTTCATATTTATGTTTAGAAATATAACCAAAGTACTTTTTTCTATGTTAATATATTGGACCGCATGAAATTTTATATTTTTTTTAATTAAAGTAGAAAAGTTTAATATTATTATTGGCATTTATATAGCGCCAACTTATTCCTCAACACTTTACAATATTTTGGCCATGTTGTACGTTAAGGGCCAGAGCTGTTTTAACAATTTTTGGTGTTTGTGTTTAGTTGTAATTTTCCTCTCTCTCATTTACTGTTCCCATACAAGTTATATATATTTTTTCAGGACAAAAAGGGATTTCTTGACATACCATTATTTGTATCATGTCATATAATTTACTTTAAAAAATAATAATAAAATATATGGTGAAAAATTGAAAAAAAACATGTTTTTTGACTTTTACTTGAAAAATCTTTTACTTATCTACAAAAGCTAATGAAAAAAACTGCTAAATAGATTAAAAATTTTGTCCTGAGTTTAAAATACCAGTGTTTACATGCTTTTTTTGTGCAAGTTATAGGGCTATAAGTACAAGTAGGACATTGCAGTATCAAAATATATGTTTTTCAAATTGATCAATAATGACATTGTAAAACTGCTATCTGTCATAAATCTCCGAATCACACCTCACATGTACTTTTTTTTTAAGTAGACAACCCAGGGTAATCAATATGGGGTGAATCCAGTCTATTTTAGTAGCCACTGGCCAAAGTTAGCATTTATATTTGTTTGTGTGTTAAAAATGCAAAAAACAATTATGAACGCTAACTTTGGTCAGTGTTTGTGACTAAGTGGCTACTGAAAAAGACTGAACATACCCCATTTGCAATACCTTGGGTTGTCTTCTTTTGCAAATGGTATGCCATCAAATGTATCACAACAATTATATCATCAGTGATAGTGCCATCTGTGTGTGAAAAATGAAAAAAAATGAAACAAATGCAATTTCACTGACAATATCATCGCTGTGATATGTTTTACTGTTTTGAAACACTAATATTTGTGTTCAATGAAGTCTCCAGAGTAAAACAGTACCCCCCATGTACAGGTTTTAGGGTGTCATAGAAAGTTACAGGGTTAAATACAGTGATAGCAAATTAAATTTGTTGGACTTTCGACCTGGTCAGGCAGGTCCCTCAAATTGCAATCAATAAAATTACTTAATTATATAAAAATATTACATAAATGTGCACGTAGAATTTAAATATATATACATGTATATTCATGAAATTATTTATGTAATTTTGTATATGGATATATATGTATATTTCATATAATTTTTATTTATATATACATATATATATATGTATATATATATATATATAATTTCATTTTAAGTGTACATACAGCATAACTTACTACCCTCACAACCAATACTACAGCTACAAGGTGCAGTACTCACCACTACAACCTTCATGACCTACGTCAGGTCCTTGCTCACACAACTGGGCCTCAACGCAGACAAATACTCAGGGCACTCCTTTCGTATAGGAGCCGCGTCCACAGCCTCCAGTGTCAACATCCCAACTCATGTTATCAAAACACTGGGGCGGTGGAAATCATCCGCTTACTCACGGTACATACCGAACCCAGTGCAAGAATTAAGGGATGCTTTCAAAAACATGTCTGGTTGATAAAATGTATATGTATTGGTTGTCTGTAATAAATTTGATTACTTAATTTTTGCCCTCTTCTTTCTCAGGCCTACCTCATCGTTGGTTCCGGCACACCACAACCGACTTGCTCTTTTTACTATCCTACATTTATTTATGGTATTTCACACTGTACTATCATAAGCACCTAACACAAGTATTAAGGCAATTTGCCTGGATTTGTGGGAGGTGCTGGTTTGCTATCCCTAGCCTACTTAAGGCACTCCCCTTACCTGGCTCCTTACCGTTCGAGGTCAGTGTTGAATGACCCTCCCACCACACCACATTTTAACATTTATTTTCTAATTTCTTTCCCTGGGTAGGCCCTCTTCTTTCTCAGGTCTACCTCATCGTCGGTTCCGGCACACCACAACCGACTTGCTCTTTTTACTATCCTACATTTATTTATGGTATTTCACACTGTACTATCATAAGCACCTAACACAAATGTATATATATATATATTAATATCAAAATACAGTTAGAATAACATTTCATATATATATATATATATAATTTTTTTTTTAAATTATTTTATTATTTTTACTTTTTTTATTTATATTTTATTTACTTATTATTTATATTTTATAATATATATATATATATACAATATATATCGTTATTATATATTATATATATACACAGACAGCCATGAAGATATTAATTATGTTCTCCAGCTCTGTAACCCGAGGAATTAGTAATAAAGTTAAGGATCTAGCCTTGGGTAACATTATTAGATATGATTTGTATGACCCCCTCTCTTCGGCATTTTCAATATGAGATCAATATATTAATGCAGAATGATCTGGACATATCTATAGGTCTATCTATATGTGATAATATAATAGGGTTCCCAGATGGATAATGTGACATATTGTGGATACTCCAATATAGACCAGCCGATAAGATGGATAATAGAGGCTTGTATTTACATCATGTAAGCATGCTACATCTTGAACACGCCCACATGAGGGATAGACAGCTCTCGGACACCTAGGCTGCCAGGCACTGATACGCCTACATGATTACATGTAGGGGCGTACCCGGGATCAATGTGTTCGTCCTGGAATAGGACGGATGACGTGTTGGCTCCGCCCCTTTGACATCATGTGGGCGGTAGACGCAACACGGAAGTATGAGTGATAATATAATAGGGTTCCCATATGGATAATGTGACATATGGTGGACACTCCAACATAGACCGGTTGATAGGACGGATAATAGAGGCTTGTATTTACATCATGTAAGCATGCTACATCTCGAACACGCCCACACGAGTGATAGACAGCTTTCGGACACCTATGCTGTCAGGCATCGACACGCCTACCTGATGAGATGTAGGGGCGTACCTGGGATCAATGTGTCCGTCCTGGAATAGGACGGATGACGTGTTGGCCCCGCCCCTTTGATATCACGTGGGCGGTAGACGCAACACGGAAGTATGAGTAGGTAATCATACACACGTGGGGAACATATCTTCTATATACAGATTGGCTGATGGGAGGAGGAACACCTGGGCACTTAAGGTATTTAAGAGACACCATTACGAATAGTAATTTTTCCCCTGACGAAGGTGCACTCTCTAAGCACCGAAACGCGCGTTGGGCGTTTTGCCAATTTCTACACTGGGCACTGAATGGCACTTTAGCACTATGAATTGCACTTAATACTTTTTTCTTGCTCTACCTTCTAATATATTCCTATGCCTGTCTAGCTAGGTTACCAGGGAGAGAGGCTTTGATAACTTAATAAATATATATGGCAGTTTGTTTTTGACTGACCATTAGTTTATACAAACTTTTCTCTACTTCATATCTATATTTAAGAGTCTCTCTCTATTATTGACTATTATAGACCTCTTCCTGTATATTGTTAAGGTCTGCTGTCTTTTTAATATTTTGGTTTACATATGGCTGGACTCAATATAAATTAATTTTGCAAGGGCATATATTATTAGCAGCCATTTACTCTTTGGTTGTTTACTATATATATATATGGATATAAGGCATTCGTGGAGTTTTGCACTTTAGAAGATAGTCACTGGCAATTAGACAGATATAGGTATACTTTCTCATATTTAGCATATGTATTCTATTAAAGCTGGTATATAGGAGTTTAGTCTCCTCTATATATCTATATGATATATTGCCAGGTCTTGATTTTGGTGCATTTCCCTTTTAGTGAACATAGGAATATTAGCATTTATGTTATATCTATTCTATATATTTTTTATTAGATGGGTTAGATTGGATATATTCCCTAGTTAATATTTTCGCACGTTACATCGCTATATTATATTTCCAGGCAACGCAGTCAGCCTAGGATTGGTTAGACATCCTACGCTTGCCTGCATTTGTTCTATTTTTTTGTGGTATATACACGTGTGTAATTTAATTCTGAATGTATTTTTATATTAATATAAAAATACACTTAGTATGACATTATATATATATATAAGATATATAGACATATATTATATATATATCTATATATCTTATATATCATATATATATATATATATACACACACACACACACATATATATATAAAATTATATTTTTATTCATTAACAATTTTTTAATTTTATTTTACAAATACAGGGAGACTGCCTGCCAGCACAGGCCTAATTCTGGGCTGTCACAGAGTCACCCCACACCGGGAGCATGCCGATCGCCATATGGGGAATGGCGGCGATTAGGTAAGTAAATATTACGTTATGACGGTTCAGGACCGTCACCGGTCCTCAGGGGTATTTTTCTGATGACGGTCCTGAACCGTCATCGGTTCTTAAGGGGTTAAAACTTTCTTACTCTTAATAATTATTACTAGTTTATATTTTCATTAAATTTGTCTATTAAAATAAAAAATAAGGGATTCTTCACTCTCTTCATGTGAGTATTTTTTTTATATTTTTTTATATTATTTATATTGCTACACTTTTATGTAAATTGTTAATGTAAATAATTTAAATTACATATACACTTATATAAATAAATTGTATATGTTCACATGTCTGGCCTTTTCTTAATTTTTATTACCTCTGATATGGTTTAACATGCTTTGATATATGCTTCAGGATTTCAACATATTGTCATATAGCTAACATGCATTTTTCCTATAGGATGTATAGTAAAGTAGCTATTAACTTAATTGCACCAGGGAAACAACGGGGTTGGAGACCTTTCATCAATGTGAAACCATTCGCTAAGTAGTGGTTAGTGCCTCCCTAGAGAATAATGGAAGCTGTTAGCATGCAATAACTGTTGACACAAACCAAGAGACCCATTGTTCGACAGATGATGTGCTCAAACAATGAATAATACAAAGGTGATTATAGGAACCGTACTTAATACCAGCAGCCACCGGTGCTCCGGAACAGAACCAGCAATCCCAACACGTTAAGGCAACAAAGAAATTCCCAGGCACTTAGAGTGTTAAAGCCGCAGGCAGATTTAATGAAACAAAAAGGCAGCAACGTTTCGATCTACTAAGAGGTCTTTTTGAAAAAGACCTCTTAGTAGGTCGAAACGTTGCTGCCTTTTTGTTTCATTAAATCTGCCTGAGACTTTAACACTCTAAGACCTCTTAATAGGTCGAAACGTTGCTGCATTTTTGTTTCATTAAATGTGCCTGCGGCTTTAACACTCTGGGTGCCAAACAATGAATAATGCCCACTAGTGATGTCCCGAACGGTTCGCCGAACGGTTCGCCACGAACGGTTCGCCACGGACTCATCATTGAGTAAACTTTGACCCTGTACCTCACAGTCAGGAGACACATTCCAGCCAATCAGCAGCAGACTCTCCCTCTCAGACCCACCCACCTCCTGGACAGCATCCATTTTGAAGCTGCATTCTTAGTGAGCTGTCCAGGAGGTGGGAGGGTCTGCTGCTGATTGGCTGGAATGTGTCTGCTGAGTGTGAGGTACAGGGTCAAAGTTTACTCAATGATGAGTCCGTGGCGAACCGTTCGCGAGCCATTCGGCGAACCGTTCGGGACATCACTAATGCCTACATGTCGACAAAATTAATATAAAATAAATGGTATTGTAACTTCTGCATTAGCAATATAATGTACAAAGGACTAGTAACGGGTGCTTGGGGCCCTTGGTATGGCTAAACAACTTTAAAAATGTGTGACGGAGATATGGGAGAAGGTGCCAGGATTGTAGTGGCAGGTAACTATTTCAGCAGGCTGTTTAGCATTTACCTTTTGAACTTTTCTGTGTGCAAGGTTTAAAGGATCACTATAGGGTCAGGAACAAAAACATGTATTCCTGACCCTATAGTGTTAAAACCACCATCTAGCCCCCTGGGCCCCTCATGCCTCCATAAATATAGCAAAATCTTACTGCTATTCAAGCCTGAAGCTGTAACTCTGCATGCTGTTTGTCTCAGAAAAACAAGCTGTCTGCTGACATCGTCAAAAGTGGTGGCCTGATACAATCACAGTGCTTCTCCATAGGATTGGCTGAGACAGACAAGGAGGCAAATCAGGGGCAGAGCCAGCATGATTCAAACACAGCTCTGGCCAATCAGCATCTCCTCATAGAGATGAATTGAATCAATGAATCTCTATGAGGAAAGTTTAGTGTCTGCATGCAGAGGGAGGAGACACTGAATGTTGGGATGCATTTTAGGCAGCCATGACCCAGAAAGGATCTCTAACAGCCATCTGAGGAGTGGCCAGTGAAGTTATCACTAGTTTGTAATGTAAACACTGCATTTTCTCTGAAAAGACAGTGTTTACAGCAAAAAGCCTCAGGTAATGATTATACTCACCAGAACAAATTAAACAAACTGTAGTTATTCTGGTGACTATAGTGTCCCTTTAAAACTTTTCTGACAATGTAACATTTGTCAGATTGATTTAATTTCCTATATTTTATCTTTACCTCTCTCTCTCTTCTATTTCCCATTCTCCTGGCTCCTTGATCTTTTTTTTTAGAATAAAATACATGTTATACAATTGTAATCTTTTTCATTCATTTGTGATTATTCTATTGAAAAGCTATATCAGCACAGTTTATATTTATCTCACTGCTTCCAGCTTTAGACAAAATGTAAGTTTCAATAACATGAATTGTATAACACATAACATCTGCATACAATATTGACTACAGTCAAGCTATGTAAATATTTTCTGTTTATTTTATAGATTGTGACCACATCTTTTAACAAAATTTAAAGATGAACTGTCACTTTGTTGGAATTTACACCATTTTGTAAATCATTGAAAAGCACAAAAACTTGTGTTAAACTATTCTTTATGAACTGCTCCTAAAATGTTTATATATATATATATATATATATATATATATATATATATATATATATTTCAAGTAGTTGGCTGCACTCATGGATTCCGTAAAAAATAACTTTTAAGGAAGAGATTTAAAATAAGATCAACGTTTCAGTCCTCCTTGTGGACTTTTATCAGGATCATATAGACATTATACATGACAGTGAATATATAGGATACAATAGGATACAATTCTGAAGCCTGAGTGCAAGGTACTGTTATTTTTTTACATATTATATATATATATATACATATATATATATTTCCTGACCATATTCATGGCAGCACAACAATGGGTAGCTCCTCCCTATCCCTAATTAGACAGGATCCTAATTAAAACATAAGGTATAAGTAACCCCTCCTACCCCTCCCACCTTCAGTCTTTTTGTTCCTGTCCTATCCCTAGGACAGACGTAGTCATTTCAGGACTAAAAACCTTTAGTTTCAGGACTTTTCTTTTTCAGGACTTTTCTTTTATGGCTTACCTGAGGATTGGTTCCTCTGGCCCCTTGGGAGTTCAGCCTCTCTGACCCCCTGGAAAAACCCCTTTAGTGACCAGGGGTTCTAACTTGCTGTGACCCGAAGGGTAGGTGACCTAAGGTGTAGCAAGATCATGCCATCACCATAATTCTTGCAGTGACCCAAGGGGTAGCAGCCTGGGCATGCACATACAGAGCATATGGATTTACTTGCTGTGACCCTATATTACTATACTATTCTGTGTCTTTTAATCTAGCCCCTGGATCAACTTATTCTTAGGCCTCTGTTATGCCTCCTAATGTTGCAGCTGAATTTTCTTATTCATGGGCCTATATGGCTTTTAATACAGACCCTGGTTTCACTTTTTTCTATGCCTCGGTTGTGCCTTTTAATTAAGCCATTCTAATTTTTTATGTGGTTTCCAAACAAAAGAGTGCCTATTAATATTTGGAATTCCCTATGATGACAGTTCTATAGGAAGAAAATCATCAGGATCATACAAGGGAAGTTGCTCTAAAGGATCCTTTGTAAGGCATATGATAAGCGAGCCTTGTAAAAGTAAAGTCTCTGTGTAGACTGTCTGAAAGTGTCTACAGGCCAATCTACCCCTGTGCCATATATTATGAAATATCAAACAGGAGGTATCTCAAGACACCATAGAAGCTGTTAAAGCACAGATCCTCTGGACAATTCTCAGAATGTATACTTTGAGGAATCCTTGGACGTGTATACATTCAGAGATATAGTATCTTCAGATGAGGATATTCAGCCTATTTTAGTGCCTCCAGAACCCGCTCAAGTGATCCATGATTTCCAGAGTCCGTAGGTCCTTATATTTGAAAGAAATTTCTAAGGTCGAGCCTTCTACCTCTAGCCTTTCTTTCGGATGTCAGAAAGAACAGAGCATCTTTTCAAGTTCCCAGTAGCATTAAGATCCTTATTATGGAGGAATGGTTCTACACTGAAGTTTTCAACACAAGGGAGTATCTTGCATCCTCATCTATTTGGGATATCAAATGTTTGTACCTAGGTCTCTGCTCCTAAGTGGACAATTTAGAATGTCTAAATGTTCAACTCTGCCTGTTCAACAATGTGGGATCTCTCTGAGACTCCATGGAACATAGATGGTCTTGATCCTCTCTAATAACCTTTGTAGCAGCTGGCACATGCTTTCATCCTGCTGCACACTCTTACCTCAATCTATAAGGATCTAAGATTGGTATGGATAGATAATTTTCCTTTTGTCTGTTGACATTACAAGTCATTAAGCCAGAAATAGTCTTCAGCTAAGAAGCTTCGATAGGTTGTGTTATACCAGAAATATGACTCTCTTTGTCTATTATTCGGGCTCTTTGATTCAGTACCTGCTCCGTGTATGCATCCTCCGAGATGAATGCATTAAGAGAATGGCAGAGGAAAGTTTGTCTACTGCAAGAACTGAAGTTCAGGAGACCATTTTGATCCAAAGCCTCTCATTCCCTTTCTTCCAGGACTCAGGTATTTCACACCTGGAAGAGCATATTGTAGATCTCAACCTTGAGAAGTGGTTATTTTTCCATCAGAAGAAGAGAAGAGGTAAAAAAGAGATGCAATTTCACAGCTAGAACACATTTAATTCTCTTCTTTGCCCTGTTGTGGCTACCCTACAAACTAACGTTACAGCCGATAGCTTTGCATGTTACTTTACCGACTGTTATGCTACCTATGGATTTGGAGTGGAACTCAACTGCAGAAATTGTTAATAGGACAAACCTTAGAGGATGATCAGAATAAGAATTAGAATTTAAATGGAACAATTCCTAATAAAGGAAGTTGATTTGAAGGTGGACTGCTGAGGATAGTTCCTGTAGTTTAAGGAATACAATATGAAGATAGTTTGTTGAGAAGAGTTCCTGTAGCTTTAAGGAATACGATTTGAAGGTAGAGGCTGGAACAATTAAGCAGAGCGGTTGCTGCAGATGGTTTAGGTAAGCAAAGACCAGTTTATAGATGGAATATCAAAGATTAGAAGATAGTTTGCTGAGAAGAATTCCTGTAGCTTTAAGGAATACAATATGAAGATAGTTTGTTGAGAAGAGTTCCTGTAGCTTTAAGGAATACAATATGACGATAGTTTGTTGAGAAGAGTTCCCGTAGATTTAAGGAATATAATATGAAGATAGTTTGTTGAGAAGAGTTCCTGAAGCTTTAAGGAATATAATATGAAGATAGTTTGTTGAGAAGAGTTCGTGTAGCTTTCAGGAATACGATTTGAAGGTAGAAGCTGGAACAATTAAGTAGAGTGGTTGCTGCAGATGGTTTAGGTAAGCGAAGACCAGTTTATAGATAGAATATCAAAGAAATAGATTTGAAATAGTATTGAAATGCCAGAAGAATAATACAATTCAATTTATATAACTTGCCGTTTCCTTGGAAGGTTTTCCAGTAATGTAATCTGACTAGAGGAAGTAGGAACAATATCACAGGTTTAACAGATCAGGTTCGGTACACGTGTAGAGAAGTTTAGCAGTTTAACAGTCCAGGTTCGGTACACGTGTAATGAAGTTTAGCGAGAGAATTGTTTGTAGCCGGTCAGAAAATCTAGGAAGCATCAAAATAACCAAGCCCTTTGAAACTGGCGCGGTTCCCCTATGTAGCGTGAGGAAGCCACGTCAGAGAAGGGGTGCTTGTTGTTGTTCCGTCAACCCAGAAGTGTTCTGACACCGACAAGGTTGAAAAGAAGTTCTGACACCGACAAGATTGAAAAGCTAAGTAAAGAATTCTCCCCACCCTGCCTTTCTCTTTCTCAATCACACGTAGATAATGTTTTTCCTACCCTTTCTCCCTTTCCTCTCGCCCCACCACTTGCCCGCTCGATCCTATCCCATCTCAGCTCATCAGATCTCTCTCCCCTTGTCTTGTGCCTTCCTTAACACACATGCTCTCTCTCTCCTGGTGTTGTTCTTGCTGACCTCAAACATGCCACTGTAGTACCTATCCAGAAAAAAACATCTCTTGACCCATCCTTCCCCTCTAACTATTGTCCCATATCCCTGCTCCCTTTCTCCTCAAAGCTTCTGGAAAGACTTGTCTTTACCCGTATGTCTCACTTTCTCAATTCCAACTCTCTCCTTGACCCTCTTCAATCTGGCTTCCGCTTTCTCCACTTTACTGAGACTGCTCTTATCAAAGTTACTAACTACCTAATCACAGCTAAATCCAAAGGCCACTACTCCATACTAATTCTTCTTTACCTCTCTGCTGCCTTTGACAACGTTGACCATGCTCTCCTTCTTCAAACTCTTCAATCCCTCAGTCTCTGTGACTCTGTCCTCTTGTGGTTTTCCTCTCATCTCTCCCGCCAGACTGATTTTCCTCTCTAGTCGGTCCTCTCACACCTCAACCCTTTGTCAGTCCTTACATTGGCTTCCTGTATCCTATAGGAGTCAATTGAAAATCCTAACCCATTCATATAAAGCACCATACAATTCTAGCCCCTCTTAAATCTCTTCACAGATCCATAGGTATGCCACGGCCTCCTCCTGTCCACTGCTCGCACCAGTACTGCCAACTCACGCTTGCAGGACGTCTCGCGGGCGGCTCCCTTACTATGGAATAGCCTGCCTACCACCATCAGACTCTCCCCTAGTCTTCAATAGTTTAAAAAGTGCCTTAAAACCCATCTCTTTTGGAAAGCTTATGGCCTCCCAGAGTAGCCTCTACCTTACATACCTGTCTCTTGCTCTCTCCTAAAGGGCAGCACTCTACGCTCTCCTCCAGCTCTGCTTCACTCCCACCTTATTTGATTGCTATTTCCTGTCCTAATGTGTTTTATACCCCACTTCCTATAGAGTGTAAGCTCGTTTGAGCAGGGTCCTCTTCAACCTATTGTTCCTGTAAGTTTTCTTGTAATTGTCCTGTTTATAGTTAAATCCCCCCTCCCATAGTATTGTAAAGCGCTACGGAATCTGTTGGCGCTATATAAATGGCAATAATAATAACACAAAGACTCTGTTCCTAACAGGCGGATGGAGGTCCATTCTAGATCTACATAAGTTTACAGGATTCTTGATCATTCTTCATAATAAAGGCAGTATTCCTAGTACATTGGATGATTTCTACAGATTTGCGGGATGCTTATTTCCATGTACCCATGTACCCATTGCCACACATCACCAGAGATTTCTCAGATTGCAGTGAAAGAACACTTTTTAATTTTTACATCTTCATAGTGAAAGATAAATGTCAGTTGAAATCACCTTGATCCCTCCCAGTCCAGGGTATAGCCGAGAACACAGTTTGAAACAGTTCAGGGCACTGTACAGCTCTCTTCAGAAAGTGCAGTACGACTTATCAAGTAAGGATGTTGACTGTCATATTACCTCAGCAGAGGAAGTTTTGATCCAGGCCCTCCACCATAGGTTTGAGTGGATGATGATGGCACAAGGGAGGATGTTAACTTTCCTATAGAAATTCCTTGGACAGTGAAAACTATCAATACCATCCACTGGGGTTGAGGAACTTTTCTCCAAAATTGAATATGTTCATGAAAGGGACATTCTTAACATCCAATACTTCTCTTCTGCATTGGTTGCATCAACATTAACATGGTTTTCACTTCTGTGTATCTTCTTCAGTGCCACTATGGGATCTCCCAAAAGAGTTCTTCCCTCTACCAACAGGTCCAGTGCTACTCTCCTCTTTTGGAAGGTTTCGATATTGAAAGAAAGGCTTAAATACAAGGGTCTTCAGGCGCAGCAATTAAAACCCTTCTTAAGGGCAGGGAAAATGTATATCCTTGGCTACCTTTACAGAGTTGGGATGCCTTTTTCCTTCTCTATTCTAATTAGGTAATCATTCAAATTCTTTCTTCCAAGGAGGTTCTAAGTTCTTCAATCCACATCACCTCAGCATTACATGTCTTAGCACTCTCTGAACTCTCTTTTCGTGAAAGGGCTTTGATATGGAGGTATCTAAACATCTGTCGGCTGTATTTATATGATCCCTCAGTTAACCTTGTGGACTTCTCACCCCTTTTAACCATGAGACTCTGTCTCTCCACATCTGCTTAATATTAAGTTAGCTCTATCTGTGACATTAGCATTGGACAGAAGGATATCAGATCTTCAAGCACTATTATAGGCATAAAACCATTTATTGTCTTTCACAATATAGAATAATCCTCTATCTGTTACTGATTTCAGTCATAAAGTGGCTTATTCTCTCCATATTAATGAAGAAATTATTCTTCCAGCTCTAAAAGCATTTGATTGGAATAAAGACTTTCTTCTCGTCCTAGATAGATGTCTTAAGACCTATTTCTATAGATTCACTATCTGGCTTTCTACTGATAGTCTATTTATCTTAACTAATGCCTCTATATAAACATAAGCAGAGGGATAGTCTTGGCTATTTTCAGGCTACTAAGCTACTAAGGGTTACAGTATCTGAAGGTTTGTTAGCTCTTCACTAGAGACGTTCTCCCTCTTGAGCATCAGTGGTTTCTCCCTCTTGAGCATCAGTGGTTTCCCTGGAACTTATAGGTTTAATGCCTGGTTTATCCTCAACCAATATTTTTTTCAGACATTTTCTTTGGCACATTTGAGTAGGTCAATCTGGTAATGTGGCAATAGTGGTCAATCAGTTTTTAATTTCCAGTGTCCTTATGAGGTGTGTGTGTTTTCACTTTGCATTCATAAATTAGAAATCTTGTGTATTTCCTTCTCTCCCTTGGTTATTGCTTGGGTATTACTCATTGTTGTGCTGCCATGGATATGGTCAGGAAAAAGGAAAATGTATTCCTACTTACCATAATATTCTTTTCCTGGTTATAGCACAAAGATCCTGTCCTGGGATATTTCTGAAAACCAGACTGAGGGTGGGAGGGGTAGGAGTGGTTACTTATACCTTCTGTTTTAATTAGATTCCTGTCTAATTAGGGATAGGGAGGAGCTATCCATTGTTGTGCTACCATGGCGTATGACCAGGAAAAGAAAATTACGGTAAGTAGGTATACATATCCCTTTATATATATAAAGGGATATGTATACCTACTTACCGTAATTTTCTTTTCCTGGTCATACGCCATGGTAGCACAACAAATATATAGTATTTCTTTTCTGTTGTGAGTTGCTGTGTTTTTTTTCCCCACTTTGGCTGATTATCTGACTATCATACTTTCTCCAACCTTCTTGGACTTCATATATGTACCCAGTTGACTAACATTCTGAATTCTAAATTCCTGATAGTCCATTTTATGTTTTTCACTCTAAGCACCCTACTAGAAATATTCTATAATAATCAATGACATAATTGCTTTCTTCCATTTTTGACTATGCGGACACACGCTTCTTCCTCAAACCCTTCATAATGCACCACCATGTTGAACTCATGCTTCCCTTTTTTTTTTACGGTATAGTTCCTCTTTTAGCACTCTAAAGAGATACGGACAAGTCACTTAATCGGAAACTGCCACTTCCCACGATTTTTAATATTATGTTTACTGTTCCCTATATGTAATACATATGTACTTATGAGGTGTGTAAAATAAAATTTAATACAGAAATTTTCACCTCCTGATCCTGCAGCTGGTCACCTCCATTTTATCTCCCTTGTCAGTCATTGTATAAGCTCTGCCTTTTGCACTTGGCAGTCAGTATATAGAAAATACAAACAAGATAAATTAACGTCTTCTTTGTCCTCTTCATTTGCAATGTTTGCATCGTCTTTGCTTTGTCTGAATTAGATTATGATGTAATTTATAAAATCTTTAATATACATTTAAAAAAAATAACAAAACATTGCATGAAAAAAGGTTTACACAAATAATATGTGATTTTCAGTTCAGTGTGTTTTTCAATGGAGTTCACTGATAAAGGTACTGGATGGATAAGGAAAAACTGCACAGTTCATAGAAAACAGCATAATTTATTAAGATGTATTGAATAAAGATTTAAAACAAAAAAAAGAGCCTCTGGAATGCTTTAGAAGTATAGCGTTGAGTGGAATGATCCCCTTCCACTCTGGGATGTGTAAACAGAAGATGTCTTCAGGGTAAAAGTGGCATATGAAACACAATAGAGGTATATAGTGCTTTCTTTATATACATTTAGGCATAAAATAAGGGTTATTCTACTCACAATTTACAGAGCAGAACCTGCTCTGATTCTTAGGCGTAGGTAGTATGATCTCCACCAACATATGTAAATAGTCCAGAGCGGGTATGATATTGCTCAATGCTATACCTACTAGATATTTCAAAAAACACTTTCTAAGTGAGTGGCCATTTCTTCTCTTATCATAGTACATTATTTTTGGATACTACACTATAAGCCTTCTTCTCTGCTACTTTTATGTGTTTTGGGTCTACCATCCATCACCGTATTCTGAAGACCTACTCCCAATTTGAACATCAAGATGAAGACCTTGACTTCACCTTGATGCTCCAGAAAAGGACTGCAATGCATATTAATTGCACTTTACATATATATTTCTTGGTGCAACTACAATATTTTTATTTACAAATTGTCATTCAGGATACATGAACATGATCTTTCTGCTGGGCAAAGCAAGCTTACTCCTTCCCTTATCTCATTTTCCCACCCAATTTTGCATCTCTACATTTGCCAACCCACCATTGCCTCTCATCTAAGCTCTAATTTTTTTCTTCCTCTCTTATCTTTTTTTTTGCCCTAAATCCCCTTATTTGTCTCTCCCTCTTCTCAACAACTTCCTTCTGTATCTCTCAATCTGTCATTGACTCTTAGAGATCTTAGACAAAATACATTTAATACAAATCTTCACTCCCCATTTACCATCTGCAATTATTTGTTCCTCATAGGCACTGGAAAAATATTTGAAGTCAGCATTTCATCATATTAATGGAACACTATAGGGTCAGGAACACAAACATGTATTCCTGACCCTATAGTGTTAAAACCACTATCTAGCCCCCTGCCCCACTAAATATAGTAAAATCTTACCTTTCTTACCTTTTTATTTCAGTTTACTGCTTCTGGCTCTACCTCTGATCTGCCTGCTTGGCTGATGTCCTCAGAAGTTATGAACTGAGTAAATCATAATGCTTTCCCATAGGATTGGCTGACACTGTCAAGGAGGCAGATCAGGGGCATAGCCAGCATAAGTCAAACACAGCGCTCGCCAATCAGTATCTCTTCAAAAAGATGAATTGAATCAATACATCTCTATGAGGAAAGTTCAGTGTCTGCATGCAGAGGGCAGAGACACAGAATGTCAGTCATAATGTCCAGTACTGCCCCAGGAAGCACCTCTAGCAGCCATGTGAGGAGTGGCCAGTGGAGGTATCCCTAGGATGTAATGGTAACACTGCCTCTTTTTTTGGAAAAAACTGTGTTTACTGTAAAAAGCCTGAAGATAATGATTATACTCACCAAAACAAATACAATAAGCTGTAGTTGTTTTGGTGACTATAGTGTCCCTTTAAACTGGCATCCAAAATATTTCTAATACAAAACTAGAAGGAAATAAATCTGAAATCTACAAAGAGAATAATATAACATAGGAAAATATAGCATATACATAGCACACACATGAACATGTGGTATTTTAGCATGTAAAAGGTCCCTCTATTGGCGATGGAACCCTTGGCTGAAATGATACGCCAGTCCACAGATGTTAAGAAACATAAAATTGGCCTTTTTTGTTCTATAAGTAAAATACAAATAAAACACAAGCTCTACATTTTTTTGTACCATGGTATGAGTTAAACACTATGAAATAACTGTAGGACTTCGACTGGAGGGACTCCTATATTTCTTATCTGGGCATTAACTTGTGCAATATCCTGTCCAAGATGAATATGTATGACTTGGGTAAGATCTGGTCTGAGCTTAGGGAAGATATAGAGAGATGGTGTAGTCTCGAAATATTGTAGTTAGGTAGGATTAATTCGGTTAAGATGACTCTCCTTCCAAAAATTTTATATTTTCTCAGGACAATCCCCCTTTGTCACGAACGCACCCTACTCCAAGAGTGTGCATGACCTAGTTGTGGTGGTGAAAGAGTTAAAGTTCACTATTTGTCTGCACTAGACCGGAAATAATGACAAAATCCCCTTTAATACCACTCACACTTTAACATAAATAATATAAATATTACTATTTAACGCTGCCACCATGACAATTTATAAATGGAGTACCTTGGTCCCCCAGGTGACTGAAAAAACCCACCAAATACAACTTAGCAAAATATCTAAGCAATTGCAAAACACTCACTATTTATTCTCTTCAGGTAACGTGATTCTTTACCAGACGAAGGCAGAACTTAATAAAGGAATATTTATTATGAGCAAAAATATGTATCACATAACATTTATAAAAAAAAAAAAAATACAAATAAACAATAAAATAATGGTTAAATCTAAAATACCTCCCAAGCCCCCTTTTTAGGAAGGATCCTCACAAATTCTAACTCATTTCTAGCACCAATTACTATTTTCCATTACTGCAGAATATGTAATATAAGGAGTTTTTTTTAAAGTGGTGCCATCCTGCCACCTGAGCACTTGCACTCTAATCAGCAGGAAACAACGTATTTTGCGTAGTGGGTCTTTAAGAGATCTGGTGCGCATGCGCGAGAGCGCACCACATGCCTCTGGAACGTCCAACTTTACAGGCAAGCGTCGGCTCTCGCGCATGCGCAAACTGCCGCCCCGGTGTACGCACGCGCTCTCTGCATTGTCCCTCACGTACTGCGTGACGTCAGGCCGCCTTGGCCGTTAGAGCGAGGAAGAGAGCGAGAGAGTGAAGGAGAGAGAGAGCGAGAGCGATAGGGGCGGCTCACACTGCGGCGGCGTACTGTACGTGCGCTGGTGGCGTCGCGAAGCGGTCAGTTCAGGGGTTCAAAGAGGAAAAACATGGCGGATAACAAAGGAGGCGGCGGCGGGGACACGGACGGTTCTCTGAGCAGCAGCAGCAACAATAACAACAATCATGGCGGCGGGCAGAACGAGAGCCCTGCTGGTACCGAGGCCCAGGCGGCGGAGGAGGCAGCGGCGGAGACCGGGGACAAGGCCCCAGCTGCCCCTGCACCCGCCGTAGCGGCCCCGGTGGAGGAGAGTCCAGCCCCATCGTCCTCTGCCCCGGCGGCGAACACGACGGCCTCCTCGGCCCCGGCTCCGTCCTCCTCCTCCACGGCGCCCGCCGTGCTCAACCTGCTGGATACCTGCGCCGTGTGCAAGCTCAGCCTGCAGAGCCGGGAGTCCGAGCCCAAGCTGCTGCCCTGCCTGCACTCCTTCTGCCGCCGCTGCCTGCCGGAGCCCGAGCGCCAGCTCAGTGTCCCCCTCCCCGGGGGCACCAACGGGGACATCCAGCAAGGTAATAGCCGGCTCCTGCAGGGCCACATGGAGAGGAGGGGGGGAGTGCTGCTTCCCATAGAGAAACATGGTGAGCGAGGGCTGCTTCCCATAGAGAAACATGGTGAGTGAGGGCTGCTTCCCATAGAGAAACATGGTGAGTGAGGGCTGCTTCCCATAGAAAAACAGGGTGAGTGAGGGCTGCTTCCCATAGAGAAACATGGTGAGTGAGGGCTGCTTCCCATAGAGAAACATGGTGAGTGAGGGCTGCTTCCCATAGAGAAACATGGTGAGTGAGGGCTGCTTCCCATAGAGAAACAGGGTGAGTGAGGGCTGCTTCCCATAGAGAAACAGGGTGAGTGAGGGCTGCTTCCCATAGAGAAACAGGGTGAGTGAGGGCTGCTTCCCATAGAGAAACAGGGTGAGTGAGGGCTGCTTCCCATAGAGAAACAGGGTGAGTGAGGGCTGCTTCCCATAGAGAAACAGGGCGAGTGAGGGCTGCTTCCCATAGAGAAACAGGGCGAGTGAGGGCTGCTTCCCATAGAGAAACATGGTGAGTGAGGGCTGCTTCCCATAGAGTAACATGGTGAGTGAGGGCTGCTTCCCATAGAGTAACAGGATGAGGGCTGCTTCCCATAGAGAAACAGGGTGAGTGAGGGCTGCTTCCCATAGAGTAACAGGGTGAGTGAGTGAGTGCTGCTTCCCATAGAGAAACAGGGTGAGTGAGGGCTGCTTCCCATAGAGAAACAGGGTGAGTGAGGGCTGCTCTGACGTATGGGATAGGATCACTGCTTAATTTTAAATAGAGCTTTATGTTTTGTGTGGTTACAATTAATGTTTCGGTTCTCTGGATTGGGCATTTGTCACGATGAGTTGGGTTTTCTTGCCACATGGAATCATGTAACCAGTGTACTTGAAATATGGGGACTTGCTCTCCCTAGGAATCCTGATGGGGTTTAATTTTTCTAATGCTCCTGTGTGTTCTGCAGCACATGGCTTATAGTAAAACATGCAAATCTGTGATGGCATAAGGATCATAAAAACTTGATTCCTGCCCCCCCCCCGTACCCCCTAAATTAAAAAAACAAACAAAAGTATATATTTGTGATAGACTTAACAATACAATGAATTGGTAAAGTTACATGAAAGATTGTACACTCCTGTTTTGGAGACCATGCCTCTAGCTCGTTTTGTTATGAAATGCAAGGGGGTGTGTTTAAACAAAGCCTTAATTTATCAACCTGGCCAGATTGCTTAGTTGCTGACATTATGGGTGAAGTTGAACGTACTGTTGGTGTGGTGTACAGTAATTTTGGGAGTGGGTAGAGTGCAAATGGACGGACATGGATTTTGTGTGTTATAGGGGTCTTGGTGTTTTTTTTTGTTTTTTTTTGTTAGAACTTGTAATCAACCTGGCAAAAAAGTTACTTAATTGAACTATAATTTCCAGTGCCCAAATACGAATGCAATTGTCACTTATTAATTTGTCTTCAGCATGAATATCTCCTCACCTGGGTGCAGATTCCATGTGTGTGTGCACGCACATTTATACAAACTCTTTTTATTTTGTTTCAATTTGATTTATGTTTGTTAGCTTGGGCTAATGAATTACACAGATCCTGTACCAGTTTCATAATTGTACAGTACAAAATTGCTAGCTGACTGTCGCAGTGCCTATTGCCATAAATCCATATAGATAATAATTGGCCAAAATCTGTCTGACTGGGATGCATTGTTTTACTTAATTATGCCTTACGTGCTGTCCACTCATGTAGATTTTTGTAATTACGGAGATGTTTTATTTTATGCAAACTTCGCATGATGTGTAGAAGCATGGAACTGCCAAAGGAGTTTTCTTTAAAATCAGATGTTTTTTATGGTTATTACACTTGTGCAAAAATCCGTTTCAGCTGTGTCGAACGAATCAAATACAATTTAATCTACTCCCAAACAAATTGATCCATCTAGTATTTACCTGTGGAGTCTTTCAGATTAACACACATTTGATTGGTTCAACAAAGCTAAAGCAAATTTGTGCACAAGTGTAATGGTTATTAGTTGGATAATTGGCTTTGTTATTAATGGAAACAACCAAGCTCTGTCAAAATATCAAGTAACTGTTTTGTGCACTATGTCTCTAGTTTTTTTACACCTTCTAACCCATCTCCCTGTGTCAGAATAGCCCCATCAATGTTTTCATTTGTATTGAATGTGATCACATGTAGATTGTGGTGATAATTATAGATGGTACTTTTATTAAATGAAATCATTGAAACATAAATATACTCTAGTGTGTCGTGTATTTTATCATGCTACTTGACTATTCAGAATATATTTATATTTCCGATGCAAGTATTTTTAATTTTAATTTTTTTTTAACCAAGTTTTCAGATGTTGGTAGCCAATGAATTTCTTGTTGAATGATGCATGTCCTTTTCAATTTTTTATTTTATTTGCATCCCCTTCAACTAAAAAATAACAGTACTCTCTCTACCTGTTCTGGTCTTGATATTGCTTGCATTTCTGCTTGTTTAGAATTAAACTCAAATACTGCTGTACATAGTTCCTCTTCTCAAACTGTTTGGAAGTTGGGAGATGCTATGTAAAATATGACTTGATGTCACTTGACAATGTGCCAGCTAAATTACCAACACCCTGCATATTTGAAAGTTCATTTCTTTTTCTTTTTGTCTGCTGTAATGCCAATGGAATAATGCTGGCAACTACAAAATTGAGAAATGGGGGGGGAAACACTTGCAAAGTTAATATTGTGGTAATTATATTTTTTTAATAAAGTACTTGTACCCTGTCATGATTGAAACATAACTAAATTAACCAAGTACTGGAATGATAATCACTGAAAACCATCATTAAACATTTTGGCAACTGACTTGCTAAAATTTGGTTTGGTGCAAGGGTTCCTTTTTGTCATCAACTTTTTATTGATTTTATAAATACGTACAGAGGTGTATACACAAAGGAAATGCTGATAATCACCTCAGTATTGTACATAGTCAAAGTAGCAGAAAAAGATATCAAGGGCAAAGGACAAATACAAACACGGAATCCCAAAACTGAAGTAAAATCATCTGGTCAATATCTCTTACAGCTAAACTGTTGTGTATATAATGCATGTGTACCTGAAGATGAACCTTTTATTCATATAAGATGTTTACTGTTAGGTGAGAAGTGTCAAAAAACAAACTTATAAAGTATACACCCTGTGCTATCACATCTGACCTATCGCATCTGATTTGAAAATGAAACCATTTGTTCATTGAGGATTTGTGAATAGCCGCCAGTGGAGGTGTGATTATGGCTGCATAAACAGAAACCAAAGCGAATAAACTCTGAAATGGCAAAATATTGAGAAATGGGACTGCGTAGGCGTTATTGATACACTAAAACACTTTCATTAAGTTAAAGTTGTTTTGGTGTTTTAAAGTATCCTTTTCAATTTTAAATTTACTTTGAGTTCCCTGACATTTCTAACTGAATATGTTAAATTGGAAAGTGTTTTTTTTTTTTTTTCCTCCCTGTTGCAACTCTTACATTTAGCTGCTGCATGCAATTTTTTTTAGCTTTAGTGACTTTGTAATCTCAAGGGATGCAATGAGCCCAACATCATTGCTGTGCATGCGCATAAGGTCTCCCCGGCCAGCGGGCGGGATCAGTCTCGCCCACCGTCTGACGTAAGGAAGGGGAGGAGGAGCGCAGGCGGCGACCCGAAACCACCGCCGAGGGACATCAGGGGTTTCAGGTAAGTGACTGAAGGGGTTTTCACTCCTTCAGCAAACGGGGATGGGAGGGATGTTTTACTGGCACTGGAGAGTCCCTTTAATCTTGCAAATCAAGAAGATTTATGCATACCATAGCGTAAGATGCTCTTGTTAAACTGCTTCATCGTATTATTTATTTTTTCGTATTTAAATTAATTGACTTGCAAATTATTGCCTTTAAAAACAAAGTACAAAAGTGTAAGAACAGATACAGTAGACATTCTAGTTCATGTTCTCCTGTGGTCTAGTGACAGTATTTTGATACAGAGATCACACTTAAGCTTACAACATTGTAATCTTAATCAGTTGCTTTGGTATCTGTCAGGCTATATTGTACTGCTATAGTGAGCAGAATCTGGCTGGGAAATGTGAACAGAACGTATAGAAGTATATAGAGAAATGCGTAAGGTAAGGAGGAAGAGTATAGAAAGTGGGGGTTTAAGGAAGCAGTAGAGAGAGAAGATGATGTGCTGTGCTAGAGCAGAAGGTGGTTTTTCTCCGCTATTGCCAAATGGCAGTGAATTTAGAGGTGATTCCAGAGAGTCATTGGGACATTGTCTCATATGACTTAGCCTTATCCACCTGTGATTTAACTTCTTGTATAAAGGGGGAAGCTGTGGATTTTCAGTCAGGCACTATCATTGTTTTATCCGCTATAAAATTATGCATGTTTATATTATAATATCATGTTTATGGGATAATTATTGAGTTATGCTTCTTGTGTGTTGGGAATAAGAAGGAATGTGGTTACAGAGATGGTATGTCACATGTCCTCACAAAACTGCATTAGGACTGGACAATCCCTGCAAATATGAAAAATAGTGCTCGTGTTTTGAGTGCAGCACCAGCAGGTGTTGGACGCTTCAGGCAATATGCAGTGTGGGACCAGGTAAAAGCACAGCAGTTGTTTCTATTTTATTCCCAATGGTTAGTTTAGTGGAAGACTTTGAATATCTGGGCATTTGCTTATTGCCAGCTTTCAAGGGGAAACCTACATCCTAATTCTGTTTACAATTGTTCAAACTGGTTCTTGTTTGAAATGTCAATATTCCTTGAGAAGTTGGTGTACTTTATGCAAAGATGTGTAAAGATTTCTGAGGGGGTGTTAATTAGAGTGGGATATCTCAGGAAAGGGAAAGGAACATGTTTATACAGTTGGTGTATATTTCAAGTCCACTGTAATCCATGAAGCCGTATTAAGATGAGTGGTGTAGAATTTTAGGGATAACAGAGGAAATGTAAGCAAATGGAGCCCAGTTGTTCCACATATAGAGGGAATGTTTTCTCATGGATAGCACATACTCGTTTTCCTGGCACTATAGTGCCCTAAGGGTGCCCCCACCCTCAGGGTCCCCCTCCCGCCGGAAAGGGTTAACCCTAGCTGGACCAGGGACCCAGACCACTTCATTAAGCTGAAGTGGTCTGGGTGCCTATAGTGGTCCTTTAATCTCCACCTTGCGTCAAGAAAAGTCAATTGGAGGAGAAATACAGAGATAAAGTAGTCACTACTTTATCTCTGTATATCTCTTGAGTGGATTTGAATTTCATGGAAATTACAACAGTCATGAGTATTTCATGAAGATTATATCATTTTTCAGGGGGCATAATAAAGTACCAAACTAACTTCAGAATTGCGAACCTGTCTTTAACTATGGTATTCTTAGAAACCTCCCCCATATAATTTTAAAAAAAAACTTGCATTTATCTCGCAACACTGGTCTCTCCATGGCTGCTACTCCATGAGATCATTATTACTGATGATCCCAGCCAATCCATTCAGGGCTAGTCTGTATGTGAGGCAATCTGCATCTCTATGGGTACGGCATCTGAATGTACAGTGCAACACCAAACACTGCAGGACTGTCTCATGAAGCACATCTGATGGCTCAGTGAGAGCCTCCAGAGGTGGCTTTAAATGTAAACCATGCCGTTTCATATGAAAAAGACAATGTTTTGGAATTGTCAGGCTGGAGTGACAGTCTCTTTACATCAGAACAACTACATTAAGCTGTAGTGGTGTTGGTGGTTAGTGTTTGTGTGTGTTTTTTGTTTTGTTGTTTTTTTTTTTTTGTAAGTTATTTGCTGTGACATCATTTCAAAAATAGTTATTTAGTATTTGAGAGTTGGGAAAACGTGCCTTTGTGTGTGTTTTCCCCTTTTCCATGATGTGGTGGCACAAAAATGCAGATTATATTTGTAATCGCTAGTTTCATATCAGTCGCTGCTAAAGTAGCTGTATTCTTGATTCAAGGAAATTATTCCTATTCCTTTATTCTTGGTATCTAAGAAATAAGCTTGTTACAGAATTCTACAAAATATTAGTATAAAGTAGTAACATTAAGACTCTATACTCCTGGGACTTGTCAAGCCTTGCAGTTAACTAGTAAAATCTTTCTGCTGTTTTGCACATGCTCCACTTTGGCTTCCAATTTGTGATCTGAGGAAATACAGGTTTCTGTTTGCCTTTTGTTCTTAAAGGGACACTATAGTCACCCAGACCACTTCAGCTCAATGAAGTGGTCTGGGTGCCAGGTCCCCCAGGTTTTAACCCTTCAAATGAAATTCGCATCCAGCGTGCAGAACGTCCATAGGAAAGCATTGAGAAATGATTTTCTATGTACTGTTTAAATGCGCGCATGCGCATTCCGCTCCACTCGGGAGCTGACGTCAGCGGGGGAGGAGAGGTCACCAGCGCCGATGAAGCCCGACGCTGGATAAAGGTAAGTGGCTGAAGGGGTTTTATGCTGTCATGCAGAAAGATGCTATAGGCAACATATGAGTGACCACTCATGGGAAATATCAGGAAGTTGGTTACATAGCTGAAAAGAGACTTGCGTCCATCAAGTTCAGCCTTCCTCTCATATGTTTTTGCTGTTGATCCAAAAGAAGGCAAAAAACCCAGTCTGAAGCGCTTCCAATATTGCAACAAACTAGGAAAAATTCCTTCTTGACCCCAAATGTCTCCTTGGATCAAGCAGCTATTACCCCATTAAAGGACCACTATAGTGCCAGGAAAACATACTCGTTTTCCTGGCACTATAGTGCCCTGAGGGTGCCCCCACCCTCAGGGTCCCCCTCCCGCCCGGCTCTGGAAAGGGGAAAGGGGTAAAAACTTACCTTTTTCCAGCTGGGCGGAGAGCTCTCCTCCGTTCCTGCCCGTGCGGCTGAATGCGCAGCGTGGCAAAGCTGCGCGCGCATTCAGCCGGTCGCATAGGAAAGCATTCATAATGCTTTCCTATGGACGCTGGCGTGCTCTCACTGTGAAAATCACAGTGAGAAGCACGCAAGCGCCTCTATTGGCTGTCAATGAGACAACCACTAGAGGATTAGGGGGGAGGCTTAACCCATTAATAAACATAGCAGTTTCTCTGAAACTGCTATGTTTATAAAAAAATGGGTTAACCCTAGAAGGATCTGGCACCCAGACCACTTCATTAAGCTGAAGTGGTCTAGGTGCCTAGAGTGGTCCTTTAATTAGAAATTATATCCCTGTATGTTATGTTTTTGCAAGTATTTATCCAATTGCAGTTTAAACATCTGTATGGACTCTGATAAAACCACCTCTTCTGGCAGAGAATTCCATATCGTTACAAAAACCCTTTCTTTGCCTTAGATGAAATCTCCTTTCTTCCAGCCTAAATGTGTGTCCTCATGTCCTATGTATAGCCCTGTTTGTAAATATATTTCCAGATAATGGTTTGTACTGGCCTCGAATATATTTGTATAATGTTAGCATATCCCCTCTGAGGTGCCATTTGTCCAAACTAAAGAGATTTACATTTTTTAACCTTTCTTCGTAACTAAAATGCTCCATTCCTTTTATCAATTTTGTAGCTCGTCTCTGCACTTTTTCTAGTGCCATGATATCCTTTTTTAGAACAGGAGCCCAAAATTGCACAGCATATTCAAGGTGTGGTCTTACCAGGGATTTATAAAGAGGCAAAATCATATTTTCATCCCGAGAATTTATGCCCCTATTTATACATGACAAAACCTTACTGGCCTTAGCAACTGCAGATTGACATTGCATATTGTTGACTAATTTGTTGTCTATAACAATTCCCAAATCCTTCTCGTATGTGGTTATTCCTAATTCACTACCATTTAGGGTGTAAGTTGCTTGTGCATTCTTGACCCTGAAGTGCATAACTTTGCATTTCTCTACATTAAATTTCATCTGCCATTTTAGTGCCCAGTCCAAATCCCTCTGCAGCAAAGCAATATCCTGCTTACATTTTATTACTTTACAAAGTTTTGTGTCATCTGCAAACACTGAAACATGGCTTTCAATGCCTATTTCAAGATAATTTGTAAATATGTTAAATAGAAGGATTTTGAACCCTTTTTAAATATAGGAACGATATCTGTCTTTAGCTACGTATCGTCAAACATCTGAGAAGTGCATGAGGTGGTGTAGTACCTACTTTGTTTAGTGTGTGTATACATTTTCATATTTGTTCTATCCCTATGAAACTCCAAGTGACAGTGTTGCTGTTTGTAAATCTGACATAAAGTACGTGCAACAAATAAAACAAAAGAGAAGTTTGTTTTTAGTGAAATACATTTTCTCAAACTTTAGAGGTAGTATTTGCACCTATGTTTTTTTTAGTAGATGTTGCACTTTGTTTAGCAGATAAAACCCCTCTTCTGCTCCTGTTTTTGCTTCACAAACAGCTGAAAGAATTGCCTAAGGACTTGTCCCTACAGCAGCCAACAGAAAACCGCATAGAGGTAACATAGGCTTTTATAGGTTTGATGTTGCTTGCATTGCATCTACAGTCTGCTTAATGTTGAAGAGGGTCAGAGCGTAATATCATGCAATACACATTTATAAAAAGGCATCTTTCTAGTTTAGTGGTTGAACACATTGGAGATGACACTTAAGATGACAGAGCCACTTGTGGCTGTAACATGAATATAATTGGAAATAATGCTAATGATGGACTTCAATCAAGTGCAAAATTCTTCATTGCACACGTGGACCTAAATATAGTATTTGTACACTCAGACTGTTCTAATGTTGAATAAAGTGGTGATATAAAGTTTTATAAGCCTTCAGTTCTTTACTCCTGCATTTCTTAAAATGTGACTTACAGCTCTAATTGGAAACAAAATCTGATTAAACACAAGAACTCATATTGTTTATTGACTAAACATTACTACTTTGAATCAGTGTGGTGTTTAGCAAAATGTGATGGCAGAAGCTGTGTGAAGCATTTCTAATAAACTATCAGTGAGTACATATCTGATACACCGGCTACTGGAAGAGGCAGTAGCCAGGACCAGAAGAGTATACCTAAAAGGAATATTATGGCACACCACTTCCCCTAGTACCAAAGTAATGGCAAAGAACAATGCAAAGCAAAAATTCTAATTTTATAAATAAAAATTAAAGAGACACTATAGTCACCAGAACAACTACAGCTTAATGTAGTTGTACTGGTGAGTATAATCATTATATGCAGGCATTTTCATGCAAACACTGTCTTTTCAGAGAAAAAGCAGTGTTTACATTGCCCCTAGGGACACCTCCAAGTAGCCACTCCTCAGATGGCCACTGGAGGTGCTTCCTGGCTCAGTGCTGCACAGTAGGCAGCTCTGCTGTTCAGCATCCCCACGCTGTGCATGGGGACGCTGAATTTTCCTCATAGAGATACATTGATTCAATGCATCTCTATGAGGAGATACTGATTGGCCAAAATGGCACTTGGCCCTGCCTTCTTGCCGGTTTTAGCCAAACCAATGCTTTTCCCATGGGAATCTGCACTTCTGATGTCACCAAGGGGGCGGGGCCAGTGGAAATAAGGTGTTTTTCATGCTTTTAAGGAGGGTAAGGGGAGAGGAGGGGCGGGGTGGGGCAAGCCACCTTTATAGGATCACTATAAAGTCAGGAAAACAAAGCGGTTTTCCTGACACTATAGGGCACCCTCAGGGTCCCCCTCCTGTGGCGCTGAAAGGGTTAAAACCCCTTCAGCCACTTACCTTATTCCAGCGCCGGGCTCTCTCTGCGCTGGTGACCTCCCCCGCCGACGTCAGCGGAGCCGAATGCGCATGCGCGGCAAGTGCCGCTCGCGCATTCAAAGTGTCCATAGGAAAGCATTTCTCAATGCTTTCCTATAGACGCTCTGCGTGATGGAGGCGAAATGTGCCTCCAGCGTCGCAGATGCGCCTCTAGTGGCTTTCCGGAAGACACTAGAGGCTGGATTAACCCCAAATGTAAACATAGCAGTTTTTCTGAAACTGCTATGTTTGCATCTAAAGGGTTAAAACCTGCGGGACCTGGCACCCAGACCACTTCATTGAGCTGAAGTTCTCTGGGTGATTATAGTGTCCCTTTTAATGGTGGTTTTAGCACTATAGGGTCAGGAAAACATGTTTGTGTTCCTGATTCTATAGTGTTCCTTTAAGGCAAATAATATTGTTTGAAAAGGGCATTAGAAATATAAAAAATGTTTGTATTACGTATAGTTTATGTATAGACATCAATAGGAGTCACCTCTATCAGACTTTTGTGGGTTAAACAATAGTTTTAACTTATACTGTAAATATTTCTGAAGTAACTCTATCCTTTTGTACCTTGCTTGCTGCAAGCTTTGTCAATGTATTTGTGTAGTGTGGAAATGCTATTTGAGTCCTGAAAGTTTGTTATTAAAACAGTGGTCCTTGCTTTTGTCTTATTGATTATTTTAGAACACAATGGAAAGTGAAAACATTCCTATGGAACTAAATGTAGATTTGTATAAATAATTTATTTGTAATAAAACAGCCTATCATTGGTCCACCTATATTTGTTACTGTTATATCACCATTAATGGTACATGATACATTTCATATCGGGGGCATTAAGCCAGTATAGAATCTGAAAATACCATATTTCTAAACATTAAAAAAAAATATGGAATATTACATGCAGTCATTTGTCTTGCGGTATAGCAAAATACACAGCAGTGCGTGAACCACAAATATTTCTACATAGTGTTGTTTCAATGAGGCATTTTCCTTTGGTGTCCTAGATTGTTGTAGTCTTTTAATTTTGTCTTAAATGATTTTATGATTCATAGATCTATAAAGATAAATATATTGTTTGTAATATTGTGATCTATCATGCAGAGTTAAAGTGTATACCAAAAAAATAACGGTCCTTTTCATGTGCAATAGAGCAATGGAATAAGAGGGGCTTGTAGTAAATCATCCATAATTGAGAATGAAGTAAATATTTCACATGCCTCTTATTAACTGTGACTTCATCCAGCAATTTATCCTCTGCTATAACTGTGAAAAGGCCTAAAAATCACCCTTTTCTGTTTTGACTCCTCTGGTGTCATGAAATGGCAAGCGGTGTGACTGGAGAAAAATTTGTAGAGCAGGATGTACTTGACTTGTTCCATGGGACCAATACTCTTTTTTTGAAAACTGGAGACTTCTTGCTCCAAGAAGCTCTAACAGTTGTGGTGCCTAGAATCTCTCTTTAAAACCTTTTTTTTTTTTTTTTCTGCACGTGGAAAAATGATTTGTAGTGCAAGGCCAATCTTGTTGACCATGGTATAAAACTAAACATCAATCATTTCAGTGAGTTTTAATGACCAAAATTTAGACAAACTGTTCACATCAAGATGATTAATAACACCACATAATAGAGTTATAGGTAACAAATATAAATCGTGACTAGAATATCAGACAGATTTATGGTTGTCTTTTCTATGAACCAGCTGTGAAAAAGCCATGCATTTTCCTTTAAAAAATTTTCCTCTATAAATAAGTCTTAATAACTTTTTTTTTTAAAGAAAACAAGAATCTTTATTTCGCTATAATAGTGAGAGGATAAACAATACAGTAACTAAAGGAAATATTTAAAGGGGCATCAGGCACCTAGCAATGTTTGATACAATTTAAGTTATGCTGGGTGGAGATTTTGATTTTTACAAGGACACTATAACCACCCAGACCACATCTCAATTAAGTGATCTGGCTACTGTGAAACTGTACCCTTAACTCTGCAATATAAGTTTTAGCGAAGCTGTATGTTTACATTGCAGGGTTAAGACTGTCTCCTAGACAGCCACCAGAGGCGCTTCCTGCATTTTCACTAATTTTAACATAGTGAGAAGATGCTGGGTGTACTAATGCTTTGCACTAATTCAATATTTTCTTATGGGGAGGGCCACTTGCACATTTGTTAACCCCATCGACATGACGCTGCAGGAGGAGGAGCACGATTCAGCGTTGAGGACCTCGGCGCTGGAATTGTGTATGTCAAAGAAAAGATATTTAACCCTTTCTTGACCCTTGGGATGGCATGCAGGCAGAGGAACACTATAGTGTTGGGAATACAAAACTGTATACCTAACAACACGAGTGTATCTTTAAGATTTTGCAACATAAGACCACTTTACTGTCCTTCCCACTAGGGATCGACCGATATTGATATATATATTTTTTTTTAGAGCTGATACCGATAATCTGTGAACTTTCAGGCCGATAACTTGCAGATATTCTGTACTTTTATCATTTTTAAAAAAAAATAAATGATTTCTAAAGGTAAATGCACAAAATATACATGGATGCAGTGTGTTTAGACAGGGGAGCTGTGTGTGTTTATGTAGTGGATGCAGTGTGTATTTGTGTAGTGTGTGTGTGTGTGTGTGTGTATATAATGAATGTAGTGTGTATAGTGAATGCAGTGAGTGTTTTTGTAGTGTGTGTGTGTGTGTGTATATATGTGTATATATATATATATATGTGTGTGTGTGTATATAAAGAATATAGTGAGTCTAGTGTGCATGTGTGTGTATAGTGAATGTAGGCAGATACTGATATTGCCGAAAATACAGAATATCGGCAGATATCGGTAAAACCGATAATCGGTCAATCTCTACTTCCCACACTCCCTACTGCATTGAGAAAGGAAGAAAGGGTAATGAATATTTTTCAAACAGAAGCTATAGGCTTGAGTTTTGCCCCCGCCCTACCTTCCTCCCCAATGTCATTTCCAGTGGGCATGATTCATCGTTCCTTGTAAAAATATTGTCAATTAGTGTAGTGTGTATTCATTGACTCATTGCCAAAATATTTACTATTGTGTGTAATGTATGCATAAAAGGATTACCCACTAGAGCATTGCAAGGATAGATCATACTGTACTGTAATTAATAGGACAAGGGTTAGTTTTGTTGCTCTAGCAAAAGGAATGTGCCATGTGTATTATCATTAGAAAGCGCCAACAAATTCCACAGTGCTGTACAATTGGTGGACTAACACACGTATATGTAATGAGGCGAGTTGGATGGGTAGGAACAGAGGGTGTTGAGAGCCCTGCCCAAATGAGCTTACATACAGGTAAAGGGGTGTAAATTGGGTTACCGCTTTTAAAAACAACATTCCTCTGGCAGTTTATTTACCTGAACCTGTTCTTCGTGGGTCCACCATCCTCTTCTGTCGTTTTAGCGGTCAGGAGTCTATGCCAGCACTGTACTCTCCCACATGTATATGCAGTGGTTTTAAAGCTAGTCCTCATTGCAAACAAATAGAACACAATTTAGGCATTTCTAAATGCTCTTACAATGGGATACTGACACCTGGACTGGTGGTGATGCATTGTTGGCATTCTAAAGTACTAAACTATATTGCTGAAAATGTCTGTTTTGCCTTCTTAGTGTGTTCATTTGTCAGCATGCATGTGCATGAATGAGATTGCAAACCATGCGTGGGGCATTTACAAATGAGAATACTCTTTACTGCGATATGTAATTTTAGATAAACAGTAGTTGTAAATTCTGAGACTAAAGTCAAGGCAAAAGCAAACTTTTGAATCTAGACGTGTTTGTAATTTTATGGCAAGACAGGAGGCTTCATATTTGCTTTACTTTCTTTACTGTCGCAAAGAAACAACAAAATAGTGCAAGATACACAACAGTAATTATGCCATAATTGTGTTTAACTGAGGGTAAAAAAAACAACGTGACTGTGCTATACTAATCTCTATTTTATTTAAAATATGAAATAAGAGCGTAACTTTCAATCTCCGCTCTGTAGTTTTAGTTACTCTAAGTGGACTAAAGTAAATGGACACCTGCTAGTCAAGTTCAGAAATCTAAGCCATTAATACAGAGATGGTCTAGTGGGGCAGGGATTTGTAGGATATGTACAGCGTATCCTATACAGTTTGAGAGTCGTGATTTGCTAGGAAATCATGGAAGTCTCCTAGTCTGGACAGAAGATGCAAATTTGCATCTAACATTTCTAGGGGGAGAATGTCCATTGTGTTTCTGGATATTTAACATATTGTCTTTATAAAAAGGGAATACTCTCTCTCTCAAGTACGACAGAGCCCTCTATTTTTGACTGTGTGCCGTAAGGGTTATGGTGTCAGGAGTGCCCTCTGTATGTATTTAAACTATTTGTGTGCGCTGTAATGGTTCTCCTAACAGTGCCATTTTACGCAAAACTGAGTGAGTGTGAACCAGTGCTTGGATTAATCCACAAGTTTGTAAAAATAAAGTATAAAAAGACTCCCCGCAAAACAGCATGTGCATTCTAGATACTTCCAGCATGTGCTAGGGACACCTGTTTGAGCTGCGTTTTGGTGATGCATAAAGTGTGACCTGGGTTGCGGATCTGCTGTGCATTAGGATATTAAGGAAAAAGACTCATTAGTTTTACGTATGACATAAACCAGGATTATTTTTGCTATATTTTCAACAATATCTTGTTTTTACTTATTGCAACTTCACTTTATATGTATCAGGATTACTGTATGATCCAGCACGTAGAACTGTATAGCCTGAATGACAAATAAGTAACGTATCACCGGTCCTTAGAATGGCCGGATTTAACGTACATAGAATAGTCAAAATACTAGTCGAGGCCAGGGAACACAGAAAGGGACGCAACGATGAGGAAAGCCATACGCTCTCAAAGGCAACGTAACCAACCTGGCCATTTTCAATGTAAAATATTTGACCCATATATTTGACCTTGTAACTTTCAAAAATGCTATAAAACCTGTACATGGGGGGTACTGTTTTACTCGGGAGACATCGCTGAACACAAATATTAGTGTTTAAAAACTGGAAAACGTATCACAACAATTATATCATCAGTAAAAGTGCTGTTTGTGTGTGAAAAATGCAAAAAAGTAACTTTCACTGACAATATCATCGCTGTGATATGTTTTACTGTTTTGAATCACTAATATTTGTGTTCAGCGAAGTCTCCCGAGTAAAACAGTACCCCCCATGTACAGGTTTTAGGGTGTCGTAGAACGTTACAGGGTAAAATACAGTGCTAGCAAATTAAATTCTCTGGAATTTCGGCCTGGGTTGGCAGGCAGATCCCTCAAATTGCAATCAATAAAATTACTGAATTATGTAAAAATATTACATAAATACGCACGTAGAATTTAAATATATATGCATATTTATATATTTGAAGTCTACGTGTATATTTATATAATTATTTATGTAATTTTGTATATGGACATATGTATATTTCTTATTATTTTTATTTTATATACGTAGATATATATATATACAAATTCATTCTAAGTGTATTTTGATATAAATATATATATATTAATTTTAAAATAGAATAAAATTTCATATAGCTATATAATTTTAAAAAATTTTATTTAAAAATTTTTTTATTTAATTTAAATTACTTATGATTTATATTTTATAATAATATATATATATATATATATATATATACAATATATATATACGTGTGTAATTTAATTATAAATGTATTTTTATATTAATATAAGTACATATTAATATATATATATATAATGTCATACTAAGTGTATTTTTATGAAATATAGACATATATTATATAGATATAATATATGTCTATATATCATATATACACATATATAATTTATTTTTTTTATTAACACTAACTTTATTTTTATTTTTCTGATTTTACACTAGCAGGGAGACTGCCTGTCAGCACAGACAGTCCCCCTGCAGGCAGACACATGGACACCTATTGTGACCATGTGATCGCTGTGTTAAGCGATCACATGGCCCCAGGGGTCCTAATTCAGTGTGGGGAGACTGTCTGGGCTGCAGGCAGTCTCCCCACAACCGGAGCTACACTGATCGCCGCCGGGGGAACGACGGCGATTAGGTAAGTAACGGAGACCGTTAGGACGGTTCAGGACCGTCATCGGTCGGCAACGCAAAAATGCCGATGACGGTCCTGAACCGTCCTGGGTCGGGAAGGGGTTAAAGAGTGCTAGTCTAGTACAGATGTAAATAAAAACAGGAAAAAAAATCGTTGCTTGTACAAGTGTCTCTTGTCCAATAGAGGGTACGAACAAACAGGAAAATGGTAAAAACTTAACCTTTTTTTTTTTATATGTATTAGATACAGAATGCATTAAACCTATTGCTATAAAATTAAGAAAAAGTTCAATTTTCTATTTTTTTTTTTTTAAACTCTCCCTTGGTTCACTCCCATATGTTGAAATGATTGAGAACTGATCTCTTTCCATATTGTCCAGCATGAAAAAGTAATTTATCTTCAAGCATATCTTTCATCTTTTAGGATAATTTGAAATGCTCAATAAACTACTAGTAATTCTGAGGCTGTTTATCACCTTAAGGACACATGGCATGTGACATGTCATGATTCCCTTTTATTCCAGAAGTTTGGTCCTTAAGGGGTTAAACAAAGCCTGACTCACTGTTTAGTTTGTGTATGTTTATAGTGTCTGGACATCTGTGGCTTACACATGTATGCTCCAGCTTTGCGCTTTCCAATGTCTATGCAACATCTACACATGAGGGATGAAATTGAAATTGGAGACCCAAAATTAAGTGTTCCAGGCTGATCTGATTGACCGCTTTGGTGGGCTGTCTGGCAGTGCCATTGATGGTTTGCGAATATCTCCCATGTATTAGCCACCCTCATAAATAGTACTGTACTGTTTAAAAATGAAAACTAGCAACAACAAAAAATGTTACTTCAGTACTCATTCCTCTTATGTATTTTTGAAACATTGTTGTGAAGTTACAGGGCCAAATTAGAGACCTTCCCATTTCAGTTTGTTCATACAATATGTTGGGTATCAAAATTTAGGGCATTGGGGAAGTTCACAAGTCCAAATTATGTAATATATACATATCATGTGCAAAAGTATACTCACTGGGCTATCTCACATTGTGCATTTTATCATGGTTTAGATAAAAATGTTGTATTTTTTTATATGCACACTTAATTTTTACTTTTTTCTTGAACTGATCTGTGCTACTCTAGAAAAAAAGTACAGCAATACCCCCATTACATACTATTCCAATGTTTTGTAAAGTTGCAAACCAGAGAACTGCCCATTTCAGGCTTTTCTGACGTACAATTACTTTGCAAAGTCTTTATGTTTTTGGCATTTTAGCAGCTTACAAATCCTAACTAAAATGTAGAAATACACTCTACTGTGTTTATTTATGTCCTGAAACTGAGCACCTCTATTTTGGTTTTCTGACAGCCATTGCTTTAAGCTATGCATTTTATAAAATGTAACCCCTTAAGGACACATGACATGTTATGATTCCCTTTTATTCCAGTAGTTTGGTCCTTAAGGGGTTAAATTAAAATAAATTATGTATTTTAATTTAACACGGCCAGTTAGCATAAAAGAGAGGAGGAGAAACTACTTCCAGGTTGCAGATAAATTTTTACCTATGTAACTACTTCCATGCATACACATAGTATGTGTGCATGAAGTAACTTATACACTATTTGCAGTTCTCGCCAATCTCCTTTTTTATTATTGTTAAAGGACCACTGAAAGCTACTCAATAAAGGGGTTTGGCTGCAGTGGCCCTGTCATTTTCACCCTGCAATATAAAACACTTCAATTTGAATATATAAGACTGTTCTTTTTGCAGGGTTAATACACCTTTAGTGGTGCTTCCACTTGGTGAACAGTCAAACTCTGCTCACAATCAAATGTTGCTTCTAGATCAGCAATTGTTTGGTGCAGTGCGGTGATTGACTGTGCATGATCACTACCAATTGCTTATTTTAATCCTTGCAGATGGAGCACAAAAGTCTAAACAGTTAGGACACTATAGCGTTATGAATGTATGTTTGTATTCTTAACGCTATCGTGTGCCTTTCGTAATCACTACAGTATGCTATAATGTTTGATGCCAGGCGTACACTGGCCTGGTTCCCCAGTAATTGGTCCACGCCAGACTTCAGTGCTCCCTTGTTGTCCATGATGCACTTCTGCAGAGCCGCAGTTATCACCATTCATTGGCTAAGTCATCTGACTGCTCTCAACTTTAGTTGTACATAATTGCATCCATTGGCTGCTGGAGGTGGAGTTACAATCCTGGCAGCAGAAGCTGTCAAACTCCCTATATGCAGCATTTTAAAGTGTTCATAGTCTCCAGGCACCATGACCTTTTCAAGTCATAGTGGTTTATAAACCAGTCCTCAAGGCATGTCTACCAGTCCAGGATTTAGGGATTACCTAGTTGTGTCAAGGTTTTAGTTTATTTTTATTTTTTAAACACACCTGGGTAATTTCTAAATCCTGGACTGGTAAGCGTTGTTTGAGGACTGGTTTGGAAACCACTGGTTATGTGAAATAGTGCACATATATGTGCCAGGTTTAACTGAAATGTATCAGAAATGTTGTGAGCATCACTTCTAACGACCTTTTCAATGTCTGCCCTATCGGTTTGGTTTGGTAATTCATGTTCTCTCTTTGCTGCTAATAGTAAACACTTTTTTTCAATCTTTTCTTTAGGATTCTTGTTACAAGTTGGATGTGTAATTATTATGTTCGTGTCACCTCTCTTTGGATAATAATATATACCTTGAAGTTTAAGGGAGAAAATGTTTTTTTCTAGTTTTCTGACTTCTTTGTTTACCATTGGAAAAACAGTATATTTGTTGCATTGTTTGTTTAACATGCAATGCTACAGACAATATACCAGTATTTTTGTCTCTGAACAAATATGCCAATAAAAGCTATTCCTTGTATTTAAATTATGGAGATAGATATATAGATATAGTTTTGTTTGTCTTGGTTTACCTCCTAATTCTATGCATTGTCTGGTAATATCCCGTGGTGGGTACCCTACAACCAATAAACATTGCATTAATTGGGCTCTCTGATTGTTACAATGTATTTCTCTAGAGTGCAAAGTGAGAGATTCTACTAAACTAATTGCTCTCTTTGCGTTGTGTATATTTAAGGTAGTTCCCATTGTGGAATTGAAACCTTCCTTTTTGTCACAGTATACACTACAAATCTGTTTCCCTTTACTTTCCCCTGAAAAAATATATTAATTAACCTCTAAGGGTTTTTAAATTGCTAGTCGAGAACACCAATTTATTACATTAAATAATCTACTCCTAAAATACTAAAACCATCAATAAAATTAGTTAGACTCGCTTAGTAGCATACAAAACAATGAAAAATTGAGATGGCAGAATTAAAAAAAGTTTAATGTAAAATGACCATATATTATAAATCACCTTTTGAAAAACTATATTGAATATATCCCTTTAATGTATTAGTTTGGTATTGGTTTTCTTTATGATTTAGGTTGGATTTGAGTTAAATGGACTCTTGAAGTACCATAGCAACCCATGTAGGTTTTTTTTTGTGCCGGGAACTCCCAGTCTCCCTTCTTTTGTTATATATAATGTATTGCCAGGCCTCGCAAAATTACCAAAGCTTTAAAGGATCACTATAGGACCCAGACCACTTCAGCTTAATGAAGTGGTCTGGGTGCCAGGTCCATCTAGGATTAACCCTTTTTTCTATAAACATAGCAGTTTCAGAGAAACTTATGTTTATATTAGGGTTAATCCAGCCTCTAGTGGCTGTCTCATTGACAACCGCTAGAGGCGCTTGCGTGCTTCTCACTGTGAAAATCACAGTGAGAAGATGCCAGCGTCCATAGGAAAGCATTGTGAATGCTTTCTTATGAGACTGGCTGAATGCGCGCGCGGCTCTTGCTCTGTAGGCACCCAGACCACTTCAGCTCATTCAGTGTTGCATTGCAGCTCTAAGTCTGCCCTCTGTGTCCGTCTGACAGTCACTAGAGGGCTTCTGGAATCCAAACTGACTTTTGGTCCGTTATCTTATGCTGGACGTCCTCACGGAGGTCTAATGCGCATTGGGTCTCCCCTGCTGGCTGACTTCAGCGGGGGAGGAGCATGGGTGGAGCCTTACACGGCGGAGGGACATAATCGCTGGATTCAGGTAAGTGGCTGAATGGGTATTAACCCCTTCAGCCCCGCGGGAGATGGGCACTCCAGAAGCCTATAATGCCAGGAAAATGGGTTTGTTTTCCTGGTACTATAGGATCCCTTTAACACAACATTGTGTAAATAAGATGCTAAAAATCAAGAATAGAATGGGGGTGGGGGGAATGAGTTTCCCTCAAATTTTTGCCTACAGGTTTTACAAATCCAGTGCAACTAAAGAAAAAAGTGAAAATACATTCCTCTATGCGTCCGGATTGTCCTCATGTCTAGGACCTAAATTCAAGGGACACTATAGTCGCATGATATTAGCAGAGGATATCAGTCTGGGATCTAAATCAAACCCACGTTGGCTTAATGAAGCAGTTATAGTGCAGGACTCGACAAATGCCAAGCACTTGGTTGCCATGGCGACTAGGAATTTTGTCCTGGTGCCTGGGATTGGTGTGTTGTTCAGCCCCCGAGATTGGAGTTTTAGCCCTATCTGCTGATGCCCTATATGTACACAGAAAAAGTATGAATAAATGTGTGTGAATCCTTTCCATTGACATCCATTTCTTTCATTAATTGACTGAGATAAATTTTACAGATTATATAATTCTCCACTAAACGAAGGAGAAGCACTGCACGTTTCCTCTGTATAAATGCATTGGATTTAATCACAAGATTGGTGAAACACAGCATTTGGTAGAAGACTTTTAACAGGCAGAGTAAATACTAGGACAGGCGCACAAAGGCCTACTCTGCCTAGTTCTGCCTGCAACTTTGAGGAAAAATATGCTTTGCTATCTCTTTATAGTATACCCTTTTCTTTACAAACTAACCTCTTCATCCAGAAAAGCAAAGCATTTACAGGCTTGCTGCATTGTAGCAGATTTATACTAATTTGCAGTTTTAGAGATTAGAATTTAGTAGTGCACACCTGGAATTTCTAGTTTTACAAGATCAATAATCCATGTTTCATTACAATCAGTTCTGTAATCTGATTAAAATGATCTATTAAAGAACCTATAGATTTTGTTAATATATATTAAGTCTATCACGGTCTTTTTTTATTACTGTTAAAGGGACACTATAGTCACTACCGTTATTACAATGCTTAATTTATCCATTCATGGGGAATTTCATTTCTTACCAAAATGATCTTTCTTATGAAATTTCCCCAACATTCATTCAGAGTCTGTGTAAATACTATGATTTAAATACATAATGTAGGGTAGCATGCTACATAATTTAGACCACTGCCATATATATATAATTTACTCCATGGGACACGGCCAGGGGGGCATAATCTTTAAGAGGAGGGCCTTCTACGTCACCAGTGTTTTATTTGCGTTCACCCAGGGATTCTATATTTTATGATACAACGCAAGATTATTTTAATTAGTGTATACTGCTTTTTCCATCAAGCTCTGGAAATTCACCTTTGAGTGATTCTCATTCCAACATTGATTATACCCAGCCATGATCTATATTCTATATATAATGGTTTCCATTTGTTTAAAGAATTTTTTATTTCTTGAAGAAGAGAGGAGTAGTTATTTGAGAATTTTATTCCATTCAAATCCTAAGTGAACATCCAGATATTTTAAAGTCTCGGAAGCCCAATTAAAGTAAAATTGCTCTTTTAAACGAACTAAAACTGAAGATGGTCAATTTAACTTAATAATATATACTAGACTATAATACTAGAAGATAATCCATAAATCACAAAATACACAAAAGCTCGTTTGAGCAGGCCCCTCATCTACCTGTTGTTCTTGTGTCACTGTGTAATTGTCTAATTTGTTGTAAATTCCCCCCCCATTCATAATATTGTAAAGCGCTGCGTAATTAGTTTGCGCTATATAAATACCAATAATATTAAAATAAATGCTAGAAAGTAACAATGTAAATAACACAAATGGGAAGAAGAATATGGTGGGGGATAATACTCGCTTTCCTGTCTTTAATATAATCATGACTTTGCATCTTGTTTTATCTAAATGAAATAACGAAAGACACGGAGGCTCCTGTTATGCTTGTATAAAACAGAGATAATAGAGGGAGACATGTTTTGAATTGGTTTAAAATAAACATTTCTAAAAGTAGGTTCATTAGACCAATTAGCAGATTTCATAATATCTTCCAATCTCCCTCCCAAGAAAACTTTTTTTTCTTAAGGTCATCTCTCCACTGGTAGAATGTGAACCAAAGACAGAAATATCATCAATCCCAGCTAAATCTAAAGACCATTTGACCCAATGAGCAAGAGTTACAGTTAAGACTGGTTTATGAGGCCTTTGAAAAGATAAGAAGAGATGAGGAAATTCAGGATTCCTAAGAGATGAAATACTGTGTTCGTATTCCTTTAAAAACAAAACAGTACAAAGGGAAGGCTGGTGTGGAATATATATGTTTTCGTTCTACGTGATATGTCAAAACCAACCTTACTCAGAAATATAGAAATGTGAAGTTATATCTAAAGCAAGAAGATTGGAAATCTATTTCCAAGAAAGAAGACATAACCGTTACGGAAGCTCCCATGCCACAGCCTCCTGGAGCGATTTAAAGGCTAGTCTCCTGCCCACAGACTATAGGCCTGGTTCCAGGAGCCCCCAAAACAGAATCCCTGTGCCCAGAGACCATTTTTGTGTTAAGTATTGTGTTAAGACAGGGGTTCTCAACCCAGTCCTCAGGACCCCCTACCAGTCCAGGATTTGTGGATTACCTGGGTGTGTCTCAGGTGTTTAGAAAAAGGGAAAAAAACACCTTAGACTCTAAGGTGTTTTTTTTTTCTTTTTCTAAACACCTTAGACACACCCAGGTAATCCCTAAACCCTCGACTGGTAGGGGGTCCTGAGGACTAACGTTGAGAACCCCTGTGTTAAGAGTGCCTATATGTTTCCCAATATGATCTAGTCCTGTGTATTGGATTGAATGTATGGATTGTCCAGGTTGTATGTGCCTTCCCCCTTCCTGTCTTATTATTCTCCCAACATGGTGTTGTCCCATTGTTCCAGGGACACTTCCAGACCAGTTTAAACTGGCTGCCCTGCCACTCCTTTAATCTATTATGTGATCCTCAGCCCTTGTTGTTGTCTGTCCCCACCCTTCCTGTTAATTGCAGGGCTCCATTCACACTGGTTGTAAGCTTTGTAGTGTGATTGGTTGCTATCCCATAGCCATGCTGGTATTGGTTGGCTTTGGATATGTAGTGTGATTGGGTATGTCTAAATTCCATACTGCCATTGGATACCACCGATATTGATTATTTTCTTTTAGAGCCAATACCGATAATCTGCAAACTTTCAGGCCGATAGCCGATAACTTACCGATATTCTGTACATTTACCATTTTGAAAAATAAACTATTTCTAAAGGTAAATGCACAAAATATACATGCCACTTGTAGTGGATGCAGTGTGTTTAGACAGGGGAGCTGTGTGTGTGTTTGTGTAGTGGATAATGTTTGTGTAGTGTGTGTTTCTGTGGGTATGTAATTTGTGGGAAGAGGGCATTTTAAAATATTTTTTTTTAAATATAAAAATATTTTTTTAGTCCCCCCTCCCTGCTTTCTTGGCCAGGTAGGGGGATATGGCATTCCCTGATGGTCCGGTGGCATGGACTGTGCAGTGGGGGCCCAGCAAGCGCTTACTTACCTTCCCAGCAGCTCCCTTGTGTAAATCTTGCGGCTAATATGCAGCGTGGAGCTTTGCCATGGTAACCCGGGGAAACGCTATGATGGCCACGGGACTTGCAAGATTTACACAGGGGAGCTGCTGGTAAGGTAAGTAAGCGCTTGCTGGGCCCCACAGGACCGCCAGGGTCCTGTATGTATTATCGGCAATATCGGTATCTCTATTAGCCGATACCGATGTTGGCGAAAATACTGAATATCGGCCAGACTGATAATCGGTCGACCC
>OW240912.1:106849106-106854106 GCA_933207985.1 Pelobates cultripes | reverse complement strand
TGGCATGTGTTGTGGAAGGCCAAGTGAGGGCTTAATATAAACGTATGTGATATATTTGTCTTATGGAGGTTTCCTATGCCTGACCAGCTATGACAGCAGAGGGGCAAAGTATGCTACATTTCTGGTGGTCAGAGCAAATTTTGCTACAATTCTCACTTTTCCTCAGTGTTCCCGCGAAGCCGCCTTTCACATTTCCCGAATGTCCTGTCATTTTAGACTGAACCCCTACTGAGGCTGGAAGAGGCCTTATGAACATAAGGAACAAATGCTGATCTGCTCAAAGCTGACATTTATAGCTGACAATAATCTGCAAATATGAAAAACTGAATATTGCATAGCATTTATTATACATTAAAATGTAGGATGATTAACTGACTAGCATATGATAAAATACGATATGGCTTAATACATGAACCAAATTTGAGCTATTATTGTGATGCTATGAATGAATATGTACTGAACTGCAAATGCCACCATAGTTGGTAAAAAGCTGAATGTTGGCAGAATACATGCTGAATATCAGTGATCGTGTGGCCCAATGTGGGCTGAATAAACAAACGTATAGTTGTGTAAAAAAAAAAGAGATAACAGCAACAGGAAAAACTGCGACTGGGCCGAATGCGGCGATGCCCCACAAGCTTTATTTAATTTATTTATAAAATATTTTACCAGGAAAGATACATTGATATTTCTCTCGTTTTCAAGTATGTCCTGGGTCAAAAAAACATTGCGTTGATACAATAGGGTACAATAAAATACAAAAACAATATTAATACACAATATATTAAAAATGTAACATATAAGAGGTAGGAAATATATAATCAACCATGACAAGTGCCTTCTGTTTCTAGATATGTAGAGAGGGATCTCGTAAAGGATTTCAGGCCTGGGGAAGATTTTGAAAGTAGGCGGCAGGTCGTTCCATAATTGCGGTGCTCTGTAGGAAAAGGAAGCTGTTTTTTAAAAATTTTTTTTACTAGTGAGGTAAAAGTAATACTTGCGTAGGCCGCACAAAGCCAAGGCCAGCTTGTTTGGAGTTAAGGTAGTTTGTGCTGATGACCTTTGAACCAGAGGTAGATGGTTCTGAACTGAACCAGGAAGTATCGGTCCAGAGGAAGGGGAGGCCTGTGTATTTAAAGGCAGGGTAATAGGGATCGACCGATTTATCGGTTTTATCGATATTATTGGGCGATATTCTGTATTTTCAGCAATATCGGTATCGGCCAATAAAGATACCGATATTGCACAACAGGACCGCCGGGCCTATTACAAGCCCGGCAGTCCTGGGGGGCTCGCAGTAAGCTCTTACCTTCCCAGCAGCTCCATTCAGCTCCCGGTGTAAATCTTGTGAGTCCCGTGGCCGCAGAGCGTTACCATGGCAATGCTCCGCGCGGCACGTAGTTATGGTGGGGAAAAAATTATACTCCATAGGATTCAGACAACGGCTGCAGGGCTACTAGGGCCGAACTGTGACAAAGCATCCTTTTTTTTATTTTTATTTTTTTATGCTCCTGTGCCCTTAGATTTATTGCCTTTCTTAGGTTTCAAACAGAGATTTATTACTGCCTGGAGAACAATAAATCATCACTCACAGAGCAGTCAATCTAGTGAAGAGGCTATAAATCTACACTTCTGGGGAAAGCCATTGAAAATAAATAAATAGTCCAAATATATCGCATAAAGATGTATGTCCGTCACCTGAAAGTCAAAATGTATTATCCATAGGTTTATTGCTTCCCAGCAATAACCGCAACATGCTATGAAAGGCTTTTTTTTTTTTTTTTTTAGAATGTGAAAACCAGCCTGGTGTGTTGGTGATTGGTGTGGTTGTTTTTTTTGTTTTGTTATTATTAAACACTTTTCTGTAATCCACGATACACATGCGTGGATTGAGTTAATATGACAGACAAGTACACTTGAAATTTTATGACAAAGGCATCTAAAGTCAGTATGATGTATAGTGTGTGTGTATATATTGTTTGCAGAATAATTCTGCATATATATATGTACACATACACACACATAAATACACACACACACACACACACACACACACACACACACACACACACACAAAAAAACTATAAAAGATCTCTTGCACTCACGCTTAAATGTCCCCTGGTTGCCGGATGCTAAATAGCTATGGCATTAGTACCCATATATCTAAAGAGGGAGCAGCACTCACGGGGTTAAAAGGTCCAATCTTTATTTTAAATCTTTAAAAATCACAATCAATGTTTCAGTCCTTCATCTAGGACTTTCATCAGGATCCATACATACATACGTACATACATCTTAAAAACCGAAACTTATATAGGCAAATGTATTAACTAAATTGACTTACCCTCAGGTGAAGTGGATTTATTTTAGTTGTATACTCTGTGGAATGTAAAGTTACACAGAATTATATGTAAATGTTTTGGAATTGCTCAAATTATTTAACGTTGTTTTTTTTCATTGCAGTTGGTGTGATAAGATGTCCGGTTTGCAGACAAGAATGTAGACAGATAGATTTAGTGGATAATTATTTTGTGAAGGACACGTCTGAATCCCCAAGCAGCACTGATGAAAAGTCTGAGCAGGTATGACATTTTATAATTGATTTATAATATTTTACACACAAAAATCCCAAGAGATTAAGACCCTGCTGATGTATGCTGTCTTGTAAGGCCGTTTATATTTGTTGCACAAGATTCTAATGCCTTCCGAGCATGTCTTTCTGATTTGTTGGGTGGTGTAATGAATAGTTAAAAATTAACAAAGGGGGCTAAAAAGAAGGGAAATTGTGCATTTTAGTGAAGAAAATATTAATGTCACACTAAGCTCCATTGCAACTTTGAGCCCATGCACAACTTTGAAAGTGAGTTCGAACAGCAGCAGTTTGTTAAACAATTCCAATTCTAAACCTAACCTCTCAATTATTGTGTGTGGTAAGTTTGCTCTCTTCTCTTAGGTGACAACTGCAGATTGAGGCTATGCCAATAGCTACACATAGCCTGGTTTGTTGAACAACAAACTGGGCTCTGTGTTAAAGGAAAACAAACACTCTATCAATTTCTACCCATCTCTCTGCTTCTTGGTGTAAATTACTTAACACACAAACGTCTGCTGGACAGAGGTTTATTGGATAAGATCAGACTCCACTGTCTGATAAATATCCCTGTTTTAGAGCGACACTAAACATTGGTTCTTTAAAACAACTGTGCAAATTAGAAAAGTAACTTGCATAGCTAACAAGAGACATGCGTCCATCAATTTCAGCCTTTCTCACATTTGATTTTTGCTGTTGATCCAAAAGAAGGCAAAAAAAAAAGTCTGAAGCATTTCCAATTGTTCAACAAACTAGGGAAAAATCCTTCTTGGCCCCAGAATGGCAGTCCTATATCTCCTTGGATCAAGAAGCAGTTACCCCACTAATTAAGATTTATATCCCTGTATATTATGTTTTTGGAATTATTCAATTACTGTTTATACATCTGTACAGACTCTGATAAAACCACCTATTCAGGCAGAGAATTCTACATCCTTATTGTTTTTACTGTAAAAAAAAATTTCCTTTGCCTTAGACTAAATCTCTTTTTATCCAGTCTAAATGTGTGACCTCTTGAATTTGCTTTCAGAGAAATACCCTGGGTGTTTTTGAATAGTTTAACTTCGAAGTTGTCAGCACTTGCGCTTCAGCCCTCTTCTGCCCGCCACAGTGATCATGTACATTTGCCATGGTGGCCATTAAAAGACTGAGAGCATGATAGCAGCTTTACCACTGTAAACTGCAGATTGTGAATTTGCGTAACAGTTGAGTGGTTTCTTATAAAGCATACACTTGCTGTGCGTCCATGCAAAACAGGAAAAAACAAATGTCACAAATCTTATTCTTTACAATGATTTGAAGTGGTCATGGTGCCTGGAGTTTAACACTTCTGCTGCTGGTTTATTACTTCACCTCCTGCAGTCTCATTGGAGTGTCATCGGCCAGCCTGGAACTCGAGTTCTGGACTGGCTAATGTCAATTTTGAGTAAATCTTTGTTGCACAGTGTTATTGGTTGGATGAGACCGGTCAACTGACGTTCTTATTTAATGAATGGCAACGGCATCAGATTCTGGGTTCTGCAGCTCTGGAGACGTAGGAAGGGTGTCAACAAACCAACTGGGTGACACTGAGCCTGGTGGGGACTCAGATACAGCAAGCTGTAGTGGTTATAATGCTTGGAGTAACCCTTTAATTTAAGAAAAGCAATTGTTTTTAGTAAAGCAATTCCTTACCATAAGCCAGAATATTTCCCATTTGTATTAATTTCCAGATTTCCAAATTTCTGGCAAGATCAGTTTTTACATTTTTAAAAATTTTTTTTTTTTTTTTTATATTCTACAATGTTTGGGGAGTTTTTAGCGAGAGATTGGCATTCCAACACAACATTGTGTTTTAAATGTAGAAATTTTGATAAAAGAAAAATCTAAATTTAATTTTGGGGACTTATTTACATTGATTTGATAAGAGTATTGTGTTATTAAATTGTTCTCTAAGACTTTTAAGGATTGAGCGTGATCATATAGTGAGCAGAATTATTCTGCAAACAAGCTACATCTAGTAGTAGGACCAATCTTACATCTAGGTCTCAGATCAAATTATATAGTTACTGGGAAAGTGGGCAACCTTGTCAAGGCCATTAGTAAAATTAAAATAAGTGAATAAAAAGGCATCTTGAAATACCACTGCTGTAGAAACTTAATAAAAAGTAATTGTGGCTTTAATTAAAGGGGTACAATAGCCACCAGAGCCACTACTGTTTGATGTAGTGGTTCTGGTGTCTATAGCATGTCACTGCCAGATTTTCAATCTAAACGTTGTAAAAGCTAGTGTTTATATTGCTGCCTAGTAACACCTGTAGGTTCAGTCACTCAGACGGCCACCAGAGGCGGCTCTCTAATTAGGCGATTTAGGCGGCCGCCTAAGGCCTCGCGCAGGCTGGGGCCTCGCGGCCGCCTAAATCGCCTTGGG
>OW240912.1:106682255-106838124 GCA_933207985.1 Pelobates cultripes | reverse complement strand
CCCACCTTCCCTCCTCTGTCCCGATCACACCCCCACCTTCCTCACCTTCCCTCACTCTGTCCCCGTCACCCCCACCTTCCCTCACTCTGTCCCCTGTCACCCCTACCTTCCCTCACTCTGTCACCCCATCGCAAAGCCCCCTGTCACCCCCTCCTACCCTCACTCTGACCCCTGTCACCCCACACTGCCCCTCCCTCAGCCACCTGCCCACCCTTCACTCTGCCACCCCATAACTCTGTCACCCCATCCCTCCCTCAGTGACCTGTCACCCCCTTTCACACACTGTTATTCCCTTCCACACTCTGTCAGACCTCTCCACACTCTGTCAGCCCCCTCCACTCTCTTTCACATCATTTCACACTCTGTCATCCCCTCCACTCACACACACAGTCTCCCCTTTCGACACCCTGTCACCTCCCTCCACACACCCTGTCATCATTCCCCCCACACACACTGTCACCACAGACAAAATGCACAAAGGCCACAGTCCATATACAAAAGATACCGCAAGCAGCTACCACACACATACGCTCCTAGACACAAACATACACATGCTCACAGAAACATACATTCACATACAAGGGTACTCACTGTTAGACGCACTCTCAGGCACATACACAGACAGACAATGCCAGACACATTCAGAAATACACACAGCCAGATAAACACATTGTGACTGTATGTCTGTATTAGTCAATATGTGTGCATCTGTGTGTTTGTGTGTGTTTGTGTGTGTTTGTGTGTGTGTGTGTGTGTAAATGCATGTGCATGTATTTGTGTATTAGTGTTTAAATGTGTGCGCGTGTCTGCAGTGTGGTTGTGGTATGATATGGGCAATGCAAAGATAAAGTTGCAAGCAACGTATATATGCATGAATGCATACATACATATAAAATACATAGGGAAACACATATATGATATGATATATAAGGAATTTAGAATATGTGGGGAAATGTCAGGCTATACAACCAGCAATCGTATACAAATGATTAGCAATTTATGTCATATCTACAGTAAAAGTGCTCACAACGCAGCGGCATAGGGAGCTGCGGCAATTTTTTTCACTAATGGTGTAAATGGGGGGCCTCATGTTTGACTTTCGCCTAAGGCCTTGCAAAGTCTAGAGCCGCCCCTGACGGCCACAAGAGGTGCTTCCTATCTCAGTGCTGCAATGTGGTGGCACCTACTTTAAGCGTCTCCACGCTCTGCATTAACATAGAGATGTATTTATTCAATGTATGTCTATGTTGAAATGCTGATTGGCGCAGCTTGGCATTTTGTTGTGCAAGCACAATAGCCTTCCAATGCTTTCCTATGGGAAATTATTAGATTGGCTGAGATCGTCAAAATTGATCTCAGCCATGGAATCGGGGCCTGCTACTGCAAAACCAGCACAGCGATGGAGAAAATAAAGAAGTTTAAAAAAATGTTAACTCCACTCTGAGAGGGACCGATGACCTAATTATCTATTCCAGCCCTATAGTGTTTGTATTATATAGTGTTATTTTAAAGAATCCTATCCGATTTCTAACCTCCATCTCGCTGTCTGCGAGATGTACAACTCTGACTTGTGACTTTAAAATCAGCCATAGACCAGGTCACATCTGAGTCATTTAGAGTCAGAAGACAGAGCTATTTAATTTTAATATGATACATGTCTGACTAATTACTAACGTTGGCAACATCAGTTATCAGTCGGGAAAGAATTCTGACTCTGCCATAGTTGATTTCTTAAATGGCCACTTGGTGACATCTGCTGATCAAAGTTGATTGGGAAGGTTTATGAAAACTAAAGCTGAAGAAAAACTGATCTGCTTTATAGCCAATATGTCACTTTCAGGGAAGGGGAGTTGAACAAAGGTTATAAAATTATAAAAAGAGCTTTTAGCTTCTGAAGTTCAGTATGATAAGTTTAAGATGGACTCTATGGCCAGCCTGATAGTATGTGTTTTATTTATTTTTTCTTAAAGAGTATATTTGTTTATGATCAATTTAAATATTGCTTCTGTTGCATGCTTTTGGTTAATCTAGGTTGTCCTTAGAAATTTTCACATCTCGGCCTATCATAGCTACCCCATGAAGTACTTTATTGGGACTATTTAAAGTTCTGGAGGGCCACATCAAATTGGTGATTGTGTTGTGTGAACAATAAAACAAAGGTATCTCTGATGAAAATTTTTATTTAAACTGTATTGTATGTGTCTTCCCCCTTTCCCCCCCCAATTAATTTAAACTTTGGGTGCTATATTTTTTTAAGCCTTTCTTTTCTAATGTAAAGGTAGTGTACTGAAAGCCAGTTCTACATGACATTTCTTCCCCTTAAATGCACTTTTTTTTTTTTTTTTTTTTGCTAGGTTTGTACAAGCTGTGAAGATAATGCCAGTGCTGTTGGGTTTTGTGTGGAATGTGGGGAATGGCTCTGTAAGACCTGTATAGAAGCACATCAAAGAGTTAAATTCACCAAGGACCACATAATCACAAAGAAAGAAGACGTATCTTCAGGTATCATGCAGATTATTGTTAGTAGTGTGATATATTGTGAAAATGTGCATGCAGAATAAATGACTAATGATTTAAAGGAACACTGTAGTCACTATAACCATTTCATCTCATTGAATTGGCTATAGTGCGTGGAGTTCTCCGGCACGGTCTCTCCATTCAGTGATCCCTGGCCACCCATAGTCCGGCCCCTTTTGGAGGTATGACTAAGAGAGATTACACGCTTCCATGTTGTCTTACCCATTTAGCAGTTCAAGCTCTGATTGGCAGAGTGTCAGTTGACTGCTTTTTGCCTATCACAGGTGCACGTTGCAGCTGATGCTAATACTTCCTCATTAGTCAAAGCATCACAAATGTGATGGGCTGCCAGGGACTCTTGTCAAGCATTAAAATATAAAACCTCTAAAAACTGTTTAATGCTGAAATAAGTTGCAGTACTATGGGACTTCAGACACTAACCAGTTTAATGTGATGAAGCGGATGCAGTGCCTACAGTGTCCCTTTTAAGAATGTGATTTTTTATTTTTTTTAATACTTTTTAAAAATTAAATTCTAAGGTATCTTCATTGTGAAAGACAGGTTTTCGATATATTCCATAAGCCAGTTTTGTACTCTTACTCTGTGTTATGAAGCTCTTGGAGTTTAATTTCAACACAACAAGGTGATGATGGACAGTTGCAATAGTATATCTACCTTTAGCTTCTCTCTGAGATCAAGCTGTAGTGGTTATTATGTTTGGAGAGGCAACATTTTCTATTTTATTTTTTGTTTTTACACTGCCGCACTCACTTCACCTCATCCCATTTACTTTTGGACTCAATACCCCTCAATGAAGTACTTAGAGGCACTGGTGCTTCCTTGTTCTGTTGTTGAGACCACATTCTACACCAATATCTCACCAGGTTCTGTCCCATCAAACAAGGGTTTCCTTATGTCCCTATGTTATGGGTGATAGCTGCAAAAGTGGCATAATTCCATTGTTTTTTTTTAAAAATTTCTTTGGAACTGTAAAAGAGCTCCTCTCTCCCCGTTGAGCCAATCTGAGTTATATATATATATATATATATATATATATATATATATTATGCATTATGCAATTTAGAAAAAAACAGCTGTATTGGCGTTTGTTTTGCATAAATCCGCAATGGTGTCTGCTCCACTGGGTGTCCAGTGAGCAGAAGGTAAGGGTTGTTTTTTTTTTTGTTTTGTTTTTTACTTACTAGAACCAGTTTCGTGCAACTGCCACCATGGTCTTTCTGACAGTCTTTTTCAGCTCCTAGTGCTTATTCTGCCAGAAGCCCACGTCTGTATGTGCAACAATGTAAACTATGGCCAATGTATTTTTTCGTGCAGCTGTGACACTAACTGCTGGTGGTAATTACCAAACTTGACAGCGGTATCTCTGCCTTGTTGATTTTTGTCAAGCTTAGGAAATGGACAAAGTAGGGGGACTACCTTGTCTTTGCATAAGTATATCTTTTGATTATGTTGGATTTTCATTGAAGTGTTAATCAATGAGTATTTCATAAAGATTTTATCTTTATTCAATACTTATTTTGGATGGGGAATATTAAGCAGTTTTAATTGCAGTGAGTGCAGCTATAAAATGGCTGAGCACTTTAAAGGTTAAAGATGTGCAAGCAGTTTTGACATAGGTTTAAAGGGTGAAGTTACGCATAAAGCCGATGAAAGAGATGGATTCAAAGAGGTATTAGTTTAGCTAAATACATGCATACATGTAATTTCCGTCCCATGTTTTTTTTTTCTCTCCTACGTAAAGGTGAGCTGTTAATTCCCTGGAAATACCATTGAATAAATAATTGAAAATGACCTGTAACTTGTATTAACTTTTTTTCCCCTTATCTTGAGATGCTCCACATTTTACTAAAGGGAGAGTTGTCAGGAATACAAAGTGAATTGAAAGTGAATTTCTAACTTATCCTTAAAATTATACTTAGCTGAAATCGCTCTTATATACATTAAATACACCATATATCACAAAGATACATGGTGTATTAAATGTAAAATATATTGATTTTCTCACCGTTCCTCTGTTCGAGTGCCACTTTGTGGTTGTTACTCTTCACATAACACCCATCCCCGCCCGCGATACTCCAACAGTCTTCTTTGATTTGCCCTGTTTGGGACGCATACCTGCTATGGGTATTTATTTGACGCTGGATGTCTTCATGCAGAACATCAGGATGTCCAGCATCAGTGAGGCGACCAAAAGCTGCCTAGCAAGCAGGAAGTAACGGTCTGTTGGCCACTAAAGGAGAATCTTAGTCCTGCAATGTAATTATTGCAGTTACTCAGAAACTGCAATAATTATCATTGCAGGTTTAAGGGGACAGGGTCACAGCACCCAGACCACTTTAATGAGTTAAAGTGGTCTGGTGCCTATAGTGTCCCTTTTTTTTTTTTAATTCTTTATTTTACGGTGCATGTTTACATTTCTTGCATTTCTGTGACAGAGGTGGTATCAAATACAGGAGTGATGAGACAGTTTTACATATCACATAAGTCTGCACACAATTTTTCTTTTTTTTTAACAAGTTACTGTACAGTTGTGGTCTCTAACGTTAACATGCGCACCCATGCTGTGAGTCTAATCCTGTGTTTGGTCTTTCTAGGTATCCAGGCGTATAGCCTAGTCAAGCTAAGGTGTTTTGGTTTTTATTGTTGTTACAAGCAGGTTAGTTGTAGCCGTTGTGTGTGCTGAGTAGCATTGGGTTGCAGTGTGAAGTGTGTTATGATGTGCTTATACAAGTTTGTGGTTGCTATAGTGTCCCTTTTAAGGTCAAAGTAAACAAACTGGAAAAAGTCTCCAAGTCAAGTATGCTTCCAGTTAGGCTACTTTAGCCTAAAGTGTGAAATTAATTTCAAGTTCCTGGCAGCTCTCACTTTAGTAAATAACCCTGATTGTTTCATTTTTCCTCTTCTCTTTATACTTTCTCTATGATGCCTGTCAGATGCAAAGGACAGAGTTTATAACAATGACAGGGAGCTAAGATGGAGGCACTCTTTTGCAGGATAAAAAGGTGTGGATTTAATTTTACAAATGCATATTTGTTAAATATAGGAAATTGTAAAAATATAAAAAATCCAGCAAAATGGTAGTTCTCCTTTCATTTTCTTTTTGGCTTATAGGGCTTCTAGTCCATGCAGTTTGTGTCTGTCTACAGTCTTTTGAACTTTGTCTTCTTGGATATATTGTATCGTTGATGAAAAGTGCAATCATTTGGTTATTTACAGTAAACAAAACCTAAAGAAGTTTTCACAAAAAAAGCTTGCCATACAGACGTTACTAGGCCTCTGATCAAACAAGCATATAGTTAATGGTCATGATATAATACTAGATGGGCATTATTGATTTAAAGGAACACTATAGTGTAAGGAATACAAACACGTTCCTGACACCAGTGGTGAAATCACTATTTAGGCGTTCAGCTGCCCTTGCATTCATTTGAAAAGGTATTTTACTTACCTTTTTTCCAGCACCATGACTACCTTGCCGCGGCGGGATTCGCCTCTGTGCCGGAGATCATCAAACTTGATGATCATTGTCGATTTAATGTTTTCCCTTAGAAAAAGCATTGGGAGGGTATTTCGCGTGCACGACAAAACGCCACCTGCACCAATCAGCGTTTCCTCATAGAATTATATTGAATTAATGCTTCCCTGTGGGGGCGTGTTCAGTGACGCCATGCAGAACGTGGCAACGCATAATGTTGGTGCTGCACACTGTGTAGCACTAACCCAGTAACCACCTCTAGTGGCCTTTTTAATGACTGCTACTAGAGGTTTTTCTAGGCAGTAATGTAAATACTGCCTTTTCTCAGAAAACTCAGTGTTAACATAAAAAGCCTGCAGGGAAAGGCTAGAGATATTAAGCTGTAGTTGTTTTGATGTCTATAATGTCTCTTTAACACTATGTACAACACTCTTTGTGCTAAAACCTAAATAATATTGTATGAATACATATTTTTTATTTTTTTATGGGTATATCTGATATTGATGCCTGTAATGTTCAATATACAGTTTTTTATTGTTTTGGTTTTTCTTCTGTGTTTGCATATTGCAAAATAAAGGACCTGTTGAGCTTAACCCCTTCACGACGCATGATGGTTCAGGACCGTCCTCGGCATTTTTGCGTTGCCGACCGAGGACGGTCCTGAACCGTCCTAACGGAAAACGGGCGTCGGGAGCGATCAGAGATCGCTTCCGCCGAAATCCCGTTGTTACTATCTGCCTGGCATCCCAGGCAGATAGTAACAGCCAATTACGGCGTGTGAGCGATCCGCGATCGCTCACAATTGGCTGGTGTCAAAGTGGGTGTTACAAATACTCACTTTGACACTGATCTCTGCCTCTCTCCCCTCTGTAGCGTTTTGTGAGAGGAGAGAGACAGAGATCGTGATAGTTTGTTGCATTAGCTGTTCCAGAGAATATTAAAAAGTATCTGCAGTGACTAAAAATCCCATTTTAACCCCTTCCCTGCCAGATCTGTTACAGACAGTGCATTTGTACTGTCTGTATTTTTTTTTTTTTTTTGCCCTTAAGGGTTAACTTTATTTAAAAAAAATCTGTGTCTTAGACTGTCTTAGACTGTCTTAGACTGTCTTAGACTGTCTTAGACTGTCTTAGACTGTCTTAGACTGTCTTAGACTGTCTTAGACTGTAGACTGTCTTAGACTGTCAGTTTCCTTCCCCCAAATCTCCATTAGATTCTTCTAACAGGAGTTAGTTTAGGGATTACTGTTTTAGTCTGTTTTAGTGTTAAAAAAAAAAAAAAAAATTGTGTTTAGTATTTTGTTAGTTTAGTCTGTTAGTGTGAAACATGCAGCGCATGTACAGCTTGGAGGAGGCATATGCCTTCTTGGCGTCAGACTCTGACGCCACTGACACTGCGTCCGATTTTGACCCAGGTCAGTTTAGCGGCACGTCTAGTGACATGTCATCTGTGTGTGAGCCAGCTGCTAAAAGAAGCTGTGCTTCCCCTGCTACGCTGAATGTGGAGGAGGACTGGGTACCTCCACAGTTAGCTGAGCCCAACATCCCCCCCTTTTAGTGCCAACGCAGGCATTAATGTGAATGTGGTTGACTTCTCCCCTATACAATATATGGAGTTATTTTTAGGGGATACCATCTGGGAGGAGATTGCTTCCCAGACTAATTTATACGCTAGCCAATTTATTGAGACCAATCCAGGTAGCTATACAGTCAGGGAGCATGCTTGGCATCCCACAGATGTCCATGAACTTAAAACATTCTGGGCTCTTACCATGCTAATGGGGATAATAAAGAAGCCATCAATCCGCTCTTACTGGAGCACCAACCCAATTTGTTCGACTCCTATATTCTCCCAAACAATGCCTAGACCAAGATATGAGCTGCTGCTGAGATACTTACATTTCAACGACAATACGCTCTGTCACCCCAGAGATCACCCCCAATATGATAGGCTTCATAAAATACGCCCACTGGTAGACCATCTTCAGAACAGATTTTCTGAAGTTTATACTCCCCAACAAACTTTATCTATTGATGAATCCCTTATGAAATACAAAGGGAGATTAGGGTTCAAACAATATATCCCCTCAAAGCGGTCTAGGTATGGCATTAAAGTGTACAAACTTTGCGAGAGCGAAAGTGGCTACACATTTGCCTTTCGTGTATACGAGGGGAAAGATGCTCAACTGAACCCTCCTGGCTGTCCTGACTCTCTGGGGACAAGTGGGAAACTTGTTTGGGACCTACTGATCCCCTTGTTCAATAAGGGTTACCACCTTTATATGGACAATTTTTACCACAGTGTCCACTTGTTTAAAAATCTTTATAGTTTACAGACACTGGCCTGCGGCACTGTAAGAAGAAATGCCAAGGATTTCCCCAGACCTCTCATAGAGGCCAAATTAAAAAAAGGGGAATGCAAAGCTCTGCGCAAAGCTGAACTGCTTGCGCTAAAATTTAAGGACAGGAAGGATGTTCACATGCTAACCATCCATCCATAACGAAGGCATGTCAGACGTCACTGTCCGAGGCAGGGTACAGACAAAACCGGTGTGCATCAGGGCTTATAACAGGCACATGGGGGGTGTTGATTTGGCTGATTAGCTGATGCAGCCATATATTATCTTAAGAAAGACCAAAGCCTGGTATAAAAAGGTGGCTATCTACCTGTTGCAAGTAGCAACACATAATTCATATTTACTTTTTTTTAAAATGAATCCAGGAAGAACCACCTATCTCCAATTTCAGCTCAAGCTGATTTCCACAATAATTTATGGAGATGGTCAAGTTCCAACGACAGTGCAAGAGGAGTCTAGACATTTTATTTTTAAGATACCGCCAACACCAAAAAAAAGAAACCCCCAGAAACGTTGCCGGGTCTGTTATAAAAAAGGGAAAAGGACAGACACCCCTTTTCACTGTCCCGATTGCCCTACAAAACCTGGACTGTGTATTGGAGCATGTTTTAAGGTCTACCACACAGAAAATACATTTTTATAATACTTGTTCCTGATTTATTTATTTTGTTTATTTTGAAAGCAGCAAATTTCTGTTAGTCGGTATCCTTCCCCCAAATCTCCAGTTAGATTCTTTTTGCAGGAGTTAGTTTACAGATTGCTGCTAACAGAAGTTTTAGTCTTATTTAGTCTGTTTTTATCAGTTTTAGTCTGTTTTTAGTATAAAAAAAAAAAAATTGTGTGTTAGTAACTCTGTGTTAGTCAGACTCTGACGCCACTGACACTGCGTCCAATTTTGACCCAGGTCAGTTTTCTGACATGTCAAATGTGTGTGAGCCAGCTGCAAAAAGAAGCTGTGCTTTCTCTGCTACGCCGAATGTGGAGGAGGAACAGGTTTCTCCACAGTTAGCTGAGCCCCAAATCACCCCTTTTAGTGCCAACACAGGCATTAATGTCAATGTGGATGACTTCTCCCCTATGCAATATATGGAGCTATTTTTAGGGGATACCATGTGGGAGGAGATTGCTCCCCAGACTAATTTATATGCTACCCAATTTATTGATACCAATCCAGATAGCTATGCAGTCAGGGAGGAGTGTGCTTGGCATCCCACAGATGTCGCTGAACTTAAAAAATTCTGGGCTCTTACAATTCTCATGGGGATTATAAAGAAGCCATCAATTTGCTCTTACTGGAGCACCAACCCAATCTATTCTAGTCCAGTGTACTCTCAAACCATGTCTAGAACAAGATTTGAGCTGCTGCTGAGATACTTACATTTCAATGACAATACCCTCTGTCACCCCAGAGATCACACCCAATATGATAGGCTTCATAAAATACACCCACTGGTAGACCATCTTCAGCACAAATTTACTGAAGTTTATACTCCTCAAAAAAATGTATCTATTGATGAATCGTTAATGAAATATAAAGGGAGATTAGGATTCAAACAATACATCCTCTCAAAGTGCTTTAGGTATGGCGTAAAATTCTACAAACTGTGCGAGAGCGAAAGTGGCTGTACATTTGCCTTTCGTATATATGAGGGGAAAGATGGTCAACTGGACCCTCCTGGCTGTACTGACTCTCTGTGGACAAGCGGGAAACTTGTTTTTGACTTACTGATCCCCTTGTTCAATAAGGGTTACCACCTTTATGTGGACAATTTTTATAGCATTGTCTGTTTGTTTCAAACTCTTTAGGGTTTCTAGATACTGGCCTGTGGCAGTGTGAGAAGATATGCCAAGGATTTCCCCAGACCTTTTATAGAGGCCAAAAAAAAAAAAAAATGAATGTAAAGGTCTGCACAAAGCTAAAGTGCTTGCAATAAAATTTAAGGACAGGAAGGATGTTAATATACTAACCACCATCCATGACGAAAGCATGTCAGACGTCACTGTCCGAGGCAGAGTACAGACCAAACCTGTTTGCATCAGGGCTTATAAAATGCACATGGGGGTGTTGATTTGGCTGATCAGCTGATGCAGCCATATCTTATCTTAAGAAAGTCAAAAGCCTGGTATAAAAAGGTGGCTATCTACCTGATGCAAGTAGCAACACATAATTAATTTTTACTCTTTAAAAAAAAATGAATCCAGAAAGAACCACCTTTCTCCAATTTTAGTTCAAGCTGATTTCCACAATAATTTATGGAGATGGTCAAGTTCCAACAACGGTGCCAAAGGAGTCCAGACATTTTATTTTTAAGATACCGCCAACTGCAAAAAAAAACAAATCCCCTGAAATGTTGCTGGGTCTGTTATAAAAAAGGGAAAAGGACAGACACCCCTTTGCACTGTTTTTTTTTTTTCTTTTGAAAGCAGCAAATTTTAGTTAGTCAGTTTCCTTCCCCCCAAATCTCCAATTAGATTCTTTTTGCAGGAGTTAGTTTAGAGAATGCTGCTAAAGGTGCATTTGATACCTGCACATTTGGTTAAAAAAGTTTTATGGTAGTAACATATAACTAGCTGGCCAAAACCAGATGACGTGTGCATAAAAAGCAGAATTCAAAAATTACCACCATGCACGTTCTCTGAAATTTGTTTAGCACAATGGTTGGGGGAAGGATGTGAAAACACCTCATATACAATACTCTGGAATGTCTACTTTATAAAAATATAAACTTTCATGTTAACATTAACGGGGGGATGCAAAAATATGCCAAACTGAAGATAGGCCAAGCATACCTATATATCGAGTTGAAAAACTGATATGTACAAGTCTTGATTGTGGCCTTTTAGCCCCCAAACAACCCAGTAAACCTATGCATGGGTGATGTCACTGTACTCAGGAGATGTTGCTGAACACATATTGGGGTGTTGTTTGGCAGTGATACATAACAGGATCTGTTAATTCATGCCTAAAGTACAATGTATGTGTAAAAAAACACGAAGAAAATTACTACCCAAAAGTTTGCCAAAGACTGGTGGTAGAATTATTGCATGAAAAGTATTAAACTACCACCATTTAAAATACCCTGAGTTGTCTACTTTTCAAAAATATATGGTTTGATGGGGGTAAAATACATTGGCCCAAATAGGACAGGGGCGCTGGTTTACTACATGTCAAAATTCCAAGTTGAAAAATGGATATGTGCACCTGCCAAATGTGGCCTTTTAGCCCCCAAACAATCCGACAAGCCTATGCATGGGTGGTATCACTGTACTCAGGAGATGTTGCTGAACACATATTGGCGTGTTGTTTGGCAGTGACACATAACACGATTTGTTAATTCATGCCTAAAGTACAATGTGTGTGAAAAAAAACACACAAAAAATGACTACCTAAATGTTTGACAAAGTCTGGTGGTAGAATTAGTGCATGGAAAGTGTTAAAAAACCACCATTTGAAATACCCTAGGGTGTCTACTTTCCAAAAATATATGGTTTGGTGGGGGTAAAATACATTGGCCGGCCTTACAAATGTCCCAAATAGGACATGTGCGCAGGTTGACTACATGTCAAAATTCCAAGTTGAAAAATGGATATGCGCACCTGCCAAATGTGGCCTTTTAGCCCCCAAACAATCCGACAAGCCTATGCATGGGTGGTATCACTGTACTCGGGAGATATTGCTGAACATATATTAGTGTGGTTTTTTTTGGCAGCAAGACATAACAGGATCTGTAAGTTTATACCTGAATTGCATGTATGTGAAAAAAAAAAAAAAAAACTACCTATGCAAAGTTTGGCAAAGACTTGTGGTAAAATGGCTGCATAGAAAGTGTCAAAATATCCTTAGATGAATACCCTGGGTTGTCTACTTTAAAAAAAATATATACATGTGGAGTGTTTTCCAGAGATTTATGACAGATAATAGTGTTACAATGTCACTATTGTCACTATTGATACATTTTAAAAATGTTTGTTTTGAAACCGCCATATCCTACTTGTACCTATAGCCCTATAACTTGCAAAAAAAAAGCACGTAAACACTGGGTATTTTTAAACTCAGGACAAATTTTGAATCTATTTAGCTGTTTTTTTTCATTCGTTTTTGTAGATGAGTAAAAGTTTTTATTAAGTAAAAGTCAAAAAACATGTATTTTGTTTCAATTTTTCATCATATTTTTTTTAAATTAAAATACATGAGATTATATAAATAATGGTATGTAAAGAAAGCCCCTTTTGTCCTGAAAAAAACAATACATAATTTGTATGGGAACAGAAAATGAGAGAGCGGAAAATTACAGCTAAACACAAACACCAGAAAAGTGTAAAAATATTCCTGGTCGCAAATGTACAACATCGCAAAAACAGTCCAGTCCTTAAGGGGTTAATGATTTGTCAATGTATTTAATAATCAAATACAACTTTCTTGTTCACATGCAGTTCTTGTCAACTGTTTTTAGATATTTTTTGTAAAGGAACACTAGTGTTAGGGAAACAATTCTATATTTCTTATCCTGTAGTGCCCCTGTCCAAATTTGTGATCAGGTCCCCGATGCAATAAAATGTTAAAAAAATAAAAAAATAACACAATATGTGTATCTGTCTTTGTATAGTGCTCACTTTGCCGCCTACCGGGATCTAATGCGCACCGTGCATGCATTCAAACTTTCTCATTGAAAAGCATTGATTTGATGCTTTCCTAAAGAGGATTTAGCATTTTCTGCCAGAGTTTTACTTGGTTGGCGCAGCAGAAGGGCCTCTATGGGCTGTCATGCTCACAGCCAGTACAGGTGGACTTAACCCTATAAATATAGCAGTTTCACAAAAAAGTCAATATTTTATATTGTATGGTTAAAAAGACAGTGACACTGCACCCAGACCACTTCATGTAGATATCTGGGTGTGAAAATATTGTTCCTTTACGTTTTTATTTTAAATTCAAATTAATAGATTTTCTTTTTTTGTACATTTAAAAAATGTCATTCTCATAGATCTTGCCATGGTCATTCAATGGTTGCCATGGCAGCATGCTGATGTCTGAAGCACGGTTTGATCACTTAGCTGCTTCTGACTATATGAGGTGCTCCTGGAAATAGTTTGGCACCTACAGGCATCAGTGAAAGTCTGAAATATTTACATGTTTTTATAAAAGGGTAATTTGTTTTCCCGCTGCAAAGAATTGTAATAAATGTACTGTTTCAGTGTGGAATTGTAGTAAATTTTATTAACTTTTGTTTTTAATCTATTTAAAGTCCTCTCCGAACATCATAACTTCAATCTGTTTTCCTGATTAAAATGCTACATGATGTTTAGAAAATGTACATTTTCTATATTCCATAAAATAACAATTTGAAATCTTATTTCATCAATAAAATATGCAAAATGAAAGTGCTGTAAAAACTAATAAAGGAATGTCTGTCAATTGATCTTCATTTAAAAATGAGTAACTGGACATTTTTTTTTTTAACTTTATTTTTATTTGCCGTTTGATGGTTTGTACGTCATTGTAAATGTATCATCCTTTGCTGTTTCCTAATTACTCTCATTTTGTTTAACCCCTTAAGGACCAAACTTCTGTCTGGGGAGATCTGTCTCTCCCCACTTCACTGAACACACAGGTTGAGGGAGGCAGATTGGATTTCACGTGCTGGGACAGCGCGATTGGCTTCTACTTGTCTGCCTTGAACAGCCAGCGGCGACATTAACCCCCTTTAACCACGATCTGGCGTTAATTTTGGTTCATGATGGAAATTTTCCAGCATGCGTCTTTAAAGGGGTTCTATAGGCACCCGGACCACTTCAGCCAATTGGTCTGCGTGACGTATCCCAGGTCCATTAAACCTGTAATGGTAATTATTGCAGTTTTTGTTAAACTGCAATAATTGCCGTGGAGGGTTTAATTACCCCTTTCATGGCTGTGTACCACTAACCTCATTTTATAATTTTTTTATTTTTTTTATTTCAAGTTTCAGCACTAAACCTTGTCCGTCTGAGTTTTCAGTATTCTAAAGGTAGATAGTCAGGTTTTATTGTTTAATATTCTAATATTTCACATCGCTGAAGATCTATATCAAATCCTGTGCTTTGTTTGTAAAACTTGGCTGTAAACTTGTTAATTTTAAGCAATGCGACTATGATTCTTTTTTTTTCTCTGCAGAATCGGTGGGAGCTTCTGGTGCACGGCCAGTGTTCTGCCCTATACACAAACAGGAACAACTCAAACTATTTTGTGAAACATGTGATAGACTGACGTGTCGAGATTGTCAGTTACAGGAGCACAAAGAACATAGGTAATTACTCCAAGGAGAATCATCTTGTAGTTACCAAGAAACCATTCTCAAATCAGGAGAAAGGGATTTAAAGGCTTTAGAAATCCACAGTGCCTTCTTGGAAAATATTAGACCACTGAATTGAGACATAAAAAAAAAAAAACCTGTCCAAGAGAAAAACAATCTTTTCATGGTATACGCTATACATATTGAAAAAAACAAAAAACCCCATGCTAATATTTAAGTGAGCAAACCCAGACTGGTGGCTTCCATATTGTAGACATTGTTTTTATAATGCATGACAATGTTTGGATCTTTACCTTTTTTATTTCAATGGGGAGTTATGCAAGGCATACATAAAATAATTGCTATGGATAGCATGGTTATGGTTATTCATAATGTGTGAATTGCCAGGAATTCAGAGGGAACTTCAAATTGCCAAAATAGTCCAAATAACAACAACATTGACTTGGAATTTTTTTCTAATTAGACTATTATGATTAACATTATTTAATTCACCTTGATTTCAGCAATGCCAATTAGTGAATAAGCCTGAATGTAAGCTGTTTGCATTTTGTTGTCCTGTTTCAATGAAAAATGGACTACAGTACGTTTTTGAAAGTTGCATGTTTATTTACTGTAATCATAAATAACATGATAGGAAGTGTTCTTAAATCCAAAAATATAAAAAGTGTGTGTGTGTGTGTATATGTGTATGTATGTATATATATATATATATATATATATATATATATATATATATATATGTGTGTGTGTGTGTGTATCTTCATATTCGGCGGTGTTATCAGCCAGCCCAGAAACAGAGTTGGCTAATGTCAATTCTGTGCAAAATAAATAACAAAATTATTCTTTTTTTTCTTTTTAGGAGTTGGCTTTTATTACTTCCGCATTACACTAAATGAGTAGTTAGCACAAGTAATTATGTAGTTTTAGTATATTCCTTTTTGATAACACGCTTTTTCAGCAGGAGATGTTGAAATTTGTGCCCAGTCAGATGTTAATATTTGTTGTTTCCTTGCTCTAGTGTGAAGAAACCTGTTTTATCTTAACTTCTGCTTTTTACTAACAAAGCTAAACTTAAAACCCAGAGGTTAATACTTCTTTAAAACTGGTATCCCTTTACTTGACTAAGCTGCACTAGTAAAATCCAGTGACTTGCATACTAAGCAATATGTTTTATGCAAAGTAATCCTCCTCTTTCCAGTACTATCTAGACCTGTGCTGGTTCAAGCTGCTAAAGTTCACTCCTGAAAAAGTTTCAAAGATAAACAAAATTCTGTAAAGGCTAAATCTGGGTTTAGTATAGTTTGGTCCCCTTTTATGCTTAATTAATTGTGACTGTTATATTTTTATTTATTTTTTTTACTTTTTTTTTTCTTAATGCCAACAAGATACTTGTTTATACCTTAATAAATACCTTAATTAATTTTGCTTATATGCAAAAAAAGTACAAGGAATCCATTTGTACCTTAAAATGAGCCTGTTATGGATAAACTTACCTTAAATCACCCCAAATACATTGAATAAATTATATATAACAAAGATACATGATGCATTCATTTTAAAATATCAAGATATCATCTCTTTCACCCCTTAAGGACCAAACTTCTGGAATAAAAGGGAATCATGACATGTTACACATGTCATGTGTCCTTAAGGGGTTAAGAAGAGCATGAGTGGTTTGGGCCTGACAGGTCTCCTTCAATAAGGCCTTTAAGGGCTTTGCCCTCTCCCACTTTCCTCCATTTTTCCATTTGTGATATGCATACTGTACATCTTTCCATTAATAACACAGGTATTTGATTCTAATAATAGCCTCTGAAATGAGCAGCCTCCTGGACTTGGCCCAGATATCTTTGAAAATGCCTCGTGATTGGTTTCTCCAGACAATCTGATACTATTAAAATATCTTGGCAAATTGAAAGTTTTTGAGGATATAATGCAAATACGTATGTGGTTATGCTTTGTTATTCCATTTTACAGACTTTGTCATTTAGCTAATGTAATTTACTATGATGTTTGTTAAAGGGACATCATAGTCTCCGAAACAACTTTAGCTTGATGAAGCAGTTATGGTATACTGATCATGCCTCTGAGTCTCACTGCTCAATTCTCTGTCCTTTGTGAGTTAGGACGTGACTCACATTTTCTGAATAAAAAAAAAAAATGGCTTCTCTTTCCATTAGATAGTAACTTTTTTTTTATCTTCGGCCCTCTAAATTGAACTTTAATCATATTCAGGTGGCTACTGCAGGGTCTAGCAAGCTATTAACAGAGCAGGAGATAAATTCCAAATTAAACAGAATTGGCAAAAAAAGGAAGTGTAACATCAGATGAGTCTTCACAGGAGGAGTTTCGGAAGGTCGTGTTAGTCACATGCAGGGAGGTATGACTAAGACTGCATAAACAAATGGATTTAACTCCTAAATGACAAATAATTGAGCAGTGAGACCCCCTGGGCCATAATCTATACACCAAAACTGCTTAATTAAGCCAACGTTGTTTTGATGACTATAGTGTCCCATTAAGTCATTTATCAGAATTTTATTTTTTTACTAGGATCCATTCATGTGTCAGTTGAAACTAGTGCATCCCACATTTTGACTTTTGAGCAGGCTAATGCTTTAAAAAAAAATAATAAATAAATAAAGGGAGAAGACTGAAATGGAATGGTGAATTAAAATTAATATATTTGTGAACTGTCGGTCTTCAGTTTAATTGTAATGGCTTAAAAGTAGAGTTAAAAATAGTGCATTTAAAAACGAATATAAGATAAGCTGAGCTTTTCTTTGGATGGATATCATGGCAGCTTAGTTATATACTTGCCAGTAGTATAGAGAGCTGAAAAATCCTGAGTTGGCAAGTTTTTCCAACCCTTATGAAATGTCAACTTTTCTTGGCTGCATGTTTGGGTTTGTTGGCATACATTGCACAATAAAATGGTTGTGAGAGGTAACTGATTACAAAGAACTTTGTGATCATGTGATTAAAAGTGACAAATGTCCAAAGCTTGTATTTGTATTGGTTTCTCTTTACATTCTTTAAATGAAAATTTTAACAGTAATATTTGTCTATGATTTAAGGTAATATATACATATGTTTTATTAATATATACATATGTTTTATTAAAAAAAAAAAAATAACCTAGCTGACATTAGTCATCTTTATTTTTTGCAAATGTCTGCTCAATGTCTATGAGAATGTCTCTGAGAATGACAAATAATAGCACAATTGTATAGTGTGTCTGATACAGGTACTCTTGTATGCATATAAAATCCCCATTTAATTAAGAACCTAAAGCTGCCTCTTGTGGTTAAAATGTTCTTGGTAAAGGGTGACACTACACCCTCCATACATAGAATGACCATTCAGTAAAGCATGGTTGGAAACTAGTATAAGCTACTCCACAAGATAAAAATGTATTTAATTAGTCCTCAATGCAAGAGATAATGAAAGTTTGTATAAATAGATGCTGGACTCTTTTTGTTTTGCTCATCTTGGAACATACATTTCGAAAATTAACTAGTTGGATCTTATGACTAAGAGCTCAGTTTGCTTTTGCAATTTCAACTTTTGCATTCGGCTCAATTCTCTGTTGACATGCCAGTATGGTACAAACATATTTTAACCCTTAAATGGCTAATATTGTTCATGATTTTGTGAAGCACTGTCAGGTACTCTATAGCCTCATTATTGTGTCTTTCTATATTTAATGTGTGCTTAGTTAACCATCTTTGTGATCTGCATTATTTTAGTGACTGCCACCATAGATAGTTCAAGTAATCAAACATGCACTTGATACCAATTGTAATGCCATCATGATTTCTTTATTTTGAAAGATATCAATTTTTGGAGGAGGCATTTCAGAATCAAAAGGGCTCCATTGAAAACTTACTGACCAAACTCGTGGAGAAGAAGAATTATGTACATTTTGCTGCTACTCAGGTCCAAAACAGGTAATTACAAGTTGACTTTAATATCAATGTTTTATAATGTTTGGATTCTAATAGAAATATTTCATTTACGAGTGTGCATATTCTGCGCTTTGGAAGTTCAGTGATAGACTGGAAGGAAAAAAAAAAAACATTTTTCTTGCTTTAAATTGAGATTAAATCTACTACTGCATATTTTATATGGATATTCCAAAAAATTTACACAGCTTTAAATTGTCATAAAATGGTAGCATATGTAAATTGTAAAAGCATAATGCTGAAAATTGTTTCTTATTGTAGCATTTTACTTTATTTGCTGACCAGGAGCTCAATATTGTAAGTTATATGTTTGGGCGACATCCTCCACAAAAATCACATTGTGTTTTCCCCCCTTAATATATGGTTAGAAGTTGTTTAGTCCTTCCATGTTGACCTTTGTAAGTGAATTGATTCACTAAAGACTAAAAGAGCCAAGCATAGCTTGCTTACAGTGTTGTAGCCAAGTCAGTTTAGGGTTATTTTGCACATTGAAAGAGATGCATGATTAATACAAACATTAAAGCAGGCTTTGTTAGCTAATACTGTCCTCTAAAAGCTATCTGTCCAAAATAATTTTTAAAGATTGTACAATTTATAGATTGAAAAAGCAAGATGATTCCTACATATATATTTTTTATTTAATAGATTTATTTGCATGCTTGTCTTTTTTTATTTTTTTTACTTTTTTTATTTTTTATTATATTTTGTATGATTTAATCTAAGCAGCCTGGCTATAAACATAACGAAAATAGCATTAGCGAGGCACCAATATTTAAAATCCTGATATTTTTTGTGTCTTGTGTCAAGTAATATATGTTTAATTCCTTCTCGTTCCCTGCAGGATAAAAGAAGTCAATGAAACTAATAAAAGAGTGGAACAGGAAATTAAAGTGGCCATTTTTACTTTAATAAATGAAATTAATAAGAAGGGGAAATCTCTGCTTCAGCAATTGGAGGTAGAATACGTTTTCTTTGGATTTTTTTCATATCACCCTGATAAAGTCAATCACAAAAGGCATTGTTTGTCTGTCACGAACGTGGGCTATTGGCCAAGCCGAGACAGTGGGGAGAGTGTGGAAGTAAAAGGGTTAATGACACCAGACCCCTGGTTACCTGTTGCTATTCCCAGCATTAACTAAATTAACCCCTGCAATCTCTTCTACACAAACACCCTTGTACACACTTTATTGCCACTACCAAGACCTTATAACCGGGCATCTTAGGTTACCCCCACACACAGTAGAATTACAGTATCACAACCTTAATTTACTGATCAGATATATATAATTAACTCTTTTGGTAACGTGTTTATCTGAGCTTTCCTCAGAAGAGTGAGCTCATAGAATACAAAGACACAAGCTGATTAAAGGATCACTATAGGGTCAGGAACGCAAACATGTATTCCTGACCCTATAGTGTTAAAACCACCATCTTGCGCCCCTGGGCCCCTCATGCCTCCATAAATATAGCAAAATCTTACTGTATTCATGCTGTAACTCTGCATGCGGACATCATCAGAAGTGGTAGCCTCATCCAATCACAGTGCTTCCCCATAGGATTGTCTGAGACTGACAAAGAGGCAGATCAGGGGCAGAGCCAGCATGATTCAACCCCAGCCATGGCCAGTCAGCATTTCCTCATAGAGATGAATTAAATCAATGAATCTCTATGAGGAAAGTTCAGTGTCTTAATGCAGAAAAAAAAGATTCACAGTGCTGGGTACAAAAATACAGAAATAAATGACACAGATATCAAATTGCAAAACAATCCATAAAATAAAATAGGAGAAAACACAAGAAATCCTTACATAAAGTTACCCCTTATATATAATTCTTGTGGGAGATTCAGATGTTACAGGTCTCCAAGTAGTTGTTGGGGGGGAGGGGGAGAAACAACTGACTGGCTAGTCCAACTCCCACAATATATATCTTAAACTATCTGTTTTTAAGTGGGCAGACCCCTGGGCGGATCAGAGGGGTTTGGCCTGGCAGTTTATGGCCCACTCCATATTTTCTTAAATTATGTTGTCCTTTGAAGAACCCAAAGTCAGAGCATATGCACCAATACTTTTTACGATGCCCTTTGTCCAGCTCTGGGGATGGTTATCTACTAGTTTTATGGCTTAGGCCTGGTGTAACATCAACACCTACAATAAATCCAAACATGTACAGAAACAACTCATTACATATATCAAATGCCAACTGCTTTGGCATGACAGCTTCACTCCTTTATCCTTTATTTTGCTATCCATAAGTATGAATGCATACATTTGAGCATGCTCACTAATGTTACCAAGCAGTATTGAGTCCCAAGTATGCAAACGAGAGAATTAAATATGCCATTCTTCCTTTTTTTCCTGTTTAACCCAAAGGCATGTACATTGTCCTAGTGTGATCATTAGCAAATGAACAAGTCAAAATATATATTTGTTTAAAGCTTGTTACTGCCTTATCCAGACTTGCTGCAATCAAGTTTGTGTGTGTATTCTCTCTTCCAAAAGCAGTGGCATACAACAATGTCTAGTGTGCAACCTCGTGAGGATTTTCTTGTTTAATACCACAACTTAGAGGGGGAGGCTTAAAAGTAATTCCTGTTTTTTGTTTTGTTTTGTTGTTTTTCATTATATATACTTTACATTTGCTAGCATTTTGTGTAGGATAACATAAAGAAATGTCACTGTATAGAAAAGGGGTGTTTTTGTATGAAGATAAAATAACTTTCAACATTTTAAAACTTAGTAGAGTTTATCATATAGGTATGGATTAGGTTTGTATAACTTTATGCCAGTCCTTGCCAGGTTGATGTGTGTATTTTTTAAATTTTTATTTTTTTTGTCTGTTTAATGTTGACATCCCTAAATATTCACTTAAAAAAAAAATAAAAAAAAATATATATATTTATTGGGACTGTGCAACACATGACAATTCGCTCTGGCTACATTTAGTGAAATGTAATGTTGGACACCAGAAATTATCCTTTGTTTACAAAAAGAACATTTGTACAAAAGTAATATTACAATTCCAAAGTGAATGAAAAGTATGTCTAATGCATTGTTTTTTGTTATGAGAAGTAATTCAGCTTGTTATGGTTAATGTCAAATAATATACTTTATTTCTCTTTAGAGTGTTACGAAGGAGCGTCAAATGAAGCTGGTACAGCAACAAAATGACATCACAGGTCTTTCACGGCAAGTGAAGCATGTTTTGAACTTCACAAATTGGGCAATTGCAAGTGGCAGCAGCACAGCCTTACTATACAGCAAACGCCTGGTAGGTCTTGTCTTGCTTTTAAATTTGCAAGTTATGTAACTCTTTTCTCCCCTCAACAAAGCCTTGTTCAGTGTTTAAAGATATTTGATCTCTAGGGTGATGGATGGTACACTGCATGTGGGTAATTGGATTATGTATTTTTTCAGTGTACCATTTCAGATTGCATAATTTTATAAGCAGCAGCACATGCATTGAGCCATTCAATTACCGTATATACTCGAGTATAAAACGAGTTTTTCAGCACATTTTTTGTGCTGAAAACCCCCCACTCGTCTTATACTCGAGTCACTGTCTGTATTATGGCAACTTACATTGCCATAATACAGACCAGGACAGCCGGGCTCATTACAAGCCCGGCGGTCCTGTTGGGGGTTGGCAGCAAGCTGTTACCTTTCCTGCAGCTCCTGTCAGCTCCCTTCTCTCTCCTCCAGTCCGGTCAGCTCCACTGTAAGCCTGGCGAGTGCAGTGGGGTCAGAGCGTTGCCACGGGTTACCGTGGCAACGCTCCGCGCAGCACTCAGACCGCTAGACTTACAGTGGAGGAGAAGGGAGCTGACCGGAACGGAGGAGAGAGAAGGGAGCTGACAGGAGCTGCAGGAAAGGTAAGTTGCAGCTCGCTGCGAGCCCCCCTCCTACACAGCCCATCCACTGGACCACCAGGGAATGAGAGCCCCCCTCCCTGGCCAGCTAACAAGCAGGGAGGGGGGACGAAAAAAATATAAATAAATAAATAAAAATGTAAATAAAATAAAAATAAAATAATAATATATAAAAAAAATTTAAAATAATAATAATTTTAAAAAATGTATAAAAATTCCCACCCCCCCACCAAGGGTCTGCATCACACACACACACACTGCACTCATATACATACACACAAACACACACTGCACTCATATATGCACACACTGCATTCATACGCACGCACACACTGCATTCATTACATACACACGCTGTAAATAAATATTCAATTAATATAATTTTTTGGGGATATATTTTTTTAGAAATTTACCAGTAGCTGCTGCATTTCCCACCCTAGTTTTATACTCGAGTCAATAAGTTTTCCCAGTTTTTTGGGGGTAAAATTAGGGGGTGTCGATTTATACTAGAGTATATACGGTACTTTTGTGCACAGTTCTTATGGCCCTGATTTTTGTCATGTTCAATTTTAGCTATGCAAATATTTTTTAGTGTTTAATGCAAATTTCATGATTGTCACAGGGTTTCTTTTTGTTACATGTTTTATGAATGTATGTGAACAAAACGGTATGAGTTTTGTATGTACATGAATTTTCACATCTGTTTCTTTTGTTGTTTGACCAACTTAATTAATTTTTTTTTATGGCAAACATTGGGGAGACTTTTGTAGAGCTAGGGACAGGTACATTATAGCACTAGGAATACATGTGCTAGTATTCCTTTAAATTGTATAGTCCTTTTCTACTAGCGAAGCCATAGAGGTTACCAGCCACTTAAAGCCATAGTATGCTCACTAGGGGTGAATTTTTCCTTGCATGGCTAAATTTTCACTATCCATTGGCTAGTGTCAGGCATATATCTTGCTTGGCACTTTGCAGATTTTATTACTATGTAATGTGAAAGAAGCTAAAACATGCTGTATAAGTGAGGATTTCTATAGGTAATACACTTGTTAAGACCCATATTGTAGGATAACTCCTCTCTCTGACCTATGCTTTGTAGCTAAAGGTCTGTGGGGGGTTTTGTTTGCCACCTTGTTCGAAGATTCTTTTGCTTACCCTTGTTCTTTGTATTTTTGTCTGTTATACAAAAGGGAACTCTTCAACATAAAGTGCAATTCAAGAAAAGCAAATTAAGATTTCCAAGATTTCTCCAAGCTAATTTTTTTTAGTTGAGTTGCCTTTGAAATAAACAGCAACATTAACCCATGGGATGTCAGTTGAATAGTGAGAGAAAATTTGCTGAGCTCTCTTGAACTCACAACTTTTTAGTTGCCCCAGGATCATATACTATCTAAAGCTTGGTGGGTGGTCTATAATTAGACTTCATGAGCCTGTTAATCTGCTTAAGAATTCATCTGGTGTCCTTGTATCGTCACTAAACTTTATATGATGCCCTGGTTAATGGAACTATAGAGGAAATGTAAATAGAATGCTCCTATGAATTAAAGTTCTTATTACGGACATACATTCTCTATAATGTACTTGGGGAACCACTCAGGAGTTCTGTGACATTGACCTGGGTGGATCTTTAAAAAAAGGAAAGATGACAAAGGCACAGCAGGTGACAAATTATAATCACTGAGGTGATCAGGGGATGGTGAGTTGCAGGTGCATGCTAAAAAGCAAGCTTAATTTAGAGCTTAGTGCACAACAGTAGGCTTCTTTTATTAGAGCTGTGTACTGTAGTTTTGGAGAGCTGTTGCAATACACAGCTGCTGCTGTGAGATGAGTATACCTAGAACCATGTGCAGCTGCTCACCTAATGTATTTTGAATTATAAGTGCGCCAGCTGCATTTCAGTGGTGGCACTGCAGGTGATCTGCTAGTGAAGTATTGCTGTCCAGAAATATAAAAGGAAATAACGTATGTTAATATAAAAAAAAAAATCATATGTCAAATATACAAAGAATTAGAATTCACTGTGGTCATTTTTGGATGGCTGTAAAAGGCATTCATGTTACTTTTTTATTTTTTGGAACCGTTCTTTGACATCAAAATGTAATGAAATGTTTAAACCTAGGGTTGTTAAGAAATCACATATTTGAAATCTGTAAAAACCAAAAAGTAATTTCAGAATTAAGATGCCTATGTTTTTGTAGTCTTTTCAAAATTCACTTTCCCACACTGATGGTGAAATATTAGCCTTTGTAGTTTTTCTTGTGAATACTAAAAGTAATATTACATACAATATTACAAACACATACTGTGTTTTGCCACAAATGAATTTGTACATTAGATAATTAACCGATTCAATGAAACTATTGCTATCTATATACATTATTTATTATTGCAAATATACTTTATTCCCTGATAGATCCGATGTGTTTGCGGCAGTTCTATTACTTGAAGAAACATTCAAACTAGCTCTGTTAACACATTTTATTATTATTAATAATAAAAATACAATTAAACTTAGCTATATTCCAGCACTGGCACAGTCCTTTCACTGCAATTCAATCATGGTTTAGTAGAGTAATTAATCCCGATATCTTTTCTTCAGTAAGTTACGTCTCTTAGAAGCATTTTGAATATGACACATTGGACGTAAGCTGTGATCCACCAATCCAATGCTTCTTCTAAAGAAGCACTAGGTGTATTCAGCGTCCAGTATCCGCACACTTTGCATGCTGACGCTAGACTTAGGATTGTTATTGAATTGAATTTTAGCAGTCGCTTTCTGTATCTGACGGGCACTAGTAGGAATGGACATTGTGAAATGTAAACTGTGCATTACTCAGACGTAGCACTGTTTTTATTTCTATAGCTGCAGAGATTGCATCTTTGCCCCAGAATGATTTATTTTTTAATATGTATATATAATATATATATTTCCCAATAAAACAATTGATTCCAGATTTCAAAAGTTAGTGTTAGAGACTGTATTGCTCAACAAGGTAAGATAGACTATATCTGTTGCAACTTAGGGGTCACATGAATAGACTTCAGTAGTGGGGAAAGTGATGGAAACCATGTTAAAGGATAGGATTGTTGAACATCTAAAAACACATGGATTTCAAGATCAGAGACAACATGGGTTTACTTCAGGGAGATCATGCCAAACTAATCTGATTGATTTTTTTGATCGGGTAACTAAAATTATAGATCAGGGTGGTGCAGTAGACATTGCTTACCTAGATTTCAGTAAGGCTTTTGACACTGTTTCACATAGAAGGCTTATCAATAAACTGCAATCTTGTTTGGATTCCACTATTGTTGAATGGGTAAGGCGGTGGCTGAGTGACAGGCAACAGAGGGTTGTAGTTAATGGAATATATTTGAAGCTTGGACTTGTCACCAGTGGGGTACCTAAGGAATCTGTACTTGGACACATTCTCTTTAATATTTTTATTAGTGATATTGCAGAAGGTCTTGATGGTAAGGTATGTCTTTTTGCTGATGATACTAAGATATGTAACAGGGTTGATGTTCCAGGAGGGATAAGCCAAATGGCAAATGATTTAGGTAAACTAGAAAAATGGTCAGAATTGTGGCAACTGACATTTAATGTGGATAAGTGCAAGATAATGCATCTTGGACGTAAAAACCCAAAGGCAGAGTACAGAATATTTGATAGAGTCCTAACCTCAACATATGAGGAAAGGGATTTAGGGGTGATTATTTCTGATTACTTAAGGTAGGCAGCCAATGTAATAGAGCAGCAGGAAATGCTAGCAGAATGCTTGGTTGTCTAGGGAGAGGTATTAGCAGTAGAAAGAGGGAAGTTCTCATGCCATTGTACAGAACACTGGTGAGACCTCACTTGGAGTATTGTACACAGTACTGGAGACCGTATCTTCAGAAGGATATTGATACCTTAGACAGGGTTCAGAGAAGGGCTACTAAACTGGTTCATGGATTGCGGTATAAAACTTACCAGGAAAGGTTAAAGGATCTTAACATGTATAGCTTGGAGGAAAGACGAGACGGGGGGATATGATAGAAACATTTAAATACATAGAGGGAATCAACACAGTAAAGGAGGAGACTATATTTAAAAGAAGAAAAACTACCACAACAAGAGCACATAGTCTTAAATTAGAGGGACAAGGTTTAAAAATATCAGGAAATATTACTTTACTGAGAGGGTAGTGGATGCATGGAATAGCCTTCCAACTGAAGTGGTATAGGTTAACACAGTAAAGGAGTTTAAGCATGCGTGGGATAGGCATAAGGCTATCCTAACTATAAGATAAGGTCAGGGACTAATGAAAGTATTTAGAAAATTGGGCAGACTAGATGGGCCGAATGGTTCTTATCTGCCGTCACATTCTATGTTTCTATAATTTAACATGTAAATGTTTGTCCATCTCTGTATGTGTCATCTAGGAATTTTGTAATGGTATGAATGTGGGAGAGAAAAAAAATTGCAAGCAGAATTATTTTGAATGAAACCTTAAAAACAAATTGTGATCTCACCAATGTTGAAAGGCAGGGCTGTTACCTTACTATACATTTATTCTTGTATTCTTAACCAAAGGGTTGAATTTGTCTTTCAGATTACTTTTCAGTTGCGTCACATCTTAAAGGCACGATGCGATCCAGTCCCAGCTGCAAATGGAGCAATTAGGTTTCATTGTGATCCAACTTTCTGGGCAAAGAATGTAGTCAATTTAGGTAAGTCTTTGATTTATGTTTATACCTTGATGTGTATTCTGTGACACCATGGGGGTTCTATTTAAAAAAAAAACAAGCTTGGCGCCATCAATATAGCAATATATCTGTCGAAGGTCATATTTAAACGCACACAAACTTTTGTTGTGTTTTTGTTTTGTTTTGTTTTTTCTTTGCAAATTGCAATTATAAGAAAACAAAATGGTCCCATAAACATCCCTACTATAAAGAGGGCTATTGACAGTGGAATTTTCAAGCAAAAATTTGCCTCTGCCACTTGTCAATAATTGATGGCTTATCTGTTTAATATTGGATTTTCGTTATTTTGTTTTATATTTACACTATTAAGGTATGGATTTTCAGTGAATTTCCTACACAAGTATAGATTTTGTTTTTTTTGTTTTACAAACTCATTTGGAACAGATTTCCTTTAATTAGTAATATATGATGGAGGTGGAAAATATATATTTTATTATTATTGCCATTTATATAGCACCGACAGATTTACATAAAAAAATAAATAAAAAAAAATAGAATTTAATTTTTAGTCCCCCCTCCCTGCTTCTTACCTGGCCATGGAGGCTCCCCTGTACAACTCTCCCGGCCAGCGTTCCGCACGGAGCGTTGCCATGGTAATCCGTGGTAACGCTCTGACGGCCTCAGGACTCGCAAGAGTAAGACAGGGATGCTGAAAGGAGCTGCTGGGAAGGTAAGAGCTTTCTGCGGGCCATCCAGGACCGCAGGCTTGTCATGGGCCGGCGGTACTGGTATGTATTATCGGTATCTCTATAGGCGGATTTCGATATTGCCGAAAATACAGAATATCGGCCAGATCAGTATCTGCGATAATACCGATATGTCGATCCCTAGTAGGCAGGCTGTTCCATAGGAAGGCGAGCCGCCCGCGAGGAGTCCTGCAAGCGTCAGTTGGCTGTACGGGTGTGAGGAGTGGACAGGAGAAGGTCATGGGCAGAGTGGAGAGACAGAGAAGGGGCATATCTATGGATCTGTGTAGAGATATTAGAGGGGCTAGAATTGGTCAATGCTTTATAGGTATGGGTTAGCATTTTGAATTGACTTCTACAGGATACAGGAAGCCAATGTAAGGACTGACAAAGGGGTGAGGTGTGAGAGGACCGATTAGAGGGGAAAATCACTCTGGCTGCAGCATTCATTACAGACTGTAGTGAGGCAATACGTTTTTTGGGAAGACCAATTAGGAGAGGGTTACAATCATCCATGCGGGAAATTACTAGAGCCATCTTGTACTATAGATGGTACCATCTTGTGTAAGAAAGGGGTGGATGCGGGCTAAGTTTTTTTTTTTTTTTAAGATGGAATCTACAGGATTTGGTAACATGCTGGATGTAAGGCTCAAAGGTGAGGCTAGAATCAAATATGACACCAAGACCGCGTGCTTGCAAGGATGGACTGATGTGGATCCCATTGACTTGAAGGGAGAGCGAAAGAAGAGGATCAGTATTAGGAGGAGGAAAGACAAGGAGCTCAGTTTTAGAGAGATTGAGTTTTAGAAAGCCGGAGGACATCCAGTCAGAGATGGAGGAAAGGCAAGCAGTGACATGTTTCATTACGGCAGGGGAGAGGTCTGGGGAGGCGAGATATAGCTGGGTGTCATCAGCGTACAGGTGGTAGTGAAATCCAAATGAGGCAATAAGTTTGCCAAGAAAGGCAGTATAAAGAGAAAAAAGACAGAACCTTGGGGGACTCCAACCGAGGCAGGAGGAGGGGAGGAGGTATCGTTAGAAAAGGAGACACCGGATGAGCATTGGGAGAGATAGGAGGAAAACCAAGAGAAGACAGTGTCACAGAGACCGAGTGATTGAAGAGTTTGAAGGAGAGCATGATCAACGGTGTCAAAGGCAGCAGAGAGGTCAAGAAGAATTAGTATGGAGTAGTGGCCTTTGGATTTAGCTGCGATTAGGTCGTTAGTAACTTTGATAAGAGCAGTCTCAGTAAAGTGGAGAGGGCGGAAGCCAGGTTGAAGAGGGTCAAGGAGAGAGTTGGAATTGAGGAAGTGAGACATGCGGGTAAAGACATGTCTTTTCAGAAGCTTTGAGGAAAACAGGAGCAGGGATATGGGATGATAGGAGGTGGATGGGTTGAGGGATGTTTTTTTCAGGATAGGTACTACAGTAGCATGTTTAAGGTCAGCAGGGACAATGCCAGAAGAGAGAGAGCAGTTGAAGATGTGTGTTAAGGAAGGCACGAGACAATGGGAGAGAGATCTGATAAAGTGAGATGGGACAGGTTCAAGTGGTGGAGCGAGAGGAAAGGAGATGCACAGCCACCTCTTCAGTAGCCAGGGAGAAAGTCTGAAGGGTAGGAAAGGCATGATCTACATGTGGTTGAGAAAGAGAAACACAGGGTGGGGAGAATTCTTTCCTTAGCTGTTCAATCTTGTCAGTAAAGTAGCATACAAAGCTCTCGGCTGTAAGGTTAGTTTTAGGGGTGGCCCCAGCATGGTGAAAGAGAGTTAAAGGTGTCAAAGAGACGTCTAGGATTGAGGGAGCATGAACTGAGCGAGGAAAAGTATGACTGTTTGGCGAGGGCAAGGGCTGCGCTGTATGAACACTATGAATCTATAATGGAGAAAGTGACTGGGTGCGAGACTTCCTCCAGGAGCGTTCAGCACAACAGGAGCATCTTTGCAGGTAGCTTGTTGATTTAGTATGCCACAGTTGGGGGCGTGTCCTCCTCGAGGAGCATGTTTGGAGCAGGGCTGCAGCATTCAAGGCAGAGGTGAGGGTAGTGTTATATGTGGAGATGGCCAGTGAGGGACAGGAGAGGGAAGGGATGGATTGGAGTTGTGAATCAATATCCGCTGACAGCTGTTGAAGGTCAGAATTAAAGTTCCTCCTGAGTTGAGGGGGGTTAGGCTTAGGTTGTTGCATGAGGGGGTACTTGAGAGCAAATGTTAAGAGGTGGTGTTGGAGATATTAGACACTGTACATGCATAAGCGAAAATTAGGTCAAGGGTATTGCGAGTTACATGGGTGGGAGAATTAGCCCACTGCAATAGCCCAAGGGAGGAAGTAATTGAAAGTAGTTTAGAGGCTGCTGAGGTAAGGGGTGGGTTAATGGGAATATTGAATTCCCCGAGAATTAGAGATGGTATGTTAGAGGAGTGGAAGTAGGGTAACCAAGCAGCGAAGTGGTTAAGGGAGTGGGGGCGATAACTAACGGCAATGTTAGCAGAGAATTTGAATAAGTGAATCGAGTGAAATTCGAAGGAGGAGAGGGAGGGAAGGGGGAGTTTTGAAGGAGCAGTGAGGTGAAAGGAGAAACCCTACACCATCACCTTTAATGTCAGACTGTCTTGGGTTGTGTTTAAACTGTAGACCACCATAGGATAATGAGGCAGTGGTAGCTGTGTCAGAAGGAGAGAGTCAAGTTTCAGTAAGTTAAGGGAGCGGGAGAGGAATACATCCTGGATGGAAGTAAATTTAGTTATGTTGCACACAGAGCGTGCATTCCAAATGGCAGAATGCAAGGAGGGCTTAAAAAGAGTTACACGGGTTGGATATAAGATTGGAGAGGTTTCTAGGGTGGACACAAGGTAGGTGGGTAGAGGCAGGACCAGGGTTTGGAGAGACATTGCCAGCTGCCAGGAGTAGAAGTGTAGAAAGTAAGAGAAGGTGCGAGTAAGATTTAAATGTTTTGGTTCAATGTCTTTATTTTGAGTATTGACAAGGAGTTGGAGAGGAAAGGGTGGATAGGTAAGAGTATAGTGTATGGGATGTACAAAGAGAGGAGGGTAGTAAACCAGGAGCAATGAAGATGGTATCAGTAGGGACAGGTAAGCAGAAAGATAGAGATTTTAGTAATAAGAGAAGTGAGGTTGAAACAGAAAAATAGTAGAAAGAACATTATCCAGAAATGCTACGCCAGCGTAAGGCTTTAGTGCTGCAACATGTGCTGTCTTTGAGTCCTGGACAAACTTTAAATGTGTCTGTTTGGCTCTGACTGAAATAAAAATTCTGGGTTTAGATAAAAAAACCTCAATTATGGGCTGAGAGAGAGATGCAGGTATAGAAGTAAAAGAGTGCAATTAAGGGAAGAAAGCAGAGGAGAGGAAATGTGAGATTTAGAGATAAGAGGGCATGGTAGACTTCAAATATGTGACAGTAACAAGTTTTACAGAACAATCAATAATTTTGGAGCCATTTGATAAATATGTGTGTGTATATTGGGGACAAAAATCCAATTCTAAAATGATGGCTAGGTATAGAACTATTCGGTTGATGCAATATGAAAAATGAATTTGTGTTCTACATTTTTGGGCTTCAAATATTATTTTACTTATGATCATGCAGCTTCTTTTAGGTTATTTTAAATAACCACACTTGTCAGGCCTTCTGTCAGTGTTACCTTGTTGTGGATGTGTGCGGAAACAGGGCCAGGTCCTTGTGGGAAATCTTTCAAGTCTTCTGCTGTCAGCTTGCTCATTCTCTCATAGACAATGACATAATGTATTATCCCATAGACAATGACATAAGTGGCTTGGCTTACTAGCACTGATTATTCCATGAGCTTCTCCTGTGCTGTTGGTTTAACACTAACTGTTCCTCTTAAAGTCGGCTCAGCAGGGTATCTCCTAGTGTAAGTGCGAGTACTTGCGAATGATTTGATAGTGGGCTATTTTTTGATGTTGCAAAAATAATATATAGCTGGGACCACACAGGCCATATATTTACATTTAGATTCCTTTTAGAGTTGTATCTTGCAATTTGTGTTTTAGTTCTTATGTCTCTAATTTTTGTAATATTTGACAATATTGCTTCCAGTACTGTATCGATGCGGACCTAACCAGTGGTTCTGCTATCTCTTATTTTGGTTCTACTTTGGAAAAGATCTAGCCTCTTGCCCTTATTTGCTGCTTTGTTTATTGCTTGCCTAAATATTAACACACTATTAAGTAAAAAAAAAAAAATAACTGATGTGACAACCTGTATGCTATGGATCTTTCACCCCTTTTCCTGTTTTATGCACGGTTCGTATAACATAAGTTACAAAAGATGTAAAACGCCAAACAAGAACAAGAAGAGAGATCAGGTTGTGCTAGGAAATATCTCCCCAGTGCAAGATTTGAAATTTAAGAGCAAATATGCCATTTAAAGGAACACTATAGTCACCTAAATTACTAAATAAAGCAGTTTTAGTGTATAGATCATTCCCCTGCAATTTCACTGCTCAATTCACTGTGATTTAGGAGTTAAATCACTTTGTTTCTGTTTATGCAGCCCTAGCCACACCTCACCTGGCTATGAATGACAGAGCCTGCATGAAAAAAAAACTGGTTTCACTTTCAAACAGATGTAATTTACCTTAAATAATTGTATCTCGATCTCTAAATTTAACTTTAATCACATAGAGGAGGCTCTTGCAGGATCTAGTAAGCTATTAACATAGCAGGGGATAAGAAAATCTTAATTAAACAGAACTTGCAATAAAGAAAGCCTAAATAGGACTCTCTTTACAGGAAGTGTTTATGGAAGTCTGTGCAAGTCACATGCAGGGAGGTGTGACTAGGTTTCATAAACAAAGGGATTTAACTCCTAAATGGCAGAGGATTGAGCAGTGAGGCTGCAGGGGCATGTTCTATACACCAAAACTGCTTCATTAAGCTAAAGTTGTTCAGGTGACTATAGTGTCCTTTTAAAATAGATCTGCTTTATAATAATATAACTGTTTAAAAAAAGAAAACACTGTTATAGACCGCTTTTGTGCCACGTTGTGATTAGAAATACTGTCTTCATGATAGTTCTGTTGTTAATACCTTTCCATAAATATATTTATATTTTTTCTTATTTTTGTGCTCTTTATTTATACATTTTGAATAATACATTTGAATAGTAAAACATGAGTAATACACTTGCATCTGTAGTGACCTCCTTGGTTATCTGGATTCTTTAGTAAATCTTCTACAGTCAACACATTTGAATTCAATTTCATCAGTATAACTACAATGTTTAGGTTTTTTATGTACTTCTAGAGGTCTATTGCATTAACTTTGTAGGCAGTTCCTTTAATGAACACAAATGTCATTTTTTTCTGTTAAATGGACACTATAGTCACCAGAACAACTACAGCTTATTGCATTTGTACTTGGTGAGTATAATTATTCCCTTTAGGCATTTTGTTTCCAGAGAAAATGCAGTTTTTACATTACAGCCTTGGGATACCTCCACTGGCCACTCCTCAGATGGCTACAAGAGGTGCTTCCTGGGCCAGTGCTACACAGTGTGGGCAAGAGGTGGGGGCCAGTTGGCTATATGATGGTTTTAAAAGTATTGAGTCAGGAATAAATGTTTGTGTTCCTGACCCTATAGTGTTCCTTTAAGCTGTTTACATTAAAAAAAAAAAAAAAAAATCTTGGTCACACGAGCAATAATATTAAAAATAGGGTTTTGCGGGGGGCGGGATCAGACGTGCTCTGTCTGAGCTCCCGCTCCAGTGCCCGAAGTCGGTGTAAATTGGAGGCTTTACAAGACTGGAAAACCACACAGGCGACCACACCGACCCCCAGTCACTGGGGCAAACTAGTATACCGCATGAGACTCTCTGGCGCCGACAGTGACCCGACTGGGGCACGGAGCCCATTGGGGCTTGAGCCGGGATGAGACGGCCGCTCTCCCGGGTCTCCGGCCGGCGTCACGCTCCCCCCCCCCCTCTGGACCGGGGGGGGGTCATCCCGGTCTGCAAAGGCACTAGCCAGCACATCAACCCTGACCTAAACAGCCGCTGGTGAGGATTAGCCGCTGGGCGAAGGCCCAACAGCCGCTGGTGAGGATTAGCCGCTGGGCGAAGGCCCACAAGATGGCTGCCGCGCGCCGACCATGTGCGTGAGCTGCCTGTGAGATCGAGTGGATGCTTACCTAAAAGTGAGGAAGCCAACGGAGCAAATGAATGAGCACACACTGCTACCCTGCCGGGTCCTTACGAAAAAAAAAAAAAGCAAAGTTTATGGACACTGCAAATAAGACCTCACCGCACTCTAATGGAAGTGCCTGCAGTAGCACATACCACAAGACATGAAGCAGAACCTGCCCTGACAGTACTGACCACCCAAGGATTCAAGACAGAGCACAGCCAAGAGGAACCCTGGTTCATAGACCGGAAAATCTTGGGACTCACTGTGGCCTAACTCCCTGCTGTGACTCACCCGTGGCATTTGGTGCCATTTAGCTAACGTGACTCCTGCTAACACACGGCAAGACCAACACCAGCAATGTAATGGCTCTTGTTATCCTCAGTCTATGCATTACATTCTTAGGACCCTGTGGTGTTGATAGTTTATCTACTTTCCTAACAATACTTAGCAAGCGACTATCTTAACTAATTAACTTAATCTCCTGATGGCCTGACATGTCTCCTAGCACTTGTGATGTATACTAAACTTAGAAAGCTCACATCTCATATTCAGTATGCCCACCAGTTAAATATGCCTGCCTAGCCTGTTCATTAAGGTTGAATTCCCGTGCTGTCTGTGCCATTACTAATCTAGACACATGTAACCACACTACAACTACACTAGCAAAGTTACTCTAGCAATGTTAACTGTGAATTACCCTACCTTATGCTAACGTTTTCGCTGTTTAACCAATCTTGTTATACCTATATAAAAATGTGCAATTTCTCATGCCACTGTCAAACCTAAACACACCTTCAAATACGCTATTGTGGCGTATGTTGATAACATGTAACTAACTGCACAACAAAAATAAAGAATTAAAAAAAAAAAAAAAATAGGGTTTTGCAAGTGTTCATTAGGGATAGCCAGCAGGGCAATAGGTTCCTCACACAGCCGGATTTGTTTGGCTCAATATTCACAAGACATATTGTATAATGTATATTTTATTACTGCTCCTTTTCCACTAGCGTTTTTTTCGTGTTTACATGCTTTTTTTTTTTCCTGTCTTCTATTGCCTGACCACCTATTACCTTACTATTGGTACTTGTAGTATCTGTCCGTTATTAAACTACCCCTTGCAGACCTGTTAATGGTGTATTTAACATCACTTTGTGGCTGAGTAATGATTATTTTACAATCATTAACTTCCATTCTCCCCCCCCCATATGTACTACACATTTTGTTTCTTCTTCTTCTTGAGAGCAGTTGTTTATAGTCGCTGTAGCAACTAGACTTGTGCAAAATTGAATTGATTCGTCCAAGATCAGATTCATTTTAATCTACACCAGAATTAATTGATTTGTCCGGGGTTTACATTACATTACACCCTTTGTGTTGTAAAAATAAAACCAACAAGCATTCGTTCAAGAATCACTCATACACATTATGTAGACCAAAATCGAAAATAGGGGAGCAATGGATATATAGGGAGTTCCCTAGGACAACAATTCTATATTAGGCATTCTCCCATGGGTTCCATATTCTGTTGTATAACTCAAGATTATTTATATTTAGGTATACTGATTTTCTATTTGACACTAAAAGTTCACCTTATATTGAATTTCTCTCCAACAAGGGGTGTCTGAGGTCCTCTACCGTTTGGCAATGCCACTTTTCGTTGCCTTTAGTATGTAGATTAGTAGCATTTGGGAATGTTTATTTTAGGAAGATCTATGTGAAATTGGAAACTCTGCGTAGTTAAAACAAATGGGGATCTCAGCAATTTTCCAATTACTAGTTCTAATTTTCTTTTAATGGAGATAATCTTTTGCAATCCCAGCATATATGTTTATATTAACCAATATCAGAGCTGCATCTCCAGCACTTGTTTAGAATATGATGAGTATTAGGGAATTTAGCAATTGTGTAGGGCACCATAAACCATCTATGTATTTTAATAAAACTCTCAAATATGGTTATGTTGTGTATTTTTTGTAAGTCTTAATGTCCTTGCCCATTCTTCTTCCGGGAACTTTCTTGCTCCCATTTAATTATACTTTTTAATTTCTCTTTGGGTTTATATTCATAGAGGATCTTGTTAGTCCTTGAAAATAGATTTTTTTTTTCTCTCCCCTCCAATGAAAATATGATATAAAAAATACTAGTTTCTACTTTTTTACAACAAAGAATATATTGTAATACGTTACAAATTCCATTTTTAAAAGAGGCTTATTTACTAATATTTCCGGTAGTGTTAAAATTGTTACCTTTAACCCCTTAAGGACAGAGCTTCCGAAGCTTGTCTTTCACTTAATGACAACAGCATTTTTTGCTGTTTGCGTTCAACTGCAATTTGCATTTTACTAATTTATTGCACCGACACATATTATATGCCGTTTTTTAAAGGACAGAAAGGGCTTTAATGTAATATATATATATATATATATATATATATATATATATATATATATATATATATATATATATATATATATATATATATATATATATATACTTATTATAAAAAAATACAGAAACATGCAAAATAAATGTTTTTTTTTCTTATACGGTTTTTGCAATAATAATGTGTGCATAATTAGTGCAGGTTAAGGAAAGTAATTAAAAATAAATTCATTTAGTTGTTCTGATTTACAGAATATATAATGTGTCTGGGATTTTCAGTTTTTGTGGTAGTTACAGGTCACAAGGAGTAAAATAAACTTTTAATGTGAAGCGATTTTAGAATTTGGTATGTTGGTCTTGTAAGCGTAATAGCCATAAAAGAAATCAAAATTGCCACACAAAAGTATATATTTATATAAAGTAGACATCACAGGCTATTTACCTAGGGTTGTTTTGACACTTTCTACGTAGCCATTTCACCGCCAACCTTTTTTGGCACAAAAAATAAAACCACAAAAACCTACCATTTGTAAAAGTAGACACTCCAGGGTGTCTCATAAGGTGCATATTGTGCCTTAACATGCCCCCTTTTTTTCACCGATAGATGCCAAAGTATGCGGTAAATAATTTTGTGCGTTTTTTTTACATATGGATTGCATTTTTGCTGGGCATTTTGTATATTTCACATGTGCCACTAAGTTCAAACCCTCCAAATAATGCTCATGTAAGTCTTCTGAGTAAAAAGACACTCCCAATGAATGTCTTTGGCACTATATCGTGACGCTACAGTGCCATATAGGAGACCAAGCCATATCAGTTTTTATCGAACTTTGAATTTTGACGCTGGGCCTATGTGCAATTTCCAAGCACCTTAGCAGGTTTTAAATTCAAACTACCCCACAAAGGCCTACCGTTTCTTAGTAGACACCCCGGGGTATTTCAAAAGGTATATTCTAAACCTTAGTGTAGGATCATTTTTTTGTTAGTTTGTACCAAGTCTAGTTGCAATTAACATTTTTTTCTGCCTTTTTGACACACACTTGGAGATGTTACTGTATATTTTGCTATCCTTATGTGTGCTACGGCAATATAACACCTAATATGTTGCTCAGCTATGTTAACTTAGTGCAACAATATCCCCATGTGTACCTTTCTCAGGGCTATGTGGATGTTGAAGGGGCACATTGGAGACACACCAGTTCCATATTTTTCAAAAGTGGATGCTGGGCCCCAGTCTCATTTTAGCAGCTCAGGACTGCAAATTACCTCTCAAAGGCCACATATATTTTTAAGTATAAGCAGCTCATCAATTCAAATTATGAAGTGCATACTATTTGCTGTGAAAAGAGGGAATAGTTGGGGTAAACTTATAAACTTATCCGGGGGTTGTACCCAGTCATCTGCGTCCCGGGCAAAGCTGTCATGGATCCTGAAACCAAAACACAGACAGACCACAAAGAGAGAGAACACAGAGAGAGAAACTTGTAATACCGGTCCTTAGAATGGCCATGCTAAACAAGCAGAGAATTGTCAAGGTACAAGCCGAGGTCAAAGGACTAAAGAGAAAAGGAACAACGATAGGACAAGCCGAGGTCAAGGATCAGAGAAGACAGAATAAACGGAAGACAAAGCCAAGATTCGGTAACCAATCAGACAGATGACTAAAATCACATGGTCTACTTATTCGGTCTGGGTGTGAAAATTTCTAAAACAGTTGCCAATACATAGGCCGGGCTGAGAGGGGCAATCAAGGCAGTAATAGCTGGTCTCAGCTCTTACGCCCCTCTTGTAACACACCCTGGGGAGTTGGTGGACTCTTAAAGCAGAAGTGACCTTCCTCCATTCTTCTGCTAGGCTCCACTGATGGTCTCCTTGTGTGGCACTCAAGCAGCCCAGAAATGAGCTCAAACTGGAATGAAAGAAATGTGCTTTTCAGCCCAGCATTTGCCTTTTTAAAAATGACAAAGGCATTGTGGATTGCCATCTGCATCAGATATATGCTCACTTTTTTTTTTTTACCATGCCCTCGTCTTTCGCATGGTCAAATACGGCTGCATCAATTGTTCGGACAGGTCAACGCTCTCCATATGCCGATTATATTGTTGTATGCAGACTGGCACCCCTTTACATTCCTCTCTGCCACGAACTGCGACCCTCCGAGTGTTTTCACCATGAATGGTGATTAAGATGAAAACATCCTTTTTATCCCTGTACTTGAGTTCCAGCACTTCATTCTGGCAGAGAGCTGCTGTTTCCCCCCTTTTCATTTTTTTTGTTCGCTTAGAGCCTTTGGGAAACCTGTGCGACTCTTCCGAATAGTGCCACAAGCCACGGTCTCGAAGCAGTACAACATTTTTAACAGTGGGATGCTATTATAAACGTTATCGATGTATAAATAACCTTTATTACGTAGTGGCATTAAGTCACAAACAATTTTCCTACTTGTCCCTACTATATTTGGGCAACCTGGGGGATCAAGGTGGCTATCCCTTCCTTCATATACACGGAAGGTGTATACGTAGCCACTGCCATTTTCACACAGTTTATAAAATTTGATCCCATATCTTTTGGATGGGATATATTGTCTAAACCCCAGTCTTCCCTTAAACTTCATGAGGGGCTCGTCAATGGAAATGTTTTTATTGGAGGTATATATAGTGGCAAATTTACTGTTAAAGTGGGCAATTAAAGGGCGTATTTCATAAAGATCATCCTGCGGATCACCTTTTGGGGGGGCACTTGTTATTGTCACTAAAGTGCATAAATTGCAGTATGTCTTCATATCTTTCCCTCGTCATTGTCTCGGCAAAAATGGGGATATTGTAAATTGGATGTTTAGACCAATACATCCTAATTGTGGGCTTTTTAATTTGCTCCATTAACATGGTCAGTGCCCAGAATTGTTTCAATTCTGGCACACTGGTTTGGTTCCATCTCTCTTTCCTGGAGATAAGAGTCTGGATTGTATCCCAGATACTGCTTCGCATAGAGGTTATCTCCCCAAAAATCTCATCCCCCAAGAACAGCTGCACAACATCCAACGCACTATAGCCTGACAGGTTAGCCTGTATGCCAGGGTTGGCTGTAAACACTGGGATGTCTGGGGAAAAATTATTAGGGGGTACCCAATCATCTGCGCCATGTTCAGCATTAGGGGCATCAGCGATTTCCCCTGATGGTCATGGAGTATCTGAACAAGAAAGAAAAAATGAGCCTAATGAGTTTAAGTACTGGTAGATAATGCAAAAAATGGGGGGGTAACTCCTAAATGGTTAATTATAGAATAGAAAAAATGAAAAAGAAAAGAACTACCAGCAAGTGTCTTCCTAAATTAATAGTATCAGTTGTCACAAGTAGAGAAAATATAAATCTTAACTTTTAATAAGTATTTGGTAAAAGAGTTTCAATTCAAAACGTGGTCAAAAAATAAAATAATAACAAACGAAGACCGATATATTCAGTCCATACTAGTTGGTAAGTATTGCTAAAACAGTACAAAGACAACAAAAAAAAATAAGAAAATAATAATAAACTTATTTCTAATTGTTGTATCCAAATAATCAGGACTAAGTGGTGAAAAAATATATCAATTGCACAAGGAGTGCCTCTTTTAGGCAGGATCTATGTAGATCGCCTGATCACCTTAAAGTCCCTACAAGATTTTCAGAGAAAAATTACTGTGGGAGGAGAGGAAAGAGTGTAGCATGTGCCTATGGTTAGGTTTAGCAGATAAAACGAACGTGCCTTCGTGGGCACCCATTATCAAATGCCTGCTCTAACACTAGTCCCCCCCATATAGCGGCAATATAGCAAAGATGATAGAAAATAAATGAATAGTAATATTAGTGAATAATGGACTTTCACTCGGTTGCAGGATGCCCATAGAGAGATAAGATAACTCGCAAAGTATCGGCTATGCTGGTTAAGAGCATGAATATTGCTGACTAGGCGTCCTATAACCCTGAAGCGCGCTTTTCGCCCGGGTTGCTCATCAGAAGGGAACTGGAAGCCGGTGAGTGTCAGATTTAAATATGTGAAGCTTGTACCTTATTGGTCAGGGAAAGTTTCATGTTGTCCAATAGGATGAGGGGAGGTGTGTCTCACTACCCTGCGTTTTTTTTATTTTTTATAAATATCGTTTTATTGAAATGTTTGCAAGGTGAACAATTCGCAGTTAGGTTATGAGCAGTGCGAAACACGCAGGTTTCAATCGTTTAGAGTCTCATTTGAGATCTTGAGATGCGCAGATCTCTGAGGATGCAAAAGTAGTTGAGACTCGCAGGTCTCCGGGCACAATAAGTTTCTATTTACGATATTCACATAACATGTTGTAGATTAATTAATTACAGTCTGTCAGGTGCGTTAGCTATGGTCATGTGGTTTGAAATCACTCGCTCTGCGTTATGATATTATTTGTGATTATAGGTCCTATCGTTCGCTTATTCTTGCAGGTTGTAAGTGTCTTTCAGTCTTTAATGTCGTTCGTCTGTAATGGGTCTAGATTGTGAATAATGGGAGGGGTGGGGGGGGAGGGTCGGTAAGCATGTCGTGTCTTTCAGTTACCCTCTTCCCGCCTGTATCTTCTATGGCCCCGTCTCAAGATGCCGATTGGCATGTGTTTGGGGTTGCGGGGGGGTGTCCTTGTGCTTTTGTGTGTTCCAGTCTAAGGTTTGATCCCTAGGGTCAGTGTGTCTGTTAGTTCGTTTTATGAGTTCCCCTCTCAGTCTCCTCCATCATCTATATGCATTAATGTTGTAATGTTGCAGTGTTGCTGAGGTGGGTGCAGTGTGTTGTCTCCTCCCAGCGTGGCTCCCACAACCCCTGGGTCTTGTTTAGTCTGCCCCCTGGCCGTGTAGATTTCATTTGTTACTTCCCCTGCCAGTTTTAACCCTGTCTGTACTAAGCTGTATTGTGACACGTCAGTATGTAATACAATTAGAATAATAAAAATGAAGGTATTATTTAATGACTATGGCATGATATACTTATGCCGATCGACAAGTGTTACCAGATAGGTCAAATTTATTAGGTGGATTAGACTCAACAGATCTTGAACCAAGTTAATGAGTGAACCACTGGTGTAGGACCTTCTGCATTGTGGTAAGGATATGTATGCTAGACTGAGTAAAATATTGATTTGAACTAACATAAAAGTGATGCTTATAATGTTAGAAGAATTATTGTTTGCTGTTAATAGTAAAAGCAAGCAAAATCAGTGCCTGCTAGTATATCTGGTGTATTTTGAATCGCTTGTGCCAGTCGATGGATATTGTCCAATTTGGGTAAATTAAGCTAACCAAAAAATTGGTCAATATTAATAGAGGTTCACAAGTAAACCACTGGTGCAGGACTCCTGCATTGTGCTAAAGATATGTTCACTAGCCTGAGTTAGATATTGGTGGAGCTGACATAAAAGTGAGACTTATAATATTAACAAAATTATTACTAGTAAAAGTATACGGATTCAGTGCCATCTAATTATTGCTGTTGTATTTTGAATCGCATCGATAAGCTTCAATGTAGATAAAGAGAGGCAATTTTATTGTTAGATCAGTGTAGGAAATAAGACTGTAGTGTCCAACCAGTTAATCCACTGAGATATTAAACCGTGTGACAACTCATGCTCAACTAATGTATTTATAAGACGAAAAATAATATACATGAGCAGATCAAAAATAGAAGAATGTATGTGTGTATATATAGGTAAATGTATTTAAGATATAACAGAGAAAATATTCTAACATGCTAATCCTGACTAAGGGTTACTATTGTCACCAATGTGGTGCCAAAATTGTGACGGAATGGGGATTTGCCCCATTATGATTGAATTCAGAAACTAGGCCCACTAGTGAAGGACTCGTGCTACAAATTATTAGATTAGGAATTAAGGATATATCAAAAGAACGAAGACAATATGCACTGCATGTATAAATGTATATGTGCTTATAAATACATACACGCACATCTTTATGAGCATAATTGTTCAGATCCTGGAAATAGATCAGATGTACTATATCCAGCCATTGAAAGATAAATTAAGTATGGATAAAAGGGGTGAAATTAAACTCCTCATTGAGTCCATTGGGTGCTAGTGTTTTAAATTGATGTATCCATATTGATTCTTTTTTCAGTAGGGCAAGATTGAAATTGCCTTTTCTGGCGTTAAGATGGATGCGTTCCAAAATTTGGAAGGTGAGATTAGAGGGATTTGTATCGTGAAAGTTTCTCACATTGGCCACCGGTGTAGAGACATTAAGATTGGTCACAGAATTAACACGTTGTAGAACTCTTGATAGGTTTTTCCCACATATTGAAGTTTTCAGATACAGGTTATGATGTAGATGACCCTAGTTGTGCTGCAATTCACAAATTCTTTTATTGTGTGTTCCGTTTTTGTATTAGTGCATAGTACAGTTTTGGATGGCATGATATACCTGCAGGCCTAACAATGTCCACACCTGTGTAGCTTTAAAAAATGTGGATTTATTTGTTCAAATGACCACAGCAAAAATAGAACAACTTAACATCACTGAAATTCCCATGATCAACGATTTATCTGATGCTGAGAATCAGGCCTTGAAAGAATTAAGTTCTGCCAAAAACCTCATCATCAAACCTTCTGATAAGGGGGGGGAACATCGTACTTTTGGAAAAAGAAAAATATATTGACATATGTATGGCCCACTTTAATGATACATCCTGTTATCAAAAACTTCAAGGGGACCCGACCACCAAATACCTACTGGAACTTACACAACTACTTATTAAAGCTAGAGATAATGAGATAATAACCCAAGACGAATTTAAATTCCTATTGCCTAACAGCACTCCAACTGTGGCTAATTTTTGTTTGCCTAAGATACACAAGCATGCAACTAACCCACCAGGCAGACCGATCGTCTCGTGAAATAATTATCTGACAGAACAACCTGGCAAGTATTTAGAAAAAATACTCCTCCCCTTGGTTGCAGAACTCCATTTATTCAGGATACAAAACACACGTTATTAATGCTGGAGAATCTTGTGGTACCCCCCTATTCCCTCATTGCTAGTCTGAATGTTGCTGCCTTATACAACAACATCCCTCACGATATTGGCTTAAAGGACCACTCTAGGCACCCAGACCACTTCAGCTTTATGAAGTGGTCTGGGTGCCAGGTCCCTCTAGGATTAACCCTTTTTTTTATTTATAAACATAGCAGTTTCAGAGAAACTGCTATGTTTATACTGAGGGTTAATCCAGCCTCCAGAGCCTCTAGTGGCTGTCTCATTGACAGCCGCTAGAGGCGCTTGCGTGCTTCTCACTGTGAAAATCACAGTGAGAGCACGCAAGCATCCATAGGAAAGCCAGGGCACTATAGTTCCAGGAAAAGGGTGCCCTCACCCTCAGGGACCCCCTCCCGCCGGGCTCTGGAGAGAGGAAGGGGTTAAACACTTACCTTTCTCCAGCGCCGGGCGGGGAGCTGTACTCCTCCTCTCCTCCTTGCTCGCGACGTCATCGGCTGAATGCGCATGCGCGGCAGGTGCCGCGGGTGCATTCAGCCGGTCGCATAGGAAAGTTCTTTAAAGGACCACTATAGTGCCAGGAAAACATACTTGTTTTCCTGGCACTATAGTGCCCTGAGGGTGCCCCCACCCTCAGGGACCCCCTCCCGCCCGGCTCTGGAAGGGTAAAAACTTACCTTTTTCCAGTGCTGGGCGGAGAGCTCTCCTCCTCCGATCCTCCTCCGTTCCTCCTCCTGGGCTGAATGCGCACGCGCGGCAAGAGCTGCACGCGCATTCAGCCGGTCGCATAGGAAAGCATTTACAATGCTTTCCTATGGACGCTGGCGTGGTCTCACTGTGAAAATCACAGTGAGAAGCACGCAAGCGCCTCTAGCGGCTGTCAATGAGGCAGCTGCTAGAGGCTTTGGGGGAAGGCTTAACCCATTCATAAACATAGCAGTTTCTCTGAAACTGCTATGTTTATAAAAGAATGGGTTAATACTAGCTGGACCTGGCACCCAGACCACTTCATTAAGCTGAAGTGGTCTGGGTGCCTAGAGTGGTCCTTTAACAGTCACTTCCTATTTTTTTTACAAAGTCCCAAAAATTCACCGCAACACAGAGAATATTCCTTATGGAAATGTTGGAATACATCCTCACCCACAATTTCTTTGTGTTTTATGGCACATGTTACCTGCAGGCAAGGGGCACAACTATGGGTACAGCATGTGCCCCGAGCTATGCTAACCTCTACCTGGGCTGGTGGGAAACTACTTTCTTGGAAGAAACTTTACAATCAGGCTACAACAGATTTATCCTCAGTTGGCATCGCTACATAGACGATGTTTTAATGTTTTGGATGGGCTCTATCCCAACTTTTGAGGAGATGGTAGAAAAACTAAACATTAACAACATAGGCCTTAAACTCACTCATGTAATTAGTGAGAGCCAATTGGAGTTTCTTGATCTCACAATCCGTATAACAGCAGGAGGTGAGATAGAAACCGAATTATATCGTAAACCTACCTCATGTAATAACTTATTACATTGGAATAGCCATCATCCTTACAAGTTGAAAGCGGGCATTCCCTTTGGACAGTACCTAAGAGCTAAAAGGAACTGTTCCAGTGAGGAGAGCTTCCAAAGGGCAGCAAAAGCACTTAGAACACGTTTTAAGGAGCAAGGATACCCTAACAGGATCCTAAAACAAGCGTTTCAACGTGTGTCAGTCATGGACAGAGCCACCTGCCTACGAAACCAAAGAAGCCCACCCACCAAACACACTATAAGATGTATTGGGACCTATGATCGATACTGGGATCCCATACGCAAGTTAGATAAAATATCCTTGCTATTATATTTTTATTTATTTATTTTTTTAAGTTTTTCAAGAACATGAATTGTTCTAATAGTATGCGTTTTTGAATTTTGAGATTTTTAATAACGGAGTCAAACCAAAATAACCATCTGGCCTCTATATTCTTTAAAGATTGCTTTTCAATTCCTGTCCCAAGAAGCTTTATCTATTACATTATATTTCCAGGATACAAAGTGTGTAATCATGATAGCATAGTGTTTCATGAAGATGTCTGGAAATTATACTCCCCCTTCCCTTAAGTTTCGTGATAGATTTGGAGGTGTAAGGTTTTTTTATGTCCCCATACAAATTTCCCAAAAATATTATGAAATTCTTGTAGAATCTTTCTGGGTACACTCAAAGGCACTGAGCGCATTAAGTATTTGAGTTTAGAAATCATATAATCTTTGATAAGAGATTCTACCCAACCAGGAGATAAATAGTGGTTTCCATTTTGTTAAAGAGTTTTTTTATTTTTTTTATTTCTTGTAGATGGGGGGAGTAATTGTTTGGAATAATTTTAATCCATTCAAATCCTAAATTTATTCCCAAATACTTTGCTGTTTTGGAAGACCAATTAAACTGATGCATTCCCTTAAAGGAAAACTCCAGTGCCAGAAAAACAATCAGTTTTCCTGGCACTGCAGGTCCCCTCTCCCTCGCACCTCCCAATCCCCCCGGTAGCTAAAGGGGTGAAAACCCCTTCAGGTCACTTACCTGAGACCCTGGCGATGTCCCTCGGCGGTGGTTTCTTCTCGCCTCCGCTCCTCCCAGTCATCACGTCGGCCGGTGGGCGAGACTGAGTCCGCCCACCGGCTGGGGAGACCTAATGCGCATGCGCATTAGAGCTCTCCATAGGAAAGCATTGGAAATGGGGAATTGAGCGACGCTGGAGGTCCTCACACAGCGTGAGGAAGTCCAGCGACGCTCTAGCACAGGTTTTCTGTGCTATAGAGCAGAAGGTGCCTTCTAGTGGCTGTCTAGTAGAAAAAGAAAAAATGCAATCATTACACTTGCAGGGTTAAGGGTAGTGGGAGTTGGCACCCAGACTACTCCAATGGGAAGAAATGGTCTGGGTGCCTGGAGTGTCCCTTTAAGTGTGGATAAGACTGAATCAGGTAAATTGGAATAAATAGCATATGATTTGCTGATATTGATTTTATAATTAGATTGCATACTGAATTCTTTAATACATTTGAGACTGGCTGAGATTGAGTCGACTGAATTAGTAAGAGTGAAAATTGACGTCCGCGTCAATATCTCTTTTGCTCGTCTCATCAATCTTGCTCGGGTCTCTATAGAAATGACATATAGCATGGGGGCCAATGGACAACCTTTTCTAGTACCTATGCTTATTTTAAATGTACCGAACTCTAACCCCGCGCCTTGTACCTTTCGCAGAGTGTAGTGAGTATAGGCTCATTATTCTTTCCAGAATTGTACCATTGAACCCAAAAGCTTTTAGGCCCTCCGACAGGTAAGACCAGCTAACCCTGTAAAAGGCCGTTTCTGCGTCCAGAGCTACAAATAGTGAGGGGCAGGATACTCTGTTAACTTCTTGGATTAGATTCATGATTTTACGTACATTATCATTGATTACAAAGCTAGTTTAGTCTGAGTGTAACAAATTGGGTAGCACTTTTTTCACTCTCTCTGCTAGTATCTTAGAGAACTTGATATCAATATTTCTAAGATATTGGACGGTAGTTACTAAACTTGCGTCCTTTCCTGGCTTTAAACCAGGGCAGGCATAGGCAACCTTCGGCACTCCATATGTTTTAGTCTACACCTCCCATGTTGCTTTACCAGCATTAGGGGTGTAAGAGCATTATGGGGGATGTAGTCCACAACATCTGTAGTGCCGAAGGTTGCCTATCCCTGAACTAGGTGATATTAGTCTGGAGCATTTTAGTTGGAAACTCGAGTGTTTATCCATTTAAGCAGTCTACCTAATAGAGAGGAAATCAAAAGTTCAAATTTCTTGTAGAAAAGTGCTGAATACCTGACAGAACCTGTGGACTTCACCGATTTCAGATTTTTTATATTCCCTGTGATCTCTTCAGGGGTTATGGCAGTGTTCAATTCTTCAATCGCTAGCTCCCCTATTTTAGGAAGATTTAGTTTAAGAACTTCTGTGTAATCTCCACAGAGGAGTTTGAATCAGTTAAATTGTATAGGGTTTCATAGAATTCGTCAAAGGCTTTATTCATAGCCACCAGTGTTAAATGAACTCTATTTCCCTGTATTATTTTCCTGATCTGTGTTGCTTTAGAGCATTGGTCGTCAACCTGGTCCCTACCACCCACTACTGGGGGTTTCAGGATTCCAGGTGGGCGGTAGGGATTTCAGCGGCTAAAACTTTTTTTTAAAACAGGATTTCTCCTTTTGGGCGGGTGCGAGCGGCTATGTGGGCGCAAGATTTCAGTGACTGGCAGGAGGGAAGCGCTCCCTCCTGCCAGGCCACATTCTGGACCCTCCAGCATGGCATGCGGCAGTGGTAAGATCAGATGCGGCGAGGGAGCTCTAACCTCTCTGCTCCCTCGCGCAATGTTTTCTGATGCCGCGGAAGCCGGAATATGACGTCACATTCCGTCTCCCGGCATCAGTAGACAGCCCGCGAGGGAGCAGAGCAGAGAGGTTAGAGCTCCCCCGCGCCTCGGATTAGAACTCTGCCACCCGCCGAAGTGTAGCCCCACTGGACCCCAGGGACAGATCCACACCAACTCTCCAGGTAGGGAGGCTGGGTGGACATTTAATATTAAGAATGTGTTTGTCTGTAAGTGTCCTTTGTTTGTTCCTTACGAAAATCGAACCAGATTTCAAATATTTAGTCTCGCAGCATCAACCTCAAGGATCTCATTAATCACTAGTAAAGGTAATTTCAATTTACTTTATTGTTTTCTCATTAAACTTTATAAAGTTAAAAACATTATAAACATGCATAAAGTAGAAATAAAAAGATAAATGTACGTACATTTATTTATTTTTTTAAACACCCTCCTTTCTAAAAAATATTCTGCACTTGCGCGGAAACTGGTGGGCGGTAAGGAAATTTTTCCATCAAGAAAGATGCATTAGTGGGCGGTAGGTAGAAAAGGGTTGACTACCACTGTTTTAGAGCTAAATTTGACCTTGTTAAAAAAAGATTTACTCACTCTATTATCACCATAGTACCATGTCTGATTAAATTTAAGGATAATATTAGAACCCTTAAGTTCCAGTCTGTTTTTAATTTCCAACTGGAGAATCTTAATCTGAGTTGATCTATCTATAGTAGTGTTCTATTTATTAGCCCTTTGTTATATTGCCAGGGAAATGCACAGATCATTTAGTGGTTTCCCCATATTCTTCTTGATCTTTATCCCCATTTTAATTAGAAACCCTCTCATATAACTTTTTAGGGCACACCACAGAGTACCTATTGAGACTTGATTGTTGTCCTTTAGATTGATAAACTCCTTAATCTGATTTTGCAGATATTTACAGTTTTCTTCAGATTTCAGAATTTGTTCATTTAATCTCCAAGGTGCTCTATTCCCTGGAATATAATCCTCCCCTATCTCCAAGGTTATTGGAGTATGATCTGACCAGGAAATAAGATCAATTTTTGAATTTCTAAAGTAACAGATTAAGAGAGTCGATAATGAACAGGTCAATTCTTGAATAAACTTTGTGTACTTTTGAAAAAGAGGAAAAGTCCCTTTCCTGTTGAGATCTCCAAATATCAAAAATATTATGCTCCACTAGGAATTCTTGGAAGGATCTGCACATTCTTTTGTCCTCTCGTAAATGCCTTCTGAATTGTTTTATCCATTTTTGTGTCTGCCACTACATTTTTTATCTCCTGCTATTAATAGTTTCAATTTCTGAATTCTGGATACCTTTGCTAATAGTCTTTTAAAGAAAATGAGTGTAAACATTAGGAGCGTATATGTTTACCAGTGTGTAGACTGTTTCATTGATTTTACAGACCATGATCAGATACCTGCCTTCTATATCTTTTTCTTCTAAAATCATTTTGAATTTCATATGGGCTGATAGTATTATCGCCACCTGCGCGGTGGGTGGGGGCCATAAATTACAATGGTGGGGGGGGGAACATGACCTACTGCCCTCTCTCCCCTGGCTCCCACCCTTGAGCGGTAGGTAGTCATAGAAGGAGATTTGATGGAAATTAAATTTGCAATTGGAGGATAAGGGGAGCAAGCATAGATTCTTTTTAACAGGTATATTCAATATGCGTTTGTATAGTAATTTTAAAAATAAATTGGATTGTGTATAAAATAAAATCTTTAAATTAGGGTTAGTTTTAGTCCACTGGTTTGTGTTCTTCATGGTATGTAAATCATATTTTTCTTTAGGATGAGGCTTTCTTTCAAAAGGAATGAAAATATTCCACTTCTTAAACACTGACTGGCATTTTCAAGGCTTTGGATATCTTTTTATATCCTTTTCCATCTTTAGAAAGTTCCCTTACCTTGTGACGCAGGTCTTTTGACAGTTCTTTTCTGCTCCCCATGGCTCAGTATCTAGCCTGCTCAGTGCATTCACGTGAGAGTGAACAAACCCATTGACTCATTTATGCACAGACACTATTTGCAATTTAAAAAGCTACAGGTGTGAGAAATTAACCTTTAACATTGCAACTAATCAAACGTAAGGGTATGGATATAACTAAAATATTGAGGATATGCCAAAATGGTTTCTGGAAGTATATATAAATCTGGAAAAGAGCTCTAAAACCATAATGATCCAGAGAGAGGATATTAATAAAAGGTCAGGAATGTAAGGAATGAGAAAGAGGGTATAAAGGTAAATGTATTAAATCCTAAACCTGTCGCGATCAGTCACGTGACCTAAACTCTACTGGGGGCCAAAAGTGCCAAAAAGGTGGAAACAAAATGGGAAAACATAGTTCGTAATAAAAATATATAGTAGAAAAAAGGGGGTATACATGGGGGGCAAAAAATTAAATATATGGATATTTGTTTACGTGATGATACATTACATTTTGGTGGTTTTATTTTGTGTTTTTTTTCTTTTCTATTTTATAAAGCGGCAGTGTTGTTAATTTTTTTTCCTTAAATTCTTGATGTTCCTCTTACCTTTGCTTATTAGTGGAATTATTCATTACTCACCGGCATTTCAACTTTATCTGGGATAAATGCACTGGTCGTGATATATCACTACATTGTATTGTCACATACATGCGCATAATGTATGATCGTTCTGTCTTCTTTCTTCCTATTTTATTTTACAGTTTCTTCAGTAATCCTATAACCATATTTCCATCTTTCTTTCAGGTAACCTTGTTGTTGAAAATAAGCCAACGACTGGTTATACTCCTAATGTAGTTGTTGGTCAAGTTCCTCAGGGAACCAACCATGTAAATAAAGCTCCGGCACAAATCAACCTAGCACAACTCCGACTCCAGCATATGCAGCAACAGCAGCAGCAGCAGCAGGCGTATGCACAGAAACACCAGCAGCTCCAACAGATGAGAATGGCTCAACCACCTGGCCAACACCAAAGGCCATCTGCTCCTCAAGTGATGCATCAGCAGGCAAGTACAACGGAAAGGTCATGTTTGCAAATGAGGAGATAGAGACTCTTTGTGCACACAGAAACCCTATCAATGTGGTTTTTATATACTATTATTCAAAGAATAACATTACTAATTGATTTGTCTGATTGGTTAGCTTTTTTTTTTCTTTTCACTTTCATGAGATGTAAATGTTCCTTTTCTCTACTGCCGCTTAATGAGCAGTCACTTGTGCTCTCTCTGTGTGTTGCCACTAATATTGAAGGGATAAGCAATTTATTTTCTAATAAGAGTAATTGTTTACTAATGTAATATTTTGAATGCTTTCTGAAACCTTATTTTCTTAAGTTTTGGAACAAAATGACCTGTACCTTCCAAAATTCTTCTCATCAACAAAACTTAAGCAGACTTTGCCTCCCTTACCATCTATCGCAGCTTTAGTGTCAAGCTCAAGTGTGTGTAGACTGCATGCTTGCCAGTTTGTTCCTAGAACATTTGCCAAGATGCTCAGTGACATTTTGCCAGTATCAACAGCTTAGTATAATTTAAAGGTTATTCCGATTTCTATTTTTTATTTTTTTATTTTAAATTTTAACGTTTGAGATCCCTTGTGTATACGTCTCTGGTTTCCCTATCTCAATCTGTTCAGAGATTGTGAGAAAGGCTTCGTAATACTTAAGCAGCTTGTCTAATAGAAGAAATGTTTGTTTAACTTACCTATGGCAAAATACTCATTGAGTTTATGTTGTTAATTTGTCATTCTATTCGGTTGTCTGCTTCATACCCGATCAGAAAGAGAATGCCTTTTTGCTTTTCTCACTTTTCCTCCCACTCTTCCCTCTCTGCCTTTCCATCTCTTGCTCGCTCTCCCTCTCAGCTTTTCCCCTCATCCCTATCAACAGCCCCCACCATTTTATCTTACATAATTATTTACTTTTACGCATTTATAATAAGCTTGAGGTCTCTTTTTGAAGCCCCCAAGGTTAATCAGCATGCAGGCAATGCAAAGAAACAACATGAACTGCTTACCCTTCCAAGCACATCAAATGAGGATGGCACAGAATGCTGCCCAGAATGCTGCCCGTATGCCAGGCATCACACGTCACAATGGACCTCAGTACTCCATGATGCAGCCTCACCTCCAAAGACAAGTAAATGTTTTCCTGTTACTTTTGTTATTTAGTCTCTTCTGGATTGCATTTCAAAGCAAAATTTCAAAATATTGATTAGTAAATTACTATTTTCCTCTTGTATGAATCAAATTGTAAGGGCCACCCCAATAATTGCATTAGCTAGATGATTTTTAAAGGAGAGGCCACGTGGAAACTGAGGTGCTGGAGATTTCCCAACATCCAGAACAGTTTGTTAGAAAAGGAGAATCCTGCAGCAAGAGAGTCAGAAAAACTGCTTAGAATGTCCCTTCAAAGGGGAGCTCTGTGTTTGTTGACCTAACCATAATGTATGATAAATTTGATGCATTGTAGGGAAAAATACAATCATTTAATGGACCATCAAGGCACTCACATGTTGGGTGAAATGTAAAGATTAAATTAATGTGTTAAGTGGATACTGAAAAACCCTGTCTTTGGTGTGCCTAGAGAACTACTTCGGAAAACACGGTTATTAACTGAGAAATCCATAAAGTCTCTGCATGCATGTGCAGCCACAATTCATCATGGGGGAAAAAAGTAACACATAATGTAATAGAAGACCGCTTTCACGGCCACCTTCATTATATCTTGAGTCATATACAAAGTTCTTCAGCTCTCATTTTATACCTGGCACAAACTGCTTCATTTGTGAGTTAAATAAATGGCAGAAATTTTCATCCGTATAGCTGTCCGCAAAAAAAAACTGACCAGTGCACAATAAATTAAGTGTAGGTTTAGGTGATAAGCACAAAGCTTCCATTGGAGGTTCTAGTAGCACAAAGATCAACTGAGAGACTTTTTACCACTGCATAGTTTGAGCACTCACTCAAACTTTAGGTTTCCCTAATAAAGGTATGCTATTTGAAGCTGTTGTAGAATCCATGAGAATGTGTCTCTTAGGGCTTGTATAGCTATGGAAAACAGCAACTTGACTCTGTTCGTGGATTCTCAAGATTTAGATGGTGAAGTGGGATCCCTTGTCTTGAAAAGCCAGGCAGTACTCATGCTTATTTTATTATTTTGTTATTTATAGCGCCATCAGATTCTGTAGCGCTGTACAACGGGGAGCATATGCTGAAAACATTGATAGGACTACTAAAATACTGAAGGTTGAGAAAAGAAAATTACAGTAGGCTTGTCAGTGAAATAAAAAAATAAAGAAACCACTGTGGTACTTCTCAGAAGTGGCCAAGAGAGTAAAAAACAAAGTTAGCATTTAGTAATTCTAAAAAAACAAACAACAAAAAAAACTGTGAGGAAGATAGGCAGATCTACAATATTAGGCAGCAATGTTCTAAGCAAGTTATAAGAGCTTCCAAATTACACACTGAAGAGAAAATAGCAGTGTCAGTAAAAAAGGGGACAAAACACTTTTTAGATACATAAATGAGAAAAGGAAAATAAAACAAAGATTAGTTAGACTGAACAAAATTATAAACACAACACTTTTGTTTTTGCCCCCATTTTTCATTAACTGAACTGAAAGATCTAAGACTTTTTTTTTATGTACACAAAAGGCCTATTTCTCTCAAATATTTACACACTGTCTAAATCTGTGTTGGTGAGCATGTCTCCTTTGTTGAGATAATCCATCTACCTCACAGGTGTGGCATATCAAGATGCTGATTAGACGGCTTGATTATTGCACAGGTGTGCCTTAGGCTGGCCATAATAAAAGGCCTCTCTGAAATGTGCAGTTTTACTGTATTGGGGGGACTGGTAGAGGTCGGGGGGGGGAGTGGGGAGGAGGAGGAGAGCCAAAAACCAGTCAGTATCTGGTGTGACCACCATTTGCCTCACGCAGTGCAGCACATCTCCTTCACATAAAGTTGATCAGGTTGTTGATTGTGGCCTGTAGAATGTTGGTCCACTCCTCTTCAATGGCTGTGCGAAGTTGTTGTATATAGGCAGGACCTGGAACACGCTGTCGAAAAACGCCAATCCAGAGCATCCCAAACATGCTCAATGGGTGACATGTCCGGTGAGTATGCTGTCACAACGTTGACTTTAAGAAACCACTCACCCACACAACGCCATACACGCTGTCTGCCATCTGCCCTGTACAGTGAAGACCGGGATTCATCCGTGAAGAGAACACCTCTCCAAAGTGCCTGACTCCATCGAATGTGAGCATTTGCCCACTCAAGTCGGTTATGATGACGAACTACAGTCAGATTGTGACCCGATGAGGACGACGAGCATGCAGATGATTGCCAAATTCTCTGAGACGCCTTTGGTGACGGCTTATGGTAGAGAAATTAACATTCAGTTCACGGGTAACAGTTCTGGTGGACAATCCTGCAGTCAGTATGCCAATTGCACGCTCCCTCAAAACTTGCGACATGTGTGGCATTGTGCTGTGTTTAGATGGATAGATTAGATGGATTCCCTGCTCTTGTGCATTCGTCTATGTTCGGGGAAATGTCCCTGAACACAGACATGCGCCCCAGAGCATGGAATCCCTTAAACATATGTTAGGGGAAATTTCCCCGAACATAGAATAGAGGGATTCACTGCTCTGGTGCGTTCATCTATGTTTGTGGGAAATCCCTTAACTCCTCACTTATAGACCAATTCATTCTACGACCGGATCGTAGGAACGGAACCTGGTCGGTAAGTGAGGAGTGCCTGTACTGTTATACTTCGACATCACACTTGATGTTTTACATTAGGGGTAGACTGATCAACGGCTGATATTCTGGATTTTGGCAAATATTGGTTTCAGCCACTATTGATACCGATATTTCCGATAATGTGAGAGGAGACAGTGGCCCAGCACATGCATGGTCAGTGTGTCCATAAGGCAGAACACGCAACCGCATTAAGGCGCACCGGCTCTGGGGGCGTAAGAATCGAGTCACTGGCAGGGAGGAAGTGCACAGCAATCCTCCTCCAGTCACTGGGTGTAGTGTGGTCGAGTGGAGCAGTGCGGACCTTGGTACAGGAGCTTAAGTTTCCTGTACCTGGCTGGACTGAGAGAGCACTTCCTGTCTATCCAGCCGGGCACAGAAAACTGAAGCTCCTGTACCAAGGTCCACTCCTCTCGGTCACGCTACAAGAGAGGTGATGAGTCATGACAGGGAGGGGAGAGGAACACTAAGGGACAGGGAGGGGAGAGGAACATAAAATATTTTTAAAACATTAAAAAAAAAATCTGACTGGCATGTATATTTTGTGCATTTACCACTTAATTTTTATTAATTGCCAAAAAGTAAATAATCCTGTTCATTTAACAGTAGATTTGTGCAGAAATTTTCTTTTTTTTAAAAATGGTAAATATACAGAGTATCGGTGAGTTGTCTAATAGCCTGAAAGTATCGGTATCTGCTCTAAAAAATTTTTTTTTTTAAATCTGTATCTGTCGATCTCTATTTTACATGCAAATAAACTTATTTTTCTTATATTCTGGTATACAAGTACTTTGCCAGAATTTTGTAGTGATGGAATGAAAAATGTCTCTCTGATATGATAAGCTGAAATGGTAATTAAACCAACCTGTTTGCACTGTTTGAATGTGAGGTGCTTTCTGTTTCATGGAGGACCAGTAGTTAAGCTTTAAACCTGTGTCGTGGTATCAGCAGCACTGGAGAGTATATATTAACAGCTTCTCAAGCAAATAAATGTACAATTTATCTGTTTGATAATTTATATATTGTTTTGGGAGCTGTTATTAGTTCCTGTAAATGTTTATAACCATGTCACATTAAAGCTCATAGAATAGATCTTTTCAGGGAACCTACATTTTAAAGGAACATTCTAACACTATGAATTCAAACTTGTATTTCTAAGATTAGAATATTTACCTTTCTATTTAGATTCAGGGTCCCCCTAACTTTATAGTTCATTGCAGCACTAGTCTTGTCCCACCAGCTGCTCCTCCCCAGCTGAGATAGTCAGTGATGCACCAATCAGCATCACCTTATATAGATGCATTAGCTCAGTGCACATCTATGGATTGTGTTCGACGTCTTCATGCAAAGCATGGCTATTCAGTATGTTGGTTCTGCAAAAATTACATGACTAGAATAGGAAGTGGCTGACTGGTGGCCACTAGATTTGTCCCTCTGAAGAAATGTAAACACTGCATTTTCTGAAAGTATACAAGAACATTAAGGTGTAGTGGTTCTGGTGCTTTGTGTCCCTTTAAGACTCACATTCAGAATGGGGATTTATGGTTTATGATTTCTGTATATTTTGGGTTGTTTTTATACTTTTTCTTACCTCTTCAACCATTTGGTTAGTTTTGTGCTTATTTTTGTTAGATTCTTGCTGCGCTACTAATTCTATTTTAGTGAGCTAAAAAGCCGGCTGATTATTTTTCTTGCATGGAAAAATATGCGGATGGCAGGGGTGTATGCATGACCAGATATGCCATAAAATTCTTGAGCGTTAGTTCTCTATTATTTAAAGTTACCTGTGATAATGTTGCACATACTATTTTAAACATACCCTATGAATAGTATTCATGAATAACACATAGCTGTTTTTTTGAAATGACAAGCTTTCTAGAGTGCACCTTTGTGCATTCACAACAACCACCAATCTGCCTAAAATCTGCTGCTTAAATAAAAACATCAATCTACTAACACTGATTCTGATAGTGTTTTTCTAACAGCATTAGTTGCCCAATGCTCCAGCACGGAGTATCTGAAGGGAAAATGGTCTCTCCTAACTGATTAAGAAGCCAAATAGTCATTGGTACATTCGTTTTCTTGAAAATCCAATCAAGTGAAAACGAAGTAGTCAGACTCTCTTAATTTGATACCTGTGGAGTAGAACACAGAAAGCCACAGAAAATAAATAGGCAAACAGCCGAAAGTTTATACAAACGTATGAGAAACTTTTAACTGTAATCTCCCATGGTGTCAAACTCAATTCATAATATTAAAGGATCACTACTTTACTGAGAGGGTAGTGGATGCATGGAATAGTCTTCCAGCTGAAGTGGTAGGGTTAACACAGTAAAGGAGTTTAAGCATGCGTGGGATAGGCATAAGGCTATCCTAACTATAAGATAAGGCTAGAGACTAATGAAAGTATTTAGAAAATTGGGCAGACTAGATGGGCCGAATGGTTCTTATCTGCCGTCACATTCTATGTTTCTGGAACACAAACGTATTCCTGACCCTATAGTGAAAACCCACCATTTAAGTGGCTTGCCTTCCTTAGCCCCCTCAGAATGGGTTAAAACTCACCTGCTTTTCAGCTCTCCATGGGTCCGCAGGTGCTGGCTCCACTCCCTTGATGACATAATCAAAATGGCAGATTTTTAGCCAATACATTGCTTTCCCATGGGGGAGTCAATACATCCTTATTAGGAAAATTCAGCATCTCCATGCAGAGTGTAGGGACACTGAACGACAGGGCTGCTTACTGTGCAGCCGTGAGCCAGGAAGCCCCTCCAGTGGCCATTTTAGGAGTGGCCACTTGGAGGTGTCCCTAGGGGCAATGTAAACACTGCTTTTTCTCTGAAAAGGCAGTGTTTACATGAAAATGCCTCAAGCTGTAGTTGTTCTGGTGACTATAGTGTCCCTTTAAGATCAAAATGAATATACTTTAGAAAGCACTACATGCATCTAGTTATAGTTGCATTTGTAACAGAATACGAAATTGGCATATTTGCACAGTCACAGCTATTATCAATGGCAATGTACAAAATTACTCTTTCGTTGCCATTCAATTTAAATGGAAAAGAGGATTGATTAAGAAATTTAAATACCAAATAGCTAAAGTTATAATTCACAATTTTGCAAATATAACTGTTCCTCCTCTGTCACATGTATGTTCTTTTACTCCTTCAGTTGTTATATATTATTGATGGAATAATGTATCCCCAACAACTCTGTATATTACACAAAAACAGGGCATATCCTTCTCTGCTGCAAGCCAGTTTTGTAAAACGTTAAGTTGTGCAATGTGTTTTGAGCTTTGCTGGATTTATAACAATATCATTGATTGTTTTCCCCTCTCTTCCAGCAGCATTCTAACCCAGGGCATGCTGGGCCTTTTCCAGTTGTCTCCATCCACAACAATACAATAAATCCAACAAGCCCTACTACAGCGACTATGGCAAATGCAAACCGTGGTCCAACCAGTCCATCTGTTACATCAATAGAACTTATTCCATCTGTAACAAACCCAGAGAATCTTCCCTCTCTTCCTGACATCCCACCCATCCAGGTAGTATTAAGAGTATTAAGACCCTGCATTTTTCTGAAAATACAGAATATAAAACTCTCTCCTTTGCAATGTACTATTACTTATCTATTTATGTTTACCTTGTTTATCTATAAAATACTTGGATTAGAATTAATTCATATATCTATTTAAACTAGATTTGGCAAAGTGCATCACAAGTACCGCTAAAGGAAACCCACAAGTATTCCTGACCTTATAGTGCTAAACCCACCATTTAGGCAGTGTTTGCATAAAAATGCTTGCATATAATGATTATACTCACCAGAACAAATACATTAGGCTGTAGTTGTTCTGGTAACTATAGTGTCCCTTTAATCCCTATGTTCCAAGTGGAAGTGTTAATTTGCAGAAATCACTGCAGCTGTAATCACACCCTCCTGTTTCATGACGTTACTACATCAAGCTGTATTTATCCTTGTTTTTGAGAACCAAAGCAACACAGGAGTACATTGTGATGATGTGTGTATATAGATATATATATCTTTCACCATTCCTGATATTCCATTTTTAGGGAGGGAATAAACATACACACAGTTTATTGCTTAGTTACGTGTATTCCCTTGTTAATGTGAAACAATGATTAGAAGAGATGGATCTTCAATCGTATTCCTGTTATGCCACTTCAATTAATTTAATAATCTGGAATCATATACGTTTAGACTGGGTAGCAATCATATTAGGCCTGCACCCTATACAAACTTCTACTTTAAAGATTAATATTTATGTTTTTGTGTGACAAATTACACTGTACGAGACTGGTTTGTTAGGTTAGTGTTAGCCCATGCCAAGTGTTTGGTTTACTATTCTTGGTAATTTGAGGTACACCCTATCTGTAAACATTAAACCACACCTGTTAGAACCGGTATAGGTGGAAAAAATATTGCATACAGCTTTTGGAATAGGTAATGGAAGATCTTGCATCATAAAATGTGTATTAATGTTTGTGAAATATCATGTTTATTCAAAATATTTAGATGCAATGCAAGTTAATGATAATTTGAAACTTAGATTTAGTTTTGAAGTTGCACAGATATTTTGCATCAATTTTGTATACCAGTTATACTTAAAGGGATACTAAAGGCACCAAAATAGCTTTAGCTTAATGAAGCAGTTTTGCTTTATAGATCATGCCCCTGCTGTCTCACTGCTCATTTCTCTGCCATTTAGGAGTTGAATCATTTGCTAAACACTTCCTGTTAAAGAGATCTAATATTTAACCTTCCTTGATTGCACAATCTTTAATTTAGAATTTTTCTGCTCTATTAGTAGTCTGCAAAAGCCTACAAGAGCCTCCTGTGTGTGATTACAGTTTATTTTACAAAGCAGGATATAAAAGCTTCTGAAGCAAGTTTTAAATTTGATTGAAAATAAAAACATTTTTTTCATGCAGTCTGTTTCCGTCACAGCCAGAAAAGGTGTGGCTAGGGCTGCATGGTCGGAAACGAAATTTATCTAACTGCCAAATAGCAAAGAATTGAGCAGTGTGACTGCAGGGGAAATGATCTAAACACCAAAAGAGCTTAGCTAAGCTAAAGTTGTTTTGATCCCGTTAATTTTGTCAAAGCTATATAATAGTTTGATATAAGCATTTTATATGCATTTTCTGTCAGTGTTCAATACCCTTTTTTTGTCCATTACCTATACAGGTTTAACATGAATCTCTAAACACCAAAATAACTTTAACTTAAGTTGTTTGGATATATAAATCATACCCTACAGTGTTAAATTCTCTGTTCTCTGCTTTTTAAATTTTTGTTTATGTAGACCTAGCCACACCTCCCCTCATTTTGACTCACACAGCCTCACTAAATACTTCCTGAAAATGACTTATTGTATTAGCTTCCTTTATTGTGCAATGTGTTTAATTTGGAACAAGTTGTCTCCTATGTTTATAGCCTGCAAGATCCTACAGCAGCCTTCTATGTTTCATTTAAAGCACGATGGTCACGTCAAAACTAATTCAGCCACTTACATGCACCTTGTGTCAGACAGTGTTTGCTAACCAGTCTCTGTAGTTTACCATGCTCCTGTTCAGAGTGTGAAACCGGAAAGACTATAGACATGGTTGGATTTCAAACACGGTCTGATTAAAGGTGCATGTATATGGCTGAAGGATCCTGTCTTATACTAAATGTTAAGGATGAGTTTATTTTTATACATATACTTCATTTTAAATACTTAATGAAAGGAATCAATAAATAGTTTTAAAGTGACAGTTGTTAAAGAGACACTGTGCACTAAAGCAACTTAGACTTAATTGAGTGGTTTTAATATATAGATTATGCCCCTGCTTTCTCTCTGCCATTTATGATTTAAATCCCTTCATTTCTACAGCTCTAGCCACACTTCTCCAAAAAGTGACCTACAGAGCTCACCTACACATTTCCTGTAAATTAATATCTAATATTTAAACTTCCTTTATTGCACAGTCTGTTTTATTTAGAATTTCTCATCTCCTGCTCTGTTAATAGCCTTCAGGAACTTACAGTGGGTATTCAATTTCAGTTAACAGGGTTAGAGATAAAAATCTCAAAAGTAAACACGTTAGACTGTCCCATGTGATTAAAAATGAAACTTTTTTTTTTTTTTTTAAATGGAAGCTGTGCCAGTAACAGCCAGGGGAGGTGCGGCTAGGGTTGCATAAACTTAAACAAAAGTAATTTAACTCCTAAATGTCAGAGAATAAATGTCAGAGAATCGAGCAGTGAAACTGTACACCAAAACTGCTTCATGAAAGGGACACTCCTGTCACTATAACAGCTTCATCCTGGGAGCTCTCGTATGTTAAGGGATTAAGTTATGGGTGGATCCCCCTCATTCACTTGCTCCATTTTCTTAAGGGATTAAACGATTCTCAAATGGCTTAACCTCAAAGATTTCATCAGGTGTATTCTAAATCATACAATACCTTTAAGAATGGAGAGTTACTGATTGGCTAAAAGCGTCAGCTGATCTCTCTAGCACATCAGCGGTAGCACTTCACGCTCCCTGTAGCTCAAATTTACAAGACTAATGCCATCTGGCTTTCATTTAGATGACGTTGATATTGTGACCAGAGTATGCCTTTAAAGGGACACTCCAGTGCCAGGAAAACCGTTTTCCTGGCACTGCAGGTCCCCTCTCCCTCCCACCCCTCATCCCAGGTTGCTGAAGGGTTTAAAACCCCTTCAGTAACTTACCTGTATCCAGCACCGTTGTCCCTCGGCGCTGGTTCAGGGTCCGCCCACGCACCTCTCCCGCCGACGTCATCCGGCGGGGAAGACCTATTGCGCATGCGTGGCCAGCGCTGGGGGAGACCTAATGCGCATGCGCGGCAATGCCACACACGCCCATTAGACCTCCCCATAGGAGAGCATTGAAAATTGCAATATTTACAGTTGCAGGGTTAAGGGTAGTGGGAGTTGGCACCCAGACCACTCCAATGGACAGAGGTGGTCTGGGTGCCTGGAGTGTCCCTTGAAGCTAAAATTGTTTTTGGTGCTTATAGTATCCCCTAAACAGACTGGGAGATATAAACGTCTATCGTAAACACACTGTGCTGTAAAAGGTGTTTTTTTGTTTTTTTTTTTTAATCTTTTCTTTTTATGGTCACTGTGTGAATCATGGCAAGGGGTGGTTTGGCTATGGCTGCATAAGCAGTGATTTAAGTCAGAAATGGCAGAGAAATGAGCGTGGGCACTGCTTCATGAAGTTAAGGTTGTGTTGGTGTTTATCACGTTAATGATATTCTATTATAAATATTGATCCTTTTAATTGCTGGTGGTTGAGAAGCATGTAGAGGTTTAGCATCAAACCTAATTATGAAAGCAATTGCAGACAAAAAAAATTAATTAAACATTAATTTGCTATTTCTAAAAGCATGAGACAAACAAATATACACATGGATCATCTAAACGCAAAATAATGCAGTATTATGCAAGGTAGTGTGAGTAAAGTCAAAGGAAAAAAAAGTTTAGTTTTAAATCTGGAACTCTGCAGTTCATCTTCACTTCAAATGTTTCTTTCCATTGTATATTTGAAGTTTTCTCTGAGAATTCTAATTTTAATGTCCTAGAAATTATACCTGAAAACTTAAATGTAAATTAGATCAATGGACTGTGCTATAGATGAGATTTTGTCTTCACATGCTTTTGTTAGTTTTGTATTTTTTTTTCACCTCTAAGTACACTGAGCTTCAAGGGGCACGTTGTCCTATTGCTGACCTCATTTGATTATACTAAGTTTGCATCTCCCCACCATGCTTATTAAGGCAGATAAGATTATTTTACATATACTTTTTAATGACAGGAGTGTCACTTTTAAAGCCCTAGCTGAAGATCCCTTGTCCTGCATAGTCTAGTAAATTCAGTTGTCATTCTGTTGATTAAATGTTTTAAACTGAAAAGGGGACAAGTTAGAGCTTGTCTTTTCAAAATACAAAAGGGATTTTATAGCATAAGGCATTACATTATTTTGCCTTGCATCACTAGAATGGTTTTATTTGTATTTACACCTGTTTGCACTTAAATGTGTTTTTTTTTTACCCACTTACACACTTATTAAATGTAATATTTCTCCATGTTATATAATAATTTTAAAAGATTACCATCAAATGTCTATGATCTACTAAATCCTCGTTTTGCTGCTTTTAACTCTGCTGGCTGCTATATTCTTTAAGCCAAATATTAAATAGGGTCTCAATGACGTTTTTTTTTTTGTTTTGTTATAATCTTACCTTTAGTCCAGTCTGCTGCTGGCTCTGCCCCTGATCTGCCTGCTTGGCTGACATCAGAAGTGTTGCTCAATACCAATCATGGGAAAGCATTGGATTTACTGAGACTGTCAAGGAGGCAGATCAGGGGCAGAGCCATCACAAGCCAAACACCACCTTGGCCAATCAGCATCTCCTCATGTTATAAGCTACCACATTCATGGAAATGCATTGAATCTATGCATCTCTATGAGGAAAGTTCAGTGTCTCCATGCAGAGGTTGGAGAAAATTAATTGCCATGCCGCAGACTGCGCAGCACTGACCCAGGAAACACCTCTAGTAACCATCGGAGGAGTGGCCAGTGTAGGTATATCAAGGCTGTAATGTAAACACTGCATTTTCTTTGAAAAGACCGTGTTTACTGCAAAAAACCTGAAGGGAATTATTGTATTTACCAGAACAAATACAATAAGCTGTCATTGTTCTGGTGACTAGTGTCCCTTTAACTTTTTCTCCATTAAATATTCATGGCTAGCTGGTGAACTCAAAGCCACAATTTGTGACTTGCCTTTTTTGCTTATCAAGATGCCTTTTGAACTCCGTTTATGTTTGGGGTTGAAAAGAAAATAACACATTGTTAAATAGTTATATGTAAATTATATGTTGAAGTAGGCCATATTAAATCTTGTAGAATTCAGGCATTGTGCTTTTGTAAATTGCATTTGCTCCATGGGGTCTGTGTTTATACATCCCTAGTTTAAGCAACCACATACTTAGAGGTTTCTGTATTCTTTTTGGCTACAATTTAATCTGCAATTTCCCTGTAAGTTTTAAAAGAAGTAAAGATGTACCAATTGTTTGATTTTTCTCTCTTAGCTGGAAGATGCTGGATCCAGTAGTTTAGACCATTTGCTAAGTAGATATATATCAGTTGGACATCAGCTCCCACAACCAACAAGCACTATGAACCCATCCCCAGGACCCTCTTCCATGTCACCGGGGTCAACAGGTAAGAATGTATTTACTGCATGGAATACGTATACCATGTAGACAACGTGTGGCCAACCTTTTGGCTGTCCTGGGCCACATTGAACGAAGGGGAATTGCCTTGGGGCACACATCATATATATAATATAGTTAATGTATATAAGTAATAACTTTTCTTAATTTTGATATTTCAATTGTTTAGTAGATAACTCTCTTATTCATTCTTATGATGGATTGCCATATTTAAGGATATCAAATTAGGGAGCAATCTACTAAACACATTCACACGTATATACATCCACATATAGCCACATATGTACACATATACGTTCACATACAAACACACACATCACACATACATCTCACACACACACCACAGTCACACTTATTTAGTTAAGAGGTCCACCCAGCCTCCCTACTTTGCTCTGGGAGGGCTGGAGTGTATCATTTCCCTGGTGGCTAGCGGTTGCTGCTGGGCTGGGATCACTGTGCTCTTCCTGCTCAAGTCCCTTGTGCACCCAGTACTAATGCCAATGCCGAGTTGATGTCATATTCCTGCTTCAGGGCACATGAGGGAGCTGCACAGGGAGAGCACAGTAAGAAATAGATCTGTGAAAAATAGAGGAATGGAGTTAAATGAATATTGTACTAACTTTGCTTACTGTAGCACATAAAGTGGGTAAAATTTAAAAATGAACTTTAAAATTCTTACTTTCTGGGGACCAACAAAAAGTGAGATTCATGTTTTACATAAGGGATGTATGTGTAGCCTGGGTGAAGTCATAAAATAGAAGAATAACTAGCAAATATGTCATGTTGTAACAGCTACCACCTGGTAAAATGTTCATGTTAGTTATTTAGATTGGGCTAACAATCTACTGACAAGTAATGCAAAGAAACTTAAACAATGAAACCGCGATTAAATAAAAATCCTTATTTCACCTTTATGATAATAGCCCTAGTTTGTAGTACAGTGTAGTCAGCAGTATTTATCATTTGCATTGTTAGAAATGCATATATGGATCGGTTTGTTACTATCCTAAAGCCTTGAGTTACACTTCTGTCTTGCCTTAAACAAATTCAATCTTAATGGACATATTATTTGACCAAGTGCTGCTCAATATTACTTGCTTGCTGCTGTGATTGCTCTGTGTGAACTTTCAGCAGCTGGCGAATCATGTTAAACAGCAGTTGGTCAGATAACTGTGGACTTTGACCCAACATGGCTACTTCGTCAGATAAAAACGCTAATCTTCAGCTCTCTAAAAGAGAGTTGGAGAGGGGACCTGCACCCGCTATGAAACCCCTTGCAAGCCTACACAATGCCACTTGCCAGTACAAATTTAATGCCCCCCTCCCTGGCCCCAGATAAAAGACCTTTAGGGGGAGAATACATTTTATTCAAAGTATTTATTAAATATAATAGGAATTTGTATTACGCAAGATCAAACTCGTATTCAATATATCATTATACCTTTTGTGTAATGCCTGAGTAGTTGTTTTGTCTGGTGAACATCTATTTTTGCATTTTAATTGATCCAAGCTGTTATATATAGCAAGTGGTTGGAGTTGACCTGTAGTATTGTTTCCCCCCCCCCCCCAGGTATGGCCAATTCTCATACACCGGTGAGACCACCTAGTACATCAAGCACAGGGAGTAGAGGAAGGTAAGTTATTTGTATAATTCGGAAGCTAGTTAATTTAAACAGCATTAAAATCTAGTACCTCCTCATGGCATCTACTATATTAGCACAAAGCAAAGGTTGTGTGTAGTCTTTTTCCACAAGAGACACATACTTGGGTTCTTAGAAGTAAATAAGTTAGTGAAGAGCCTCTGGTCTTGCACCTACCAGCTAAACTGTAGCTTTAGCCCAGATCTTTGTTGCGGGCTGCTACTTAGGACTGTTGATACTTTGCAGGCTTAAGGGACACTGAAGGCACCCAGAACACTTCAGCTAATTGAAGTAGTCTGGGGTCTGAGACCCTTTTGCACTTTGTGCTGCAATGTAAAACATTGCAGTTCTAAGTCTGCCCTCTGTGCCACTAGAGGGCTTCCCGGAATCCAAACAGACCTCCAGTGTCAGATTTTCCCCATAGAAAAGCATTAAATAATAATTTCCTATGGGGAGGTCTAATGCACGCGCGGCCATTGCCGGCTGAGTTCGGCAAGGGAGGAGCATGGTCGGAGCCTGACCCAGCGCCGAGGGACATTGGCGCTGGATTCAGGTAAGTGGCTTGGGGCCCCGAGGCAGAGGGGGCCTAATAACCCTATAAGGCCAGGAAAACTGCTTTGATTTCCTGGTACTATAGGATCTCTTTATTCTGTCACACGCTGATCATTTTATATATAGATGTGAAGTAGTGCATATTTCAGAATTTTAGAATAAACATAGTTTAAGAAAAAGTTTAATGATATATTTTTCTTTTTTGAAAACCTAGTATGTTTTAAATTTCTTTTTAATTAAATAGCTTCTAGTATATATTATTTTTCTTTTTGGTTGACTCAAATCAAAGTATCTAGACTCTAAAGTTACCACTAATTTCATTTATGTAGTCATTTTTCAAGCCAATTTTAAAACAACCACTTTGCCCAAAGGATCACTATAGGGTCAGGAACACAAGCCTGTATTCCTGACTCTAAAGTGAAAATCCACCATGTAGGTGGCTGCCTCCACTCCCCCGAGCCACCTCAGAATAGGTTAAAACTTACCTTTTTTTCAGCTCTCCACAGGTCTGCAGGCCCTGGCCCCGCCCTCTTAGTGACATCATCAAAATTGCCGGGGGGGATGCTGAACGGCAGGGCTGCTTACTGTGCAGCCCTGAGCCAGGAAGCCCCTCCAGTTGCCATCTAAGGAGTTGCCAATTAGAGGTGTCCCTAGGGGCAATGTAAACACTGCCTTTTCTCTGAAAAAGCAGTGTTTACATAAAAGGGAGCTATTATCCTCACCAGAACAACTACATTAAGCCATAGTTGTTCTGGTGACTTTAGTGTACCTTTAAATTATTTCTGTATTCTCTATATTTGTCTATATATTACCTGTATGTATATGCTTTTGAAATGTGTATAAAGCATATTTAGTGTACATCATAGAATAAAATTGTTTTAAGCAGACTTGTGTGTAAGATAATCACTGCAAACTAGAGAGGAAATACTATTATTTTCCCTTTGTGCTTTGCAGTGGTCATGGTGCTTGGAATCTGTATGTACTTTCAGTGTTTGTCAGCTTTTTTTTTCTTTGTGCCAGTTATGGCTTTTTCCCATCCAAAAACAGTGGGTTATTAAAGCACTGTTTTTGGTTGAGTTACCCTTTGTTTAGCCCTGTTGAACCGATTTACTTAATGGTGTACTGTGAAATATCAAATGTCAAAATGCAACAAATTATGAATACTAAAACAATGATACAAAAATAATTTCATATGTTTGAATAAACTTTTAAAGGGTTACTCCAACCACCAATGACCACTGTAGTGATTTAGTGGTATGGTGGTTGAAGTCCGTATGTGCAGTGTTTCAGCTTGAAACACTTCACAGTCAGAGATATTTTTAGTTGTGTGCTGGGGGCTTGTTGCACCAAACTAATGTCTGTCTATTCTGCGCAATGCATGCTGCGGACAGACGTGAAAATCTTCTTTGCATGCCATGCACCTGCATGGAGAAAATCACAATACCCTCACTCCCACCCACATTGCTCTCCCTCCTGCCTCCCTGTATTTCTTTATTTAACCCCTTAAGGACCAAGCTTCTGGAATAAAATGGAATCATGACGTCAGACATGTCATGTGTCCTTAAGGGGTTAAACTCCTCTACCTCCCTCTGTTGGCCTGAAGCGCACGCTCTGAGGCGACGAAACGGATCACAGGATTGGTCTGCACATGGCCCCTGTAATGTTGGAAAGTAGCGCAGAAGTCCGCTATATTTCAGATCAGTAAAACTCTATTTTACAGATTTAAAGGTTGGGACCGGTAGGGCATTTTACACTGGAAATGTCCCCACCTTCTTTTATTAGGAATAGAGTAATCCTTTAATGTAGTTTTAATATTTTGGGGAAAAAATTATTTAAGTTAACCCAAAAATAATAATTTGAAAAGCTTGTCCAAAAATATTAAATCACTGTGGTGGTTTGAGTTGCTTCTACATTTTGATCATGGCCTCAGAAAAACTTAACTATGGGGAAATCTCTATTTTAAGTGTCTCTCTGTGAATGGTTAAAAAGCTGCTCATGTCTGATACAATATTATTTGTCTAGTATTTGTAATAGCATTTTGATATTTGCAGCTGCGGTTCAAGCGGCAGAGCTATTGACAGAAATGCTGCCTTTAAGTCAGACCCAGTAAAAGTTAAGCAGGAACCAGGAACGGAGGAGGAAGTATGTAGTTTCTCAGGGACTGTTAAACAAGAAAAGTCTGAAGATGGACGGCGAAGTGCATGCATGGTAAGATTTGTTGTATTATCAGGATGCACGGTTCATTTGTTGTGTTATCAGGGTTCACGGTTCACATTAACAGAGGTGTTGTGTCTGTGTTTATGTGTATATAATATATATATATATATATATATATATGCTGTGTGCTTGTAGGGGTGTATTTGTTTGAATGCGAGATACATGTAAGTGTAGTATAACTGTTTAATTTTTGGGGTATATATAAATTTGAGGGTTTTTTGTGTGTAGTGTCAAAGGGTACAAGTGTGTATGCACACACCTTTCCTATGCTGTTCTTTATCTCTTCCCTTTGCCAAGTCACCTTCCACTTTAACCATTTCACTTTCTCATCTCCCCTTCAGATTGTGCCCATTCATTCCACTTTTCTTTTTTCCTTCTATAATATCCAGGTGCTCCCCTCCTACTTGCTTATGCATGGGGGGCCACATCCATTCTGTCTAGTGGCATTAGCAGTTGTAGCAAGTTCTAAACACAGATGCTTTGTGTCTCATTCTGTAGTTACATCACTACATTACTGGCCTCTGGAAGCTGTGTTTAAAACTAAAACTAGCCGAAACACAGGTCCTTGCCTCTACACTCTACTCATTGCTGCTTTCAGCAGCTCTGGTACCTGAGCTTCCAATGCCTCTTCAAATTTTACTAAACCTTTCTTGTGGTAAGCACCTAGCTTGGACTAGTGACATTTTTGATCCATGGTATTGTTTTTGATAGCATTTTTTAATTATTGTGTTATTCCTATTTTTCATTTTGCCTCTCTGATTTTAAATATGGACAAATAAATATGCTATTGGGGATGTTGGGAAGACGCAAGATTATTTTAGTATTCTTATACTTCAGAGCAAGTGGACAATTTTCCTTGCCTAAAAAGTAAACTTGAGACCACTTAAAGGGACTCTCCAGTGCCAGGAAAACAATCCTTTTTTTTGGCACTGCAGGTCCCCTCTCCCTCCCACCACCCATCCCCGGTTGCTGAAGGGGTGAAAACTTACCTGAGACCCCCGCCGATGTCCCTCGGCGGTGATTTTCGGGTCTCCTCCGCTCCTCCCCTTCCTTGCGTCATCCGACGGGGGAGACATAATGCGCATGCGCGGCAATGCCGAGCATGCCCATTAGAGCTCTCCATAGGAAAGCATTGAAAAGCGTGAGGACATCCAGTGACGCTCTAGCACACACCTGTGCTATGAAGCAGGAAGTGCCCTCTAGTGGCTGTCTAGTAGACAGCCACTAGAGGAGGAGTTAACCCTGTAAGGTAATTATTGCAGTTTATGAAAACTGCAGTAATTACAGTTGCAGGGTTAAGGGTAGTGGGAGTTGGCACCCAGTCCACTCCAATGGACAGAAGTGGTCTGGGTGCCTGGAGTGTCCCTTTAATGACCAGAATGGGAAGCACATGTGTGTGTCTTTCTCAACATGCACATACAATGTGCTTCATCAAGCTCATGCTTACACTGTTGACTTATTTTGACCAGTTATATTTCTCAGGTTTGTTTGTTTCATCTTTACTAGTATTTTATTTTCTCTTCGGCCTGTTTAGCTTCTCATAAAAAATAAAGAACCAGTACTGCAAGTGCTTGAGTTGTGTGTTAATATATTGCTAATGTTGTCCCAACAGTTGAGCAGCCCAGAAAGCAGCCTGACTCCACCACTCACAACCAACATACATCTCGAAAGTGATCTGGAAGCCTTGGCCTCTCTGGAAAACCATGTTAAAACAGAGCCAAATAGTACAAACAGGAGCTGTGAGCAGTCCTCCCACAATAGCCTTGTGAATGGAAAATCGCCAGTCCGTAGTTCACTGCATCGGTCACCGAGAGGTGGAGGGGGAGGTGAAGGAACAAATAAAGATGATGATCCAAATGAAGACTGGTGTGCAGTGTGCCAAAATGGAGGAGATCTTTTATGTTGTGAAAAGTGCCCAAAAGTCTTTCACCTGACTTGTCATGTACCAACACTCCTTAGCTTTCCCAGGTATGGCTTATTTACTTCATTAAATGCCTTATGCTTTTTAAAGAGGTGATTGATTTTTGTAGACTAAAAAGGGAAATCAACAGATTTTCACTGATCACTGGGTTAGGTGGATTTGTAGACAGAACCTGGATCCTAACAGTCCCACCACTTGATCTATCTTGCTCATATTTGTTGTAGTGGCCGCATTTAGAAATTCTCCAAGGACATTCCAGTGTCTAAAAATTTAAAGGACGCTATAATAAGCAGAACTACAGCTTAATGTAAAGAGAAAATGTGTGCCTAGTAACCCCACTATTGTCAGTCAATCAGACGACTACTAGAGGTGTTTAATGTGCTCTGCATGGAGGCGGTGCGTGGATTGGAGCAGTGCAGCATTTTGCTGTGCATGCACAATAGCCTCCCACTGCTTTCCTATAGGGGAAAGCATTGGATTGCCTGAGAACATCAAGATCGATAATCTCCGCCACGGAGATGGGGCCAGGCTGGGCCAGCTGCGTCGAGACTGTCGCCGCATGGGGAAAGAAAGGGTGGGTAAAATTAACTTTTCAGAGGCTCTAGAATGGCCGGACACCTAAACAGCCACACAAGCACTATAGTGTCAGGAATACGTTTTTGTTCCTGACACTATAGCATTCATTTAAAGTTTTGACATTGTTAAATTTTGACTCTGTCAGGATATTCATGGTTTAGTAATTAAGTAATGTACAGTGACTTTGTTTATACTAATTTTGAAGGCTTTTAAAAAAAAAAAAAAAAAAATGTTTACTGGTTATTTTCCTAGAGCAGGGGTTGGCAACCTTCGGCACTCCAAATGTGTTGTGGTCTACACTCACATAATGCTCTTACAGTCATGCTGCTTGCAAAGTATAATGGGGGGTATAGTTCACTATGTATTGCCAAAAGTTACCTACCCCTGTCCTAAACTATGATGTTAGTATGTGACCTTCAAGAAATTGAAAAAGTGACAGTTACAATCTTTCTGTTCAAATTATAAAATAAGTTCTCACTTTTAAAAGTAGCACATCCCATAGATAACTTTCATTTACACATTTTGTCATTATTGCATACAAGTTGTATTATTGGAGGTTGCATGATGTTATAACACTACAGGGATGACAAGCAATATTATTTACAACAAAAGCATAATAGATGTTACTCCTATCATTTTTTTCCTCCCACTCCACTTTTTCTGGTTTCAGTGGTGAATGGATCTGTACGTTCTGCAGAGACTTGAACAAGCCAGAAGTCGAATATGATTGTGATAATTCTCAACACAGTAAGAAAGGGAAGACTGTTCAAGGTTTAAATCCTGTGGACCAAATGGTATGTGTACAATGACTCACTGTCCTAATTTCAAGTGATTGTGTAGGTTACAAAAAATTGACATCATGTTCAACTGAAATTCTACTTGCATTTTTGCTAGTTTACCGTGCATGTCATCCTGTTATGGCAGCACACTATTAAACCTTAAAGAGATATAGAATGGTGTTGATATCTATAAGACAGGCAAGAGATATCTTTGACTATGAACACTTATTGATCAACATAAAATATATATATATATATATATATATATATATATATATATGTCTGTAGGAAATAAGTAATAACTTTAGTAATGGAGGATTTTTTTAAGATATACTCAATTTTGTTTCTTAAAAATGTTTTATTCTGCACTGCTTTCCAAACCAATCTTCAAAAGCCAACATTACCCTAGGATTTAGTGATTAGTAAGTTAAGTAACTGAATATATGCATAAAAACTGGAGGACTTTTTGACCAGCAATATGAAATTTGGATTACAAACTGTGGCAGGGCACCCAGTTAAACTGGTTTGGAGGTTTTCTTACTTCTGATATGCTTATTCGATGCTTTGAATGCATTAGTGTTTGTGTCACATATAAGTAGTATAGATTTGTCAGTACTTTATTTTTTATTTTTTTCACTCTATACTTTTACTAGCATTTGAAATAGGTTTAGCATGGTCTTCATTATTCAGGTTTTTTTTTATCTTGTTTTTAATTTCTTTTGACCTCGTTTATCTCCTTTTAACTCTTTTCAAGTAAATGTAATTTACAAATCTGTTCATAACCAGGTTCCCTCTAGTATAGTAATACCAAATTGTAAACTATACCTTTTGCTTGCCATTTGCTAGTAAATTTATATGTTGATTTTGTATTCCTAAATGAAAAGGGTCCTTCTCAAGTGAGATGCGTATGCATCCATGCATTACCATCATACTTTTAGTGGAACTCAAAGCTAGCATAGTACATGATATGGTAAGAACTTGCACAATATTTCTATACTTTATGTTAACAATATGGATTTATTATTATACAGCACAAGCATATTCCACAGTGCTTTACAGTTAAATAGTTGGAATGTATAATGGTAAAATAATTGACAAACAATATAATGTTGACTGACACATAATATGTAGAGGTCCCTGTTCAAATGATATGTAATTTAGATTAAACATTCCTTGAAAATACATTTAGTTCTCGTCTAAATTTTTACTATGCTATTTGGGCATGTGAGGTTTTGCTTCTCAAAATTTTCTACTCTGAACAATATTTTATTTCTTTTTATTAAGAAATGTGAACGGCTTCTCCTATATCTCTACTGTCATGAGCTGAGCATAGAATTTCAAGAACCAGTACCGGCCTCGGTAAGTTGAACAGTCTTTCTGTATATTAGTGTGCACTATATCCTCTAATATAAACACACCGATGCCTTGCTTGTGAGCTTAAAAGATTTTCCTCAAATGAAACGTTCTCAAAATGATGCTTTTAATTCTACAGTCATTATTTTTAGGAAGGTTGTGTTTTGGTATTCATTATTAATGTGATATGTTTATTTGGAAAACACTGTAATTTGACAACCCTGGTTATGTTTTACCATCGAGCAGCCACCAAGCACCCAAATGCACTATATTTAGTACTCCGCATTTGCACACAACACACAGTTATCTATGATATTAGGATTACAATTTTACAAAAGTACCACACAGCTAGCTAGGCCTTGGAAGTTATTCACCACTGCAAGCCTGGAATGTCCATGGCATATTCACCAGGAGAGTATTTCTGCTCCGGAGAATCACATTTTCACTAGCTAATGGCAATTGGAAATTTAGAGCCCTACATGACAACCGTGTGTCCATAATGCTGCCATCATATATGTATAATTTATTTGTTGCTTTTTAAGGTCTGAGTGCAGCAATTGAAAGGAGTAATTTCAGTGGCACACACCAGGAAAAAAGAAAAGTGTGTATATGTGTGTTTAGCAGATACTACATCAAGCAACTAGGTCACCATTTTATTTTTAGATCATAAACGTTCATCAGGAAAGTATGTATGTGTATCTATTATTTTTAATATTAAAATTAGTAGGGTGGCTGAAAATGGTCTGTCCTCCACTTGTAACATTAAACGTGCAGATCCCCCACACTCCACTTTTAACACACGTATGCAGGACTCTCACATCCAGACTGGTTAAAAAAAACAAACCATGGAAAATGCTTGTTAGGATGTTGACGACATTGTGGAGCTGAATGTCTTTCTAATCTGCCGCCATGTTCAGAGCCTGGCAAGTGATGTATAGTTATTTAGTCAAATGAATTGTATTGGGCATATGCTCGGAGAAGGAAAGTAAAAGGAAAGAGTCATGAGATTAGACATGAGGGGTGCGATGGGCAATTAAGTATTTTATGAAAATGGGATTTGACAAAGGAAGTAATACCTGCCTTATGCTCTACACTTTGTCAAGATATATCAAGCGGAGGAAAAAGTAGTCTTTTGTTTTACAAGAAAAATCAGAATAGAAGGAAAGAACAACAGATATGGGTAGAGGAAGAGAAGAAAAATCAGTTGAAAAAAAGTTTGGGATGACAGTAGTAAAGGCATCACATATTTTTTTTTTTTCTCTTTACACTTTACTTTCTTGGTAAATATGCTGCAGTAATAATACAAGAATATCATACATATGCATAAAAACATGAAAACTATATAAGTACATAGGATATCATCTTAATATTTTAACATTTTAGAACTAAACATACCCTTTTTCAAGATTGACATGGGGGAGATAGGTAATCTGTAAGTTTTTTTGGGTTTTTATTTTTTGCATGTGTTCAGAGGTACTGTGGAAGGGCAAAAGAGTCAGATTAGGGCATGGGAAAGAGGTACCTAGAGGGGCTAGGAGGAGACAAAGAGGGGCTTTGGACGGGGCAAGAGACACAGAAACCTTAATTAAACCAATTAGATTTTAGTCATGTTGACTGAAATCTGCTGGAGATTTGCTTGACTGAAATTTTTATATATATATATATATAAAAACCTTTTTCTTCTAGTATATAGTGGCAATACAAGTAGGATACAATTTATAATTCTGGCAAGTAACCGTGTTTAAAAAATAAATAAAAAATGTTAACCTCTTACTCACCCCATAGATGCTGCTATTCTCAAAGTCACCTCAGTTCGTTCTTGTCTCACCGACGAAACATATGGGGGGGGGGGGGTAACCTTTGTTTTTTTTCCTAGGCTGGTGAGGTACATGGGTTGTTCCTTGGGGGTGTCAGTCTGATCGCTCCCTGGGCAGCGAGCAGTAGGATACTATCTGGGAACCTCAAGAGTTTACAGAGCGGGGCCTGATCTCGGAGCAGAGCAGTCGCACGTTACCACAGCTCCTGCTCCGGGTGGCGGTTTCTTGCTTATTATCGACTAAAACAAGCACCTACTGACTTGAGGCCGGACACCAGGGGACAACGCAAGCTACACATTCATGACAAACACAATGCTTTTCGGGTCAGCCTCACACACGCGACATCTGCGGCCTGCAAGCCTGGCTAGAGTGGGAGAGGCGGCCGCTCTCCCGGCGCGGCAACCAACAGGGACTCTCGAAAAAGGCACCCGCATCCCACCTACACAGACCGGCGGGGTTATCCCGGTCCACAATTTGACAAGCAAAACTCACCTAGCGACAACAGATCCCACAAGGTTCAAGATGGCAGCTGAAAATCTTGCTATGAGTGTTGAGGGGTCGGCTGCCCAAGAATGGGAAACCAAATTCCTAACTGCATTTGATGAGATCTGCCAGCGGTTCTGGAGGAGAGGGGAGGCAAGGAGTCAACGTCTGACAACACCCGCTCTCAAGGAGCAACCTCCGGACAGAACGCTGGCTCGGCGACCCACTCCCTGCACTAAGAGGCTAAGTGCACCAACCTGCAGACTCAACAAGAGGAGGTCCTACCACCGCCAGAGACCCCGAAAATCGCGCCTCACAGCGACACAACGGCGGATCCCTCCAGGGGAGACACAGGCCCCCTGCAGGACCAGGCTGGAGACGGTGATATGGGCTGGAGTATTCAATGGCCTAACGGAAAAGCCGGAAATACCCCTCCCCACAGCCTTAACAACTTGCAGCACTCACCAGAGTTGCGGGACTGTGCTTATCTCCTGGAGGGCATCGGCTAAGCTGTGCCTGAGTGACACCCGGATCATACCCTGCCCTCAGTGGGGAAAAGGGACCTGGCATACAGGATCCACATATAAGGGACGCTTTCAATGCCTTCAATACCTCAGTCATAGTTACTTTTATGTTTGGTTTCCTATTGCATATGGCTACCCATTGTTTATTAAGGCTTAGACAGTTTTGACAGACAGGCATCCTACTCTCCATAAATTCTGAAATGTGTAGCCTGTGTCTAATGCTGTGTGTAATGCCAAACTACTAGTATATTAAGTCGTTTCTTGCATTCTCGATCCATAGCCTACAATTCTGAGCGCCTCCTGGGGACTCAATCTGACAAGCACTTTGCTAGACCTTATGGTCGCTCTTTATTTTGTTTTTAGTTAATCTGAATCTAGCATGTCACACTTCTATACACCTTAGTCATGCAAATCATTAAGCATGGCATTACACCTTCTAGTCATACTGTATAGTCAGTACATAATGCTTGCTTAGATTATTTACCAAGTCTCTCAATGCCTTTAAGTAATGTTTTAATTTGGTATGAGGTTAGAAAACCAGTAGTATTAGGTTGTTGGATAAGCATATGGTGTTGGATGCCGGTAAGGTACAGTTTAATAGTATTACAGGATAGTTTAAGGTTAATGTGGCAAAAAGAGGTAAAACCCAAAATCAACTCTAATGCAAACATGTCGTGAATGTGAAACTCGGTGATACATTTTTTGAATACGTGAAAAGCCCTATCATAAGTGTCCCTAGTGTTTACTGCCATATGAGAAATGTGACGTGCGTGATCTAACAAGGTCTTTAATCCATTATCATGTCTTGGAATAGAGATGCAGGTGTCGCTCGTCTGGAAGCGTTGGGTAGTGACGAGAGGAAAGCCTGGAAACGAAACCAAGACAAGTGATCAGCAGAGGTGTTTTTGTATCCCGGGATGTGTATGCATGTTATAAAAAATTAAGTGGCTGCTACCCATGTGAGATGCCGTAGCAGTCTCATAATGACCAGTGATGCCGAACGGCCTTTATTGACAATGTGGCATGTAGCCAGGTTATCCGAGTAGCACCTGACCGTGTGGCCAGACCAATATGGTCCCCAAGCAATGGCTGCCGCCACGATTGGGTACAACTCAAATAAAGCCGAGGTGTCAGAAAATTTGGGTAGTGATTCGACTTCGGTCGGCCAAGGGCCACAAAGCCATTGATCACCCCAGATGGCGGCAAAGCATGTTGGCTGCGGCATCTGTCCATAATGTAGGTGATGTGTCGGAGGGAGGTGGTATAAACATGGTTCGCCCGTTCCAAGATGTGATAAAAACCCGCCACATGCGTAACAAGTGGGATATAAAAGATCTACCTTGGGGTATGATTCTCATGGCAAAATTGAGCGATCCAAGCAGTGATTGGAGTTCTTTCCGATTACAATGACCTTGTAACAGGTAATGTTCAATACTTGCCAGGGTACGCTCAATCTTGTCCTGAGGTAGACTGGCCTGCATGTTTGCAATAATACCTCCCTTGCCATTTAATGCCGTGTAGATGCCACAGGGAAGGATGTATGGGTAGTAGCTTAAAGGCGTTTACCACGTCGGTTTTACTCAGCCATGCTCCAGTACCTGCTTGTAGAATGGCCCCTATGGCATGGTCGATAGTGGCGTAGTGTAGTGAAAATTCTTCAGAAGGTATTAGAGAGTTTAAGCTGGTGACAGTGGAGGAGTGTGGTGCTGATAAATCAATTATAAGTCTGGGTTTGAGTGAGGTCTTCCCTGTGACCACCCCTATAGGGTTGGTTCTCCAAGACGTGAAGGGTGGGGAAAAGAATGGTCCCAACAGAAACCCTTGTTCCAACTCAGTTGAGATAAGAGTATTTATCAACTGTGGATCGTCTAATGTGGACTGTAGGTTGTCGCATTCCAGTGTACCGGAGGGTAAATGGACCAACCCGGTGTGAAATCCCTCAGTCATGCTCAAAATAATATAGTCAGTGAAATGACATGAAGGATGTGGCTGTAAAAGTGATGTCAATAAAGTGACGTTCACACACGTGTGATACGGTTTGGGGAACGCTTTATTTGGGCACATAGTTTTGGCATGGGCTCTAAAACAGTGTGAACATACATGCATCAGCCTACAGGAACTGAAACCACAATTGCCTGCATTGAAGTTATTGCATACCTGGGATTTACCCAGGAATACAATGTCCCTCCCCAGCTTGTCTTTTAATCCCTTGGTAGCTTTAGGAAAGTTAGGGATAGATTGGTTTTGTTCGATCTCAGCTGTGTTTGGGCAGAGATTTGTATGATGTGCTGTAGATGAGCATACTGCACAAGCCGGAGGCCTGAGGCCTGCAAAATGCCTGCAGAATAACTCAGTGTCCAATTTGCTCCAATTAATGCTTAAATTGAACTGAGCCAGAGCTGCAGCCACCTTTGCAGAAAAGGAACGGTGGTAATCGTAAAATGTGGTACCACCGTATTTGTGCCCCAGGTCCACCATCTTGTGCATGTATGCATCCAGCTCTGCTCTTTTCCCTGGGTATACCGAGCAGTAAACATCCCTATAAATCCCAAAACCCAGTACAAATTCAGGGATTGACAGTTTTCTGTTCAATCTCGGGTCTCTAGACCTTAGTACGACAGATATATCCCCATATGCAAAAGTCCTATTCTCTAGTACATCCTGGGAGGCTATAAGCAATGACACCAGGTTGACATCCTTGCCTTCCAGAATGTCCTTTTTAAGGTGAGATGGGACCATGTGTGAAGGATTAATATCTTCGCTAAGTGACCCTGATTCCAATGAATTACCAGTCATGTCAGCCAGAGGGTGACTGGCAGCAATTGGGTTTGTAGCGGTCTGTTTAGTACCACTTGCTTCCAATTTATCCAGCCTGTACAGTTTTTGATAAGACTCCATTGTTCTCCATGCTCCCTTTTTATACCTTTCTTATTGCTTGTAAAACTCCTCCAGCTGATACACGTTATTCCCATTTCCTTCCTGGTTGATGGTGTGTTCCAAGCCTCTTTGGATTGTATGCTGATGGATGACATGAGCGAAGTCATCATGGCATGAAATGTTGGCAATTGTGTGCCACTAGGGCCTTCCCCTGCATCAGAGTTGTCAGTGGCCGTATTCAAAAGTCTGAACAACTCGGCCTTCCTAGCAGTAGCTGAGAAAGGGATGCAGCGTCTTTTAAGTTCTACCGTGAGACGTGGGATGGTCCATGATCTGAGAGAAACAGGACTAGCAATGTCTGTTCCAGGAACAGGGGTACCAGGCCTAGTAGGAGTGCAGGGTAGCGAGAGTTCCTCGGGGATATCAGGATTATTAGACATAACTGAAAAATATAAGGTAGCTTTAATCAATCACTCTGTAATGTTTGATTTGGGTGGGTGCTGGTAAGGCTAGCTAAATACCAAGCAGCGAAACAATTATACTTGTTTCTGGTGACAGATGAGTCCCTACTAATTGCCAAGTGGCTTGAGAGGCGCTACCTATGCGTGGGCCCGAGGGAAACGTATGAGGCCACCGAACGTTGTGGCGGGGTGTTGGCCTCTCGGTGGCAGTTAAAGCATAAGATAGATTGGGAGTGACAGGTGAGGCCCTCTCTATGTGACAGGTGAGGCCCTCTCTATGTGACAGGTGAGGCCCTCTCTATGTGACAGGTGAGGCCCTCTCTATGTGACAGGTGAGGCCCTCTCTATGTGACAGGTGAGGCCCTCTCTATGTGACAGGTGAGGCCCTCTCTATGTGACAGGTGAGGCCCTCTCTATGTGACAGGTGAGGCCCTCTCTATGTGACAGGTGAGGCCCTCTCTATGTGACAGGTGAGGCCCTCTCTATGTGACAGGTGAGGCCCTCTGTATGTGACAGGTGAGGCCCTCTGTATGTGACAGGTGAGGCCCTCTGTATGTGACAGGTGAGGCCCTCTGTATGTGACAGGTGAGGCCCTCTGTATGTGACAGGTGAGGCCCTCTGTATGTGACAGGTGAGGCCCTCTGTATGTGACAGGTGAGGCCCTCTGTATGTGACAGGTGAGGCCCTCTGTATGTGACAGGTGAGGCCCTCTGTATGTGACAGGTGAGGCCCTCTGTATGTGACAGGTGAGGCCCTCTCTATGTGACAGGTGAGGCCCTCTCTATGTGACAGGTGAGGCCCTCTCTATGTGACAGGTGAGGCCCTCTCTATGTGACAGGTGAGGCCCTCTCTATGTGACAGGTGAGGCCCTCTCTATGTGACAGGTGAGGCCCTCTGTATGTGACAGGTGAGGCCCTCTGTATGTGACAGGTGAGGCCCTCTGTATGTGACAGGTGAGGCCCTCTGTATGTGACAGGTGAGGCCCTCTGTATGTGACAGGTGAGGCCCTCTGTATGTGACAGGTGAGGCCCTCTGTATGTGACAGGTGAGGCCCTCTGTATGTGACAATGCGAGACGGCTAGCTATGATTTGGCCCCAGGGGCGTATTCCTCAGAGTATGAGGAAAGGGGTGTTGGTCTCGCGGGACCACTAGCCTATGGATTAATACCAGAAACTTTACCTAGTTGGGTGATATAACCTAGGACAAGTACCCCTCAGAACATGGTAGAGAAGAAAAATGGGATCTGGCGTAGTACCTGATATGTGAGTCAGGTTGCGCTGTCGAGGTAGAAGTAACCAGTGACTTTAAGAGTCTCGTGATGATTACCTGTTGGACATGAGATTTGATATATGAACGTGTGATCAAACATAGTGGTATGGCCAGATCGTGGGCCCTAAAAACAAGGAACCTACCCGACACTGCAGAGGGTAGGTTTAACGACAATGATGACGGTTTTCGTGCTTGTAAAAGCTACCGTTTGATGGAAAATAACCTAAAAGAGTAAAATACATGCTTAACTAATGTAATGTGTATCATTGGACTTCATAAAAACATAATTTAAACATCAACCAACCTATAAGAAAATTGATACCAGTGACAGAATTCACAATTCCCAGAAGGAACCACTGAGATGACTCTGGGGGGGAAACAAATTCAGGAAATCAGGACCCATCATCCTTGTTACAACATTCCTATTTAATAAATAGATTTTACAAGTGACTGCAATAACGTTTGTAACCAGTAGGGGCGAAATCCCCATGGAGTACCGGCTGAATGCGTGCTTAATACGTGAGTTAGTGTAGTTGCCGAAAGAACTATGTAGAGTGTAGCAACAAACGAATAGATACACCATAATTTACATTCGCAAAACCAACCGATTGATGTTATGCATATTTAACCGAATGATATCGTTCGTTAGTTTGAACGGTGAACATGCGAATAGCTGAGGGAATTATTTAAGACGAATGCCATAATGATAAAATAAAACAAACCGAATGCAGATTTGAATCGAACGGGGCTCCGCCGTGTGAAGCAGGGGAATTGCAGCGGTTGCTTTACGGCGGGCCTGTCTTGCGGTTTCGTGAAGAAGAGGTAACGAGCGAGCTGTGCGGACGCCGGCAACGGTAAGGAGAGCCAGGGAAGCCCGGACCAGGAGACCACGAGGGAACAGGTACGGAAAAATCCAAGATGGCGGTCTGAACTGGAAGTAACGTTTCAGACTCGCCAGACCAGCAACGGTAAGGTGGGAGTGGATTGGCAGCCCTTTTAAAGGTGAACCAAGCCCCTCCCACAACTCCAGGCCAAGCCTTCAAATATATATACTTCTTTTACTAAAGTATAAGTGGATCTACACTATATTCTGTATCTATTTTACTCTGAGACAACGAGAGGAAAAGGGGGGAAATATGTCACCACCATAGCTACTACACCAACGATGGTGAGTGGTCGCCCAAAACGGACCAACAAGCAATACATACCAGAGCTAGGTTATATAGCTCTGGAAAGTGTTAATGTTAAATTGTCAATTCACGCACTTTTAACTGTTTTAAAAGATTTCACACTATTGCACTTTATTTTCATTTATAGGGATGTAAGCTTGATTGACGTCATGGAATGTTTTTGACACCAAGTATATAGCGCTCCACTATTCTTTCTAAATTTGTCACGTTGTGTGTTTGTGGGAGAATTACACATTTAGTGCTGCAGCTGCTATTTTTATGAAGAAAATTATACTAGCATATTTGCACAGAAAGTTACTCACAATCACTTGAGTAGATTACACACATCTTTTGCTATTTGTAACACATTTATTAAAGAGGTTGCAGCTAATTTGCAGGAAGGTGGAGACTACCTTAAAAAAATAAAAATAAATGGAATGTTTTACCCATACATTCTTCTTCTGAAATTGATGCAGCTGGAGTGGAAAAACATTGAGATAAAGGAAACTAATTTCCAAACATTTTACACAAATATTCAAACTGCTGGACAATGAGAAATGGGAAGGTCTACCTAAGGTGGACTTTCAGTTGGGTCAACTCTTAAAAAAAAGACTACTATCCCTAGTATTGAAGTAACAGGTCTCAAAGACCCAATGGATAAACGGAAAGGGACATCCTGCAGAAGAGCTTTTCAAATGGCAGGTTTTCTGTGAAACTCCACTATGGTTGGGGTATTAGTTGCCAGAGCACAGGTTTATGGCTATAATCAATGGAAGATTCTATTTTGGAAGTATTAGAAAAAGACTTAGCCCATCTGCATAAGAGCATCAAATTGACAAATTAATTATGATTGATATGTCTGAGGAAGTACTTAAGCAGTCTGCTTGTGATATGGATTTGTCATCAGTTGCTAGAAGTACTTTATGGCTTAGGTCATGGACAGCAGATGCAGCATGTAAATAAGCATTGTGCGAATTACCTTTCGAAATAAGTACATTTTTTTGGTACTTGTTTAGATGAGCTCTAAAGCAAATGTCTGAAACCAATAAAGCTCTGCCTCAAGACAAATATCTATGGAATAGGAGATTTCCATCTCTTTCAATATCATGACCGATCTCGCAATTTTCGTAGGCAAAACAGACACACGAAGTTCAGTGACAGACAAGATAAGTTGTCATTTGATGCCACTAAAGTGGGAGGAAAACTGCAGTGGTTCAAGCATGCATGGAAACATACAAAAACAAATCCATGGATTTCAAGCACAATAGCAGATGAATATAAAATAAAGTTTTTGGAAAGACTTAAGCCAAAATTCCTGGTTTCTTCCTATCCATTTCTGTTAAAAACAGACGCGCTTCTATTAGCTTCCCTGATTCTTTTAAGAAAAGAGTTATTGAGAAGGTCCAAAGGCAATGCGAGTTCCAAAACAAGAATTTTCATTTTATTCTGTACGAGATCTAAAGAGGGTGAACAGTTGCATTCAGTACCAAAGGCTTTGTGTAGACCATTCTTTCTTTCACCCACATGTTACAAAAAGATGATTAAGCGGCAACTCTGTATTTGAAAGATGCCTGTTTACATGTGCCCATGGCAGTTATCTCAAGAAGATATTAGAGATTTGCAATAAAGTCAGGGAGGAAAATCCTGCATTTCCAATTCAGGTCACTGCTTTTCAGCCTGGCTTAAACGCCAAGAGTTTTTACAATGATTCTAATTCTGTTAGTGCCTGCTCCGAGGGTGTTTTGTCCTGTATATAGACGATTGGTTCCTCTGGTTGAGTCAACTACAGATCAACATTCAAACCCAGAGCACTGGGAGAAGTCTAAACCTTCTCCTACTACAAAGATTCAGTTTGTGGGTATTTTAGTGGATTCAAAATCATTTTCCCTGCATCTGACTGCATAGAAGATCAAGAGATTCAAGAAATAAATAGCTTTTCTTCAGACAGAGCCAACATGTTCCATCAGGGAGGCTACAAGTACTCACTCCCTCCATTCTGGCAGTAAAGTGGGCAACAGCAGAGATATGAGACCTCTTCAATGGGAAATTTTGAGGAATTGGTCAAAAAAAATCTTGATGCAGAATTCTGTCTTGCCACTAAAGTTCAGAACCAGCTAAAGTGGCGGAAGGACTCAAGGTTTCTGTCCCTAGAGTTATCTTTCCGACCCAGGTAATGGCTCATTATTACAAGAGAAGCCTCAAAGTACGTCTGGGTTGCGCATCTGCATACACTTCTCTGACAAGGCATTTGGTCTACGGAGGAGGCAGCAAAATCTTCCTTATACAGAGAAATTAAACCCTTTTAAAAATGTTGGCACTTGAGCTGTGGATTACAAAAGAAGCTGATAGGATTATATCCGACAACATCGCCCAATAGTGACATTCCTATATAGACAAAGAGGATCAAAGGTCATAACTCTGCATCCATCACAACTCTGAATCCATCACAACACATATCAAGGGACTGGATAACGTCCTAGCAGAGTATTTGAGCAGCGCCTAATGGAAACAACCAAAATGGTCTCTACACCCAATAGGTATTTGTGAAACTAGTAAGGATATTTGGTCTGCTAGATATAGATCTCATGGCAACAAGTAAGAACAGGAAGGTTGCAGTATTCTCATCCCTTTACAGACAAGATTTCCCTCAGTTCTTAGATGGCCTATCACTAAGATGGCACTTCAGGATGGCATACATGCTACCTCCCATTGATCCGCTATCACAGATACTTCAGAAGATAAGAACAGACAGAACTATTATTTTGGCCATCATCTTGGCATCTCTGCAACTAGCAACATCAGACATTATTTGTGCTGTTCAGATTGAACTCCTGGCTACTGCAAGGCTTGTACTTTAGGAACACATGACTTCATTCCACTAGGAGGTCTACAATCCAAGATTTATGCGAATATGAAAGAAATTTCGGGCTTGGTGTAGGAATCATGACTGCTTGAATATAGATTTTGCTATTACATTTTTCTGCAAGATGATTTTGCTGCTGGACTTAGTGTTTCAACACGTTAAATTTCAGCACTCTCAGGTAGTCATGATTAGATTTAAAAAAAAAAAAATTTAAAAAGCTTTTCTCGCAAGTCCTTCTTGCCTACTTGGGATTTATCAATTGTGCTCAAAGCTTTCAAAACGACTTTTCTGGTGATGATTACATCTGCCAGGAGAGTAGGTGAGATTTATGCACTTTCCTACTCCGAAGATTATACCAGTTTTCGCCATAAAAAAGTGGTTTTGCACCCAAAACAGTCATTTCTACCTAAAGTTTTTCAAAGACCAATTTTATTCAGCCAATCATTCCTTAATTTTGCCTGTCTCCTTCCTCACCGAAGGAAGAAAAATGTCACCTTCTGGATGTCAAACTAGCTCTGGAAATTTATTTTCACCACTCCAACTGCCTTCAGGTCTTCAGATTACCTGTCTTTGAATTTTCATGTAACATATCCAGGAAAAAAAGACATCTAAACACCCTATTGCCAGATGGCTGACAGATACCATTAAAGGACCACTATAGTGCCCTGAGGGTGCCCCCACCCTCAGGGCCCCCTCCCGCCGGTCTCTAGGGAGTGGAAGGGGTTAAATTGACCTATTTTTCCAGCGCTGGGTGGGGGGCTCTTTTCCTCCTCGTTGGCTGAATGCGCAGCACGAGCCGCGTGCACATTCTGCCAGTCCATAGGAAAGCATTCTCAATGCTTTCCTATGGACGCTGGCATCTTCTCACTGTGAAAATCAGAGTGAGAAGCGCGCAAGCGCCTCTAGCGGCTGTCAATGAGACAGCCACTAGAGGCTGGATTAACCCTATTATAAACATAGCAGTTTCTGTGAAACTGCTATGTTTATAGAAGAAAGGGTTAATCCTAGCTGGACCTGGCACCCAGACCACTTCATTGAGCTGAAGTGGTCTGGGTGCCTATAGTGGTCCTTTAACCCCTTAAGGACACATGACGTGTGACATGTCGTGATTCCCTTTTATTCCAGAAGTTTGGTCCTTAAGGGGTTAAGTTGGCATATAAGGTCAGAGGTCTCATATTGCCTCTTTGAAGACTCACTCCACCAGAGTGATGAATTTTTGGTCTGAAAAGGCTGCAGCATCTCGAGAAGATATTTGAAAAGCAACAACATGGTAATTCTTTAATACTATTATCAAGCACTATAGGCTAAACACCATATCTATATTACGCAGAAGCTGCTTTCGGGTATAAAATTGTCTCCAGGCTGTCGTCTTGTAAATCACCCATTTTTAAATCATTTTGATTTTTATATATATAAAAACGTCCGTGCTGAACATTGTGCAGCACTGACCCAAAAAGCACCTCTAGTGGTTGTCTGAGTTACTGCCATTGGTAGTGTCCCTATGCAGCAATGTAAACACTGCATTTTCTCTAAAAAGGCAGTGTTTACATTAAATAGCCCTTAGGGGAATGCTATAGACACCAGAACAACTACCTTAAGCTGTAGTTGTTATGGTGACTATTGTCCCTTTTATGAAAAAATCATCCTAAATCAACCATCATATTTTTTTAAATAAGATTAAAAAAAAAATTAAATTATGCTTGATCAGTTTTCAAAATCTTCTTGGAGATTTATGTTCTCATTCAGTTTGGTGAATGAGATAAGCACTTCTTTACAGTTATCTTGCTTTTAAAAAAAAAAAAGTGCGAGATTTCAATTTTGATGACATGGTGTGGGTGCACTTAGTCTTTTTTTTTTTTCTTCAAACAATATTATTGAAAATCTTTTTTATTTTTTTTAATTACTTTTTCCTCTGTTGCAGATACCAAACTACTACAAAATTATTAAGAAACCAATGGATCTATCTACGGTTAAAAAGAAGCTACAGAAGAAGCACTCGCAACACTACCAAACACCTGAAGACTTTGTGGCAGATGTCAGGCTAATATTTAAGAACTGTGAACGGTTCAATGAAGTATGTTGGACTTTATATTCTATAACTTTTCAGTTCTTCTTGCATTTAGAAAGGAAGCATGATGCATGCTCATCTAAAGGAACACTTGATTTGTTAATAGTCCATTATCTCCGCAGACTCCTAAATTGCTTTTGCTGTTTGTGTTTTATCTAATGTACAATTCATGTTGGATAAATTAACCCTGTGGTGTGAGCAAATATGCATATTACTACAGTTTGACCAGTATAGCAGGTTTATTTATCAAGTCACCCCATCCGAGTTATTGCTTGGTAAATAAGCAATTGCCTTTAATGTCTATTTCGTGCCCTGCATCTGTAAGTGTTAATCTTGGCATAGATTAAAAAAATGTTACTCTCAAATTGGTCAATATATTTTAGTTCCAATCAGCAGAAGCAAATTAGTTTGTTCTGAGCAGAGATCAATGATTAATTGCACTAACACCTCTAACGAGATGTGTCCAACATTTATTTTTATATTTATATCACTAGAACACTAGTGCCCTTTACTCATCACACATCACTGGCACATGTATATAATGAGACGTAAAAAAAAGTATTTCACTTTCATTATTAAAATGTTTTTAACTTTATTTGTGAACTAAAAACCCCCTTCAGTAATTTGAGAATTCAAGTCTAATGTATGGGAAATTGTTACAATATTTGTTTCCCCCCAAAAAACATGCAATTTAAGAGATTACCAAAACTAAAGATCTAATTTGTCAAAATTGTCTGCTTTACTGAAAGATAGCATATTCAAGCTCAAGTCAAATGTCTTTCGTTATCTGCTAACAAGAAACATGCTTTGTGACAGTCTTTCTGCTTTCTAACCTGCCATGCATTTTTATGTTTTCCAACTGATTAATAGTATCAAATTGACTGTATGCCTGGCACAATACATTTAAAATTGCATTTATGACCAGCATGGCCTAAGCTCATTTTAGAGGTTGCAACAACATCACTTCAGAAATCCTTGAGTTTACTGGTTTTAGGCTAACATTAATGTAGTACCTTAGTAGGTGCTATTTTTCTCTCTAGAGCTGTTTGTCCAATCACCTGTCCCTGATGAACCACTGATGTGACCGATTTTGTTGATATCCTTATTGGAGCAGATTGCTCCAAAATCATGGATGATTGATAGCCTCAGGGGGCAGGTATTGGACAGTAGATTCTCAAAACAGCCCTCATGTCCCATTGCAGTCTATGCTTTATCAATGTCCACACTAGGACAGGATTGTGAAACTTATAAATCCAGATGCATTTGGGGGCACTCGATGGCAGGTTTGAGAGCCATCACTTTAATGTAGTGTGTCTCAAACCATTTTTTTTTTCCTCTCAAAACAATCAACTATGAAAGTTTTTAAAAAAACACTTCTATTCCATTGGGGATTCAGACTAAAACTGGGCTGTTAGGGATCCTTGATGATTGGTTTAAGATGCACTGCTGTACAGCTCAGATTGACTGCAAAGGTCCTATCTTACAACCTGCTCTCCAAGCTTTAGTTTTGCATGTCCCCAAATATAAGTTTCTATGTGATGTTCATGCCATGTTGTTTTAATGTACTTTTATGTAAAGATATTAAATATATTTAATGGTTGGATTTGCCTACCTCTGATTGCATAATTTTCTGTAAGGGATAGGGGATTTCCCAACATTTTTGCTTTTTCCCATGCATGGTTATTTGAGGGAAAAACACATTTGCCATTAGTTCATATTAAATTGTTTATTATTCAATAAATTAATTGTATTACCAACATTTCCTAGATAGTTACAAACTGCAAAATAATATTCAATGGCTTCCTCTGGAGGACAATAGACTACAAATGTTTTATTTGGAAAGTGTGCCTAATATTTGGCAGTTGCTTGGGTGATTCACAAGACAGTCTGGTGCCACATGCATTAGTTTTGCTGGCTTTTAGACTAAAAAATGTTTATTTTTCAAACTATTCTGAAAAGTATGATATTTTGTGCTTACACAATGATCAATTTCTCCCTTTTATGATAAGGCATTATAAAGCTTGTTGGTAAAGTAGCAAAATGTTGATCATAATACATTGCTACGATTAAAGCTGTGATTGTTAATCCATTCTTTTGAATTTTTCCCCCCATTAATTTTTTTCACTATATAATAAAGCACTGATATAAATAACACCTGGACTGCTTATTCAGTCCATATCCTGCAGTTTATCTGCAATACTCTTAATGTATGTTATCAGGTGATAGCTTTTTAAAACTCATTGCTATTTGGTCATAACTATATTTTTTCCTCTTTGTTATGACCTTGTTTTGTCATAAAACCCTAAATATAAAGCTTAGAAAATTTGAATTTCATTTTTTTTTTTGACTCTGGTATCCTTTTTAGATGATGAAAGTTGTTCAAGTTTATGCAGAAACACAAGAAATTAATCTGCAGGTAAGCTTCCCGAACAATGTCAAGTTGACAAACGTCTCTGTATAGCTCAAATTGAACTGTTTTTTTTTTTTTTTGCCCCACAGAATGACTCTGAAGTGGCGCAAGCAGGAAAGGCTGTTGCTTTATACTTTGAGGATAAACTCCCAGAGATCTACCCTGACAGAACCTTCCAACCTTTGCCAGAGTTTGAACCGGAGGACGATGACGGGGAAATAACAGAAGATTCAGATGAAGATTTTGTACAGCCACGCAGGAAACGTCTAAAGTCAGAGGAAAGACCCGTGCATATAAAATAATCTGGAGACATGGAACTTTAAAAAAAAAAAAAAAAATTTTGTGTATGGAAAAAAAAAAGAAAATAAATTTAACAAAAAAGTAAACTAACTTAAGTGTTCCTGGAATATCATTATGCCTACATTAGCCACCTTCATGGAGAAGCTGGCAGCTTTTAGACAGTATTAGACCAACAAATGTTTGTACAGAAAAAAATGAACATTCTTTTAAATGAGAAATGGAGGAAACTTACTGTCACTTTTAGTTGTTCCCTTTTTTTGTGGGAAATGTTTCTTTTATTTTTGACTTGAAGGGCTCTGGCCCTGGGAAAGAGTCTACACTTCTCAGTTTTTGTTTGGATTTTTTTCTTATTTTGTGAATGTTAAGGACTTCATCTTTGGTTTGATATCCTCAAGAGTTCTTTGTACAGATATCCAAGTGAAATCAGTGATTGTGTGGCTTGTTAATCTATTTCTTTCAATGAAGATTGGACCAGTACATGCGGTTTACTGTAATATTTTATCCTCTCCCCAGCATTGGACTGCTTTGTAGCTTGAACATAAAATTACATGGTACAGGTTTAAGTGTGCATTTTTGAATGGTTCTTTTCTTTTCCCCAAAATCATTCTTCATTTCCAAAAGCAATGTATATATTTTTTTTTTATTTTCTACCCTTGGCTTTTCTTAAATGGTTATCTGAGTGGGTTATCCTTCAAGGTTCCGATATAGATATATATTTTGTGAAGGAAACGGTTTATCTTGGTCACAAGAACATTTACTCTTTTGCTATGTATATATGAGGAAGCTTTTAAGTGTCCGTAAAATCATATTCCATTATTTTCAGGCAACAGACTGTCAAACCTTGCTGTTGTCTTGCATCTGAGATGAGGAAAAATAAATGAAATTACTGGTTTAAATATTGTTGATTTTTATCCTATTTTATGCCAGTGGAGTGTTTAAAATTGTTAACTTTATTGTTAGTGCACCGAGGGACTTACATGGTCTCTCCAGTCTTCCTTACCCTTTTTTTAATTAGTTTTATCAAATGTATAATTATTTTGCTATTCTCACCGTGTCTTATTTGTACATAGATTCCAACTGCCTAAAGGCAGCTGCATTTCCTGAATTGTTTTTAAGCAAGTGTGTATTGTTACAGATGTTTTTGGTGGGGATTTCTTGTTGCAACCATTGCAAAAACTTCTGAAACCACTTAATAGTGAACTGTCTGCTAGAAGAAATCCAATAAACCCATTCATCGTTTAAATGAAATTGCACTTATGCCATCCGTTCCCATTTTTAATCTGATCATGAAATGTCATCTTACGTTTGCAATTTAATAGTTTCACATTTGTAGACTTTAAATATTTTGTTTGTTTTTCTGGTTGTAGATTGTATTTAAATCTGTTTTCACTATTGCCAAACAGTGATTTTATTTTATTCCCTATATGAAATCTAGATATCAAACAAATACAATATTTTTGTTCCATGCAATTTACCAGGCTTAGTAAAGATCTGTTCGTAATTAAAATTTAACCTACCAGAAGATTGTTTGTTACCCTTTGCCCTTTACTGAATGCCATCTGGAATACAGTACTCTAGTCACATCTTTTACTTTTAAATATTAACGCACCAAATATTTTTTTCCATTTATAGGTAAATAACACTATTCCCATGTCAATATCCTTGCAATGCTCATTTCATTGCAAATTTAGAGGTGCATATTAAAGTACTTTAAAGATACTGGATTTATTTGAGCAGACAAATGGATATGCAGTGATTTTTTTATTTTTTTTCTGAACACCTACATCAAAAAGCGGAAACAAATATTGTTTCATATATTGAGACAGGAAAAGCTGGATTCTATTATCATTCTTACGGTGGGGGAAACCTAAATTATAAAACGCATGCTACATTTCAATTTATAGTGTGTCTATATCATTGACTCTTTCCAAAAGCATTATTAAGCAACTGGAATATTTATTTTGAAAAAATCTTTTTAAAAAACTTCCCTTAGCACCTACAGTTTATTTCTACGCAAAACATGGGATGTGTAGAAAGCATGGCAGTGTTAATTAGCCGCAGAAAAGTAGTTTCATGAATAGAATGCTGTCAAGTATATCGAACAAGTCAAAAATAAATTTTTTATTTATTTTACAGAAATATTGTTGACATGTAAAGTATTCTGTCTCGCAAATACATATTTTGAAAAATTTAAGACACACTTCATTAGATATGCCTAGTTTGTCTTTTCTTTTTCCATATGCTTACTTTTTTACTAGCGTATTAAATTAAAGGGGACTGTTACTTCCAAGTATGTTTTAATATTTACTGATCCTTGTGTTTAACAAATATGTGTTTGTGATGTGTAAAACACAAATTTTTAAATCCACACTTTTTCCCCCCCTGCAAATAGGTGTCTCCAGCTCACTGTTAATCATTGTTAGAAGATCTGTCATTTGCACTTGGCACCTGTTGCGTGTTAAACATTATTATATATTTAAAAGAAAAACGATTAACACAAGTTATAGATGGTTTTGAGATATTTTTATTCAATGGTGTAAATTTCAGACTGAAATTCAAGTGACTTTTTTTATGCCATGTACATGAGGTTTCTCTTCATTTTAAGCTAAGATTATCTATGTGTGGGAAAAACTCAAGTGTCAGGTACATTTTAATATTACGAAGTTGGATTAGATTGAGGTAAACTGAAAGGGACACCAATGCAACTTTCTTGTATTTGATAGCTTTCAGCCATTATAATATGCTATATTTTTGCCTGCTCAAATCTTTATAGTTTTAAAACAAAAAAGTAAATGTTTTGCATATTGCTGAACCATAAGCCTGCCTCTTTGCATTTGTCCATATTTCCATTCGCTACAGTTTGGAGTTCTCTTTAAATTTCTCATCAGATCACCCAGTTATACTGTGCATGTTACCTACAGGTTCGGTGGAAAGCAAGAACTGAAGCTGCATTACAGAGTCTGCAGTTAAAGTACATCAGCCGAAATGTAAAAAGTGTATATATAAACTCCGTGGCCTAATTTTAGATTGGAGCTGATGGTGTGATGTTCCAACTCAGTGAGGGGACCACAGGTGATACATCAGCTTATATATTTTTAAAAATAAGAAATAAAGGTACTACAATTTTATTATCTTGGTGAGTGATGCTGTGTTCATTTGGTGTTCTCTGTGTGGGTTCTGACTGATTTGTACATTTGGATGTTAAAGTGATGTACTAAACAAATACTTGCAAGAAATGTAATAGATGGGTATGCATGTAACTCTTTCCTGTCCCTTGCCTTTGTAAGGATGTTCTTTGGTGCTAACAAAAAAGAGCAGGACTAAATAAGAAAAATTCAAATAATCAAAGAATTTCAAGTTTACAAGTAGCTCTATAGTCTTAATTCCCCCCCCCCTGTATTTGGAGACTTAAAGCAACACTAGTGTTAGGAATACAAACATGTATTCTGGACACTATAGTGTTTAACTATTTAGATGAACGCCTTCCCCACCCGAATTTGATCTCGTCTCTCGTCCAATCCTTTCCCATAGGTAAGACTTGGGAAGCTGTAGCGTGTGCATGGAAAAGCCCTGCACCAATCAGCAGGTCTTCATACAGATGAATTGAATGAATGTATCTCTACGGGGAATGTTCAATGTCTCCATGCAGAGTGTAAAGAGTTAAAAAAAAAATTATATTTCAATAGAAATTGACACTTTTTTTTTATAAATTAACTATACTTAAAAAAATAAATAAATAATAAAATAAAAATACATTTTTTTTTTTTTTTTTTAAATGGTAACACTCCCTGTCCTGGAATTCCTGTTTGATAAACGTAAAAGGCAGGCAATTACTCAGTGCACCTGCAGGGCCAGATTAAGAGCCCAGTGGGCCTGGTGCTGACAATTATGACGGGCCTAATTACAGAATCATATCGACCAAAAACAGTAAAACACTCCCAAGAGTCATGTATCTGATGGAGATGGTGCTGGAGAGAAAGAAAACAGCAGCTAAAAGAAAACACATATCCTAGGCTAACCTCTCACTAATTTATGTTTTCATCTTTCAAGTAAATCCATAACCCTTAACAGCAGTGTCCAGTCAAGCAGGAAGTCAATGGGCACGGTAAAAGGGTGTGCCACTGACACAAATCACGTAACCTGCCAAAAGGGGCGAACATGCCCAAAAAGAGGATATGTCTGCCCAAAGAATTAGAAGGCCAGCCTTGTATGAATGCATGTCAGGCTGCCTGCCAATCATGCAGCTGGCCAACTAAGGGCATACTATGCAGACAGCACCCTGAGCTTGGCATAAATGCATCTAATGATGCGCTCGCTCAACGCTTTCTAAGGACTGTCCCCTAGCACTCATTGGTCCACTTGTCTCTTTACCTTCTTACTAGCAGTCAGAAGCTCCTGGTATATAGTTTGGGACAGAGAAAAGCTGTATGTAGTGAGTGTAGAAGAAAGGGAACATGCCACAGTGTTAGAGAGACCAAAGTCAGCATTACCTTAAAGGACTACTCTAGGCACCCAGATAACTTCAGCTTAATGAAGTGGTCTGGGTGCCAGGTCCCTCTTGGATTAACCCTTTTTTTTTTTATAAACATAGCAGTTTCAGTGAAACTATGTTTATAAATGGTTTAATCAAGCCTCTAAAGCCTCTAGTGGCTGTCTCATTGACAGCCGCTAGAAGCGTTTGTGTGCTTCTCACTGTGAAAATCACAGTGAGAAGACGCCAGCGTCCATAGGATAGCATTATAAATGCTTTCCTATGAGACAGGCTGAATGCGCGCGGAGCTCATGCCGCGCATGTGCATTCAGCCGAAGAGGAGGATGGGAGGCGGAGAGGAGGAGGAGAGCTCCCCGCCCGGTGCTGGAAAAAAGGTAAGTTTAACCCCTTTCCTCTCCCCAGAGCCCGGTGGGAGGGGGTCCCTGAGGTTGGGGGCACCCTCAGGGCACTAAAGTGCCAGGAAAGCAAGTATGTTTTCCTGGCACTATAGTGGTCCTTTAAAGGATCACTATAGGGTCAGGAACACAAACATGAATTCATGACCCTATAGTGTTAACACCACCATCTAGCCCCCCCTGGGCCCCTCATGCCTCCATAAATATAGCAAAGTTTTACTGTATTCAAGCCTGAAGCTGTAACTCTGCATGTTGTTAGACTCAGAAAAACAAGCAGTCTGCTGACATCATTAGAAGTGGTGGCCTAATCCAATCACAGTGCTTCCCCATAGGATTGGCTGAGACTGACAAGGAGGTAGATCGGGGCAGAGCCAGCATGATTAAAACACAGCCCTGGACAATCAGCATCTCCTCATAGAGATGAATTGAATCAATGAATCTCTGTGAGGAAAGTTCAGTGTCTGCATGCAGAGGGAGCAGACACTGAATGTTTGGATGCATTTTAGGCAGCCATGACCCAGGAAGGATCTCTAACAGCCATCTAAGGAGTGGCCAGTGAAGTTATCACTAGGCTGTAATGTAAAGACTGCATTTTCTCTGAAAAGACAGTGTTTACAGCAAAAAGCCTGACGGTAATGATTCTACTCACCAGAACAAATTAAATAAGCTGTAGTTGTTCTGGTGACTCGTGTCCCTTTAACTATATTCATTGTCAGCCAGTCCACACAAGTTTTGTTCCCATACATCCCTCTTAAGTTTCCATACTTAAAGGACCACTCTAGGCACCCAGACCACTTCAGCTTAATGAAGTGGTCTGGGTGCCAGGTCCAGTTAGGGTTAACCCATTTTTTCATAAACATAGCAGTTTCAGAGAAACTGCTATGTTTATCAATGGGTTAAGCCTTCCCCTATTGAGAGCACGCAAGCGCCCATAGGAAGCTTTCCTATGTGATCGGCTGAATGCGCGTGCAGCCAGCCGAATGGGAGGAACGGAGGAGGAGAGCTCCCCGCCCAGCGCTGGAAAAAGGTAAGTTTTAACCCCTTTCCCCCTTCCAGAGCCGGGCGGGTGGGGGCACCCTCAGGGCACTATAGTGCCAGGAAAACGAGTGTTTTCCTGGCACTATAGTGGTCCTTTAAGTAAGAGTATGTGAAAAGTAGTTAGGGTTGCCACCTTTTTTGGAAAAACATGCCGGCCTTGCTAATTTGCATAATTAAATATGTATGGGTGACATCACATGATGTAAATCGCAAGGAGTGACATAAGAGAAAATATACATGCATTCCTCCAAGTGGCCCCATGTGTCGATTACTCCAGGCCTCAGTGTTCCTATGTATCATAGAAACATAGAATGTGACGGCAGATAAGAACCATTCGGCCCATCTAGTCTGCCCAATTTTCTAAATACTTTCATTAGTCCGTAGTCTTATGTTATAGTTAGGATAGCCTTATGCCTATCCCACGCATGCTTAAACTCCTTTACTGTGTTAACTTCTACCACTTCAGCTGGAAGGCTATTCCATGCATCAGTGTCTCAGTGCCCCATGTCTCCCAGTGATCCTATGTATCACAGTGTCTCAATGCCCCATGTCTCCCTGTGTCCCCATGGCACTAGGAAGACGGGGAGACCTAGGGGACTCTGGCTGGGATGCATGGGGACACTGGGAAAATAGGGGACACTTGAAGATATGGGGACACAGACACTAGAGACACTGGCTTGGGGACATGGGGACATTGAGACATGGGGACAAGGAGACACCAGGGACACTAGCTTGGGCACATGGGGACATTGAGACACTTGAGGCACTGGGAGACATGGAGGCACTAGGAGACATGGGGACAGTGAGACACTGGCAGACTGGAGGCACTGGGAGACATGGGGACACTGTGTCCCCATGTGTCTGTGTCATAAGGTCTCCCAATGTCCCTTAGTGTCTGTGTCCCCATGTCTCCTTGCAGCCTTTCCCCCCATCCCTTACTTCCCTGAGCTGTAGGCTGTCTCTGCAGGGTGGGAGTTGCTGTCTGGACTCTCTGCAGATCAGTGAGTATAGATAGGCAGGGAGAGAAATGCTGCAACTTCCTATCCCTGCCTGTCTCCACACACAGTGACCCCTACTGGCCAGTGCTGGTATTGCATAGTAATCTCTTGGTTTATACTGAGAAATACCAGCATTTGTATTGCCAGTATCACTGTAATATTGGCACCAGCCAGGAAGCCTCAAATACTGGCTTTGCCAATAAAATAAAAGCCAGGTGGAATCCCTAAGAGTAGTGTGTGGGGAAAAAAAAGTAAAATATATATATATATATATATATATATATATAATTATTTATTTATTTTAAATAAATGGGCCTGGGCCTGGAGCTGCAGCTCCATCAGCCCCTATGTTAATCCGGCCCTGTGCACCTGCATTTGATAGACATTTGGGCAGGTTTGAGGAGGACTTAATTGAAAAAATAACCTACAAATGGTGCAGATTGAATGAACACCATAAGAGACTGAAAGCTAAATTGCACTCACAAATGTAGAATGGAATAGGCAGAACATATATAAACCAGGATAGGACTTTACTTCTATTTTTCCAACTTCTGTGCTTGTTAGGGGGAAAATAAGAGAAACACACACCATGCACAACTGAATAACACCAAGGACAAACTGTCTTACAATGGATTGAATAGTCTTTAGACACTATTGAGGTAATATGTGCACTCATCTAGGCTTTAAGGTGTCAGTCTGTCCACCCAACATAATGTATCTAATGACACCTGTGGGTAATAAGAGATCACATATTCTCTTACATGTGAAATGGCAGATAACACTCTGTGGTGCTACAAAAGCAATCTTGCAAGATGCTATGTTTGATGGGTGCATGTTGTGCATCTTTGTTCCAGAAGTTTACCTTATATCTTTGCTTATTTAAAAAAAAAAAAAAAAAACTTTTTTCAAAAAATAATTTGTTTATTAATGAGTTATTTTCTGAAGGAGAAGGTTCCCCTCTTAGTTTGCATTAAAACCTGCAAAACAACATTTTACTCACCTGGATCCCCCCTTTCAATCCATCTCTATGAGTTGGTCCTGATTGGCCAAAACGGCATTTGGCCCTGCCCCGTGCCGATTTTAGCCAATCCGGGGAAAGCATTGATTTGGCTAAAAATCTGCCATTTTGATGTTGCTAGAAGTAAGGTGAGTTTTAAACTTTTATAGGGATAAGGGGGGGCAAGCCTATATGGTGGGTTTAGCACTATAGGGTCAGGAATACATGTTTGTGTTCCTGACCCTATAGTGATCCTTTAAGGAGCCAGAGGGAATGCAGTGTGTGGAAGGGGAGAGATAACTTTCCCTTGTAGGCACTCTGATTGCAAGGGAGAAGATTTAGTCTGTTGTCCGTGTGCTGTGCGCGCTGACAGCAGATTTATTTTTTCACACAATTGACTGGCAACCAAAAACAAAGTTTTGGGCTGCCATTGTCATGTGTGCTGGGGGTGCAACTAGCCCCTGGCACACCAATACAAATATTTCAGTATGTGTAGTGTTTCAAACAGAAATAATGCACATACTGACTACCCATTTTAGTGGGCTTTAAAGCCGCTGTGGCGGCATAAATCGCCCCAGGGGCGCCAAATTAATTTCCTCCGCCATCATCCACTTCATGAGGACTGTCTGACAGCCCAGGTAGTCCTCCCTTGGCAAATCAGGCCCGATCACATGGTCCCAATAGCAGGCTATGGAAATGCCTGCATGGGGACTTCCTGGGCGGTCGGGCAGTCCACCTATTAGTCCAAAACAATGTATGTGTGTGTGTATATATATATATATATATAATTTCATACTTCATAGTATATTTTTGTAGTCTTATCAAAATACACTTAAATTTTAATCGTGTGTATATATATATATATATATATATAATGCAATTAAAAAAATTAATACTAAAATATATATTGATATATTAATATATAATTCCATCCTAACTGTAATTAGATATTGTGTGTGTATATATATAAATCAGTATCAAAATAATGAAATTATACATATCTCTTTAAATATATACATATAATTAAATATACACAGTTTAAATAGATATATGTATATACATTTAAGTTCTACGTGTATATGTAATCTTTTTGCATAATTATGTGATTTTACGAATTACAATTTGAGACCTGCCTGATAGCCCAGGCAGAAAGTCCTGAGAATTTAATTTGCAAACCCTATATTAAACCCTGTAACTTTCAAAAACACCATAAAACCTGTAAATGTTGGGGTATTGTTCTACCCTGGAGACTTCACTGAACACAAATATTAGTGTTTCAAAACCGTAGAACGTATTACAACAATGATATCATCCGTAAAAGTGCAGTTTGTGTGTGAAAAATGTAGAATGTGATGTTTGACCAGCGTTTGTTACCAAGTGGCTACAAAAAAAAAAAAAAAACGACATACCCCATTTTTAATACCATGGGTTATCTACTTTTTCAAATGGTATGCCATGATGGGGGTAATTCTCAGTGCAGGGCTACCATACGGTTCCAAAAGCAACATAACCAATCTGGCAAAATTCAATCGGCAAAACAAAAACTAACTTTACAAGACACCATGAGACATGGGGGGGGATATTGTTGTACTTGTGACACATTACTGAACACAAATATGAGCGTTTAGGAGTAGTGATGTCCCGAACAGTTCGCTGCAGACTCATCATTGAGTGAACTTTGACCCTGTACCTCAGTCAGCAGACATATTCCAGCCAATCAGCAGCAGACCCTCCCACCTCCTGGACAGCATCCATTTTACATTCATTGTGAAGCTGCATTCTTAGTGAGCTGTCCAGGAGGTGGGAGGGGAGGGTCTGCTGCTGATTGGCTGGAATGTGTCTGCTGACTGTGAGGTACAGGGTCAAAGTTTACTCAATGATGAGTTCGTGGCAAACCGTTCGGGACATCACTATTTAGGAGCAATGAAACAGAATGCTGATGATATCAGTGAAAGGACAGTTTATTTGTGAAAAAAAAAAAAAAAAAAATGAACGCCAACTGTGGTCAATGTTTGTTACTAAATGGCTACTAAAATAGACTGGGCATAGTCCATTTTGAATACCCTGGGTTGTCTATTTTTTCAAATGGTATGCCATGGTGGGTGTCATTTTCATTCCTTCTCTAGCCACCGTCAGTTTGAGAAAAATTCTCAGTTTTTCAAAGAAGAGCAATACACAATTAGATTTTGTGCACAAAGCCTGATCTTTCTATTGTAATAATGCCAGTCTTTAACGTGCCGAGAATCCGATTTCTCTGTCAGGTCTTCATTTAGCCTCTCAGCAACTCTGCCATCTTGGTAATCACTTAGCACGTGAACTTGTTCTACATAGACTTTGTGCTGGTGTGAATACCTGTTCAGTATGAATGTGTCAGTGCACACTAATCCTCTCTACAATACAGATTTTGGCTGTATTTGTAGGAAGCTGGATTTCCAAAGATGCCTTTGGCAGATATTTGATTCTTATTTTTCTTCACTTTCTAACAACAAAAAAAAAAAAATACCAGTAGATGTGGATAAACATTTAAAATCCTTTTTATTTTGCAGGTATCCCTGAACACAGGATTGTACACTAAATTGTTTTGTGTATTTTTTTGTGTGCAAGCTATACATTCCATATTTCAAATAATTGTACAGTTTATTCTTTTTTTCTGAATAAAGAGAATTATGTAATTAGGAGCTTATCATACTGGGCATAAGTCTTGTATTGATTGACTCTCATTTAATCTGAAGGGACAGAGGTAAATTACTTTGCTGAGAGAGTAGTAATAATTCATTATATAGCGTTAGGAATGCAAAACGTTTTTACTTACCTTTTAGAACTCACCGTGTTCCTCTCCTTGCTGCCGATCTGTACTCGAGCATCAGCATTTGATTGAGAATGGAGTTTGACTCTGTTCTAAACAAAGAAGCACCTGTTGTAACTGTCAGGAAAACATACTAGGTGTGTGTTAACCCTGCAATGTGAACATTGCAGTTTCCACAAAGCTGCAATGTTTACATTGCAGGGTTAAAAAGTAAAACACTACTGAAATGGCCTGAAATGTCTTTAGTGGTCCTTTTAATGAGAGAGATGGATAATAGAGCTAGCTAGTGGGCAGCAGTATTGTGTAGTGCAAAGTGTTGTCAGTAACTACATATTCTTTATTCTATTGCATAAAAAAAAAGTGGCATGGTCCAATCACAATGCTTCCCCATAGGATTGGCTGAGACTGACAAAGAGGCAGATCAGGGGCAGAGCCAGCATGATTCAAACACAGCACTTGCCAATCAGCATCTACTCATAGAGATTAATTTAATCAATGAATCTCTGTGAGGAAAGTTCAGTGTCTGCATGCAGAGGGAGGAGACACTGAATGTTTGGATGCATTTTAGACAGCCATGACCCAGGAAGGATCTCTAACAGCCATCTAAGGAGTGGCCAGTTAAGTTATCACTAGACTGTAATGTAAACACTGCATTTTCTCTCAAAAGTCAGTGTTTACAGCAAAAAGCCTGCAGGTAATGATTCTACTCACCAGAACAAATTCAATAAGCTGTAGTTGTTCTGGTGACTATAGTGTCCCTTTAACGCCGGATGACGGACCCGGTCTGTCATGCACTAAAATTAACCCCAGATCGCCGCAGTGCCTCTGAGTCAGTGGAAGACCAGCAACCGCAAATCGTGATGTCCCAGGCCACGTGATCGCTGTCACAGCCATCACAATGTTGCAGGGATATTAGATCCGCCTCTCTTCATCCTTTGTGGGTTTTTGAAGTGGAGAGAGCCGGATTGTGTCCCTGAAGAGAATAAATTGTCAGATAAGGTACCAAATCCCCTTTGCCCTTTTTTTAAATTTTTTATAATTAAATACGGATCACAGTACTTTACTGTAATCTATTTTTTTTTTTTAGTAATCCATAGGGGTTAAATTTTTATATTTTATTCATTTGTGATTTAGTTGGGTGGGTGGGATTTGGGCAATTTAGTGATCAGCTAGTTGTGGGTGAAAAGAAAAAAAAATTACAAAAATTAAAGTTTAGTTATTTAGTTAAAGTTTATTACCTTATTACATAATGCTTAGGAATTATAGCGCAGAAGAGGCTTATGCCCTGTTAGCGGCTGACTCAGAGGCGACTGACACTGCCTCTGCGAGTGACGCAGCGGGCAAACACTGTGCTCCAGGTACTGCAGGACCATCAGGAGCAATCGCTGATTCCCCTAATGCTTAACATGGCACAGATGACTGGGTAACACCTAATAAGTTTTCACCATACATCCCAGAGTTTACTGCCAATCCTAGCTTACAGGCTGACCTGTCTGGCTATAATGCGCTGGATTGTAAGCAGCTGTTCTTGGGGGATGAGATTTTTAGTGAGATAGTCACCAAGGCTAATCTGTACGCTGAGCAGTATCTAGCATGCAATCAAAAGTCTCTTATGGCCAGGAAAGAGAGATGGAACCCAACCAGTGTGCCAGAATTGAAACAATTCTGGGCACTGACAATGCTAATGGGGATAATTAAAAAGCCCACAATTCAATTAGAATGTATTGGTCTAAAAACCCCATTTGCAATATCCCAATTTTTTCCCCAGACAATGAGTAGGGATAGATATGAAGACATACTGTGATTTATGCATGTTAGTGACAATACGAAGTGCCCCCCAAAAGGTCATCTGCAGTATGATCTTCTATATAAAATACGCCCTCTAATTACCCACTTTAACAAAAAAATTGCCATTATTTATACCCCCCAAAAACATATTTCTATTGATGAATCCCTCATGAACTTTAAGGGAATACTGAGGTTTAAACCGTACATCCTATCCAAAAGATCCCGATATAGGTTCAATTTTTATAAATTGTGTGAAAGTGACTGTGGCTATGTGTACACCTTCCGTGTATTGAAGGGATGAATGAAGGGATAGCCACCTTGATCCCCCAGGTTGCCCAGATATAGTAGGGACAAGTGGGAAAATTGTCTGGGACCAAATCATGCCATTACTAAACCAGGGATATCACTGGTATATTGATCATTTTTAGAAAAGTATCCCACTTCTAAAAATTCCGTACTGCTTTGAGACCGTGGCCTGTGGCACTATTTGGAAGAGTCGCACAGGTTTCCCAAAGGCTCTAGTGGGAAAAAAATTAAAAAGGGGGGAAACAGCAGCAAGTACTGCAATAAAAAGGTTTTTATTTTAACCACTATCCATGATGAAAGGAGTCGCGGTTCGCGGCAGAAAGGAAATTAAACGGGTGCCAGTATGCATAACACATTACGATCGGCATATGGGGTTGTTGACCTGTCCGATCAACTGATGCAGCCGTATTTGATCATGCAAAAGACCGGGGCATGGTATAAAAAAGTGGGCATATATATAATGCAGACAGCAATCCACAATGCCTTTTGTAATTTTTAAAAAGGCAAATGCACGTTTCTATCATTTCAGTTTCAGCTCATTTCTGGGTTGCTTGAGTGCCACAGAGGGAGACTATCAGTGGAGCCAGGTCACTTCTGCTTCAGGATTCCATCAACCCCCCAAAAGGAAACCCCCAGAAAATGTGCAGGGTGTGCTACAATAGGGGGCGTAAGAGCTGAGACCAGTTATTACTGCCCTGATTGCCCCTCTCAGCCAGGCCTATGTATTGGCCACTGTTTTAAAAAGAAGTAGACCGGTTTTGGGGTGTGATTTTAGTCATCTGTCTGATTGTTTGGTTACCTAATCTTGGCTTTGTCTCCCGTTTTATCCTGTCTTCTCTGATCCTTGACCTCTGTTTGTCCAATCGTTGTTCCATTTCTCTTTACTCCTTTGACCTCTGCTTGTATAGACTGGCCATTCTAACGACCGGTGTTACAAGTTTTTCTCTCTGTGTTCTCTCTTTGTCGTCTGTCTGTGTTTTGGTTCCAGAATCCTTGACAGCGTTGTCTGGGATGCAGATGACTGGGTACTACGCCAAATATTCCCCCTTTCACAGCAAATAGTATGCACTTGTTCATAATTGATGAGCTGCTTATATGTAAAAATATATGTGGCCTTTGAAAGGTAATTTGCAATCATGAGCTGCTAAAATTAGACTTGGGCCCAGCATCCACTTTTGAAAAATATGAAAGTGGTGTGTCTCAAATGTGTCTTTCAACATCCACATATCCCTGAAATAGGTACACATGGGAAAATTGTTGTACTAAGAAGACATAGCTGAGCAACATAATAGGTGTTATACTGCCGTGGCACACATACTATTATACTATTAACTCTATCTGCTATCACATACAAATCCCTCTGCTACCTCTTGTCTCATCTCCCCAGTTTAACCTTTAGATTGTAAGCTCACGGGCAGGGTCCTCTACCTGTTGTATCGGTTTGTTCTTATTGTGTTAGTCTTTTCCCAATTGTACAACGCTGTGGAATTTGTTGGCGCTTTATAAATGCCATAAATAAATAAATAAAATAAATAAATAAGGATTGTAGAATATACAATAACATCTACAAGTGTGTGTCAAAAAGGCAGAAAAAATGTTAATTGCAACTAGACTTGGTACAAACTAACAAAAAAAATGATCCTACGCTAAGGTTTAAAATATGCCTTTTGAATTACCATGGGGTGTCTACTTTTACAAATGGTAGACCTTTGTGGGTGTTTTTTTAACAGTCAAACTGCTATAATGCCCCAAATTGAAACATGGGCCCATCAAATCCATCTTTCAAAATTCTACTGTAAATACTGAAATGGACAGGTCTATATGGCACTGTAGCTTCACAAAATTGTGCCAAAGACATTCATTGGGGTATCATTTTACTAAGAAGACTTAGCTGAGTATAATTTTGGGGCTTTGATCTTAGTGGCACATATCAAATATGCAAACTGCCCAGCAAAAATGTAATCCGTATGTTAAAAAAATGCCAAAAATTATTTTTTACCACATACTTTGACATATATTGGGGGAAAAATGGGGGCATGTTAAGGCACCATATGAGATACCCTGGAGGATGTTATTTTACAAAAGGTAGGCCTTTGTGGGGTTTTTTTTTCTGGACAGTCAAACTGCTATAATACCCCAAATTGAAGCATAGGCCCTTCAAATCCATCTCTTAAAATTCTGCTGTAAATACTGCAATGGACAGGTCTCCTATATGGCACTGTAGCTTCACAAAATAGTGCCAAAGACATACAATATCGTTGTACTCAGCAGATGTAGCTGAACACAAAATAAAGTTTTGTACAGGAATAGCACACACCAACTTTACAAAACACACATGAGAAGTTCTTTGTTATAAGTTTGTGTGTCAAAAAACAAAAACATTTTACTCCAATATTTAGCAGAGATGTAAAAAGTGTCAAAATAACCTTTGGTAAATAGCCTGTGATGTCTACTTTATATAAATATATAATTTTGTGAGGCAACTTTGTTTTCTTTTATGGCTATTAAGCTTACAAAACAAACATACCAAATTCTAAAATCGCTCCACATTTAAAGTTTATTTTACTCCTTGTGCTTTGTGACCTGTACCTACCAAAAAAAACTTAAAATCCCAGACACATAATCTTTTTTTTTTTTTTTTTTAACATCAGTGCTTGGGATGAGTATCTCCATCTTTAAATATTAGATTTTACTTTCATACCATGTTAAGCATTTGTTAATATCAATCTATATTATTTTCTACCTTTACTTCACTTTATTATTTCAATGTTCTATTTCTGCCTCAAACACAAAATATCACTCACTCATACACACCCCCAAAAAAAAAAAATAACTCCCTAACTATATTTCATTGATTGTTCTATTTTCTATCTCTTTCTCCATACGGTGAGGAATAAGAGCTACAGTTACTCTTTCTCCTTTCTCTATCCCTTTATCCCCCTTTCTCTTTCCTTTCTTATTTTTCCACTTGCTCTTCATTGCCCTCTTAAATGTGTTAATACTTATTTAGCCAAGGACTCCATAAGATGTTGTATCTATCAAATGTATGATAATTCAGATAAAATCCCCTTTCCAAATATCCTGAGACTTTACCTGATTTCTAGCCATATTCCAACATATTTTGTCTTTTGATTTCCAGTTTCACGCTTTAGAAATTTTCATAGCTAAAAAGATTTGTATAATCATATATCTATCCTTAGATTTGAATTCTCCCAAATACATATGAGGCAATGCCCTCTTTGCAGTTGGAGCTATCTTTATTTTCAATATCTCAGAGATAACAACAAAAAAATTTCAGACATCAATAATCTGACTATATTTCCACGATATATGCAAATAACTACCATTTTGATCCCCACATCTCCAGCATAATATATTCTAATATTATATTATTATAATATATGTGCTTTTGAATTTTGCTAATATGGTAGGTACTAAATACCATCTATAATTCAGTTTTAGATGTGTTTCTTGTAATGTTAAACAATGCATCCTGCCCATCCATGAAACAAAGATGTTTCCATTCTGCCAAATTCTTTAATTAGAGCAAGATAATTCATTCTCCAAATGTTATCAACATTGTCTGTTAAGATTATCCCCAAGTATGAATTGTATGTATAGTTTATTCTTCTATTGCTATTGACATAATTTCAGATTTTTTATTTACTTTTTAATTAGACAGGGAACTATATATATCTATCTCTTCAAACAAATAAGATAATGATATTTCTGAGGAGCTGAGAGTCACCAACACATCGTCTGCATACATGGTTAGTTTTCACTCTATTGTGCCTATTTTTATACCCTTAATATTTTTATTGTTACGTATAATATTAACAAGTGGTTCCAGAGACATAATGTAAAGCATTGGAGCTAGCGGACATCCTTGTCTCATACCATTCTTAATATTCAGCCAATTCGATCAGAATCCTTGACCTATCACTCGAGCAGATGGAGATGCATACATGGCCATGACAGAGTCAATTAAACTGTTCCAGAGTTTAAATGCTCTCCTTCTTTCTTCGAGGAACAGCCAATTGACCTTGTCAAAAGCCTTTTCTGCGTCAATAAACAACATTAACATCGGTTTTTGTTTTGTGTAGTCAATTAAGTGTAATATCTTCCTTATAATACGGTTTGAATGGCGAGATCTCACAAATCCTGTTTGATCTGTTCCAATTATCAAAGGCAAAATTGTATTAATTCTCTCAGCCAATATAGCGGAGTATATCTTGTGTCCAAATGTATTAATGATATTGGCCTGTAGTTTGCTACCCCTGTGGGATCCTTATCTTGCTTTGGAATGGGCAAGATGGATGCTTGAAGCATCTCTTCTGGAAATCTTTTAGTTTGTTTTATTTAGTTAAAAAGGTTTGTCATATGAGGGGACAATATTTGGATAGTTTCTTATATAGTATGTTAGACATTCCATCCGGTACTGGGAATGTATTTGTTTTTACATTTTTTATAGCCTTTTTGACTTCTATTATTTGAAAGGGTGCATCTAAGCTTTCTCTTTGTTCCTGCGTTATTGTCGGTAACTTAGTTGTAGCTAAATACTCGTTAATTCTCTGTCTATTTTGTTCTTGCTGGGGAATATTATATAAACCTTTGTAATAATTCTTAAATGCAGGTCCAATTTTATCTGGGGAATTATGGACTAAATTATTATTCATTATTTTAAAAATTCTAGATTTTAAATTCTGTTTCTTAACTTGATTTGTCAACAATCTCTTAGGTCTATTCCCCATATAATACCATTTTTGTTTCATTCTTAATAAGGTTTTATTCGCTTTCTCTAATAGCTGTTTTCTAATGTCCTCTTTAATCTGATCTATTTAGATTTTAACCAAATCAGATAAGCTTGTATCAAATTGCTTTTTCGGTTTTTCCAATTGGATATACAAGTTCGATAACGATTTATAATTTTCTTTCCCCTCTAATATGCATCTAGTTTGATTATTTGCCCTCTAATTACAGATTTATAAGTGCACCATACATTTGTGAGAGCTGTATCCCCTGTTAAGTTCTCTTTAAAAAAATAAATAAAAAAAATTCAGATTCTTTAACCCCTTAAGGACAGAGCTTCAGAAGCTTGTCTTTCACTTAAAGGACCAATATAGTGCCAGGAAAACATACCCCACCCTCAGGGTCCCACTCCCGCCAGGCTCTGGGGAGAGGAAAGGGGTTAAACTTACCTTTTTTCCAGCACCGGGCGGGGAGCTCTCCGCCTCCGATCCTCCTCTTCGGCTGAATGCGCATGCGCGGCAGGAGCTGTGTGCACATTCAACCAGTCTCATAGGAAAGCATTTACAATGCTTTCCTATGGACACTGGCGTCTTCTCACTGTGATTTTCACAGTGAGAAGTACGCAAACGCCTCTAGCGGCTGTCAATGAGACAGCCACTAGAGGCTTTAGAGCAGGGGTTCTCAACCCAGTCCTCAGGACCCCCTACCAGTCCAGGATTTGGGGATTACCTGGGTGTGTCTCAGGTGTTTAGAAAAAGGGGAAAAAAAACACCTTAGACTCTAAGGTGTTTTTTTTTTCTTTTTCTAAAACACCTTAGACACACCCAGGTAATCCCTAAACCCTGGACTGGTAGGGAGTCCTGAGGACTAACGTTGAGAACCCCTGCTTTAGAGGCTGGATTAACCCATTTATAAACATAGCAGTTTCTCTGAAACTGCTATGGTTAATCCTAGAGGGACCTGGCACCCAGACCACTTCATTAAGCTGAAGTGGTCTGGGTGCCTAGAGTGGTCCTTTAATGACAACAGCATTTTTTTCATTTTTTGCTGTTTGCGTTCAACTGCAATTTGCATTTTACTAATTTATTGCACCGACACATATTATATATCGTTTTTTAAAGGACAGAAAGGGCTTTAATTTGATGTTGCACACTCATATATATATATATATATATATATATATATATATATATAAATGCTTATTTATTATAAAAATAAATACAGTTTTTGCAATAATAATGTGTGCATAATTAGTGCAGGTTAAGGAAAGTAATTAAAAATAAATTCATTTAGTTGTTCTGATTTACAGAATATATAATGTGTCTGGGATTTTAAGTTTTTTTTTGGTAGTTACAGGTCACAAAGCACAAGGAGTAAAATAAACTTTTTAATGTGGAGCGATTTTAAAAATTATGTATGTTTGTCTTGTAAGCTTAATAGCCATAAAAGAAAACAAAATTGCAACACAAAAGTATATATTTATATAAAGTAGACGTCACAGGCTATTAACTAGGGTTGTTTTGACACTTTCTACGTAGCCATTTCACCGCCAACGTCTGCTAAATATTGGAGTAAAATTGAGTTTTTTTTGGTTTTTGGCACACAAACTTATAACAAAGAAATTCTCATGTGTTTTGTAAAGTTGGTGTGTGCTATTCCTGTACAAAGTTTTATTTTGTGTTCAGTTACATCTGCTAGGTAAAATGACACCCCCATTGTATGTCTTTGCCACTATTTCGTGAGGTTACAGTGCCATATAGGAGGCCTGTTCTTTTCAGTATTCACAGTAGAATTTTGAGAGACTGATTTAATGAGCCTATGCTTCCATTTGGGGTATTATACCAGTTTAACTGTTCAAAAAAAACCCACAAAGGCCTACCATTTGTAAAAGTAGACACTCCAGGGTATCTCATAAGGTGCATATTGTGCCTTAACATGCCCCCATTTTTTCACCAATCTATGCTAAAGTATGTGATAAAAAATAATTTTGTGCGTTTTTTACATATGGATTGCATTTTTGCTGGGCATTTTGTATATTTCACATGTGGCACTAAGTTCAAACCCCCCACATTATGCTCGGCTAAGTCTTCTGAGTAAAAAGACACCCCCAATGAATGTCTTTGGCACTATTTCGTGAAGCTACAGTGCCATATAGGAGACCAAGCCATATCAGTTTTTACCGAACTTTGAATTTTGACTCTGGGCCTATGTGCAATTTCCAAGCATCTTAGCAGGGTTTAAATTCAAACTACCCCACAAAGGCCTACCATTTCTTAAAGTAGACACCCCAAGGTATTTCAAAATGTATATTTTGAACCTTAGCGTGGGATCATTGTGGGGATATTTATGGGATAATAATAGTAAACAGTGAGAATTGCCCACTAATTCAATTCTCAGATCCCAAAGATCGTTATCGTAAGTGAGAAGTATTTCATATAAATAAATCACAATGTTATAAAAATAGATTTTATTTATAATAACCAATAATTAGCAAATAATATTATGTAACATGCGTGACAATAATCAATGAATATCCAGTATAAAATGGTATGCAATACAAAGGAATGGCTATACACGTTTCAATGGCTAAACAGCATTTTCTGTCAAGACTTACACGATTTATGAGGTATCTTTCACAGAGAGAAAGCAAAGCTTTTCACAGCGAAGGGCCATAAAACCCTGGCTAACAGTTAGAATAACTGAATAACCCTTTCAATGCTGGCTAGATCTCCTATGTAATTAAGATCTATTCTTATGTAATTTTAAATAAAATAACATTTAAACCAGTTCATTAGTCATTTCCTGGAACCATCCAATAAGAGAATCTACCATATTATATAAGCAGAGTTTAATTTGTCTAAAAGATATCTTATCTTAATTTAGAGCAAATCAATACACCTGGATAAAAACAGCGGTATGCTAACACGTGATAATATCACATTAATATATAATTATTCTTAATTCCACCTGCAGAATGGAATGTTTATAACTATATATTCTTTAGTTAACTAAGATTTCTTAATATGGAAATCTGACCGTGATTTATCCAGTCATATATCATGCTATTAGTAAATTTTAATTAATTTAATTAATTAAATGAAACCAGTATAATTACCAGTTGAGTAGATATTTCATCCGATTGGTAATAGTCTCAGGAACTTATTTGGATGTCTCTCTGCATGGAGGTGTGTAGGAATTTCTGAGTGTCCTAGAGTGTCATTGCTCCCGACTGCTCACTTCTTTGCTTTCTTTGCATACCCTTGCATTCCTCGTCTCTCTCCTTCTTTCTCCTTTGCATACCCCCCTGTCGTCCTAACTTTTAAAGGGCCAGACTCTCTGTACGTCATCAGTTGATAACCCAATAGAAGCACTAGAGGTGTGCTCACCTAGGGATCGCAATTTAGTTATTTGATCTATAGAGGGCAGTCTTGTCCCACTAAACATACCTATCCAGGAAAGAGTTAACTTTTCCTGGTGGCTATTTTGACATCATTTGGCTTATCTAAAAATTACTACTATAACTTAGATTTGCTGTCAGATCAAACCGTTTCTTTAAGTTTTGTCCAGACTATGTGTCTGGCAAATTCTGAGTTTTGACCTCTAACTTACAATGGGACCTTATACATATAGAAAGTAAAATTTTATTATTTAATCTCCTCTGTCACCAATGTCTGGGTTTAGAATTGATCTATTCCATTAGCATTTAGACAGTCTATCCAACCCCCGTTCTCCTTATCACTTGGTTTGTATATACTCTGCATTCCTTTAGCTCTGGGAAAGTGGTTAGTTTTACAGATAGAAATCTTGTGTCTTTTTGTTAACTTGAAAATAACAAAATGGAGTCTGGTCTGTTCAGAGTGACTCAGAATATACACTTTTAATTTCTATCATAGCACAAAATGTCTGCCGATATAAATACCCTGACATCATTTTTCCGCTAGCTTGTACCAAGTGTAGTCGTAATAAGTGTTTTTTCTGCCTTTTTGACACACAAAGTGAGTTTGCACAGTATATTTTGCAAACCTTATGTGTGCTACCACTGTATAATACTTCATATGTTGCTCAGCTATATCGGCTGAGTACAGCAATACCCCCGTATGTACCTTTGCCAGGTATATGTGGACATTGGAGGGGCACATTTGGGACACAGCCATTCCATTTTTTTTCAAACTTTAAATTTTTACACTGTGCCCATGTCCCATTTTAGAGTATTTTACCAGGCTATATAATACAAATACCCCATAAAACCATACCATTTCTTAAAGAAGACATCCCAGGGTATTTCAAAAGGCATATTTTGAACCTTAGCGTGGGATCATTTTTCCTTTAGCTTGTACCAATTGTAGTGGTAATAAGCGTTTTTTTCTGCCTTTTTGACACGCAAAGTGAGTTTGCGCAGTATATTTTGCAAACCGTATGTGTGCTACGACTGTAAATACTTCATATGTTGCTCAGCTATGTCGGCTGAGTACAGCAATACCCTTGTATGTACCTTTGCCAGGTATATGTGGATGTTGAAGGGGCGCATTTGAGACACAGCCATTCAGTTTTTTTCTAACTTTGAAGTCCATGTTCCAATTTGGACTAGTTTAGACGGTTGATTATTGAAACTTCCCCACAAACACATACTATTTATTAAAGAATGCACCCTGGGGTAATTCAAAAGGCATATTTTGAACCTTAGCGTGGGATCATTTTTTCTCTAGTTTTTTCCAGGTGTAGTGATAATGAGCGTTTTTAAATGTATTTTTTTACTTTTTGAAACTTTTTTACTTTTAAAAACTAGTTTTAAAACTTTTGTTTTGCTTATTATTTTTTTTTAAACTTTCCTAAACTTTCTTAAAACTTTTTTTTACAGATTTAACATTTTTTTAAAGCTTTTTTTTTTTACCGTTAACCTCTAACTAGCAGTAAGCAGCAATAACAGTAAATTCACCATTTTCCCATAACTCCCACCCACCCCAGCTAGCAAAATATATAATTATAAACTATTTTAATTAATTAAATAAATTGAACCCCTGAGGGTTAAAAAATAAATAAAAGTTGGGGGGCGGTGCTTAGCGATTGAAGAGAACGGTCGCATGCCCTCTGAGCTCCGGGCCGCGACACGGAAAAGAACCCACTTTTAACCCTCTTACAAGTGCCACACTCACCCCCGGGTGAGCCCAGCGCGCAGCAGAGTCCAATGGGACGAAAAACCAAAAAACTCAAACCCGAAAGACCCACGAGGGGCATGGATATCGGCGAGTTATGGCGGCAAGCACGAGGCGCCACAGGCTCCAATATGGCGTCCCTACACGGCGGGTGCTCTGACTTCTATGAAGAGACGTCGGATGAGGGTGAAGGGGAGCTTCAGCCATCACCAGCTCGAACGCAACCCCCAATGCAACCCCTGCCGACTACTATGGCCCCCACGCCGGTGAGCATGGAAGCCATTAGAGACCTTATGGCGGAACATCACAAAAAGATTGCGGCAGATGTCGCCTCGATTAGAGACACATTACAGGGTCTCACCGGACGGATCGGGACCGTGGAAACCACCATGACCACCCAAACCGGCCAAATACAAACGCTGCAACAGGAGGTTCAGGAGTTGAAACAGCTAGCTGGGCAGAACGACCTCCGATTTGCCGCACTTGAAGACAAACGCCGCCTAAAGCACCTTAAGGTCAGGGGCATTACCGACAATATTCCTGATGCTGAACTACCCCACGTTATTAGGCGGCTCCTTACGGCTCTACTAACCCAGAGGGTTGCCAAAGCGGTGTCAATAGACGGAATTTTTCGCATCCCAAAGCCCACTCGGGCCCCAGCCACAGCTACGAGAGATGTCGTCCTGCAGTTCCAAGCCTACAAGGATAGAGCTGCAGTATTAGCAGCCACCAGAGATCAACCAGCCTACCACTTTGAAGAAATGGCTCTCACCTTTTACCCTGGTCTCTCAGGGGCAACATTGGCTTGGAGGAGGTCCCTGCAACAACTGACCTCCCTCCTGCGAGTACAACGCATCAGGTACCGCTGGGGCCCGGCTCATACTCTACTGATCACCAAGGGTGACACCACACTCACAGTGCGCAGCATGCAGGAGGCACCAGCGACACTAAGACAGCTGAATCTCCCACCGGACCTACCGGCTTTACCGACACCAAAGGGCAGGCATACAAACCCACCGACTTGGAGCATGGCCGGCGCTGCAGAATTCGTCCCTAGAAGACACACCGGTGTACCTAAAGAAGCAGCCACCACCTGACAATTTTGAAACATCAGGACTATAACTTACCTTGCCGGGACTCTAGCCTAACATAATGAACTCACTTTGGACTACTGCTCCCAGATGAGCTAACACCCTGCTTTGCGGAGGGCGGCACTCCTTTACCCACCGACATACGCACATCACCCGTTAACACTAGGACCCATTATGGGTGGTCTCACTAGGTAGATGCCGAGCTACCCTTCGCATTCCTGACACCACACAGGCACCCTAAACTACCCGCCCAGTAACCAGGAGCTGACAGTTAACCTCTACCTGGCTCCCCTCATGAGAGCACTAACCCCCACGCATGTGACCATGAAGGTCCCTCTTAAGCTACCAACTAGCAGACACTACACGCACCCCCAAGCAATGCAATCACACGGTAGACATGCCTAAACACATAGACATACTCTATGACAGTCCCGTCCAGAAGAACACACCACCCTACCTGCACTAATACAATCCAGCCTTCGATAACCCACCATAACTCACAGTGCATACTTCTCTCACCACTTCGGTTGTGTTATGTGTACAAGAAAATATGCATTAATCTTAGAATGTTGTATAATTTTTATTTTGGTTACTTGTTCCAATGTTAGACTACACAGTGTAACTTTATTAACCTCTAAGCAACTTAATTATAACTGCATATCGTTCCAACATGTATCTAACCGCAAAATTAATAATTGTGCACAGTATTTCCTATGCCATGATACTAACTGTTGTATATCGGTCTCTTACCGCTGTTGTGGCGTAACAGACCTAACTGTCATTATATGCACGAACAAAAATAAAGAATTTAAAAAAAAAATAAATAAAAGTTAATCCTCAGGGGTTAAAAAAATTAGATCACAGTATAATACTGTGATCTGTATTTTGATCACTGTAGGTAGTAATCGACTGGCAGGGAAGTGGTTAATTTTTATTTGGACTGGGTAAAGGGGGGTGTTTTTTTTATTTTCTACTTAAATGTTATTAAAACTTTTTTTTTAGCTTAATTTTTTACTTTTTAAAGTTTATTTTAAAACTTTTTTTAACGTTAACCCCTAGTTAGCTTAACACCAAATCCCCCAATTCCCCACTAACTTCCTCCCACCCCAGCTAGCTAAATATATAATGTTAAAATATTTAAATTAATTAATTAAATAAATTTAACCCCTGAGGGTTAAAAAAATAAATCAGATGACAGTAAAATGTAATCCCTGCCAATTGATCACTGTAGTCAGTGATCGATTGGCAGGGAAGGGGTTAATTTTTTATTAAAATTGGTAAAGGGGGTGGGATTTTAAATTAACTTTATTTATTTTTTCAACAGGGGGCAGGATCATCACTGATCCGTCTCCCTGCACTTCACACAGAACCAGGGAGGCGGAAGGTAAGTATACTAAGCACATGTGCTCGCTCTGACATGCTGTCAGAGCGAGCACATGTGCTGGGCAGCCTGATGGAGCACCATTAACCCTGCGATCGCTGCGATAGCGGTGACCCGGGGTTAATTTTAACGGGTGACGGACGAGGTCCGTCACTCGTCGTTAAGGGTTTCCCCTGTCCGTCACTCGTCATTAAGGGGATAACTAGTGTTTCACTATTTTGTTCCCTTCTTAATATATATTTCTTAAGCCTCCATGGGCGTGATACTTTTGAACATTTCTTTTTCTATCTCCATAACTACTAAATCATGATTCGACCATGTTACTCTTTGAATATTAATCTTTTTGCATTCCTGTATATTTATATCTTTAGTCAGTATTTTGTCCAATCTTGAATATGAGTTATGTCTTGGTGAGAAGTAGGTATATTGTTTTTCTAATGAATTGAATATTCTCCATGAATCGTATAGTTTATATTTACCCAAAGGTTCCTGGAATGCTCGTGCCAACCCTCTTTGAGAAGGGTTCATAGTTTTCCCCTTTGGGATACTTTTATCTAGAATAATATCTGATACGCAGTTGAAATCTCCCAAGCATACAAACGTGCCTTGGATAGTTTAATATAATTTCTCAAGAGTTTTATTAAAAGGCACTTGTTTTTTGTTGGGGGCATATATATTCAAAAAAGAGAAAAAAAAATCATCCAGTTTACAAATCAGGAAGAGATAGCGACCCTGTTTATCTGCCTGTTTAAAAATGAATTCATATTTTATATTGCTGGATATCATTATTGCCACCCCCCTCTTTCTGCCCTTTTGTAATGCTGCGTATTCTACATTTGGATATCCCTTGCTAATTAAGCGTTTGTTGTCCTGAGCCTCTAAATGGGTCTCTTGAAGGCAGCATATATCAATTCTATCTTTTTTCAGCATATCATATAGCATGATTCTTTTTTGGGTCCATTAAAGCCTTTTGCATTAAGTGTAATCACCTATATCCAATGTTTGCCCGTTCGTCTTCCTCACCGCATGGAGCAAAAAAGTCAGAGAGAAAAGAAAAACGAAGAAACAAAAAAAAAAAACATTTTTCTTATTGACTTTCCAACCAGAGAAAAAATGGACATGAGGAAACCCCACATTACCCATATATGTCCAAACGATTGTAAAAACGGATTGTCATCGACCCAAAGAGAAACTTTTGCGGGTGCAGTCGACCCAAAGAAGAGGAACTTTAACTTTTTGTGCATATATGATAGGGGGTGCCTTCTCAGTATACCGTATTGTGGAGATTTATCTTCCAATAGAGAAAAAATGGACATGAGGAAACCCCACATTACCCATATATGTCCAAACGATTGTAAAAACGGATTGTCATCGACCCAAAGAGAAACTTTTGCGGGTGCAGTATACTTTTGTGGAGATTTATCTATCATGGGAGAGACCACACATACACAAAAAAACAAAAAAGAGGAAAATCCCCCTTTAACTCTTTTGTGTATATATGATTACTCCTCCACCCTCTCTTGTGATAGGAGGCCTTCTCTGCGCTGCCTGTGTTTCGTATCTGTGCATCTCCTCTCACATTATTCAGGTTTCCCTACCTTAAAGGACCACTATAGGCACCCAGACCACTTCAGCTTAATGAAGTGGTCTGGGTGCCTGGTCCAGATAGGATTACCCTTTTTTTATTTTTTTATTAACATAGCAGTTTCAGAGAAACTGCTATGTTTACACTGAGGGTTAATCCAGCCTCTAAATCCTCTAGTGGCTGTCTCATTGATAGCCGCTAGAGGCGCTTGCGTGTTTCTCACTGTGAAAATCACAGTGAGAAGACGCCAGCGTCCATAGGAAAGCATTATGAATGCTTTCCTATGAGACTGGATGAATGCGTGCGCGGCTCCGGCCGCGCATGCACATTCAGCCTATGACGTCGCTAGGAAGAAGGAGAAGAGGAGAAAAGCACCCCACCCGGCGCTGGAGAAAGGTAAGTGTTTAACCCCTTCCTCTCCCCAGAGCCTGGCGGGAGGGGGACCCTGAGAGTGGGGGAACCCTCAGGGCACTATAGTGCCAGGGAAACGAGTATGTTTTCCTGGCACTATAGTGGTCCTTTAATTTCAAATGTTAAAGTGTTATCCTTAACCTATCCTGCTTGTTTTATCTGTGTCACGTGATCATTTATAATTGTGTGTATATGATATGTCATATCTAATTATTTTCCCTCCCCCTTCACTTCCACTTTTGCTTTCTCTTTAAAAAGTTTTTATGTGCTTGGTGTACTTATCATATTTATATTTCTTCCCCTTTCCCTTCCATTTTTTTTTCTCTTTAATTACTAAATCTTAAGTATACTATCTTATTTTGCCTTTCCACCAGACTCATCATTACGTTCTTATGTGAATCATTTACATCGTGCTTATTATCAGGCTAGGAAAAAAAAAAACGAACTGATTTTTTAGCTATATTTCTCCCTGTCTCTTATTTTCCCTCAAGCTAATTTTTTCTTTTTCTTTTACATGAACTACGCTGCAGTTCCTTGCATATAGATAATTATACTACTAGCTTGTCAATCCACTCCTTTGCTTTAGCCACATTGTCAAATATGAAAGACTTATTGTTGTTCCATATTATTAGTTTCACCGGGAAGCCCCATATATATTTAATATTTTTTTCTCTGAGGCAGGTAGTGATTTCTTCAAATTCTCTCATTTTTTGTCTTGTCATAATTGATGGGTCTTGAAAAAAAATGACAAGTTTAAGAATCTGTTGAAGAGAAATTTCTGGCTGCTTGAAAAATTTTTTGTCTAATGTAAAAAGAGGAAAAGCGTATGATTATGTCTATGGGTAGCTCCTCAGGAATACCTCTTGGTTTGGAGACTCTATGTGCTCTCTCTTCGACTGAGTTACTATTTCTTCTTCAATCGCCATATCTTTAAATAGCACCAAGAGGAATTTATTAAGCTGCTGATTTTCATTTTTCTCTGTTACCCCTCTTATCCTTAGATTTTTTCTGCGGCTACGGTCTTCATTATCAGTTATTTTATCCTCTATTTCACTTATCTTCTTCTGTAGCCCCGCAATTTGTGCGTTAGCTTGTTGAAGATCAAATTGTAATCCTTCAATTTTTTTCCTCCTGACTATGAATCTTTGAGCCCATTTTTTTTTTTAGTTATTCCTTAAAATCCGAAAATTGGGATTTCAATTCTGTTTTTTTTTTAGTTATTCCTTAAAATCCAAATATTGGGATTTAAATTCTGTTTTTATTTGCTCAATATGATTATCTAGACAGATTTGTAACTGAGCCTGAGAAATATATTGAGACTCCAATATTGAGGTACTTAAGGAGGTTCTTTTTAATATTTCTGCCTTTCCTCCTTCTGAAATTACTGAGTCATCCTGGAGCTCTTCATCATTATTTTTTTTTTTGGCGTTTTGTGGGGAAAACATAGAGGTTAATTTTTGCTTTTGATCTACTTCTGCTTTTTTTCTCTTTTTTTGTACTTAAGTTCAACTCTCTTGTTTCCTTTTTTTTAGTCATATTTTCTCTGTATGTACTCTTTGCTAATTAGGTGTTAGTACATGTATTTTATTTATTTTTTTGCAGCCTTTTTAAACACCTTGTGGAAACACAGTGCTATGTATGTATATATAGCAGAATATAGGTATATAGTGGGAAGTCGAGCGGATAGAGGGAGTGTCTGAGTTCTGAGGATACCTCTATCTGTTTAATATCAAGGTGTTCTCTTTTTCCTTTCTCTTTTCCCCCTTCCCTTTCTTCCCTTTTTTTTTATTCCCCCCCTTTCTTTTTCCACTCTTTTTCTTATGTTTTATTTTCCCTTATCCTTTTCCTGCTTTCTTCACTTATCCTTTTCTGCCTTCTTTTTTTTCCCTTTAAATCACACAGCAGCCTCTGCTTGGAAAGCTCCTTTCAGGGCTGTACTCTCAGTTACCCAAATGCCAAACCTCAGCGTCCGTTTGCTAAGCCCATTCGGGCATGCACTATTCTAAGCCTGTCAGGCTCTTCCGACCTCTTTACTGTCTCACTGGTCTGGGGCACCGGTTAAGGATATGCTGGCTCCGTTTGCTGTCTTGCTCTCGGGGGCTTCTGCTAGCTTGCTCGGGGAAAGCTTCTGTACCCGCCGGTTTCTCAGACGCTCCGTCCACTCAGCGTCTTACGTCATGACACACCCGTTCCGCAAACCTCCTATTCTTTCTGTTTTTCAGGGGGGTCACATATATACTGTAAATCAGAACAACTAAATTAATTTATTTTAAATTACTTTCCTTAACCTGCACTAATTAGGCACACATTGTTGCAAAAACTGTAAAAATATATATGTATATTTTTTTCCTTCATTTTTTTTTGTTGCATTTTTTCTGTATTTTGTTTATAATAAATAAGCATTTATATATATATATATATATACATATATATATATATATATATATATAGAGAGAGAGAGAGAGAGAGAGAGAGAGAGAGAGAATGTTACATCAAATTAAAGCCCTTTTTGTCCTTTAAAAAACGGTGCATAATATGTATTGGTGCAATAAATTAGTAAAATGCAAATTGCAGTTGAACGCAAACAACAAAAAAATGCAAAAATTGCTTGTGTCATTAAGTGCAAGACAAGCTTTTGAAGCTGTATCCTAATTGATTAAAAAGATCTACAGAATGTTTATTTTGTGTTGAGAATACCACATAAATATTGTTCTTTATATAAAGAAGCATTCCACCGCATGTAAACACAAACACATTTCTAAAGAAAACAAATTCAGTTTTTATTGTTTTTCTTCATAACTATTTTCCACTCCCTTATTAATTTTGCAGCTCGTTCTTCACTTATTCTACTTCTGCAATATCTTTGTTTAAAATTGCACTGCATAGGCATGGTGGGTTTTTACCATTGATTTATAAAGAGATAAAATTATATTTTGATCACTTAAATCCATACCCTTTTTCTATATGACAGCACCTTACTAGCATTTGCAATAGCAGACTGGCATTGCACACTGTTGCCTAGTTTAAAAATGTTCCCAAGTCTTTTTTCATTTAAAGGGACACTATAGTCACCAGAACAACTAAAGATTATTTTGGTGAGTAGAATCATTCCCTTCAGGTGTTTTGTAGCAAACACTGTCTTTTCAGAGAGAATGCAGTGCTTACATTATAGCCTAGGGATAACCCCACAGGCCACTCCTCAGATGGCTACAAGAGGTGCTTCCTGGGTCATTGCTGCACACTGTGCAGTACTGCCATTAAGTGTTTCCAACCTCTGCATGCAGACACTGAACTTTTCCCATAGGAAAAAAAATGCAAAAATTGCTTGTGTCATTAAGTGCAAGACAAGCTTTTGAAGCTGTATCCTAATTGATTAAAAAGATCTACAGAATGTTTATTTTGTGTTGAGAATACCACATAAATATTGTTCTTTATATAAAGAAGCATTCCACCGCATGTAAACACAAACACATTTCTAAAGAAAACAAATTCAGTTTTTATTGTTTTTCTTCATAACTATTTTCCACTCCCTTATTAATTTTGCAGCTCGTTCTTCACTTATTCTACTTCTGCAATATCTTTGTTTAAAATTGCACTGCATAGGCATGGTGGGTTTTTACCATTGATTTATAAAGAGATAAAATTATATTTTGATCACTTAAATCCATACCCTTTTTCTATATGACAGCACCTTACTAGCATTTGCAATAGCAGACTGGCATTGCACACTGTTGCCTAGTTTAAAAATGTTCCCAAGTCTTTTTTCATTTAAAGGGACACTATAGTCACCAGAACAACTAAAGATTATTTTGGTGAGTAGAATCATTCCCTTCAGGTGTTTTGTAGCAAACACTGTCTTTTCAGAGAGAATGCAGTGCTTACATTATAGCCTAGGGATAACCCCACAGGCCACTCCTCAGATGGCTACAAGAGGTGCTTCCTGGGTCATTGCTGCACACTGTGCAGTACTGCCATTAAGTGTTTCCAACCTCTGCATGCAGACACTGAACTTTTCCCATAGGGAGATGCTGATTGGCCAGAGCTGTTTTTGATTTGTGCTGGCTCTGCCCCTGATCTGCCTCCTTGACAGTCTCAGCCAATCCTATGCATTGTGATTGGTTCAGAGTATCACTTCTGATGTTGTCAGCCAAGCTGGCAGATCTTGGGCAGAGGCAGCATTTGCATACTTGAGAACAAGTAAATAAGGGAGGGTCGGAGGAGCTAGAGGTTTTTTTTGTTTTGTTTGTTTTTTAACACTATATGGTCAGGAATACATGTTTGTGTGCCTGACCCTATAGTGTTCCTTTAATGTTGTCCCTAATTCAACACTATTTACTGTGTAAGTTTTTAGGTTCATATGCAAACATATGCAAACATCGACACTGTGTCATGACTTTCAATGCCTATTTCAAAAATAGGGATTTGCAAATCTACAGCCCTAAACCATTCTTACCTATTTGCGCAAGAAAAAAAAATGTTTAGAATTTCTCTAAAATGTTTAGAACTTCTCTAAAATGTTTAGAATTTCTTTAATCCTCTTTGACTGCCACAGCAATCTCAGATTCTAATGGACCAACACTTTCACTTTGAACCTTTTCGCCATTGATGTACTTAAAGAAAGGAACCAAAACTTTTTGAGGTTGGTCTTGCTCTCATTTGGTATGAGCTTTTTAGGTTCTAGTTTAGCCCATCTTATTGCCCTTTTCAAGCTCTTTTGACATTCTTAATATTTTTTATAAGATGCTATTGGCAATCATTTGATTGTCCTTTTCTTCTTTATTACTTGTAATTTGTTACTTGGCCACATTAGTTTTAATTTGTTACTTGGCCACATTGGTTTTAATTTGCTTTTATATTTGTTTCCAAATAGTATGTATTGAGAAATGTACTTTTGTAGACCTTCCATTTATCCCCTCTGCTTTTGCCAGTGAATATTTCTCCAGATAAATTGGTTGCAAAGATGCACTTATGCTATGAAAATTAAGCAGTTTTGTAAAGCTCATATAATTTATTTAGTTTTACCTCACATGATACAAAATTATGGTAACTATTTGGCAAGTGAATATTTGAAGAGATCAACATTATTGAAAGCAGACAAGCGTCTATTCTAGTTGGTGCTTCTAATTGAGACACAAGTGTCATTTAACAGGTTCAAAAATCTGTTTCCCATAACTGTACTACTAGTCCCAGTCAATGCCTCAATCATTACAAAATAATCATACATGTGTATATAAAAAACAATAACTAAATACACAAAGGAAACTATTTACCATTGTGTGCGCAAATCACCCTATCATTGTATTATTATTATTGCCATTTATATAGCGCCAACAGATTCCGTAGTGCTTTACAATGTTATGAGAGGGGGATTTAACTATAAATAGGACTATTACAAAAAACTTACAGGAACGATAGGTTGGAGAGGACCCTGCTCAAACGAGCTTACATTCTATAGGACGTGGGGTGTAAAACACAATTGGACAGGAATTTGCAGTCAGATAAGGTGGGCTGTTCTTTAGGAGAGAGCAAGAGATAGGTATGTGAGGTAGAGGTTAACCTGGGAAGCCATAAGCTTTCCTAAAGAGATGGGTTTTAATGCACTTCTTAAAGGATGCAAGACTAGGGGAGAGTTTGATGGCGGTAGGCAGGCTATTCCATAGGAAGGGAGCCGCCTGCGAGAAGTCCTGCAAGTGTGAGTTGGCCGTACGGGTGTGGACAACGGACAGGAGATGGTCACGGGCAGAGCGGAGAGATCGAGAAGGGACATACCTATGGATCTATGAAGAGATATAAGAAGGGCTAGAGTTGTTCAGTGCTTTATAGGTGTGAATTAGTACCTTGAATTGACTCATATAGCATAGAGGAAGCCAATGTAAGGCCTGACAGAGGGGTGAGGTGTAAGAGAACCGACTAGAGAGGAAAATCAGTCTGGCAGCAGTGTTCAATATGGACTGTAGTGGTGCAGTACGGCTTTTGGGAAGACCAATCAGGAGATGGTTACCATAATCCATGTTGGAAATTACTAGAGCATGGACAAGCTCCTTGGTAGCATCTTGTGTAAGAAAGGGGTAGATGCGGGCTATGTTTTTAAGATGGAATCTACAGGATTTGGCAACATATTGGATGTAAGGCTCAAAGGTGAGGCCAGAATCAAGTATGATGCCAAGACACCGCGCTTGCAATGATGGACTGATGTGGGTACGACAAACTTGAAGAGAGAGCGAAAGAGGAGGATCAGTATTAGGAGGAGGAAAGACAAGGAGCTCAGTTTTAGAGAGGTTGAGTTTCAAAAAGCCGGAGGACATCCAGTCAGAGATGGAGGAAAGGCAAGCTGTGACACATTGCAGGACTGCAGGGGAGAGGTCCGGGGAGGAGAGATATATCTGGGTGTCATCAGCGTACAGGTGGTAATGGAATCCAAAGGAGGTAATAAGTTTGCCAAGAGAGGCAGTATAAAGAGAAAATAGAAGGGGACCAAGTACAGAACCTTGGGGGACTCCATCCGAGACAGGACAAGGGGAGGAGGTATCATTAGAAAAGGAGACACTAAATGAGCGTTGGGAAAGATAAGAGGAAAACCACGAGAGGACAGAGTCACAGAGACCGAGCGATTGAAGAGTTTGAAGAAGGAGAGCATGATCAACGGTGTCAAAGGCAGCAGAGAGGTCAAGAAGAATTAGTATGTAGTAATGGCCTTTGGATTTAGCTGCGATTAGGTCGTTAGTAACTTTGATAAGCGCAGTCTCAGTAGAGTGGAGAGGGCGGAAACCAGATTGAAAAGAGTCAAGGATAGAGTTGGAATTGAGGAAGTGAGACATACTGGTAAAGACAAGTCTTTCCAGAAACATTGAGGAAAAAGGAAGCAGGGATATAGGACGATAGTTAGCGGGGGGGATGATGGGTCAAGAGATGTTTTTTTCAGGATAGGTACTACTGTGGCATGTTTAAGGTTAGCAGGGACAATGACAGACGAGAGAGAGCAGTTGAGGATGTGCGTTAATGAAGGCACGAGACAAGTGGAGAGAGATCTAATAAGTTGAGATGGAACAGGATAGAGCGGGAAAGTGGTGGGGCGAGAGAAAAAGAGAAGAGCAGCCACCTCTTGGTCAGTAGCTGGGGAGAAAGTCTGAAGGGTAGGAAAGGCATGATCTACGTGTGGTTGAGAAAGGGAATGGCAAGGAGGGGAAGAATTCTTTCCTTAGCTGTTCAATCTTGTTGGTAAAGTAACATGCAAAGCTATCGGCAGTAAGGTTAGTTTGGGGAGTGGCCATAGCAGGGCAAAGAAGAGAATTAAAGGTGTCAAAGAGACACTTGGGATTACAGGAGCATTAAATAATGAGAGAGGAAAAGTAGGACTGTTTGGCGAGGGCGAGGGCTGCGCTGTATGAACACAATATGAATCTATAATGGAGAAAGTCTGACTGGGTGCGAGACTTCCTCCGGGAGCGTTCAGCACAACGGGAGCATCTTTGCAGGTAGCGTGTTGATTTAGTATGCCATGGTTGGGGGCGGGTCCTCCTTGAGGTGCTTGTTTGGAGTGGTGCGCAGGGTTCAAGGCAGAGGTGAGGGTAGTGTTACAGTCAGATCCATAAATATTGGGACATCGACACAATTCTAATCTTTTTGGCTCTATACACCAACACAATGGGTTTGAAATGAAACAAACAAGATGTGCTTTAACTGCAGACTTTGCAGAAAGTGGGAGGCACATATACAAACTGTTGTAATTCCTACACCGTTCACCTGATTTGGATGTATATACCCTCAAATTAAAGCTGAATTGTGTTGATGTCCCAATATTTATGGACCTGACTCTATATGCGGAGATGGCCAGTGAAGGACAGGAGAGGGAAGGGATGGATAGCAGTTGTGAATCAATATCAGCTGACAGCTGCTGGAGAATTAAGGTCCCTCCTGAGTTGAGGGGGGTTAGGCAGAGGTTGTTGGGTGAGGGGGTGCACGAGAGCAAACGATAAGAGGTGATGATCGGAGAGAGGAAATAGAGTGTTGCAGATATTAGATACTGTACATGCATAAGAGAAGATTAGGCCAAGGGTTTTGCCAGCTACATGGGTGGGAGAATTAGCCCACTGTGATAGCCCGAGGGAGGAAGTAATTGAAAGTAGTTTAGAGGCTGTAGAGGTCAAAGGTGGGTTAATGGGAATATTGAAGTCCCCAAAAATTAGGGATGGATTATTAGAAGAGAGGAAAGCAAAGGCAGCAAAGTGGTCAAGGAAGAGAAGAGGGGAACCAGGGGTGTGATAAATAACAGCAATGTTAGCAGAGAAGGGTTTGAAAGGCGAATTTAATGTATTTCAAATGATAGAAAAGAGAGGGAAGGGGGGGGGGGCGTGGGTAGAGGTTTAAAGGAGCAGTGAGGGGAGAGGAGAAACCCTACACCACCACCTTTACATTCAGAGTTTCTTGGGTTGTGAAGACCGGCGAAGGACAAAGATGCAGGGGAAACAGTGTCAGAGGGGGAGAGCCATGTTTCTGTTAAGGCTAGAAAATCTATTGAACGAGAGATGAAGAAGTCATGGACAGCAGTGGATTTTGTTATATTGCAAACATGCATTCCAGAGGGCAGTATTGAAGGAGGAGCATGAGATGTTTATGAGATTAGTGTGGATCCTTGGGTTAGTATGTGGTGAGTTTCCTGAGATGGGACCGGGGTTTAGAGAGACATCACCAGCTGCTAGGAGCAGGAGGATAGAAAGGAGGTGAAGGTGGGAGTAGGATTTGAAAGTTTTGTAGGAGGGTATGTAGATAGGCTGGAAAGGTATGTGTAGAGTGCATGGGTTGAATAGAGAGGGGAGGGTAGTAAGGTGGAAGTAATGAAGATGGTGTTGCCAGGGACAGGTGAGCAGAAGGATAGAGATATTTTAGTAATGAGAGAAGTTAGTATTAAAGTGAAAAATAGAAGGGAGAACATTAGAGAAAATGTGTATTATTAATTATATATATATATGCACATATATAAATCATAGATATATATGTATACACACATATATCAATGAGTGTTTAAACCATTGAAAACTAGCTGATCTGCACTATCGATAAGTAAGGTAATGACCATGGGGTGGAATGGTGTGGGGAGGGGAGGGTGGGCAATATTCCAGAGATGTTACCTCTGCTTAGAAGATTCTGCAGGACTTGGTTGCTTGTGAGTGCTGGGTGTTAATGCTGTTTTAAGGGGCCCAGTCTGAAATATAAGGTCTGAGGTTAGAAAGTAAAAAAAAAAAAAAGAAAGAAACACACTATTATGGGTGGGGAGACATGGGACTATTGAGGTAATTAATTAGAGATGAAAAAACCAGAGGAGAGAACATTTGGGATAAAAAGATATGAAGGATCAGATAATATCCAGTATCCAATATTACCACTATTACTGAATTCACCTTGTGATATATAAACATACCACCCACCCCTGTTTTCTATTTTTTTTTTTTCTATATCCTTCCTAAATAATGCATATCCATTTAAATTACATGATTATGCTAGCCCATGATGGAAGGTCATCATTTTTGAAAGACACGGAGGCGAGTATTGTGCATATAACAATCTATACTCCAATAGCAGCAAAGAAATTCACATATTAGAAAATAAATATTACTAATATCGTGGTCCACATAACCCTCCTATCATGACATCACGCCTATACACATCATATTTCTTTGCAACTGTAAGAAGCCTCAACAATAACAAAACCAAAGAAGAGGAAGTTTCAACCTCTAAAGTGCCCCCTATGTCAAGATTCTCCCCATGGTGCAGAAGGGGTTAAAAACTCCTTCTGTTTCCTTACCTGAGTCAGTGCTGATGTCCCTCGGTGCTGATTCGGGATCTGTTCCTCCCAAGCGGACGTCAACCAGAGGGGGAGACCTAATGCGGCTATGGCTGTGCTTGCATTGGTACTTCCCCTATAGGAAAAACATTATTTAATGCATTCCTATGGGGGTTTAGGGTGACACTGGATGTCCTCATGCACAGCGCGAGAACGTCGATTGTCAGGCGATCAAAAGCCACTAGAGGTGGAGTTAACCCACAAAGGTAATTATTACAACCAGACTACTTCAATGTTGTCTGGGTGCGTATAGTGTCCCTTGAATAGTTTAGTGTTTTGTTTTGGCGACCGAGGTGCAAAACTTGTTCTATGCAGAGGAAGCAGAACCAATCCATCTGGAGCATTGCTCCTCTTTTCTCCAGGGAAAAATAATGTGAACTGCAGTGCTCTTGAGATTTAGGAGCCTGGTCACAGTTGACTTTAGTGGCCCTTTTTATCACTCCAGAATCTGTATTTGCTCATCATTGTCATTGATAAATAGTAACATTTTAGATGGTAGGATGACGGAATTGCTGTACCCTTTAATCTTTGATGTGTAATGAGATACGTTTTCAAAATTCAGAAACAATCACTGATAAACCTGATAATCTGCTAAACCAATGAAAAACAGGAAAACATAGCATATAACTGTGTAGGTAATAAACCACAATTTTGTATTTCCAAATGGCCACTCACATATTCAATGAAGTTTTAATAGCTTTGATATAAATTCCCTCCAAGGGTTCAATCTTCACTTTGTATTCAGATCACCATGGGTTGGCTGAGGTACATATACTCAAAATAAAAAATAAAATTGTAGTGCACAATCGAGTGTATAATAAAAAATCTATTTATTCACTTACATAGAAGTTAAAAGCAGTAGGTGTGGTAGCTGGTAAACCTGAGCAGATGAAGAAAAGCAACACATTCCATCACACTGTAATAAGTAAAATAAATTTTGACAAAAAAACTTCTCAATGTATGTGCTCTATTTTATACATTTATGGACTAAGAATTTACTATAAAACTGTAGGCACTTTTCAAAAATATTTTTATAATATTTTTAAAGTGAGCACTTCAGGCAACAAGCAGGGAAAGGGAACAAAAATAAAATAAAATAAAAAATAATACAAATATTAAAATAAAATAATCATTTTTAAAAATAAAAAAATTTAAATAATAAAAATGCCCTCCCCTCACCCAGTTTACACACACTACACAAACACACACACACAGCATTAAATACACACACTGCATTCACACAAACACACACTGCATTATATACACACTACATTATATACACACACACTGCAGTCATTATATACACACTAAATTCATACAAACACACACTGCATTCATTATGTACACACACAAGCACACTGCATTCATTATATACACTGTAAATAAATATTCAATAAATGTAATTTTATTGGGATCTAATTTTATTTAGAAATTTACCAGTAGCTGCTGCATTTTCCACCCTAGGCTTATACTAGAGTCAAAAAGTTTTCCCAGTTTTTTGTGGTAAAATTAGGGGCCTCGGCTTATATTCGGGTCAACTTATACTCGAGTATATACGGTATGTTCAATTATGCATACTGGGACTATAGTGGAACTGTAGAATTTTATTCAAATCCACTACTTTAGCCTTAACATTGTAGCTTGGTTTTCAATTTTCTACACCAAATGCTTTAGTTTAGTGAATAAAGTACAAAGGTTTAATCATTAAACTGTGAAATGTAGTAAATTAAAATATTTGCAAATTATAGACAAAAATAATTGATCTGATAAAATTCTCCAATTCAGCCTAGCTAGGCTATATTAACCTACATTTTGTAATTTATTACGATTTGGTGTTTAGTGAATTAACCCTGTGTATTTGTGCATGTATATATTGTATATGATGCAGACAGGGATGTGAAACACAACCTGCTGCTTGTTCCATTGATTGAGCACTCAGAGAAGGGGTTTAATCTCCCCAAACTGCTGAGCAATCCCTCTATACGGCAGAATCAAACTGTAAGTAATTTTTTTGTAAATTTACATAATTTTTTCTTATGTCACGCCTTGTGATTTACTTCAAGTGATGTTGCGCATACATAATTAATTATACAAATTAGCAGGCTGGTAGTTTATCCAAGAAAGGTGGCAACCCTAGCTGGTCTTGGCAATAAGAGGGCCCTGCCTGAAAAAGGAGCATGTCAGCCTGGCATGAGTGTACACTGGACTGAACAGCCATCGCATTGGCCTGCTCTGATTAGAGCATCACATGCTCAGAGCGCTGATGAAGTGCACTGTCCATAGGGATGAATGCCCTCTCTGCAGTTTGTGTAGCATAAGCACATCTCATGATTTGCTCACACTATTTTATGACCACTTCTTAGTTAATTGCATGCAACATATAATAAATATTAAATGTATACTTATCAGAAGAGGTTAGCACTGATTAGTGGCCGAGCACCAATCTTGAAACACAGGACCATAAGAGATAAATGTGCATCTCCCGAAGCTGAAAATTGTATATCTATCTGTGCCACACCAGCTGTTGAAAAACCAAGTTGACCACCCCATTGCATCATTCGCAAATTCTTGTTGTTTGAATATACCTAAATTATTGGAGAATATACCAATTTATAAATGTTAAGGTAAAACATACTGGATTATTCACTTAAAAGAAGCATGCGTGCGCACATCTGGAGCCATTCTGAGTGCAAAATCTGTACATTGTTTACGCTATTTATCAATGTACAAATTTTGCATAGAAGAAGTCAGCCTGAATTAGGTCTTGATTTCAGCAGAACTGAGTGCTGCCGGCCAGCTGGAATTTGGACCTTACATGGCAGCTGGCTAGCACTTAGCTCTGCACAGCTGCCAGATTAAAAAAAAGTTCAAACCAAAGCAAGTTTTGTCAGAAATTCAATTAATTTAAAATTAAAGGTCAAAGTAGCTGACTATAAACTTTTTATCCAGTTTGGCTTGTGTGGCCTGCAATGTAAAACTTTCTTTGAATTTCTGACAATTAACCCTGTTTGTGTATATACTATCTAATATATATTTATAGATTTCAATATTTCCAGCTTTTTTTTTTTTCGTAAATTTTATTTTTATTGTATTTTTCATGTTTCATAACTTCACATAACAGTGAAAGGCTTAGGTATAAGTGGGACACACAGGTCCTCTGTAAGGCAATGTAAGCTGAGGCGCGCAAGCCTCTATCGTTTCTGAATAAGCATTGTGTTATACTCGTAGGTCTCTGGTATGAGATCTTTGTTTTGTCCCAGTGGGGCCCGCAGGTCCTGGCTAGTCAATCAAACAGGCAAACTTATAAACAAAGAACAAATAAGCAGATATTCCAGCCTTACTAGGTATGGATGTCTGATGCAGTGTTAAGGTTTACGTGAATCTTTGGTTATATTTCTTCGTGTGGCGGTTATTGATGGGTGGGGTCGGATATGTGATCTCTTTGGGGGTGGTGGGGAAGAAGTCGGTAAGGAGTAGGGGTGGGTCCCTGTCACATGTCCTCCTATATGCAGGGGAGGAGAGGCTTGAAGAGTCCACTGGTTTGGTGATTAGGTCGGGTGTTATCCAGCTTCTTTTTAAAGCTTTAGAACCCACTCCTAGTATGATTTCAAAATTACCTGGGTGTGTGAGTTAAATGGACATTATAGTCACCAAAACAACTTTAGCTCAATTAAGCAGTTTTGGTGTATGGATCTTGTCCCTGCAGTCTCACTGCTCAATTCTCTGCCAGTTAGGAGTTAAATCACTTTTATACAGCCCTTGTCACACCACCCTGCATGTCTTAAACACCCTTCCTAAACACTTTCTGTAAAGAGACATCTAATGTTTAAACTTCTTTTATTGCAAATTCTGTTTAAGTTAGAATTTCTCATGTCCTGCTTTGTTAATAGCTTGCTAGCAGTGCCGCCATCAGGGCATCACAACCATGACTGCTCTGGGAGTCCTGGGCCTCACATTCACTATGTGCACATATAGATAGGGATTATCGCCATCTATATGTGCACCACAGGCCCCCAGCTACTTGTACACGGAAGAGGGGGGCCAGTACATGCTGTCTTAATCTTCCAGGTGATCTTCCCTCTCTAACTCTTGTGAGTTCTGCAGCTGTCAGAACATTGCCATGGGTTACCATGGCAACACTCCGCACGGCACACAGACAAGACCCACGAGAGTCAGAGGAGCTGCTGGAGGGTTAAGACGGCGTGTGCTGGGCCCTATCTGTTATGTGCTTCGGTGACTCCCTCCACCATGCCACCAGACCACCAGGGAATAAAATTAAAAAATATTCATATAAATGTAAAAAACAAAACAAAAACACACATTCTGTGACCCTGCAGTCACTACACACACTCTGCAGTCACTATACACATTTCTACCCCCCGCCCACACACACACACTTTATTCCCCCCACATACTCTGGAGTCACTAGACACACACTAATTACCTACACACTCTGCATTCACTACACACACACACACACACATGCTACATTCAATACGCACACTATGCATTCACCACACACACTCTACACAAATACACTCTGCAGACACTATACACACACTGAATTCACTACACACACTACATTCACTATACCCACTCTGCAGTCACTATACACACCACATTCACTGTACACACACTAAATCCACTACACAAATACACAATCTGCATCTAATACACACAAACACTACATACATTACACAAACATACAATCTGCATCGATTATACACACTGCATCCACTACACACATTCTACATACACTATACACACAACACATTCAGTACACACATACACTCCATCCTTGGAGGTGAGCCCTGTTGGCGGACTTGGAGGTGGGTCCTGTAGGTGGACCTTGAGCTGCTGTCAGGGGCCCCGCAATTTCTGCTGGCAGCCCTGCTTGCTAGACCCTGACCATTCTGTTTTCATGCATGCTTTATCAGTCACAGCCAGGGGAGGTGTGGCTAGGGCTGCATAAACAGAAACCAAAGTGATTTAATTCCTAAATAGCAGTGAGCAGTGAAGCTTTAGAGACGTGATCTATATACACAAAAACTGCTTATATCGCTTCAGACCTTTTCACATAGTGCCTGGCTTGCCTTCATGCCTACTACATCCTAATTATAACAATCCTAATTTTTTATTTAAAATTATCTCACATATTAACTGCAGTTACAATAACCTAAGTAATGTTCAACGTCATCCAAAACGTAATGTCTGTCTCTCTCTCTCGCTGAAATAACTACTGTAAGAGCAATGATATTCAGTAGGGCATGGGGAAAAGTAAATAGAAATAGACTTCATGTGAAAAACACAATTTGTAGTCAATGCAAAAATGCAAAGGGGATTGCTTGGTAAATTTATTTTGGTTTCTTATTCTTTTCCCTTTCTATTATCAATACACCATTTTGCAGAGGACACCACCATCTAAATAAAAGTAAGCTTCAGACCCTTTTATATTGTAACAAATCTTCTTAAAATGGTTTGTTCTCGATGGTGTTTGCAACAAAGAAAATGCTATATGAACTAACCCCTGGTTAAACATCAAAGCAATGCCAAATTACAACATTAGTCACGTATATCATAAGTGGCTGAACCCTGATCTCTCATGTAAATTCTGGATTAAACTCTCAACCAAACCCTCTCCTGAAAATGTTATTCTATTAAACAACAAGTTCTATTTGAATATATAGTAAAGAGAATCTAGTTGAGCAAATGCATATCCAAGTCATATTACAGGGAAGTAATTCTGTGTTGTCATTCCATCTCAACACTCTTTCTTCTGCAATGTGAATACAGTATACATCATTGTGAAACTTAAAAACAACTAAGCTTATTAAAAAAAAAAACCAAAAAAAAAAAAAACACTCTAATAAGCTTCCCTTTATAATTGTAAAAGAATGGGCCCTGTGTGTAAAAATAGTAATACATAAAAGCTTGTTTGTCCAGTTAGTTGCATCTCATAACATTGAAGATACACAGATGGAGCAAGGCAGTCCAATGCACAGACAAACATTGGTTATGCACAGCATCCAGTGCCATCATACTTTGCATGCTGATGCAGAACATTAAATTATTGAATCTACTTCAGTCTGGAGCCTTTGGTGGCTAGTTGACTGGGTGTAGCCAGTTGTAGGCTTGGAAACTTCAGGCTTGTGTCAACTAGTAAACAGTGCAGTTACTCAGCTTCTATGCCCCAACTCACTTTAATAAAATTTAATTATTTTGGTACTTATACTGTCCCTTGAATACAAAGTCTTTGCCATGATACACAATACCTGGTTAAAATCAGATTCCCATATTCTATACAATCTTTGGTCCAATTCTTGCACTTTACCCTCTGTTCATGTTGTGAATACTGCAGCTGTGGAATAACCTTACGTAAAATAGGACACTGAACAAAATTATAAATGCAACACTTTTGTTTTTGCCCCCATTTTTCATGAGCTGAACTCAAAGATCTAAGACTTTTTCTATGTACACAGAAAGCCTATTTCTCTCAAATATTGTTCACAAATCTGTCTAAATCTGTGTTAGTGAGCACTTCTGCTTTGCTGAGATAATCCACCCACCTCACAGGTGTGACAAATCAATATGCTGATTAGACTGCATGATTATTGCAAAGGCTCATTCAATAAAGCATTGAAAATAATCTATAACTTGTTAGCCAATATTTTCACAAAATGCTCAGGTTTCTTTTAAATGTATACAAGAGATAAACTAAATTACATCCTAAACCAGTTCAGACAAGCAAGGGTAAATATTGTGCATAGAACATTGTTTAATTTCTCTTATTCATTATATGCATTCTTTATGCTGACTGCCAGGTGCAGAGGTTAGAGTCTATAACAGTTTAATTTCTGTATTGATTAACTGTTTGCATTTTGTTGAAAATATTCTGAATCTGAAAAAATTATTTGTTTTGCTTTTCATAAATTTTTTTTCCAATCTGTGAAGTTTCCTGCAGCATGGGAAAACGTGCTAAAAATGACAAAAAACAATCTGAATAAGACTAATAGAATTAAAAGTAATCCAATTTTATTAAAAAAAAGAAATATACTTACCTGCAAATTTGCATTTTTTGCACATTTTCTGCACATCAATTGAATATAAATGAATACTGTTAATTAGTTTTGAATTCATCATTAGATTGCTATAAAACTCCAGCCTTGATAAAATTATAGCTGTACTGGCAGATATTAATTATTAGCATTCTCAGCTAGATTTGTCTAATCCAAATTAATTAGAAGCATTGACTAGATTACAAACTTATTGGATTGATGCAAGAAGAACAAAATATAATTATGAATTTCTACAGTTTTTAATCCTAGTTCTACATGTCCTCATCTTTCTATTTGGAGCAGAACACTATCATGAACCAGTAGGCCTGGCAAAGATTTGTGGAAATCTAGTTCTGGATGAGACATAGTCAAGCTAATGGTAAACTGTATGTTCAAAGCATGTCCTGATTGTCTGGCATAAGACTCAGCAGACAGTAGGCATTTTGAAATTCTTCTTTTGGGTATTTGATGGCTGGCTCACCAGGGATACGTTACTGGCATCCAACATGCAATTACATATGCATAGCCATACTTGTTTTTAAGGTGCAAGCTGCATTTGCTGGGGCTGTTATTTTAGAGCTTACACAGAAATGTTGTTTTCTAAGTACTCAAAGACCATCCTTTGTTCTCATAGTACGGACTAATGCTCACCCTTGCCAAGCCATCTGCTCTCACTGCTGCCAACCCATCTGTTTCCCCTCCTGCCAGGCTCCTTCTATCAGATGCTGCTTCTGGTCTTTCATCTGTCCTTGTGTCCCATGCAGTGTGCTGTTTCATTCCTTTCCTTGGGAACTATCACATGCTCAACTTCCATCGTAAGTCAACATCCATTCAGTGTCTGTTGTTTGGCCCATTACACCATACAGTTAATTGGTCAACAATCCTGCAAACCTTCTATCTAGTTTATGGTATCAGCAATTAACTCCTTACATGCACTCTACTCAAATGTCTTCTGTGAACGCATATCTATAACTATAAAGAAAAGGAAATAATGCACACATATAGAAGGTTATTCACCAAAGTGTAAATTCAAAGTGAATTTCAAATTTAAGGTTAGAGTAGCTGAACTGGAAGTATGGTTGACTTGGAAAGCCAAAATAGCTGAACTTGAAAAATTCTCCATTTAAATTCACTTTGAATTTCTAACAGGTTTCACTTTAGTGAATAACCCTGTGTATGATTAATTGCTTCAAATTAAATTTATAAAGTAAGTATATAATGTGAAGAAAAAAATACTTTCTGCATTCTTCTTAATCTACATGTTTTTAGTAATTTTTCATATATTGTGTTTACTTGTAACTATTCTCATTTTACATGTTATTCCTCATCTTCCACAAAAGAAAAACTGTAAATTGCAATTCTATGAGCATTAATTATAATTGAATGATACTTGCTTTGTGAACCTTCGTAATTGCTCATGATGGCATATTCAGATTCCACCAGGAACAACCAAACACTGTGATGCACTATTAAATGTAGAAAGACCAGTTCTGAAGGTACCTGATAGTTTAAGCACTTTACAACTTGTGTTCTATATGAAGCATTGACAAAACCTGGAATGTTGGCAATTGCCTTGGGAACTACTACTTTGAGAACCTTAATAACTGTATCATTAAAAAGAAATGTTATTGTGCATAGGGTACCTTGTGCTCAGACTTAACAGGGAGAAGGAGAGTGAAGTTTGTCAAAGTTGTTTGTGTGTTGTGTGCCCACAACATGCAACAACTGGACAGGTTTTGGTTGGTAATGGATATAAGTATAAATCCTCTATCCACATTAATGATTTACAAATTTTAATCAGTTTGACCTACTCTTATCAGCCACAACATTAACCAAGTTAAAAACATTGATTATATTGTACAATTGATTAAATAGTACACCTGTCAATTGATTAAATAGTACACCTGTTAATGGGTGGAATATATAGGCAGCAAGTAAACAGTTAGCTCTTGAATTTCATGTGTTGGAAGCAGGAAAAATGGGCAAGTGAAGAAATCTGTAATTTTGACAAGGGCCAAATAGTGATGGTGAGATGACTGGGTCAGAGTTTCTTCAAGACTGCAAGTCTTGTGGGGTGATCCCATAATGTAGTGGTTAGTACCTACCACAAGTTGTGCAATTAAGGACAACCAGTGAACAAACATCAGGGTCATGGGTGCCCAAGGCTCATTTATGTGTGTTGAGAGCATAGGCTAATGTAGCTCAAATTGCTGAAAAACTTAATGCTGGTCATGATAGAAAGGTGTCAGAATACACAGTGACTGTGCATCACAGTTTGCTGCATATGGGACTGCATAGCCGCAGACTGGTCAGAGTGCCCTTGATGAACCTTGTTCACCACTAAAAGCGTCTTCAGTGGGACATGAGCATCAGAACTGGACCATGGATCAATGGTAGAACGTAGCCTGGTCTGATTAATCATGTTTTCTTTTACATCTGATGGATGGCTTTGTGTGTGTCGTTTATCTGATGAAGAGATGGCAGCAGGATGCACTATAAGAAAAAGCCAGGCTGACGGAAGCAGTGTTATGTTCTCTGCATAATGTATGCAATATGGTTTTTGGTAAAGAATGATATCTGACAATTGCATCCTATTGCATTGTTTATTATAAAGCAGATTAATTTAGAGAAATAATTTGAAGGAAGAGAATCATTAAGGCTGGAGAAAAGATGGCGTAAACCCAGTTAGTAGAATATAAAAGATGACATAAACCCAGTTAGTAGAATATAAAACATTGTAATAGACCCAAAGGAATTCAGCCTAATTATATTTAAAATATAACCTTTATTAACTATTCTATAAAATTACATACGAAAAATCCAAGTTGAAATTCAAACTTAATGTGTCATTTTGTAGCCTCAGGAACAGTTCGTCAAGCAAAATCGAGCTTGACTCTAATATTCAAATCACTTAGTGGTGTCCCTACCTGTTTGAAACTGTAGAGGGAAAATATCTATAAATCATAAAGCAGAATATAGTATATGGGGACATGAAGCACTGGCAAAAAGTAGTAGTTTGCCTATGATTTGTAATTGACCATGTCAATGTCTTGTTTCAACCCACTTGTGTCATTACAAAGGTCACTTATGTTTACATATCAGACTGATCCCACCTATAAATGCAATCCAGTATCACAATGCTGACAAGTTCCTATCTGTACAAAAAAAGTTATTCCCCGTGATTTAACTACGAAGAAAAGCACTAGATAGAAATAAGGACCTAGTAAGTGTGGTAGATGTTTCAACAAATAGATGCCTGAAATATGACTTACAAGGACCTCTGCTAGATCAATTACATATTCCTTCTTCCAATCAAAGTAACCAGAAGACATCACCTATCATCTGCATATCAGGAGAGTGATCCTGTCCCTAACTTACAGTAAGTAATTTCCACTCACTGCAAAGGGGAAGGGTTCTGTGCAGGAGACATGCATTCAGTTTGCATTTTATCTGAATTTTGGACTGGTTGATCTGTAACTTCGAAGCGCTATATGGACGTATCATGAAACAACTGAAATGGACAATGGATGAACAATTTGTTTGTTTTGTGATTGGAGTTCTGCCTGTGTAGCTAAAAAAAATGATGATCGATGGAAAAAATTATGATTGATGGTTAGGGGACAGCCCCTAATTGATTAAAAAAAATTAAAAAATTATTCACAGATCAAGTTAGAAATGACCAATAGAGGGGAAAAAAAGAAAGAGCAGTAAAAATAAATCTATATTTATATTTTATATATTTAATAAGTTTATAACATAAAGTTTTGTTGTGATTTTTACTGCTCTTCCTCTAATTCCCTCTATTGGTTACTTCTCACTTAAAGGGCCACTATAGGCACCCAGACCACTTCAGCTTAATGAAGTGGTCTGGGTGCCAGGTCCATCTAGGATTAACCCTGCCTGCTGTAAACATAGCAGTTTCAGAGAAACTGCTATGTTTACATTAGGGTTAATCCAGCCTCTAGTGGCTGTCTCATTGACAGCTGCTAGAGGCGCTTCCGCGCTTCTCACTGTTATTTTCACAGTGAGAAGACGCCAGCGTCCATAGGAAAGCATTGAGAATGCTTTCCTATGAACTGGCTGAATGCTCGTGCGGCTCTTGCCGCACATGCGCATTCAGCCGCTGACGACCAAAGGAGGAGGAGAGTCCCCAGCGCTAAGGGAGCCCGGCGCTGGAGAAAGGTAAGATTTTAACCCCCTTCCTCTCCATTCAGCCCGGCGGGAATAGGACCCTGAGGGTGGGGGCACCCTCAGGGCACTATAGTGCCAGGAAAACGAGTTTGTTTTCATGGCACTATAGTGGTCCTTTAAATGTGAACCGAATGGCAGGACAATGTACCTATCAGTGTACTGCAAAATATATGCATAATATTTATATATGGATACAATCTAAATATTGTGATGCTAAATCAGCACTAATGTATAGATGAACATAAAGAATTCCCTGAAGACCACTTCCTTCACAAATAGCATGGTAGGTACCCTGCTGCCTGAGTCTTTTTAGTCGTGACAAGTGCACTTTAACATCATATCAGACTATACACAAAGCCGAACAAAATGATTACCAGCAACTATTTACAGTGAAAACACTGTCTATATATCTGGCTATTTATTCTTTCTGTGTCTAATTTGCTTAATTTCTTCATATAAAAGCAGCCAGAAGGGCAATTAACATAGAAACATAGAATGTGACAGCAGATAAGAACCATTCGGCCCATCTAGTCTGCCCAATTTTCTAAATACTTTCATTAGTCCCTGGCCTTATCTTATAGTTAGGATAGCCTTATGCCTATCCCATGCATGCTTAAACTCCTGTACTGTGTTAACCTCTACCACTTCAGCTGCCACATTATAAGGCCACCCTTGCTACAAGAATGTTGTAAAATAATCTTTGCCTGTTTTAAACAATACATTCTTCTCTGGAAATGTATATAATTCCCTAGCAGCAGAGATTACTATAAACTAATCATGTTATATCTTCTTAGATACACCATTTCCTAAACTGCCATTGGAATTACCAAATTAATGAATATATAATTGACCTGTTTAGTGTCTGATTGTTTTAATGTGCTATAATGCAACCATTTTGTATAATTAAAGATCAGTTTTATAGATTTATAACAGGACATATATTTATATATCGGTCAGTGCTATTATTTCAAAATACTATAATGCCCAAGACTCCAAGATTTCCAGTGATCACTATTAAGATTTATTTTTGGTATGTTGGATAATGATCAAAGATTTTGTGAGTGCAATATGCGTAGCAGGTGATACACACATTGCAATGTGAGGTTCATTTTAGGACAGTATCTTTGTTGCCCTGTCAGCAGTGGTGACTCTAGGAACAATACACGGTGGAGTGGGGGCACATAAGATACCAGTCAAAACTGGGGTCGCACAAACAATTTCCACCACTAGATCATGTTAGTAGTGGTCAGGGCAGGCCTTAGGCCTTTAGATGCCCTGTGCGGAAAATCTTCACAGCGCCCCCCTTCATCCATGTATGATGTAAAGTTTGTGTTGTCTGTGTATGTGATAGTAGGTGTGATGACTGTGTGTGATATGTATGTTATGTGTTGGCTGTGTGTGATATTTGTAATGGGTGTATTAACAGTGTGTGATATGCATGTATTTGTTCTATGTGATATTTGTGCTGCTTTATTGGCTGTGTGTGATGGTTATTTAATTCAGATAAAAACATGCATTTAAGCCTGTGTGTGAATGCAGGTGTATATTTTTGCAGAGTTATGTGCACACAGTCAGATGCACACAGTTATACATATACACTGTCAAATCAACCACATGCACACAGTCGCAGGCAGATAGTCACATACACAGGATCAGGCAGAAACACACAGGTACAGGCAGTAACACACATACAGAGTTACAGGTAGATAAACACACTCACACAAAATTACAGACAGACAGACACACACACACAGGCAGCCACACATACAATTTTACACACACACACAGCCACGCATACAGTCTTACATGCAGACAGCCACACAGGCAGACAGCCACACACACAGAGCCAGACTGCCATACACACACAGGAAGACATCCACACACACAGAGGCAGGTAGTCACACACACAGGCAGACAGCCAAACAAACACACACACAGACAGGCAGACAGACACAGACAGACAGTCATACAGACACAGGCAGACAGTCTCACACACACGCACACACAGGCAGACAGTCATACAGACAGGCAGGCAGTCATACAGACAGGCAGGCAGTCATACACACACAGACTCACAGGAAGGCAGGCAGTCATACAGACACATAGACAGACAGTCACACTCACACTGACAATCACACAGCTACCTGTGGAGTTCATTGTGGAGGCAGTGCAGCTCCTGGAGACTGTTTGGTGGGGAAGCAGGGACTCCTTCCTGCTTCCCCTGCAGCAGTTATCTGTCTTTTTTAGCTCCACCTCCGCCGCACGGTAAGCTCTGCCCTGCCGCAAATTCTTTTTTAAATACCGGCCATGTGTGAGCTGTGTCGGCCGCATGGCGCCCCCTGCTCCATGTCGCCCTGTGCGGCCGCACAGCTCGCACACCCCTAAGGCCGGCCTTGGTAGTGGTCGCAGGAGTGATATAGGCTGCAGTGGGTTTAGGGAGGTATGGGGAGTGGGTGAAAGGGGTGTTTTGGGCTTAGGGGTAACTGGGACTGTAGTGGTTCTAAAGGATAATAGGAGCATTAAGGTGCAGAGGGGTGAGGGGCTGTAATGTGTGCAGGAGGTAATATGGGCTTTTTTGGGTTCAGAGGTATAGGGATTGTTGTGGGTGCAGAAGGCATAGGGGATATATATTGGGTAAAACAGGCTGTAGTGGATGCAGTGGGTAATAGCAGTGCTATTGGATGGAAGGGGAAAGGGGATGTAGTAGGTGCATGTGGAATAGGGGCTGTAGTGGTAACAGTGGCTATAGTGGGTGCAGAAGGGATGGGGGCTATAGGGGGTAATACGGGCTGTAAATTGTGCAAGAAGTAATAAGGGCTGTGGTAGGTGCAAGGAGAAATGGGCTGTAGTAAGTGGAGAAGGGATGGGTGCTCTGTGGGCGGTAGTGGGAGCAGAAGGGATAATGACTATAGGGGTAACAGTGGCTAGATTGGGTGCAAGGGACATTGAGGCTGTAGTGCATGCAGGGTGGTAAATGGGCTGTAATGGATACAGGTGGCAATGGGGTTGTAGTTTGTTAAAGGGTATAAAGGCTGTAGTCTGTGCAGGTGGAATAGGAGCTGTAGTGGGGGCAGTGGGATAGAGTCCGTAGTGCCTGCAGTCTGAGAATGTGCTATCACAGGGAAATAGGCAGTATAGGGGCTGTAATGGGCACAGGTGGAAGGGGAATTTCTGCCTGAGCTCCCAGGCAGAACCCAGGATTGCAACCGCTGTTGGGGGAATGGCGGGGCCGTTCTATGACGACCGCCGTTCTTAAGGGGTTAAATGAATTAAAAAATAAACAAATAAACTACTATCCTGGGGCATTTGGACACTAAAATTCATACAACGATCCTACTATTTAATGTCAGGATTTTGCAGTACGTACTCTGAATTATCATGAATAGTGTGAATTTAAGCCCATCGGGATGCAATTAAACAGTGATTTTAAATAAAGGTGTTAGATTTGGGTAATCATTAGCTGGAACATTCAGAGTGGTACTATATCCGCTCCATGTTTGTAAGTGAAAGTCTGATTTTTGTAATATTACATTTTAGAAATATACAGTATTTATTGTTTATTATTTGTAGAGTCGTTTGTCTGCAAATTTAAATGCATAAGCAGGTATATACACATTTTTTTGAAAACCATTGATTTAGAAACAACTCCCAGGCTGTCAAACAGCCGGCCAGCAAGGCTTACATCCACTTCCGTTATTTCCTCAGAGATCATGCTTCTAAATAAGCTGTATTACAGTTCATTGAGAAGCGTAGGAAAGCATCTGACTGGAGTATGCTCTAACACAGGCTGAATGTTCCTTCAAAGGCTACAGATAATAATTGAAACTTTTGCAAGCTATTTTAGTTATACCCTCAGAGAAAAAAAGCAGAAATACAGTAAGGGAAAAAAGTATTTGACCCCCTGCTGATTTTAAAACGTTTGTCCACTGACAAAGAAATGATCAGTCTATAATTTTAATGATAGGTGTATTTTAACAGTGAGAGACAGAATAACAAAATTAAAAATCAAGAAAAACGCATGTCTAAAAGTTATACATTGATTTGCATGTCTATAAGTAAAATAAATATTTGACCCCTTCGACTTAGTACTTGGTGGCAAAACCCTTGTTGGCAATCACAGAGGTCAGATGTTTCTTGTAGTTGGCCACTAGGTTTGCACACATCTCAGGAGGGATTTTGTCCCACTCCTCTTTGCAGAACCTCTCCAAGTCATTAAGGTTTCGAGGCTGACGTTTGGCAACTCGAACCTTCAACGTCTTCCAAAGATTTTCTATGGGATTAAGGTCTGGAGACTGGCTAAGCGACTCCAGGACCTTAATGTGCTTCTTCGGCCACTCCTTTGTTTCATTGGCTGTGTGTTTTGGGTTATTGTCGTGCTGGAATACTCATCCACAACCCATTTTCAAATTTGACGGTACATGGCCCGTCCTTCGTCTCTTTGATGCGGTGCAGTTGTCCTGTCCCCTTAGCAGAAAAACACTCCCAAAGCATAATGTTTCCACCTCCATGTTTGACGGTGAGGATGGTGTTCTTGGGATCATAGGCAGCATTCCTCCTCCTCCAAACACGGCGAGTTGAGTTGATGCCAAAGAGCTCGATTTTGGTCTCATCTGACCACAACACTTTCACCCAGTTTTCCTCTGAATCATTCAGATGTTCATTGGCAAACTTCAGACGGGTCTGTACATGTGCTTTCTTGAACTAGGGAACCTTGCAGGCGCTGCAGGATTTCAGTCCTTCACGGCGTAGGGTGTTACTAATTGTTTTCTTGGTGACTATGGTCCCTGCGGCCTCGAGATCATTAACATGATCCTCCCACATAGTTCTGGACTGATTCCTCACCGTTCTCATGATCATTGAAACTCCACTAGGTGAGATCTTGCATGGAGCACCAGACCGAGGGACACTGACAGTTATTTTGTGTTTCTTCCATCTGCGAATAATCGCTCCAGCTACTCACCTTCTCACCAAGCTGCTTGGAGATGGTCTTGTAGCCCAATCCAGCCTTGTGTAGGTCTACAATCTTGTCCCTGAAATCCTTGGACAGCTCTTTGGTCTTGGCCATGGTGGAGAGTTTGGAATCTGATTTAGTGATTGCTTCTGTGGACAGGTGTCTTTTATACAGGTAACGAGCTGAGATTTAGGAGCACTCCCTTTAAGAGGGAACCAGAAATCTTGCCGATTGATAGGGGATCAAATACTTATTTCACTCATTGACATGCAAATCAATTTATATTTTGACATGCATTTTTCTGTATTTTTTTAAAATTATTATTCTGTCTCTCACTGTTAAAATACACCTACCCCTAAAATTACAGACTGATCATTTCTTTGTCAGTGGGCAAATGTTCAAAATCAGCAGGGGTTCAAATACTTGTTTTCTTTGGAGGTGTATCTACTTAACTTTTAAAATACATTCCAGTTTAATGTGTTTCTTTAATTTCTAACCATAATTTGCCTATTGGCTTAATGTGAAAATATAGCAAAATTCTGTAGGTTCACCTGCAAGTTGCAGGTTAATTTATTTTGAAAAACTGCCATCTGGATTTGTTCAGAGCAAATCCAGCTGAGATTCAGTGCTTGATAAATATATGAATTCTATGCTTTATATAGGATTTACATATGAAAATTGCTGATTTTAATGCAGACACAGGATTGCAATAAACGAGATATACTTATTTGGTTGCAATGACTAAAATGCACGTGTATATGCCTTTAGTAAATATTATTGCATACAATGGTATGGCTCAACTCAACTGGTGGGTTAAAGGGATACTCAATGGAGATTAACGCTTGAGAAAGGCTTCACGCTGAAACGTCATAGTTTTGTGGTCTCCAACTCTGGTCAGTATATTGGATGTAACCCTTATTAGTAGGTTTGTACTAAGAGCACTTTACAGTTAGTCTCATGGGGTCATATATTTGGTACATATTTTCTACAGGTTTTGTTTGCATTCTTGCACATTAAGTTTGATGTATGCTTTTTTTCATCATTTAATAAAATATTTTTTATGTGCAATATTTATTGGTGTGCTTTGGGTTTATTATGTATTTACTAAATATTGGAATTACAGATATTGCTAAATATTTGAACCCAATTTCAGACAAAATTAGGTCCTTATTGAATAGCCCAGACCGAAATGATTGAACATTCGGCTTACTGATCAAAGCTGCAGTTTATAAACCAATTATCTTCGGAACTCACACCCAATATATGAATACAGTTGAGAAATAATATTAACAGACAAGCAGAGCATGAAAGATGCTTAGGTAAATTTGACTTTGAAACTAATTAAGCAACTGTATTGGTAGATATTGAACAGATCATGCCCTGTTCTATGAACTGAATTGAGCAAATGTCAAAGATCAATGTAGCATACAGCGAGAATAGCCCTATATTGTCAAAAAGGGGAATATAGTAGCCAATGTACCTTATGATCTGTATTACTAAATATAGACGTGATGATCTTTAGTGCAAAAGATCTTCACTCTTAAGATTTTAATTTAAAGCATAATTTCTGTACAAGGTAGTTTATAATATCAATTTAAATGTAACATCTATGAAGGTCACTAATGTTTTCTGTGTGAGAAATAACTAGAAATTAATGTTTATGTCTATACTTTCATTTTATAAATAAAGCATAAAAATATAATTATATTCAAAGCTATATATCTATCCATTTATCTATCATCTATCTATCTATCTATCTATCTATCTATCTATCTATCTATCTATTTATCCTTATTTATCTATCCTTATTTAATGTTTTCATAGGGCCGAGAGTGGAGAAAAAATATAGTCCTTTACTCAAAATTGACATTTCTGATTCGGCCAGGAATGCTTGACAGGTACCAATTCCGCCTCCTGGATCTTGGAAATCCCCCTCTTCTTGTAATGTAAGTGCCCCTTCTGTCACCTACGAGTGGTCCTCCTCCTTTTGTGTGGGAACTCTCACCAAAATGTTGATTTTTATCACTTTTTTTTATAGGTTTGATTTTATGGTAATTGATGTGTTTTGGAGATTTAAACACTAAAGTGTGTAGTAACATTGTATTATTAATGCATAACATTTACATATTTGGTAAATAGCTGTGCAATTTCTGGTAGTGGGTTTTATCCCATTTTCTCACACCTAAATCTTTTTAGCTCTCTAAAAAACAATAATTATATATCTCCCTCCTCCTTTTGTGTTGCCACCTTTTAAAGTGCTCAGAATCGGTTCTCTGTGAAGTCTGTGACCAGGATCTAAAATAGACACACTGTTTCTTGATGTGGAGACTGGGGTGCAAGCAGTTGTCTGGTTAGTTGGTATTTCAGAATCTGAGGCTGATTTTCTAGAGGTAAGGTCCACTATGGGCATCTAATCCTAGGGCTCACTGTATGCCTTTGTGGACTGGCATATATTGGAAAGACCAACGATGACTTGATCTACGTGGACATAGATCTGCCATCAGGATTTCCCACTTAGCCCCCACAATAACTACTCTGCCTAGACATTTCCAGAGGTCAGTAAATTCCTGTGCTCACTTACATGCATGGGATTTTACCATGTTCCATGTTAGCCTAGGGGCTTCTGAAAAAAGAAGCCAACTGGATTCATAGTTTGGACACTCTCAGATCTATGTTGTGGGTTTATCAATCCATGACCTGGATTTTTGTTTTCTCTGGGCTAGTTTGGCACACAGTTTGCCTGTCTTTTAGTCTGCTTTTCACTTGAATCTAGCCTAGAAAATTTGTATTGTATACACTTAAACTGATTAAAGTTCATGTGTGGACTTAATCATCAATTGGTAATTATAAGTAAAAAGCATGAAACTAAAATTTGGCTTAGTGCGCTCCTTTTGGTGGACATGTTATATATATATATATATATATATATATATATATATATATATATTTCCTAGAGTTCTGCACTCACTGTCTTTAATTGCCTTGGTGCACTCAGAGCAGGGCTGTCTTAATGCATGGGCACAGATTTTCAACACACAATTTTTTGAAGCCATAAAGCTATAATAAAGTTCTTAAACTAACTAACATTTAACAATTTATGGCAGTTCTTCTAACATTTTTAACAGTTACCTCCCTTGCTAACTACTAAACATGTATGAATCTCTGCTGTACAGCATGTTTTTAATGTTTGAAAACTGATTTAGTTGGAGGTACCAATAAATATAAACTTTATTTTATTGATAATTTATATTTTCCTTCCTATGACTGGTTGTCTAGGCAGGGCCACAGTGCACTGCTTTTGCCCGGGGACCTATAATGCTGGTAAGACAGCCCTGACTCTGATTTATTGTGCAGTGCAAGTTAAAGTTATTCAAAGGGTTCAGTTCTTGAAAAAAACCAAAAAACAAATGCATTATTGTATATATTATTATTAATATATTATAATGTGTCTGTCTGTCTCTCTCTCTCTATATATATAAATAAAGTAATAGAGATGGCTGCACTCATGGTCTCCAATAAAATTCTTCTTTATTTAGCAAGATTAAAACATGGGATCAATGTTTCAGTCCTGATATGGGGCTTTCTTCAGAATCAATATTGATCCTGAAGAAAGTCCCATATAGGGACTGAAACATTGATCCCATGTTTTAATCTAGCTAAATAAAGAAGAACTTTATTGGAGACCGTGAGTGCAGCCATCTCTATTACTTTCTGGATATTAAAGTCCCAGGCTGAGCACCTGGCAAGTATACATACATGCAGCTTGAGTGCAAGGATTTTTCACAGTATATATATATATATATATATATATATTCTCCCTTCAGTCTTCTGCAGTCATTCTCCACCATCTGTCTGACTGCATTTACTGTGAATAAAGTATTATATATATTATATTCAAAATGAGATTCAAGTAGTAATTACTATTCAGATATGGATATGTAATCTAAGTTTCTTCTTATTTGCATGTTCAAATTAATTTTTTTTAAAACTCTCCTATCTTGAAAATTTGCACATGCTCACCAGTAACAATTAGTGATGACTTAGTAAGAAAACATGTAACTGTTTGAGTATGAAATTGATTTTATATTGGATGTATTTATTTGAATTGGAAATCATCCCAAAAGATACTGATGTCTTAGGCAATTAAAAAGATTTTGTTAGTGTTACTGGTTTTAGAACATCTGATTAACTACTGCTGAATTCTAAAGCTTTTGGAACTGCTTAAAATTTGACTCAATTTTGAATCTGAACATATGATGTTCATACTTGTGATTTTAAATAAATATTTATATAAAATGCATAGTGTAGAGTAGAACTGAATAGAATAAAGACTATAGGCTGTCATCTATAAAGTAATGATTATGTCTTTGCAGTATGCAGCATTTTAATTCCTCCCTTTACCTGAAAGCATCTAATTAACAGCCATAGCCAATACCATGTATAATCAAATGGCGTCAACTTCATTGTAAGTAGTCAAACCAGTTTAGAAAAAGTTGACTTCTTTCATGGAATCCCCTGGGTGCTGCTCCCTGCCTCCACTACAGCCAACAGAGAAGAGGTAATTCCTGCTTAGGAGCATCTGTTAGCTCTCTAGTGCTAAACCTTGCAGTGTCAGATGATCACACTCAGCCAATGAGCCATCACCTGATTTAGATCAGACAGTGAGCTTCCAGCCTTTTGTAGGCTGTAGTGGAGGTATGTAGCAACTTTTGGCAGACCGCAGGTAAGAAAGTAAAACAGATATAAAACAGTTTGACCATTTACTCTGGGGTCCTAAGGCACTCCTGGCGCCATAACTACTGCAGCATGTGTTATGGTGCTTAGAGTGTGTCAGGGTACCTGTTGGTGCTGACTCCAGGGAAGACATCCTCTCTGTTTAGGGGCTCCTTGCCCCTAGCATTTCGGCAAATTCCGGCCGTTTTCGCGCCGGCCGCGCTAGCTCCTCCCCCTTTTATGACGCGACGGCTAGCGTCGACGTCATGACGTCAGCATTACGTGAAGTGCCGGGAACCGCTATTCCGGACCTTTTGGGGGCGTGGTCTCAATTAAGGTGACAGGGTATTTAAAGGAAACCTTTACTACTGCTCATTGCCCTGTCGTGGTTCTAGCTTGCTAGTCACTCAGCGCGTTCTCTCTCTCTTGTGTTTTCGGTTTTGACCTTGCTTGTCTTTTGTCCTGTTGTCCTCTCCTCTCCTTTGACTCGGCTTGTATCTCGCTTACCTGTCCTCCGGCTCCCTCGACCTCGGCTTACCTTTTGACTATTCTTGTTTTGTCCATACGTTAGTCCGGCCATTCTAAGGTCCGGTATACGTACCTCCTTCTGTCCGCACTCTGCGTATTGGATCCCTGTCAGTATCCTGACAGAGTGTTCCTTTTAAAATATAATAGCCAGAATATTGTATTTCATTGGTATGAGAAATTAGATCATACACTTCACAAAAAAACTGAATCAGCAGAAAGGGCAGTTTTCATAAATATCTAAATAATCTGGATTGGGATTTGGAAGAGGGTATCCTTCTTCCACTCCACACCTTCAGCTTGTATTTTACACCCTGTGCTCCAGTGTGGAAATACATTGTACTGGGTGTTTCAGACTGGAAAGATTGGCAGGATGCCACACCATCGATGCAGCCAGACAAGGGGACACAAAGTAGCAGAAGTGACATCCCACTACTTGTAGAGAAAAGAGAAAATAGAGAAAAATAATTAGGGAAGTCAACAGACATTACACTTGAAAATAAAATAAAAATTAATGAGAGAATAGAAAAATAAGAATGAGTTGGCAACCCACACACCTGTTTCACTCTCCAGACAATGCCCTTCCAGCCCAGTAACCAGAAACCCTGACCTCCACTGTGGAAAAGCAGCACCCACACTAGGTAAATCACCCTGTTTTTTTATAGTGGAAAAGGCATATTGTTCAAGACATACAACACCGCGTTGGCTGCCACCACCAGGCAGACAGGTAGAAATTGCAGACCGGCTCACTTTCTCCCCCTTCGAGTAGGAAGTTCACTTCTATACTGCCTGCCAGCAACTGAGATACACCAGAGAGGTGCAAACACCTTTTATGAAAAAATGAAATTTAGTTTGGGACCTCTCACACATGTTCATGTGATGGTTTGGCTTGTTTGAATATTGTCCAGGAAAATATTCCGATGAAGCAAAAAGGGCATGAAATATAGACATAATACAAATACTATGCATATATCTTGCAGAACACCAATAAAAAATTAGAAGTAGCCAATAGGGAAAAAGAGGAGAATTAGTTAAAAAAAAATCTATACTTAAACGCTATTAATATATAATATATTAATATTTACATTTATATTTTTTTACTGCTCCTCTTTTTTCTCCTCTGTTCAATCAGCATTTAGTGACTTTCCTCTAGCTACCAATCATCTCTTTTTTTACTGCCACATGCAAAACACTGAACCCTGAAGCAAACAAACATGCTTGTACATTGCGTTAGTAGTTTGGTTAGTTAGACGTCCATGCGTTGCTTTGGAGATACAGAATTCAGCTGAACCACCGATTGACCTAATTTGATTTGTTCCTCACCAGAAGCACTAGCAAAAGGTCCAGGCACTGGAGTAGATTTTAAGCAAACAGTAAAATAAATGGTAGTTTACACTTACATGTGAAGAAGCCTTTCTGGCTTTTGTTTTGTTTTTTAACACATTTGTTTTTAGCACTAAAGTATATTTGTCTTTCACCCTACCAGTGTATCTGACCATCTGTACACTGTTTTGCTTTTAAGTAGTTTTATTTTTTTATTGTTTCTGCCACAATTATATCTGAAGAATTGACTGCACCTTATCTCTGGAAAGTCTACTCTACATTATATCCATGGTGGGGATCATACTTACTTACTCTTGAGTAGTGTCTACTGCTCTACTAAATGTGAGTAAACTACCATTTATTTTATGGTTTATTGATTTTAACACAGGAAAGCACTATTGTTTGCTTTGATATTTTATTTCATATATTAATCTGTATGCCGTGAGATTGGTATATAGAAATGCGTATCCATCAGTGGGGATTGTAGCGCGGTATGCTGTTTTACCTAGAGTTGGTCTATAGCTCTACTAAATGTGAGTGTTACCCCTATATTTCTGTTGTGTGTGTCTTGTTTTCTACTTGATATCATATATCTACAAACATTTTGGAGTGCTGATGGTTACCAATTAAGAATATCTGCAGCATAAATTGGGCTATTTGGACTCCGTAATTTGGCGCAACCTGTACTGTGTTTAATATTTTCCTGTTTCTCTTCTATATAAGGGGTTGAGGCTGTCATTTTATATTTTTACGTTTATTTTTTGAGTTGACATTCCTAGTGCTTATGATATTTTTGTGTATTAACTGGAGTAGATTTTGCCTTTAGTTGAAGACAGCAAGGGGAATTGTTAGTGTAGGACTCACCTAAAATATTTTCCCTTGACGTGGCAGGTGAGCTTACACTTAAATGGCCGTTGGAGTGATACTAAAAAACTGTGCATAGGGATTTGGGATAGTGCACAAGTAACTTTTTTTCTTAGTTTTTTCTTGTATGTGTTGGGGCTAATGTGTACTATTGTCATTACTACTGCACAGGAGTAGTGAGAGTTCAAGCGCAGGCCCTATATTTGTATGTTTGTAAATGGCATGCATGTTACAGAAGTACAGTGATAGGCTCATGTGTGTTCAAGACAAAAAAGGGAATAAGAAGTTGATATCGAATGAACTTAGAGGCAGAAAAGGCAAGTGATCTTCAATGTCTTCTGCAACTGTGTGATCTCCAGTGCACTCTTTATAACAGTGCACCCTGAGCGTATACAATCAAGGATCTTTTTTAGAAACCAAAATTTAATTACGGTAAATTGAATTCAATGAATGACTAATCTGAATTAAAATCAACTATTAGCATTGCATGACAATAACTGTGTAACAATAGTAGCTATCTAAAGCTAGAACAGCTGATTTTCTTTTTTTTTAATGTAAAACACTGATAACCAGGTATTTTTACTGATTGCTGTGTGAAAATTAAATTAATACATCTAGGAACAGTTAAGCACACTGAAGCTAGAGAAATTAAATATAATTAAAAGATAAAGAGGCTTTACAAAAAAAGCTCTTGGTAAATCAAATATAATTAAAAAAAATCTCCACATCTCCATTACCAGTGTGCAGGATTACTACATTAAATATAAAATATTTCAACCTGACTACATTATGACAGCTTGACTAACTGACACTTTAGTGCAAAACAAAACATACACTGCCTTCTTTATTTAAAAATGTTAGACAATTTTAGACACTATCAAGTTTAAAAAAAAATAAATAAATAAAATAAAAAACTGCTTACTCAAAAGGTCACTAAAAAAGACCTATTACAACAAGAAAATACAAAAAGGCTAGGCTAAATCAACATTTAGTGAATGTCCGTTAACATCAGCCACGGCTATATTGTGTAAGAATTGGTCAGGGAATTCTGGAAAAACAAATGGACCAACTGCACCCTGAACATCAGGGGTCCCCGAAAGGTAGATTCCTAGATGTAGATCCCCAGAACTACATCTACCATGATGTTTTCATGCCTTTAGAATGGCAAAGCATCATGGAAGCTGTAGTTTTAAAACATCTGAGATCTACCTTTTGGGTACCCCTGATGCACATCATGCAAATGAAGAAGCTAATTAGCCAAGAAATACAATCTCCTACTCCTTTTCCACCTAGTTTACAGGCAGATATTAATTAAATTGATTTGTTCAAGTTGACATTAATTTTGCTGATAAACTATTTCATTCATTCATTCTTTTTTTATTTTTTATTGAATGCATTTATTAATTTGGATGAATTAGGATTCTTCTAAAAATGAAGGCACATGTTTATTTGGTCAATATGATGCTTTAATTTCTCACAATATTTGGCGGTGGTGATACTGACATTGGGTGAGTCTGTATAAGGTGATTGCAATTCATATATGTATTCATTTGTTTTAGAAGAAAACCTAAAAGTCAGATTAAAGTTCAAAATGTGCTCCACTCACAGTGGGCTACACCAAATATAATTCTGTAAGTTAAAAAAATACAGCAATCCAAAAACAGATGACAAAACACAATGTGATGTGTATCATGTTGGCACTGGAATAAAGTGGTCTGTAAAAGTTAGAATTTAAACATGTACATACAAGTCCCATGGTAAAATATTATTATACATTTCAACCGGCTTATATTCACAATAATTAGATCCAGAATGGCTTTGAAGCTAGCTAAATACTTACTAAAAGATGGCTGAGTCCTTAAGGAACTTACATTATTAATGTCCTCTTTTCCAATGTAATTCCATTGAATCTTAAATAATCTATGTAGATGGTTTTAAAATAACCATTTTTCTTTGTATTTGACTTTGGGGTATTACTACATTTAAATGTCTGTGTACGTTAAATTAATTGTGTTTAATTGTCACCATTTACAAAATCCAGTAATACATCGTGCCTTGATTATTTTTTACTGTTTTTATGGACAGTTGTCTGTGGCATGATGAGTATGATCTGCCTGTTTAAACATTTGGGAACCCATGGAAATAGGATAGGTTGTCACGTGTTTTGTTGATTTTTGTATTGTAACTTGCAATAATGGATGGACTCAGTAACTTTAAGAATAATTTAAAGAATTTTACTTTAGAAGCACTTGAATAAACAGAAACACATGAGTTCATAAAATTGACTAAATTACAATTGTTTGCTGAATGTTTAAATATAAGCAACTCAAAACGAGATAATTGTAATTTGTACTGTCTGTACTTGAAATCAGAATAACTTGGATGTGGATTATCACTTCAAAAACTATGATCCAGAGGCCAGTGTTGGACAGATAGTAGATAATTAGGGGAAACAGTTCCTCCGTAGTACACATTTAACTAAGTCCATATATAGAGGAATAGCAGTGATGAAGCTTTAGCAAACAAATTATACTTTAACGAGGATTTTAACAGCAATGCTTCAATCCAGGAGAAGTTTAACAATGTATTACATTGTTGATGTGTACTGGTAGTAAGGTCAAGGTCTGATAATTTAAAGCTGGTGACATCAGGGGCGTCAGAGCAGAGGACGTAGCGTGTGAGTTGACCATATTGCCATAAGCAAGTTAATATGCCTGGATTTCCATTAGACTAACAGAGCAATTGAAAGGATTTAGAAGTGAGCATTGTTAGTTTACCGTGAGCAAGGTTGTAAGCCAGGAGATCAGTCTAAATATATAAGCAACAGTATAGCAGGGCTTAGGAGTGATCGGTTATAGGTTAAGCCAAGAAGTCTGTACAAGAATGAATGAAGCACCAGTACAAAGGGGTTTAATGTAAGGTAGAGATGCCAGGAGAGTAAAGCCATGGTCAATAGTCAATACCAAATAGGTAACTTAGGGCCTACTGGAGCTGAGGCAGAAAGCGAACCGGTACACACAAGCACAACAGGTTTGCTTGAGACTCAATAATTGAGCATTGATGAAATGGTGACCTGGGTTTTCAAGGGTTGCTATGATGAGAGCCTGAGTGACATCACAGAAAGGAGGTGGGTGCCCTTGGCTGCTGGGTGAATTAACTGTAATTGATCAAATTAATACTGCTGCTGAAGATGATGTCTGGCCTCAAGTTAAGCTCTGCAATAAAGACATGTTGAAACCAGCTCACCGTGTTATATGCATTTCATCACATGGTGTCAAAAGTACTAACCCGCGCATCTCATTGTTAATCTGTGAAGATGTCTACGTTTACTCCACCTGAGCCATTTGATTTTTCTCAGCCTGCAGCATGGCCTACCTGGCGCCAGTGGTTTGCGCGCCTTAGGATTGCATCCAACCTGAATAAGGAGAGTGGTGAAGTACAAGTTAATTCTCTTTTATGTTCTGTGGGGAAAGATGTGGAGCCTGTCTACAATACAATCAGTGCCATTTTGTGCCTATGAGAAATGTAATTCATGAGAGGACCTGTGTTCACAAGCGTGCCCAGCATGGGGACAAATCTGTGGAATAATTTGTGCGTAGCCTTTATGAATTGACAGAGTTCTGTGAGTTTGGTGCTGCCAGTGAAGAGCAGATCAGAGACAGAATTGGAATGGGAATTGCATATTTAGAAGTCTCACTGAAGCTGCAACTGAATCTTAGTTGACACTTAATGAGGCTATACAATTGGCCCGCCAGAATGAACTGGTGAAGAAGCAAATTGCAGAGATGAGATCTGAAAGCATGGTACAAGAATTCCAGCAGTCCAGGAGAACTGCAAGCAACAGTCAGAGTGTGACCAAAGGCATCAGAGAGGCTCAGAGGCAGTTGTGTGCAACAGGCTTGCTGCACGCAATGTAACTGCACTCACGCAACAAGGCTGTTATGCCCTGCTAAAGACAAGAGGTGCAGGAAGTGCAACTGACCATTTTTAGGTGGTTTGCAAATGAGCATTCATTAAGGAAATCTATCTGGATCAAGCGAAACAAGAGGTGTCCTTTGTAGGGTCTGTGAATGAACAATCTGGTTCTGATGAGGATTGGTGAGTTACTCTAACAGGAATGGATGTAAGGATTGCTTTTGAGATAGATACGGGAGCGTACATTACCGTAATTTCTTTTGCAACGTTCATGAAACTGCCACGATGATCACAACTTGAGAATGTTATAATAAAGGTTCACAGCCCTGGAGGTCGTATTGATTGTGTCAGGCAATTTCTTGCAAGCAGTGAGTACCAGCAAAAAAAAAAAAATCACTCTGTGGGTGTATGTAATCAGAAGACAATGTGTTAATAACCTTTTGAGCCAGAATACAGCCTGCAGTCTGGGCCTTGTTGCAAAAATGCATGAGGTCACAGAGAACATTTGGAGATCTTGGCCTGTTGAATTATGAGCTAGTCCGAATACAGCTAAAGACTGTGATCCCATACAGCAGGGGCGTACCTAGAGCATTTGGCACCCGGGGCGGATCCTGTGCTTGGCACCCCCCCCAAAAAAAAAAAAAAAAAAAACCTGTAAAAAATGTTAAAGGTTTTATTTCTTTTATTTTTACAATTTGTAAACTTTGCAAAACCGCTGTCAGCCCCTCCTACAAAACCCTTGTCCTGCCCTGCCCCTCCTACAAAACCTCTGTCCTGCCCCTTCTACAAATCCTGTACTGCCCCATCTACAAAACCCCCGCAACCCCCTTCCACAAATCCCCTGCTTATCCCCCCTTATAAAGACTCCTGTCCCAATACAAAACCCCCACCACCTTCTACAAAATCCCTGCAGCCCCACACACACATTTACAGGCAGACAGTCACACACTCAGTTACAGACACAGTCACACACTCAGTTACAGACACAGTCACACACTCAGTTACAGGCAGACAGTCACACACAGTCACAGGCAGACAGTCACACATACACATTTCCTCCTAACTACCATGGGACACTGTGCGGCCACAGCTCACACAGCCCCCTCCAGCCACGGCCGGTACAAGGATTTTTGCCGCCCAAGGCAAAAGTAAAGTTTGCCGCCCCCCATGTGACATCACAATGCCCCAGCCATATGATTTGCCATGTTAACTAAAGCCAGTGCTGCAGTGCCGCCGTGTTTACATTAAAAGGCCTGCAGGGACAGGCTATAGACACCAGAACCACTACATTAAGCTGAAGTGGTTCTGGGGACTATAGTGTTTCTTTAATGTGAGGTAAATTAGAGCTTAGTGCCACGAATAATATACTAGATTGCCTACTTACAACCAGATGAGGATGATGATGGGCTCTAGCTGCAGTCTGGCTCCACTGGTCTGGTGCAGAACAGGCTCTCTGGAGGCGGTTTGTAACTGTGGTCACAAAAATCAATGTTCTGGGAGAACGGGAAGCAGCTCCATTTTTTGGGGGTCCTTTACACAGCTCAAGGTCTGGGTCCCAGGATCCACCTTCATGTTCCACCAATGAGTTTGTTCACAGGGGGTGGAGTGTGTAGGGGATGTCCTGATATGTGTGTAAGGAATGCATTGTGTGAAATTGTGTTTGTATGTGTAAGGACTGCAAGGTGTGTTTCTGTGTATGTATGGGATGCATTGAATGTGTGTAAGGGGTGCATTGAGTGTGTGTAATGAATGCATTGTGTGTTTCTGTGTGTGTAAGGGATGCATTGTGTGTAACGGTTGCATTGCTTGTGTATGTGTGTCTGTGTGTTTTTCTGTGTGCAAGGGGTGCATTGTGTGTATGTGATGAATGTCAATCTCTCCTCCCGCTCCAATTTCCTTCTCCTCCTCCCAATTTCTCTTTCTCACCCCCCTCCTAATTTCTCTCTTACCCCCGCTCCTATTTTCTCACCCCCCCCTCTCTCTCACCCCCCCTTATTTCTCTCTCACCCCCCTTATTTCTCTTTCTCACCCCCCCTTATTTCTCTTTCTCACCCCCCTTATTTCTCTCTCACCCCCCCTATTTCTCTTTCTCACCCCCC
>OW240912.1:106596685-106678969 GCA_933207985.1 Pelobates cultripes | reverse complement strand
ACAAAACAAGCTAAATTTGTTTTGGTAACTATAGTTTCCCTTTAAATTAAAGGGATTTTTAAAAGAGGGATTTAAATGTATTTGAAAAAATAAGTGTGTTCTTCATATCTCCACACAGCTCATATTATGTACATCAGGAGAACTGCAACACTTACACCCAATACATATTTACCAAACTGGGTAGAAAATCCTGATGTTTAAATAACAAAAAATCTGACTTGAAAGCTAACCTGGTAAACTATATTTTGACCAGCAGATGGCAGCAGAGGACTTTTATGGATTTTAATATCTACCAGATAACATACCAGGTAGCAAATTTTGTAGAACACATGATAATTATTATATGAGTTATTTTTTACTGCAGTTTTTGTAAGGTATACGCTTACCCGGAAGATATAAAATGTCACCTTGCGTTTTTATTGTAACATTCCATTAATCAAATATGTGATTTTTTGTTTCCTTTCAAAATCACATAACTTGGACATTTTTATGGCATTTTATTATTACATTTTATACTGTGTTGTATAATAACAGTACATAATGTAACATAGAAATAAAACAGAACCACAAATGGTATAACAATCAAAGTAGCAATATTCAGATGTGTTATACATCAGCAAAACAGAATCTTGAATCTCCAGAAGGCACTTCTTAGGATGCAGGGTCACTTATATAAATGTATACAGTGCCTTGCAAAAGTATTCACCCCCTTGACTTTTTACCTATATTTTTACATTACAGCCTTAAAGGACCACTCTAGGCACCCAGACCACTTTAGCTTAATGAAGTGGTCTGGGTGCCAGGTCTCTCTAGGATTAACCCATTTTTTTTATAAACATAGCAGTTTCAGAGAATAGGGTTAATCCAGCTTCTAAAGCCTCTAGTGGCTGTCTCATTGACAGCTGCTAGAAGCGTTTGCGTGCATCTCACTGTGAATGCTTTCCTATGAGACTGGCTCAATGCGCGCGTAGCTCCTGCCGTGCATGCGCATTCAGCAAAGAGGAGGAGAGGAGGAGGAGAGCACCCCGCCCGGCACTGGAAAAAAAAGGTAAGATTTCCTCGCCATCCAGCCCGGCGGGAGTGGGAACCTGAGGGTGGGGGCACCCTCAGGGCACTACAGTGCCAGTAAAATGAGTATGTTTTCCTGGCACTATGGTGGTCCTTTAACTACCGAACGGCCCCTCATTCGGTAGATAGAAAGAACCAAACGAGGGGATTCAGGCGAACCCTCCCTAGCCTCTATAGCTAGAGGCTTTCGTGCAGTTTGTTCCCTTACTCCAGGACCGACCGCAGGGCCCAATCGCATGGAACCGCATTCGGCTGTCTCAGTCAGTGCGGTCGGTCATTTTATTCCCTCCATAGATTTCCCGAACCCCTGGTCTGATCTGGGTGATTTTTGGATATGTTGTTCACCCAGATCAGGGCTATCAGGGGGTGTAGGATTTAAAGGGGTACCCCTACGTTTAGGGGTACATCCAGAAATGGGGGGAATTACTGTACTGGATTATGATGCTGGCTGAGGGGAGGAGATGTGTGGGAGGTTACCAGGACAGGATTGGCTACTATACTAATGATTGTAAATCCCTCCCTTGCATGGGAGCATGCTTTAAAAGGACAGTGTGGATTAAAGCTTTCAGTTCTGCTCCTGAAACTGTGTGTCGTCCAGTTATTGGGATTGCTGTTGGGATAGTGCTGTTATTTTACCTGCTGGAAACCTTGCCTGTGGATTTACTATTTACTTGTTCCTGAGCCTCACTTGGATTATAAGCGGAGATAACCTGGGGAATATTGCATCTCCGCTACACACACCTTTTTTGAAAGGCCCCAGAGGCTGCAACACCTAAGCAAGAGGCACCACTAACCAAACACTGCCATGAAGACCAAGAATCTCTCCAAACAAGGGACAATGTTGTTGAGAAGTACAAGTCAGGGTTAGGTTATAAAAAAATATCCAAAACTTTGATAACCCCCAGGGGCACCATCAAATCTATCATAACCAAATGGAAAGAACATGGCACAACAGCAAACCTGCCAAGAGACGGCCACCCACCAAAACTCATGAACCAGACAAGGAGGGCATTAATCAGAGAGGCAGCACAGAGACCTAAGTTAACCCTGGAGGAGCTGCAGAGATCCACAGCAGAGACTGCAGTATCTGTACATAGGACTACAATAAGCCATACACTCCATAAAGTTGGGCTTTATGGCAGAGTGGCCAGAAGAAAGCCATTACTTTCAGCAAAGAACAAAATGGCACATTTTGAGTTTGCGAAAAGGCATGTGGGAGACTCCCAAAATGTATGGAGGAAGGTGCTCTGGTCTGATGAGGCTAAAATTAAACTTTGCGGCCATCAAAGAAAACGCTATGTCTGGCGCAAACCCAACACATCACATCACCCAAAGAACACCATCCCCACAGTGAAACGGTGGTGGCAGCATCATGCTGTGGGGATGTTTTTCAGCAGCTGGGACTGGGAAACTGGTCAGAGTTGAGGGAAAGATGGATGGTGCTAAATACAGGGATATTCTTGAGCAAAACCTGTACCACTCTGTGCGTAATTTGAGGCTAGGACGGAGGTATACCTTCGAGCAGGACAATGACCCCAAACACACTGCTAAAGCAGCACTTGAGTGGTTTAACCCCTTAAGGACACATAACATGTGTGACATGTCATGATTCCCTTTTATTCCAGAAGTTTGGTCCTCAAGGGGTTAAGGGGAAACATGTAAATGTGTTGGAAAGCCCAGACCTCAATCCAATAGAAAATCTGTGGTCAGACTTAAAGATTGCTGTTCACAAGCGCAAACCATCCAACTTGAAGGAGCTTGAGCAGTTTTGCAAGGAGGATTGGGCAAAAATCCCAGTGGTAAGATGTGGCAAGCTCATAGAGACTTATCCAAAGCGACTTGGAGCTGTGATTGCCGCAAAAGGTGGCTCTACAAAGTATTGACTTTTTCTGTTATTTTGTCCTATTTGTTGTTTGCTTCACAATAAAAAAAAAAAAAAAATCTTCAAAGTTGTGGGCATGTTCTGTAAATTAGATGATGCAAATCCTCAAACAATCCATGTTAATTCCAGGTTGTGAGTTAACAACACACAAAAAATGCCAAGGGGAGTGAATACTTTTGCAAGGCACTGTACATCAAAAGGTAAACTGAACTCGAGAGCCAAAGGCTGTGAGAAGCCAAAAACACTCATTCAGTGTGAAACATATTGAAAATTGTTTAAAGGGACACTATAGTCACCAGAACGACTACAGCTTAATGTAGTTGTTCTGGTGAGTATGATTTTTATGCAAAAATAATTTTCATGTTATTTCACTCCTCAGATGGCCACTGGCGGGGCTTTCTGGCTCATGGCTGCACAGTAAGCAGTACTGCCGTTCAGCGTCTCCACGCATCTCAATGCATCTCCATGAGGAGTTGCTGATTGGCCAAAACAGTTTGCCCCTGCCCCATCCCGCTTCCTTGCCAATTTCAACCAATCCAATGCTTTCCCTATGGGAAAGCATCTGAATTCTGATGATGTTGTTCCTGCCCGTCGCTGGAAATAAGGTGAGTTTTAACATTTTCTAAAGGTGCTAAGGGAAGGCAAGCCACCTAAATAGTGGATTAAACACTATTGGGTCAGGAATTCATGTTTGTGTTCCTGACCCTATAATGTTCCTTTAATACTAAATGAAAAGATAACGCCAGGGGGCTCTAGGCACTATAACAATTCAATCATTCTATGAGATGAAATGTTTATCGGACCTACAGTGTCCCTTTAAGCTCTGCACATTAATATTATGCTCCCTGCAATAAAAATAACCTTTTCTTATGCAAAACAATATTTCATAAAAATAAAGGGGAAATAGAAGAACAAAACATAATTAATGAAAAGAACTGCAAAGTGACAGTGCTGCTTTAAGCAAACAGTAGTACATTGCATAAGAAAACAAGGAGATTAATTAAAATGGCAATAAGGCATAACTCATAGACCAGGTCAGCAACCTATGGTACGTGTGGCAGGCATGACACTTGAGGTGCATTTGCACGGCACGCAAGGCTGCCAGGCCCTGGTCCCAGTGGGACTTCAGATATCTGTTGGTGCCCTGGTCCCAGTGGGACTTCAGATATCTGTTCACAGTAAAGGAGTTTAAGCATGCGTGGGATAGGCATAAGGCTATCCTAACTATAAAATAAGGCTAGGGACTAATGAAAGTATTTAGAAAATTGGGCAGACTAGATGGGCCGAATGGTTCTTATCTGCCGTCACATTCTATGTTTCTATGTGCCAACCAAGCTGTGATTGCAGGTGGTGAGGGACAATTCTGAATTCATGCATTACAGCACTTAGTGGAAGCACACACAAAGATCGCACTTTGGGTTTAACTGAAATGAGGTGGATGTTTGAATTAGATAAGCTAGCTCCACATGGGTTAAATGTTGATTTTGAGATTAATTCATTTATCTAATTATAATGTTTCTTTTTTCCCCTGCCTCTTCTTTTTTTTTTCTCTCCTCTATCTTTATTTGTATTTGTATGCTTCAATGATTCGGATTATATCTTTTAGACTTTTTAATAGAGTTTCTGATTTGGTTCTAAATAACATTAGATTTTAAGTATATCTCCATTATTATATATCTGTTTTATGTATTTTAATTCTGTATTAAGTATGACTTTATGTTTTTACAAGTGTTAGCTTAAATAGATATGACTTCTTTTTAATAGTTCATATATTGTTTTAAAATCAAGACGGGACGTCATGCATCATCTCTAGACGTCCCGACGCTCCTTCCGGAAGTATATACTGGAACCGGAAGTGAATACGTCGGGAAGTAAGGACGCGGGCTGACGTCATGAAGCCCACGCCGAAACCGGAAGTGTGCAGCAAAAGCACGCCAAACAAAGTAATAAAAGAAGAAAGCCTTGGATGATTGGGATACTCCTGATGAAGGCGAAAGCCGAAACACACAGAATGGACTGGACTTTTTCATTGTGTGGGACATTTTCCAATTTAATTAAATTTTATCTATTTTTCTGTTTTAATAAATTTATTTGTAACCCCCTACATTCTGCGTCCTGAATGAATTTGGAGGTACTAGATACAGCTGATTGGAGTTCCTGCCAGAAGTCCTGCTTTCCCATGTATTCAAGGCATGAAGTTTGAGCCAGTTTTTAAAGTGGCTCCATAAATGTGAGTGAGACCAACACCTGATGGTTTATTGTTTCACCTTAACTATATTACCCTATGTTTTTCTTTTTCTGATTATTTTCAGATTGATTGATTGCTATTTGGGTATTGTTACTTATTTATTTTGAGTGCTCTCACCATTTTCTTTGTTCTTATTGTATCACTTGTTGTATCTGTGGTGTTGTGGCCCACAGAGGTGATTGTAGCACCTTTTTCCAGGAATTTTAATTTATCTGTATCTATATTCTCTATCTCTTTCTATATCTATCTATCTATCTATCTATCTATCTATCTATCTATCTATCTATCTATCTATCTATCTATCTATCTATCTTTCTATCTGCCTGTCTGTCTGTCTGTCTGTCTGTCTATCTATCTATCTATCTATCTGTCTGTCTGTCTGTCTATCTATCTATCTATCTATCTATCTATCTATCTATCTATCTTTCTATCTGCCTCTGTCTGTCTGTCTGTCTATCTATCAAGAGGCTTGCTTTGTATCTCTTTGAACTTGACACATATCTGCCAGATGTTGCAGAATTCGTATTCCTGAGCTCCTTTTTCCAACCACAAATATGAAAATTTTCAGATGTCTTCATCCTCTGAGCTGCATCATTTGACAGTTTTGAAAGAAGCAGCTGACATAGCATTTGACAGAGAAAGAAGAGCAACGTATTGACGCTTTATACTAGGGTGCACAGGCAGTATGGAGCCAGCTAGATAAGGAAGAAAGGATTTGTGATTGTGGCATTTCCTACAGCAGCCTGTCATCTTACCAATTTTCTATTCCATGCTATAGATCTGGTCAAATATTGCCTTGTGCTGCGAAGAAGGGGAAGAAACATGTGTGAAGTATATACGTGATAAATGTAAACATAATATTCTCCAAAATCTAAAACTATAAATGGGAATAAACATGATGCAATATACAATAGAGACACTTTCTATACTAAATTAGAGCATTATTTATCATGCAATAAACTGTCTCCTAATTTAATTTGTTATGTCTGTTTCTTTAAAACATATTTGTTATGCTTATACACAAAATAACTAATGTTATTTGCTCCTTAAACTGAATTGAAAAACAGTAAATTAAAAAATAAATTGTATGACTTCTAATAAATAATTGTGCTGTATTTTTTGCAATTTTGTTGCAATTTTGCACCATGTTTACAGAAAGTTGTTTTGAGTTTAAAACATGTAGAATATTGAGTGCAACAATATTTGTTTTTCACTTTTTTATTTGCCTTTTATTTGGGACAGAGTATCTGTATTTTGCCCGAATTGTCCCAATTGTAAAGAGTGTAAATGCTAATTAATAAAGTATATATTTTGTATAGGATGTCATTTAATTTGACTTCTACATTGGGCTTCATTTGACCGGAAGATTCTTGCAGCATTAATTGTGTTAATCATTAGTATAAACTCTCATATGAATACTTTTTTCTTGGCTTTTCAGTTAGTCTCTGTTGTTCTAATGACTTAAAGGAACACTATAGCCACCAAAACCACTTCATCTCATGGAAGTGGTCTGGGTGCATGTTTCCTGTCCTCTTAACCCAACAGCTAAAAACATTGAAGGTTTGAGAAACTGCAATGTTTTTATTGCAGTGTTACGACTGCTTTTAGTGGCTTTTTATCAGAACACCATTAGAAGCACTTCCGGCTGTTTCACCAAGTTTAATTTCATGAAACGATGTTGGACTTTCTCACGCTTTGCATGAGGAGATCCATCGTCTTTCCTATGGGGAAGGCCTATGTGCATGCGGCGCTTGCTGCACATTAGTATTAGGTTCACCTGTGCGATGATGCCGAAGGAGGGAGCTTGGGGCTGGAATAAAGTGAGTGATAAACCTTTGAGTGCTGCAAGGGGGTAGAGGTGGCAGAGGGACACTGTAGTGTTAGTAATATAGCTTTGTATATACTATAGGGTTTATTTAAGGGATAAGCCGTATATTCGTGTTAACCCACTATATTTGTACAGACCCCTGTTCTAGAATAAGGGACACAAATCCAGCATATATGTTAAAAATAAATATTGAGTACAAAACCGGTTCTTAACAAAATGTAAATAGGTTAAAAAAAGGGTTACAGCAGAATTATATGGCTCAGCTTAGTCTAACTTTTATCAGTTTAAAAGTGAAAAATACCAAATTGTTTTCCAAGTTCGAGAATAGATACATGGATATTAGGCTTGGAGAGTTTATTCATTTTGAACTACAATATGTCCATATTTAGGCCAATTGGTTGATCATCCGAATTCCCGAACTCCGAGCCAAAATGTAGTCAAATCACGAACCAAATGAACAAGAATGCTCATTTTGATTTGTAAATGCAAAAAAAAAGAAATGCTTGATGGGAAAAACAATTATTGATGGCTATGGGACAGCCATTTAATGTTGATTTTATTCAAGTGAGAAGTAACCAATAGAGTGAAAATAATAGGGGCTGTAAAAATAAATAAATTATTTTGATCTATTTACACTGCACAGCCACAACATTAAAATCACCTGCCTAATATTGTGTAGGTCACCCTTATACTGCCAAATCAGCTCTAATGACTCAGGGCATGGAATATTAATGTATCCTTTGGAATCTGGAACCAAGACAGTAGCAGGAGATCCTTTAAGTCCTGCAAGTGTTCTACAGTGCTTTACAATCCAGTTGTTTTTGTGTGTAATGTTGAATTATATTTTAAAACACGATCTTTGACATTTTAGAGCGGCTTGTCAATTCTAAATTAGGTTGCACCGTCATTTTGAAAAGTAGATGACAAAAGATGATTCACATGTAACATAATTGTGTACTTTTTGCTGTCCTGAGGTAGGAGAAGATCCCTTCTTAATAATGGAGTTACTGCAGCAGGCACAGATGAGTGCAACTTTTGGGAACAAAATAACACTTTAAAAGTCTCTACTTTCACCAGCTTATTTCTTAAAGAGATACTGCATCTTAGCTCTAATGCGGGTGGCTGTTAGAATTCAGTGAATTCAGGATGGCCTGCCTCAGAACAAGCCAATGTCTATTAATCACATTTTTCATCTTTCTTATGTGTGAACTTTAAATGGTGACCTGGGTCAAGATGCATTGTTATTGTATTCCTGACCATATAATGTTAAAACCACCATCTAGCTCCCCTGGCCCCCCTTGCCTCCATAAATATAGAAAAATCTTACTTGTATTTTTTTATGAAGCACAGGTCATGTCAAACTAACCTGATTGCGTTCTACGAAGAAGTAAGTAGAAGTATAGATCAGGGTGTTGCAGTGGATGTGATCTATTTGGATTTCGCCAAGGCATTTGATACAGTTCCACACAATAGATTAGTGTTCAAACTCAAGAAAATCGGTCTCGATGAAAATGCTTGTTCTTCGGTGGAACATTGGCTTAAAAACAGAGTACAAAGAGTTGTCATTAATGGTAAATTTTCAAGCTGGACAGAGGTGGCAAGTGGTGTCCCTCAGGGGTCTGTTCTGGGACCCCTTCTATTTAACATGTTTATAAACGATCTTGAAGACAGCATTGAAAGTCATGTTCCAGTGTTTGCAGATGACACAAAACTCTGTAAAATAATACAATGTGAGCAAGATATTACTTTGCTGCAGAGGGATTTAGATAGACTGGGGGACTGGGCACTCAAATGGCAGATGATATTTAATGTTGAAAAATGCAAAGTTATGCACTTCGGCGTAAAGAATACACAAGCAACGTATACCCTTAATGGAAGCGAATTAGGGATAACAACACATGAAAAGGACTTGGGAATTGTTATAGACAACAAACTATGCAACAATGTGCAATGTCAATCAGCAGTGGCCAAGGCCAGTAAGGTATTGTCATGCATGAAAAAGGGCATTCATTCTCGGGACGAGAATATAATTTTGCCTCTTTATAAATCACTGGTAAGACCCCATATTGAATATGCTGTGCAATTTTGGGCACCTGTTCTAAAGAAGGATATTATGGCACTAGAAAAAGTGCAGAGGCAGGCTACAAAATTAATAAAAGGAATGGAACATATCAGCTATGAAGAAAGGTTAACAAATTTAAACCTATTTAGTTTAGAAAAACGTTGCCTGAGAGGGGATATGATAACATTATACAAATATATTTGGGGCCAATACAAACCATTGTGTGGAAATCTATTCACAAACCAGACTTTACATAGGACACGAGGTCATGTGTTTAAACTGGAAGAAAGAAGATTTTGTCTTCAAAGGAATGTTTTTTTTACTGTAAGAACAATAAGGATATGGAATTCTCAGCCTGAAGAAGTGGTTTTATCAGAGTCCATACAGATGTTCAAACAGCTACTTTGCATACTTCCAAAAACAGAATATTCAAGGATATAATCTTTCAATGTAGGGTAATAACTGCTTGATCCAAGGATAAATCTGACTGCCATTCTGGAGTCAAGAAGGGATTTTTTTCCTAGCTTGTTGCAAAATTGGAAGTGCTTCAAACTGGGTTTTTTGCCTTCTTTTGGATCAACAGCAAAAAACAAATGTGAGGAATGCTGAACTTGATGGACGCAAGTCTCTTTTCAGCTATGTAACTATGTATTCAAATCTGCAGCTGCTGCCCCTGTCTGCCTCTGAAACGGCCTGCTGTCTGCTATCATCATCAGAAGTGGTGGTCTGAGCCAATCACAATGCTTCCCCATAGGATTGGCTGAGACTGTCAAGGAGGCAAATCAGGGCAGAGCCAGCAAAAGTCAAACACAGCCTTGGCCAATCAGCATCTACTCATAGAGATGAATTGAATCAATGCATTTCTATGAGGAAAGTTCAGTATCTGCATGCTTAGGGTGAAGACACTGAATGGCAGTGCTGCTCACTGTGCAGCACTGACCCAGGAAACATATATAGCCTGCCATGTGAGGAGTGGCCAGTGGATGTATCCCTAGGCTGTATTGTAAACACTTCATTTTCTCTGAAAAGACAGTGTTTACTGCAAAAAGCCTGAAGGGAATGATTATACTCACCAGAACAAATACAATAAGTTGTAGTTGTTCTGGTGACTATAGTGTCCCTTTAACGTTATATTTCAATTCTGTGGATCTGACAGCACAGTATTCTAAACAAAGTCAGTTTCTCATGATAATTGTATATTTGATTGTGTTTGAAATCCCTCTCAGAACTGAAAAAAACAAAAAAACCTCTGTTATAACTCAAGTATATACAGTTGCAAGAAAAAGTATGTAAACCCTTTGGAATGATATGGATTTCTGCACAAATTGGTCATAAAATGTGATCTGATCATCATCTAAGTCACAACAATAGACAATCACAGTCTGCTTAAACTAATAACTCACAAAGAATGAAATTTTGCCATGTTTTTATTCAACACACCATGTAAACATTCACAGTGCAGGTGGAAAAAGTATGTGAATCCCTAGACTAATGACATCTCCAAGAGCTAATTGGAGTGAGATGTCAGCCATCTGGAGTCCAATCAATGAGATGAGATTGGAGGTGTTGGTTACAGCTGCCCTGCCATATAAAAAACACACACCAGTTCTGGGTTTTCTTTTCACAAGAAGCATTGCCTGATGTGAATGATGCCTCGCACAAAAGAGCTCTCAGAATACCTACGATTAAGAGTTGTTGACTTGCATAAAGCTGGAAAGGGTTATAAAAGTATCTCCAAAAGCCTTGCTGTCCATCAGTCCACGATAAGACAAATTGTCTATAAATGGAGAAAGTTCAGCACTGCTGCTACTCTCTCTAGTAGTAGCCGTCCTGTAAAGATGACTGCAAGAGCACAGCGCAGACTGCTCAATGAGGTGAAGAAGAATCCTAGAGTGTCAGCTAAAGACTTACAAAAGTCACTGGCAAATACTAACATCCCTGTTAGCGAATCTACAATACGTAAAACACTAAACAAGAATGGATTTCATGGGAGGATACCACAGAGGAAGCCACTGCTGTCCAAACAAAACATTGCTGCACGTTTACAGTTTGCACAAGAGCACCTGGATGTTCCCCAGCAGTACTGGCAAAATATGGACAGATGAAACCAAAGTTGAGTTGTTTGGAAGAAACACACAACACTATGTGTGGGGAAAAAAAGGCACAGCACACCAACATCAAAACCTCATCCCAACTGTGAAGTATGGTTGTGGGGGCATTATGGTTTGGGGCTGCTTTGCTGCGTCAGGGCCTGGACGGATTGCTATGATCGAAGGAAAAATTAATTCCCAAGTTTATCAAGACATTTTGCAGGAGAACTTAAGGCCATCTGTCTACCAGCTGAAGCTCAACAGAAGATGGGTGTTGCAACAGGACAATGACCCAAAGCATAAAAGTAAATCAACAACAAAATTGCTTAAACAGAAGAAAATATGCCTTCTGAAGTGGCCTTAAGTGGTCCTGACCTCAACCCATTTGAGATGCTGTGGCATGACCTCAAGAAAGCGATTCACACCAGACATCCCAAGAATATTGCTGAACTGAAACAGTTTTGTAAAGAATAATGGTCAAGAATTACTCCTGGCCATTGTGCACGTCTGATCTGCAACTACAGGAAACTTTTGGTTGAAGTTATTGCTGCCAAAGGAGGTTCAACCAGTTATTAAATCCAAGGGTTCACATACTTTTTCCACCTGCACTGTGAATGTTTACATGGTGTGTTCAATAAAAACATGGCAACATTTCATTCTTTGTGTGTTATTAGTTTAAGCAGACTGTGATTGTCTATTGTTGTGACTTAGATGATGATCAGATCACATTTTATGACCAATTTGTGCAGAAATCCATATCATTCCAAAGGGTTCACATACTTTTTCTTGCAACTGTAGGTTTGGTGTTCTTCGGGATCACACAAAGACAGTGACATTGGTGTTTGCCCATTGACCTACCCTTTATTTAGTAGAAAATATATATGTCTTGAAATGAAAGTAATTTCTCTCCAGCACTGCATTCAGTAGTTTCCTGTATATCATATTTGGTCAAACACGCTGTCCATAGCAACCATATCTCTATTATCAATAGTGGTATGTAGGTGCACGGTATTTAAGCTTACCAATATGAAATCCATTTCATCCACCAAATTTAGATTTTATTCTTCAAATAAGGACAAGTAACCGTATCTAAAAATGTTAAAATATAGTCCACTGCAGACATTCCAGACACAATTGGTCGTACCGGAGCGTTTAAATTATTTTGTGGATTTGTTGGTAATATGTTAACTGTTAGCATGATTGAATTAATCTACTGTAGAAATCTTAATTAAGCTTGATCAAAGATTCCTTCTTCACATGCACCATTTACATCCTCAGAAATTTCGGACTCAATCTCAGAAATATTTCAATTTGACATGCACGTGAGTTCGAATACACAAATGTATATGTTCACTTTGATATATGGATTTTTATCTGCCAACTACTGCTTAGTCCAATTTTTATATATAGAGCTATTCATCACAACAAAAGCTCCTCCCTTGCCAGGTATTTTATTACTATATTATCATTATCCATTACATTTTGCAATGCACTAAATGTAGAAGGTGACAAATCAATGTTCCAGATGTTTGAACTATAGTTATCAATGTAAATGTACTTTTATGTTTTAAATCAATATCATGCAGTCTTAACAACGATTCCAATATTTCAACATCACCATGTAGAAACATTTTAAAAAAAACAACACATAAACACTTAAAGATTTAACCAATTTTTCTAAAGTCAAAATAAAATCCTCTGTTTAACAACTTTACCTCAGCAAGTTAAAGTTAACAGGGCCCAATATGTTTATAATCACTGCCATCTTGGATTTAGCATTTCTGTTTAGTGGTCTCTCGGAAGAGCATCTCATACCTGTCAAAGTTCTTATGTTTGATGTCCACCAACTTGTTTCAGATCCTCTTTTGGACTCATTTATAAATAATAAGATTATTTCAAAGAGTAAGGGATGGCATTTCCCAGCTCACATACCAACTCATACCAATGAGTATATACTCATACCAATGTAAGTACTGAGACAGAGGATCTTGTAGATGCTACTTTTATGGAGTGAGAGCTGGTAACTGTCCTTGTCTCCACATTGATTCTGAGTGATTGGTTCTGAGGGCAGGCATGCAATGTAAACAAAGATCATCACATAGGCAGGGACAGTCAATATATCAAGTACAAAATTTGTGCAAGTCTCTGTACATCATGAGAGACAGTTCCACTTTAAAACCTTATTTTGTCATTTTAAAACATTTGTTGAACATAAGGCTGAAGGAACAGGGACCTGGCACTATGACCTGAAACAATTCTGGTATAACCAATGTACTTGCCTTGAGTGCCCCTTTAGAATTAAAGTTTAACAAAGTGTCACCGCCTCTCATGGCAAGTAGCTTGCAATAGCTTTTGTGTGGATTACTTGAATACATACACCTCTAGAATACTTATCAGCTATCTTCTACCAAACAGCTTTGTCATCAGAAAGGAAATTATTTGCATGATTATTGCATGACTTATTGTATAGCTCCTATTTACATTAATGATAATTTTATTGTATTGGGAAAAAAACATCTGTTACCTATTATAATGTGAACACATTTTATTTTAAAAGTAAATTCTTTATTTGTGTTGAATGTAAAAGGGAAATAAATGGAATTTGCCAGTTAATTGGCCAATGCTGTTCCCAGTTTCCCCCTCAGTCTATGTGATTATGATGTTTGACTCATCGAAGAGATAACATTACAGTGTAATAGATGTCATGTCAAGATTTATTATATGAGATCCTGTGAAAATAAACACACCGATGCTTAAAATGCAATTTATTTTTAAAACGACACCATTATACATTACATGACAGAATTCCATTTCAATCTGGATGTAGCTGTCTCACTTGCATCATAGAATGTGCCATCTGCTATGTCTTTGCATCATCTATACTTCCATGCTACTTGACAAAAACTGGGCTTATCCCCAGCCCATTGCTCTTTATATGCACATAGAGGCAGTGGTGTATTCTGGTTTTGTGCTGCCCTAGGCATGACAAACCTCAGGCACCCCCCCTCCCACCTTTCCAAAATTCTCTTCCTGACAGACACACTGTTTAACACACACACTTTCACTGAAACATACACATTCACAAGCATACATGCACACTCATTCACAGTTACACACACACACACATTTACTGACAGAAACACATATACACTAACTGACAGACACATACACACTCACTGACAAGACACACATGCGTACTCACTGACAGACGCACACTAACTCAGTGTCACACACACACATACTGACAGATACACACACACTGACAAACACACATACACGCTCACTGACAGGCATATATACACTTAGTGTCAGACACACACATTCACTGACATACACACTCTCAGTGACAGACACGGATACACACACTGATAGATAGACTGTCAGGATATTTATATCAGCAGACATTTTGTGCTAAGATAGAAATTAAAAGTGTATATTGCCAGAGTCACTCAGAACAATGCAGACTCCATTTTGGATTTCACGCAAGACAGACACAAAATGTCTTTCCTTTTTGTAACTAGCCACTAGCCTGAGCTAAGGAATGCATTATGTAAACAAGCCAAGTGATAAGCAATGAAGCAGGGGGATGGAATGCTCTGTTTAAATGTTAATGGAATAGAAATAATTTTAAACACAGACACTAGTGACAGAGAAGACTCAGTAATTAATTTTACTTTCTAAATTTTACAAGGTCCCATTGTAAGTAAAAGGTGAAATTGAGTTTAGAACTGTCAATTTTAGAAATTACAACAGGAATTGTCGACACGCTGTCTGGAGAAAATCCAAATAAGCGCTTTGAACTGACAGCAAACTTATGGTAGTCATTTTAGATAAGCCAAATGACGTCAAAATCGTCATCAGGAAAAGTTTACTCTTTCCTGGATAGGAAAGTTTAATTAGGCAATTACGCCCTCTATTGACCAAAAACTATATAAAACTAGATAACGTAGACACGCCTACAGTTTCCTATTGGCCTAATCAACTAATGACGTACAGAGAGTTTGGCCCTTTAAAAGTTAGGACAGAGGAAAGAGAGAGGGAGTTTGGGCATTCAGATTTGGACATTAGAGAGATCCAGGACAGATATTCAGGACACTCTGGGATTAACACTCAACTCTCAAACTCTCTTGGTGTCACGATTCCGGAACCTAACACGCTAACAGGTCACAGAGAGGAAGGATGCTATACCGGTTCTTAGAGTGGCCGGGCTAAGCACACTAAGAATTGTCAGGAGACAAGCCAAGTAAAGGGAGCCAGAAAACGGGAGAACGAGAAACAAGCCGAGGTCAAAGGAGTCGAGAATACAGGAAAATCGGAATAACGAGTCAAATTATCGGTAACCAGAGAGAAACACGAGCAAACTGCAATACAGGTATCACAAGACCACAACAGGGCACTGAGAGACAGGAAAGGTAAGTGTAAATATCCTTTGCTTAATTCTGATTGGATAACTTCCAATCAGAATTAACAATCACACGTGGGAGATATCTACGCCTCCCACTGTGATTGTGGTACTGTTGCTTTAACGCCGGGTCATGTGAGTGACCCCGGCTTTTGCATAAATGTGCGACCTCCCAGCGTGCAGCGTTATACATGCTGCCGCTGGTAGGCGTGGAAGAGGATGCGAGCGGCGCAGAGGGGAGACGCCGCTCGCTGACAGGTAGGAGGAGGGGAGACCGTGGGCAGCGATGGACTGAGGGTGAGTGCTGCAAGTGGCGTGCAGCCTCCCCTCACAGCCGCCCACGGACCCCTGACACTTGGACACAACTCAAGAAACACTCCTTGAATTTTACTATTACTTTTTAACCAACATCACTTTTTTTCTCTATTACTTACACACCTCCATACAACCAATCATACTCGCATTCAAGTTCCTGGGACTACCTACTCATCTGTTGAGAACATCTACATCATAACTGGTAATTATGCTGGTTTTATTTAATTAATTTAAAATAATTAAAAATTTACTAATAGCATGATATATGACTGGATAAATCACGGTCAGATTTCAATAATTGAGAAATCTTAGTTAACTAAAGAATATGTAGTTATAACACTCCACTCTGCAGGTGGAGTCAGATAATTACATAGTACTGGTATCTTACCACATGTTAGCATACCGCTGTTTTTATCCAGGTGTATTGATTTGCTCTGAAATAAGATCGTATATCTTAGGTAGAGTTAAATTCGGCTTTTGTAAATATCTGGTAGATTATTCTTATTGGATGGTTCCAGGAAATGATTAATGAACTGGTTTGAATGTTATTTTAATTGAAAATTACATGAGAGTAGGATATTATATGCCTAGGAGGATCTAGCCAGCATTGAAAGGGTTACTCAGTTGATCTAACTGTTAGCCAAGGTTTTATGGCTTTTCGCTGGAAGCTTAGCTTTCTGTGTCTGTGAAGTACACTCATAAATCTTGTAAGTCTTAACAGTTGATGCTGTTAGCTATTGGATTGTTTTAATATTGCCATTTTATTGCATACTCATGTTATACTAAACTTTCACTGATTATTATCATGCATGCTGCCTAATATTATTATTTTATTTGTCACAATAAATTATATCTATTTTTATAACAAATTGTGATTTTATTTGTATGGAATACATTTCACTTACATGATAACGATCTCTAAGATCTAAGAGAATTGAAATAGTGGGCAATTCTCAATTGTACAATATTATCATCCCATAAATATCCCCACAAGACACAAATACACACTCAATGACAAACACATATACACTCTCAACAACAAACACATATACACATTCACTGACAAACACATATACACTCTCAGTGACAGACACACCCTCTAACAGACGCACACACACTCTAACAGATACACACTAACATTTAGAATTTTCCCTGTGGTCCAGAGGAGCTGCTGCTGGCTGGGCTGGCAGGGAGTTGAGGAGACAGGCGCACAATTCAGGCAGGCGGCGAGGGAGCTCTGATCCTCCTGCTCAGCTCCCTTGCGCACCTCTCAGAGCCTGATGCCGGAGCCGGAGTGACGTCATATTCTGGCTCTGGCATCACTGCGGTGAGTACAAGGGAGCTGAGCAGGCAGAGCTCAGTGCTCCCTCACCGCCCACCTACATCAGAAGATACCACCTTGCCCTTGCTAGGGCTTTTAGGTGGTGGCTTTTTTTGCCGTCCCCCTGAAAGTGCTGCCCACAGCAAATGCCTTGTCAGCCTCGCGGTAAATACACAGCTGTATAGAGGTGTTATAGCTGGTTCATAGATATACATAGTCACCACTTTCACAGTCAATGTCTGGATGACTATGTAGCTATGTGTGGGTCATTATCACGATTCGGTATTTTACGATTATGATTCATCTTACCTCCATCCAGTTTTATTAATGTAACTCTCTGCCAGTGACTTAGCCTTGTCTGACTTCACTGTTTCATTTTAAGTTGTGGTAAAGCCAAAGGGTCCCACTGAGTGTTGAACCAAAGCTCAGTCTAAGGGAAAACTGGTTGGATGGTTCATAACTACATTCCTATTATAAACGTTGCATTCCTTTTACCAAATTAATAATCTCACTTGAGCTTTGAACCTTATCCGAAGGAAGTGTATAGATTGTAAAATATTCAATTTTCAAAATAAAATTATCACTTCATGTGCACTAATCAGCCACAACATTAAAACCAACTACCTAATATCATGTAGGTCACCCTTGTGCTACCAAAACAGTTCTGATGCATTGAGGCATGGACTCCACAAGACATCTGAAAATTTATCTGGCACCAAGACATTAGCAGCAGATTATTTAAGTCCTGCAAGTTGTGAGGTGGGACCTCCATGAATCGGATGTGTTGTTCCAGCACATCCCACATATGCTCAATTGGATTGAGATCTGGGTAATATGGAGGCCAATGCAACACCTTGAACTCTTTGTCATGTTACTCAAACCATTGCTGAGCATTTTTTTCTGTCTGACAGGGTGGGTTATGCTGATGAAAGAGGCCACTGCTATCAAGGAACACTGTTGCCATGAGGGGGTGTACGTGGTCTGCAACAATCTCTAGATAGGTAGTACATGTCAAAGTAACAGCCACATAAATGCCATGACCCAAGGTTTCCCAGCAGAACATTGTCCAGAGCATAACACTGCCTCTGCCAGCCTGCCTTCTTTCTATCCTGCTGCCATCTCTTCCCCCTGTAAATGTCCCACACGGACCAGTCCATCCACCTGATCTAAAAGAAAACATGAGTCATCAGACAAGGCAACTTTCTTACAGAAAACTAAGAGGCACTATGTGTTCTGACACCTTTCTATCATGGCAAGCATTATATTTTCCAGCAATTTGAGCTGCAGAAGGGCCAGTTGGGCGGGCCTTCACTCCCCACATGCAGCAATAAGCCTTGGGCCCCCATGACCCTGATGCCAGTCACAGTTGACCTTTTTATAGGTAATAACCCCTGCATACCGGGAACACAGACACAAAGCAGTTTTGGAGATGCTCTGAGCCAGTCATCCACCTATCACTATTTTTCCCTTGTCAAAGTCACTGAGATATTTTGTTTGCCCATTTTTCCTGCTTTCAACACAGGAAATTCAAGAACTGACTATTTACTTACTGCCAAATACATTCCAGCCCTTGACAGGTGCCATTGTATTGATATAAGCAATGTTATTCAGTCACCTTTCAGTTGCTTTAATGTTGTGGTTGATCAATGTATGATTCCAACACTGGCCAAAATTACAAATAGAGCATGATGGTTCTACTACCAATACAGTATACTTTTTTTGTGGTTACACATCAGTCATTACTCAAACTAGAAAAAAGGTGATAAATATATTTATACTAATCTGTACATATGATAATATTTCACTGGAGGGATGTAGAAATGATATTGGTATCAGAGTGTAATGAAATGCCAAACAAATATATTTAACCTTAAATAAATTAAAAGGATATGTCAGCTAGGAGACTTTTTTGATAAGTTGTACAGCATCCTGCAATGAAATATTCTCATTTTAGGAAGTGGCTGATACATGTAAGCCAATGATGCATGGGGTCTACCAGTAGTACAGTCAGGGCTACCTCCCTAGGGCCACAGTGTGCCAGGGGACATGGCAATGCCCAATGGGTTTCATGGGGTCCTTCCCAGTTGTGCCAGCACCAGCAGAAGTTTTGGCACGGAAACAGTGGCTGGCCTGCAGCAAGGTTCATTGGTGCCCAGGAGGAGACAGTGCGCACAGAGCAGGAAAGCTTGACTCCAAGTTAGGGTGAGTCGTGTATATGTGTGTGTTGTGTGCCTTGGGTCTTTGGGTTTATGGATGTGTATGTGTACACCTGTGTATGTGTCTCAGTATGTGTATATGTGTGTCAGTGTGTGTGCATGTGTGTCAGTATGCACAAATGTGTTTGCATGTATATGCGTATCAGTGTGCATACATGTGTCACTAGTACATATATATAAATAAAGCTGTGACAGAGGAGGGGGTGACTTGCAAATTATGCTCCAGTCCTGCATATTATGCCATGTAAATTTTTGGAAGAATAGTGGGAAGCATGTACACCATTCTGTGACATCTCTGAGTGAGAAGTTGAGCTTATGGTGCTTTTGCAAGTTGATGCTGCAATAAGCAACTGTGTGTAGTGACACAGCACAACGACAGGGGCCTTCCTTACACCATAATGATATTTAAAGAGTAAAGGTTGTTATGGGTCTCAAGGTGCCACTTTAAATAAATAAATGTCGTTCATAAACCCACGCATGTGGGAAAATATATTGGTTTATATTACATCCTGAATCCTAGATGTATGCAGATTTTACTATTTGCATACTTTTCATATAAAGCAATGAATTATAATGTGCTCCTTGTTTAGTGCAGTAGGGGTTAAGAAAAAGAAATCAGACGTGCTATCATTGTGTTCATGATATCTTTGTTCCATTACAGAGAAACAGTATATCCATAGTCATTCATCCCTCGTAAACAGGAGAGTTATAACATGTCAAGCAAAACAGACACAAGCTTTCAGGAGTCATGAAAAATGCATCTCTTTGCTTATCTTCAGCACTACAAATTTCAATTTCAGACACTCTCCAAATACAGGATTAAACTGAAAAATGTGGAATCAGCAATGCATTTAAATTATATTACTTATTTTTTCTACATAGTTTTGATGTACACAGTCAATAACATTAAAAAGTATATAATGGTATATATAATCTGAGTTGTCTCTTACTGATGACACACAGGTCCTCTGGAACTTATGCACCTCTGAAAAGGTCTAAAAAGGTATTGCATTTTTTTCATATCATACTTTTAATTAATTTCCTAGTTATTCTTTTTTATAAAGCACCAGCAATAATAATTTTGCAGCGCTGTACAACAGGTGGCCTAACAGACATGTATTTGCAACAAGACGAGCTGGACGTAAGGAACAGAGGGTATTGAGGGTCCATCTCAAACCAGCTTACATTCTAGAGAGAGTGGGGTAAAGTGGTACAAGAGGTAAGGGTAAGATGTGTTTCATGTATGGGAAAAAGTAGGTTACTTGAAAGGTTTACAGTGAAGGGTTAGTTTATTGGATGATACTGTTGCAGGAGAGGATGCAGGGTGGGTTACCGAGGTGCGGGGAGGAAAAACTATTAACAGTTTAATTGATATGCTTTCCTGAAGAAGTGAGTTTTTAATGATCTTATGAAGGAACTGAGAATGACTGAGAGTTTAACAGATAAGGGAATGGAGTTCCATACAAACGGGCAGTCCTAGCAAAGTTTTGAAGGCGGGCATCAGAGATGCGGGTACGAATAGAGAATAATGTTAAAAACTGAATAGTGTTCCAGATACATTTAATACTGTTTAGATCAATGTTACACCTTCTGGTGGCCAAAATAGACCACATTGGTCACCTAGATAACAGCAGGTGGTTTGTTTTTGTGTGTTAGACACTGTTCGAATTATATTATTCTTTAGAGAGCTATTATTTCAAGATCTGGAAAAAAAACTTTGTTGTTTAAAACATTGTTATGGACAGTCTAAGCTTATTATGGATCTGAGGGGGCTACTGGTTTAGTGAATTCTACAAGAATATACACAAACAACAGATGAAAATCCTAGGACAACAAGATATACTGCAGAAAATATATAATGTTTTCTTCTGATGTTGTTGTACTAAAATTACTGATATAAAATACATCCACAATGACAAGCCTCATATGACAAACATAAAAGCTAAAACATTATGAAGTAAAAATTTAAAAGGGGAGATTACCAACTGAATCATCAATGTTTATAATATTTATAAGATGTTATAAAAGCCTAGGATAATTGCAGTAGAAAGGTTCCAATTCATTTTCCAAAATGTGTCATGAATTTGTCATTTCTTTGGACAGTAGTGTATTGTGCTCTGCTAAGAAATAGTCAGTATTGGACATCTATGCCTGGACCTGTGTCACGGCGCCAGTCCATGCTACTTAGTGATTCATGTTGCTATGTCATTAACATGTCCTTAAATGAACAGATCTCTGGCAGTAAGAGATAAATTAACAGCAGACAGGATGTGGATGCGGACGTAGGACGTAGGCCTGCGTCAAGAGGAGGGGAATGCGATGGCCGTCTGAGGGCTGTGAAACGTCGACATGCTGATACACCGATAGACCGATATGCCGTTTAACGCTTTTCTGACTTAAGTTTCTCCTATGCTGAATTCCCTGAATCCACTACCTAAACAGATCTGGGGTAAAATTGGTGCCTCTCTGGTCTGGGCTTCGGAACAGCGCATAATACAGCCATCCCCTGAGAATAGTACTCCGGTGGTTCTAGTGTTTTATCTGAAAACCCCGACCTCTGCAACGCAGTCTACAAGTCAGCAACAGATTACCTGCTTATACAAGCCTTGGAATCTTTGAGCAGGTCGATAGATGCATGCTGGAAATTACAACTCCAAACACTGAAGTCTGAAATCTCGTTTAAAAGATAAGAAAGTTTCTTTTTTATTCTCTTTTCCTTTCTCGTCTCTGTTATTACTTGACCTGGTGAATTTCTGACCCATAGAACTGTGGTTACTCTACTAAACATTACACTTGTTAAAAAGAAAAGGATTAATATATATATATATATATATATATATATATATATATATATATAAAAAGAAAAAAAAACATATATATAAAAAGGGGGGGAAAGTAAGAAGGAGAAAAGAGAAAAAAAAGAAAAAAAATATTATTTTTTTTACAAGAATAAAAGGGAGAAATGGGGTAAAGAGAAGGGAGAGAGAAGGGGTGAAATAGAGAAGGAAACTGATGGCACCCAAAAAATCAGCCCAAGACCCTAAACTTGTATCCAATCGAGATAAAGTAGAAACACATCAAGAAAAAAACCTGGACGTATTCTTTTCTCCCCAATTTAAAGATTCTAAAGGGAATAAACCCTGACTATCATTAAGAAACCAAAAGTTATCTACTATGGAAATAAACAAAGACAACAAAGATAAGGAAGAAGTTACCACTAAAGTTTTGAATGAAAGTCTACAATCTATCTTAGAAGAAATAAAGAAAGAAATTTCAAAAAATTCCACAGAAATGCGATACGAAATAAAAAGCGAAATAGCTAAACTAACTGAAAATTCCAAGTTATGGAAGATCGAAAGAGGAATGCAGATTTTGAGATAGTATAATTGAATGAAGAAGTAACTACACTGACATCAAAGATTCATATTCTTGAAAATAAAATAGAAGACCTTGAAGATAGATCTCGCAGGAAAAACCTCAGGTTTCGTAATTTTAACGATACTAACAAGCAAGAAAACCTGCAACATATGCTACATGACTACTTTAAAGCTTTAGGTTTAAAACTGGACGGTCACAATGAGAAAATCGACAGATGTCATGGATTGTATAAACCATCAAACATAGCATCTGAAACTCCAAGAGATATAATTACCTGTTTTCACTTATATGAATTCAAAGAGCAAGTATTAAAAGCTAATAGAGAAAAAGTCATAAAGGATGGTCCGTATGCAAACATCATAGCACTCCCAGATTTATCCTACAATACTAGAAATAAGAGAAGAGTGTTACGCCTGAAATCAATATTTTGAAGAAACACAACATCAGATTCAGATGGACCTTCCCTACAAGGATGATTATTCAGATAGATGGAAAAACAGAGACCTTTGATCAATCAGACAAGCTTAAGACATGGCTGCAGAATAAATCACTAAACTAATCTCCAATAGGGACTTTTAAGGTTTTAGGTGGAGTTGGGTGGGATAGGAGGGGGGAGAGAAATGAATTTATAATTTTAAATATTAGTTGTTTATTGTATTTCAACGTTAGTTGAACACTTTGTCCACATAAGAAACACAATGTATACATATACATAATTTATTTATTTATTTATTTATTTTTTTCACAAGATGAATATTCTGAAATAGGCAAGGAGAAAAGGGGATAAATTTAGATACCCTTATATTAATACACTTGATCAATTAAGAAATGTAAACAAACCAAAAAGATACAAATTACCTGCTAAACACTCTATAAGGTGGGGTTTTTTTTCAGCACAAGATGAACACTTAGAAGTAGGCACGCCTTATGGCATAAATGAAATGCTTAAATATGGTTGTGGATACTCACTAACCTAAATTTAATATGATGTAAAAGGTGATAACTTTACATGCATAATTCCTCAATTATTATATTTGTTCACAAATCTTTTGATCACTTTTATACCTATTTAAAGAAAACAATACAAGGTTGGTAAGAATAAGTAAAGGAAAGAAAAAGGAAAAGTAGGGAGAAAAGGGGATAAACTTAGATATCCCTATATCAATATACTTGACTTAAATAAGAAATTTAATTAGATGAATCAAAAAGACATAAACCATAAGGGTGTTATTTTTTTTTCTCCCCCCCCCCCTCACCTACCATACACATATATATAGTCCCACCTAAGCCTTCAGATGCTTGACCTTAATCCCCCCTTTCTGTGATGTATTCACAGATATCCCTTAATCTTCTAAAGTTGGAAGACTTAGGAACCCATGGCTATTAGCCCTTGGGACTTAAAATGTTAAATGTTGTTGAAACGTTGTTATTTCGTCATATGTTTTTACGTTGTGGTTTGTGTTGTTATCTGTATTTTCGTATTAACTGGGTCATGGTCAGCCTGAATAATATTATTTTAGTACCAAACTATCTGGTACTATCGAGCTAGTATTCACCAAACCCTAAAAAGCTAATGTTAAAAATTATGTCTATAAATGTACAAGGTCTAAATACAAGGTGGAAAAAGCAAATGGTTTACGATTCCTTGGTGACTAACCAGATACAAATAGCCTTCCTCCAAGAAACGCATTGGTTGCGATCTGAACTGCAAAAATGGGGGGGGGGGGGATAAATATAAACATATATATCATGCATCCCTCCCAAATAATAAAAAATCTGGAGTGGCAATCATTTTTGATTCTAATCTAAAACACGAGGTAAAATTAATAAATAATGACCCCTGTGGAAGATTTCTTATAATCATCTGCAAAATCGAAACCATAATTTACACATTGGTTAACATATATCTGCCAAATATTAATCCAACTGCCTTGTTTTAAAAAATTATGAATAGACTGGAAAATAAAACTACAGGCATCCTGCTGATAGCAGGTGATTTCAATTGTGTTCCCGATCCAAAAATGGACAACAAAAACACATATTCAGCTAAGTTCTGACAGCCAGTTATATAAACAATCTAAAATATTGTCTAATTTATGTGACATGCATGGTTTATATGATGCCTGGCGAGTAACACATCCAGATTCACGGGATTTTACGCATTTGTCTAAAGTCCATAACTCATATTCACAAATAGATTTATGCTTAGTTAAAGCCAACACACTGAAAGAAATTAATACAATTCAAATTAAAGACAATACTTGGTCTGACCATAGTTTCGTAATACTAGAAATAGGTAAAGTCTTACATAGATGCGTGAACTCCTGGAGAATGGACGACTCTCTCTTTAAATCTAAAATAAATCAAGATTCCATAATTAAACTCTCAAGGTTTTTTTGGCTCAAAAACTCCACCCCTGATATTTTAGACTCCACTTTATGGGCTACATATAAAGCGGTCATTAGAGGCCACCTTATTAAAATAGAAAAACAAACCAAAACTATGATAAACAGAGACCTAACCGATTCTAATATCCAATACTTTAATGTGTCTAAATTGAATAAAGAACAACCATCCAATCAACTAAGAGCAACACTTTTAGAACTACAAAAACAAATGAATTTAAAGACAGAAGACAAGATCAGAAGAACAATTAATAAATTGAGACTAAATATACGCAGCAATTATAACATGCAGATTAAAACCATTTGTGGAGAGAGTCGTTCATTCGGATCAGGTCGGTTTCATGCCAGGCAGATCCTCCGAGACCTGCACTAGAAGAATAGTGGATATTTTGGACAGGGATGTCCCTTATCCCCTCTCCTCTATATCTTAACTTTGGAACCCTTAGCAATTAATATTAGGGCTAATTTGAATATCAAGGGTTTCCTAACTAACAACTCCGAGGCAAAAATATCACTCTATGCCGACGATATATTACTAACACTCACTTCTCCAGAATCCTCCCTCCCCCAAGTCTTATCTGTGATAAAAAGTTACTCCAATGTATCTAATTACAAACTTAATATATCCAAATCAATTGCTGTAACCACAAAGGTTGACAACCATAGCCTAAAAGATTTACGAGATAAGTACGATTTCGTATGGTCTAAAAATGTTTTTAACTATCTGGGTGTCATAATTTCAACCCACGTTAATGATATTATGGAAATAAATGTATTTAATCTCCTGAAATATACAAATTTAAAATTAAAAGAATGGCGCTCGATCGATTCAGGATGATTCCTTTACAAATCCCAGACAACTGGTTAACTATGATACAATCCAGCTTTCAGAACTTCATTTGGAAATCGAAAAGACCTAGAATAAGCTCTAGAGTTCTTTCCAGGAAATTCCAACATGGAGGTTTAAACTATCCAAATATCAGAAACTGTTATCATGTTAATATCATTGGTCACATATATAAACTTAAGGTTGAATCGTTTAAAACAGATACATGGTATAATATTGAATCTGAGGCTGTTGGAAAAGATAGACCAGAAGTGTATTTATGGCTTAAAAGCCAGGGCCGGATTAACATAGGGGCTGATGGAGCTGCAGCTCCAGGCCCAGGCCCAGGCCCATGGAATAGGCCCATTTAAAAAAAAAAAAAAAATTATTTATTTTTTACACACACTACTCTTAGGTTTGCTACTTGACTTGTGTTTTATCAGCACAGCCGGTATTTGAGGGTGCCTGGCCGTGCCGGTATTGCAGTAATACCGGCAATACAAATGCAGGTATTTTTCTCAGTTAAACGGAGATTACTCTGCAATACCAGCACTAACCAGTAGGGGTCACTGTGTGTGGAGAGAGGCAGGGATAGGAAGTTACAGCATATCACTTCCTGCCTCTTTCTACTCACTGATCCGCAGGGGAGCAGCTACAGAGCACAGAGAGTCCAGATAGCAGCTCCCAGCCTACAGAAACAACCTACAGCTCAGGTAAGTGAAGGATGGGGGGGAAAGGTAGCAGGGACACATGGGGACACTGAGACACTAGGGGACACATGGGGACACTGAAAAACTAGGGGACACTGTGAGATATGGGGATGCTGAGACACATGGGGACATTGGGAGACACACAGACACATGGGACACAGTGTCCCCATGCCTCCAAGCCAGTGTCCCTATTGTCGCAGTGTCCCAGTGTCCCCTAGTCTCCCAGTGTCTATGTCACCATGTCTCTCAGTGTCCCTAGTGTCTCAGTGTCCCCATGTCTCCCAGTGTCCCCATATGTCTGTGTCCCCATGTCTCCCAGTGTCCACATGTCTCCCAGCCAGTCCCCCTAGTGTATCAGTGTCCCCATGTCTCCCAGCTAGTGTCTTTAGTGTCTGTGTCCCCATGTCTCCCAGTGTCTGTGTCCCATGTCTCTCAGTGTCCCTAGTGTCCCCAAATGTCCCCATGTCTCCCAGTGTCCCCAAGTGTCTCCATGCCTGTGTCTCCATGCCTCCCAGCCAGTGTCCCTAGTGTTCCAGAGTCTGTGTCTCTGTGTCCCTAGTGTCTGTGTCCCCATTTCTTCCAGTGTCCCCATTGACTCCCTGCTTCACTGGACACTGCCATTAGGGGGTATGGATTTACTTGAAAGATTAAAGCATAAATTAGAGAGAGATTAGCATAGAGTATGTGTTTTCTTAAAGCTGCATCCTTTGAGTTTCCCTCCAACACCATCTCCATTAGATACTTGACGCTTGAGAGGTATGACTGTTTTAGTGTCTATGGTCGATAAGATTCTTGTCATGACTACTAGTGTGGTCCAGCACGCAGAACTATGTAACATCTACATAGACCGAACAGAAAATGATAAAACGTAAACCGGTCCTTAGAATGGCCGGACTAATATGTTAAAAACAGAGAATGGTCAAGGGAGCCAGAAATATACAATACCATTTAACAAGCCAAGTCAGGAAAGCCAGGAATCAGAATAGTCAGGAATAGCCAAGGTCAAAATACTGGGAATATCAAAAACAGGACAAGGAAACGCACTCTCAGGATTCAGGAACCAGGAACGAAAACCACGACAGGGCAATAACCTAGGTTAAATATCCCTCTGGCCTCTGACTGCAGAACGTGTGTGTGTGTGTGTGACCCTGGGGGGCAGAGCTATATCTAGCTGCGACTGCGTGTTCGGCACCATCTTGAACCCAGGCAGGCAGCCGGGAGAAACCAGCAGAGAGGCTCCCGACTCGCCGCTGAGCAGGTAAGCTCAGTTCGTTGGCGCGGTCACACTGGTCCGGTGCGACCACACCTCGCGGCGAGCCGGGGGCCGTGACATTTCTGTAATTAGGCCCCATCATAATTGTCAGCACCAGGCCCACTGGGTTCTTAATCTGGCCCTGTTAAAAGCAACAAAAAAGTGACAGAGGATTTATGTAGTAAATCATTAATCCTGTCACAAACTATTAGTGCATGGGAGATGTTAAAAAAACAACAAAAAATTTCCAACTAAATGATTAGGACATGTCATCTGATTTCTTGGAGGATAATATTGAGGATATTTGTTTAAATAATTGGTCCAAACTTCAATGGACGATTGGGGATATCCTCCAGGACGACCAAATTTTACCCTTTGCTGATATTCAAGTCAAATTAAATCTCCCCAATAAAGAACTCTTCTCCTATTTAAGAATCAAAAATTTTTTGGACAAGACTTTACTGAAAATGTCGCCAAAAATTTATATCCTTATCCAAGCCATTTTTAGATATACCAAGGTTAATAAAATCCACTCAAAAGCTACCAACCTGTTATCTAACCTTGACCAACAACCCTTAAAGATACTAGATAAATGGAAAAAAGACTTAAATATTGACATAACTGAGAATGAATGGTGTTCGTCTCTTAAAGACAACCGTAAATATATCCATTGCCAGAACTTTGGCAATGCCAATATAAGATTATGTACAAATGGTATTTGACTCCACATAAATTAAGCAAGATGTATCCAGGTCAAATTCCTCATTGCTGGCGCTGTGGTTATTTAGATGGAACACTTGTTCATATATGGTGGCATTGTAACTCAGTTAAAAGTCTTGGGGAGTGGTCCTTTGAAATACTTAAATGCTTATTCAATATTACAATTAAAAAAGGCCCTGATACAGCATTGTTACATTTAAATTGGAAACTTACTTCCATTTCATTCAAGTGCCTTGCAAACCACTGCTTTTTGGTGGTTAAGATATTAATAGCAAGACAATGGAAGTCGCATCTTCCTTTTCAGAGGAGTCAGCTAATCAACCAAATTTTATTCCAACTCCGAATGGAAAAAGATTTACCGGTCTCCTCTATACATCTTATAAATAAACAAGATCAATACATTAATTGGATTCGAATTTTGAAAGACAAGTGAACTATTTTTAGTTTCTGATAGGAAATTACATTCACAACGATGTTTTTTATGATATTTCAGACTGACCACTGCCCATATTTATTCCTACAGCAATTCTAAATGAAAAGATTTATCTTTTTATAAAGATATTCTCAGCTGTCTAGTTGGGGAATCAATCTTATACTTTAGACCAGAACTGTTGTAATAAATGCAATATTATATGTTGTTATTGTCACACTTGTTTTTGTCTTGTATGTAAATTTGCACTAGTGTTGTTATATGTATGATAAAATGAGAAAATTCTTCAATAAAGATTATTATAAAAAAAAAAAAATGTCCTTATATGACTCCAGACTCTCCTTAGTCATCATTGACATAAACGTGCTTGCATCATCAGTACAACACTGCGCACTCACCATTTGGTGTCACAAAAATGACACCAACCTATCAAAAGCCTCCTAACTCCACACTCAGTACTGTGCCCTGTCTTGGTTTTCCTTTAGCGGGGGTTCTGAGTGCACATTATTTCTGTTTAATATTTTTTGGCTCTAGCCAAATATCCAGAGCACTCACTCATTCACTAAACAGATATTTCAAAGCTCACATAATGTAATAGTTATTTGTACAAAAAAATATTACCTTGGCAAAAATAATAGGGTTTAGTTACAGTATACAATTTTTTGGGGCTAACTTGACCTCGGCTTGTTTTTTTTACCCTCTTCTATTCTGTGTCCCTGACCTTTGACTTGTCTTATTGTTAAAATTACTCTCTTTCTCCCAGTACTTAGCTTACCGAAGACTATTCTGGTTTGCATTAAACCTGGCTACTTTACGGTCCAGTAACCCACTTCTTTCTCCTATTCTATCTTATCTTAACCACTTATAACCCAAGGGTGGTGTATTGGGTTCTAGAAAGTCATGACAATCTGACTTTCAGCATCCTCTAGGTTAGCAGTGATGGCAGTGGTGGAGTGAACAGCCTAAAAGTTGTTAGCCAGGTCTCCTGGTGAATTACTCTGAGACATAGGGGCTACTGGCTCAAATTGGGAACAAACTCTGGGTCAGATGGAGTAGACCTTGAGGGATTTGGTGAGTACAAGTGTATAATCAGTATTGGGTGTCTCAAACCGGTGCGCCGTACTTGACTGTGGCTTTCTCTCTGCCCATATAACGACTAGGCTGGGGTTAATGCATAAACTCCCATTCTGCTACAAAGCTGAAAATTCCAAGCATCTTGTGACAGATTGCCTTTTCGTGGAATTACCCGTTCGTATGCCCCTGTTCAGTGAATTGACTTTTCCGCCGAACAAAACTACCGAATGGACGGCCACCCAGAAGAGAAGTGTGCTGCTGGTTAACCTCTTGATCCCAATTAGAACGTTTTGGTTAACCACAGACACTTCTCAATTAAAACCGAATACAGGGTGGTCGTCGTTCGTATGTCGACCACGAGGCGGCGGCCATTTTAAACCATGCGAAAGACCAGTGGTGTTCGGCATTGATTTCATGGAACTGAAAACTGACACTTTTTCTGCCGCACACCGCTGAAGCCGCCGACCTCCCTTCTCAATCGACAGAAGTATACGAACACCGGCCGTTCAGGAGTTTTAAACGCATGAATGGACTTACCCCAGATAGCCTTCCCATGGAGTCAATCGCATACCGAAAGACTGTAATAGACTCCATGGCAATTGAACTATGCGTATGGGATCTGAGCGCTATTCGCCAATAATATGCACTCAGATCCAGGCTATCTGGGGATATGTGATACGAATGGGTAACATTCGACAAATGTAAAGTTATATATCTTTATATGTTTTTCTGTGTTGAATTTAAAATGGCGATTTGCCTCTGTCCTGGAGATAATTGAATTACTTCTCAATTATCTCCAGGGCAGAGGGGAGGAAATACTAATGCATGCTGGGAATATTGTGTCTGTGGGTCCTAACCTGCCATATGTCTGTCTATAGTTACAGTCTCCCATTTGGTCCCCTAAGGGAGTGTCCACCAAGTGGGAGACCTGCATAAATACGGGCAGGTAGCCCACAGTAAAGCCAGTTCATGTTTTACCCTCAATGCGGAGCTTGGTCTCGTTATTGGGGGGATTTATTACCAATGACTAGAGACTGCTGGATGGGATTATTAGCCGCTTGGGAGCTATATGCGTTCGGCTACTATTGGCGAGTCGTGAGTTTGGAGCTCGTGAAGTGAAGTGCCCGTACGGATCCCGTTCGTGAGTTTACAGCGTTCCCCTGCTTGCGGTTCGTATGATTGTACTTGATACGCATGCAGCCTATGTTATTGCGAGAGGGGAGGATTCACTAAACGTCGGTTTGTGCATTTCATGCTGAGGGTACCGTAACACATCTATCTTGGATTGCGGCTTGTCACGTCCTCGTCTATTTTCAATTTATCAATTTTATTGGAAGGGTATTGTCAATAGAAAAACAGAAAAAAATAATACCTATTTTATATATATATATATTTATATATATATATAAAATAGGTATTATTTTTTCTGTTTTTGTATTTAAATGTATTGCTGATTTATCAATAAAATTAAAAATTGAAAATAGACGAGGACGTGACAAGCCGCAATCCAAGATAGATGCTACACAATAAAACATTTATGCATGCAAGCATTATACACTTGCAAGAAAAAGTATGTGAACCCTTTGGAATGATATGGATTTCTGCACAAATTGGTCATAAAATGTGATCTGATCATCATCTAAGTCACAACAATAGACAATCACAGTCTGCTTAAACTAATAACACACAAAGAATGAAATGGTGCCATGTTTTTATTGAACACACCATGTAAACATTCACAGTGCAGGTGGAAAAAGTATGTGAACCCTTGGATTTAATAACTGGTTGAACCTCCTTTGGCAGCAATAACTTCAACCAAACGTTTCCTGTAGTTGCAGATCAGACGTGCACAACGGTCAGGAGTAATTCTTGACCATTCCTCTTTACAGAACTGTTTCAGTTCAGCAATATTCTTGGGATGTCTGGTGTGAATCGCTTTCTTGAGGTCATGCCACAGCATCTCAATCGGGTTGAGGTCAGGACTCTGACTGGGCCACTTCAGAAGGCGTATTTTCTTCTGTTTAAGCCATTCTGTGGTTGATTTACTTCTATGGTTTGGGTCATTGTTGCAACACCCATCTTCTGTTGAGCTTCAGCTGGTAGACAAATGGCCTTAAGTTCTCCTGCAAAATGTCTTGATAAACTTGGGAATTCATTTTTCCTTCGATGATAGCAATCCATCCAGGCCCTGATGCAGCAAAGCAGCCCCAAACCATGAAGCCCCCACCACCATACTTCACAGTTGGGAAGAGATTTTGATGTTGGTGTGCTGTGCCTTTTTTTCACCACACATAGTGTTGTGTGTTTCTTCCAAACAACTCAACTTTGGTTTTATCTGTCCACAGAAAATTTTGACAGTACTGCTAGGGGACATCCAGGTGCTCTTGTGCAAACTGTAAACGTGCAGCAATGTTTTGTTTGGTCAGCAGTAGCTTCCTCTGTGGTATCCTCCCATGAAATCCATTCTTGTTCAGTGTTTTAGGTATTGTAGATTCGCTAACAGGGATGTTAGCATTTTCCAATGACTTTTGTAAGTCTTTAGCTGACACTCTAGGATTCTTCTTCACCTCATTGAGCAGTCTGCGCTGTGCTCTTGCAGTCATCTTTACAGGACGGCCACTCCTAGGGAGAGTAGCAGCAGTGCTGAACTTTCTCCATTTATAGACAATTTGTCTTACCGTGGACTGATGAACAGCAAGGCTTTTGGAGATACTTTTATAACCCTCTCCAGCTTTTCTTAATCTTAGGTCTTCTGAGAGCTCTTTTGTGCGAGGCATCATTCACATCAGGCAATGCTTCTTGTGAAAAGCAAATCCAGAACTAGGGCAGGGCAGCTGTAACCAACACCTCCAATCTCATCTCATTGATTGGACTCCAGTTGGCTGACATCTCACTCCAATTAGCTCTTGGAGATGTAATTAGTCTAGGGGTTCACATATTTTTTCCACCTGCACTGTGAATGTTTACATGGTGTGTTCAATAAAAACATGGCAACATTTCATTCTTTGTGTGTTATTAGTTTAAGCAGACTGTGATAGTCTATTGTTGTGACTTAGATGATCAGATCACATTTTATGACCAATTTGTGCAGAAATCCATATAATTCCAAAGGGTTCAAATACTTTTTCTTGCAACTGTATATATATGCATAAATGTTTTATTGTGTAGCATCTATCTTGGATTGCGGCTTGTCATGTCCTCGTCTATTTTCAATTTATCAATTTTATTGATAAATCAGCAATGCATTTAAATGCATGCATTTAATGCATGCAAGCATTATATATATATATATATATATAATGCTTGCATGCATAAATGTTTTATTGTGTAATATCAGTATAAAGTGTATAAAATTACATGTGAAACAAAACAGTAACAAACACCTCTATGTTCTTTCCAAGGACAGTCACACTAGTTGAAAGGATATTCAAAGACGTTATTTGTCCCTAGATCTCCAGGCTTGTCAAACCATTGTACGTTAGGGAGTTGCTGACTTTTTAAATCAAATAAAAATGATTTAAATTTCAAGAATTGCAGACATTAAGGGCCTATTGACATTTGTAAAATATACCATAAAATCTGCTGTCAGCATAAAAGTAAAATAAGAAGTAGATTTTTTAAAAATCATTGAACAACTAGTATTTTTAAGTGCGTTCCTGCACTTTTTCCAAATCAGGAACACGGTTCCCGCTAGTAGTCCTGCAGGACCTGCCCTGCTACCTGCACACGGGGGCCCAGCACACTATGTGTTCCCTCTCCAACTGCTCTGTGCCTCACATTTTGCGACACACTGCACTCACTACAAACACACTACATTCATTATACACACTCTGCACGCACTACAAACACACTATATTCATTATACATACTCTGCATTCACTACAAACACACTACATTCATTATACACACCCTGCACTGCACTATATGCATAGGAGTGTCATTTCTTTGGGTTTTTTTTGGGGGGGGGGAATCTTGGGTGAGTTCCCACACTTTTTTTCCCACAGGACTTGACTCCTGGTTATAGTGGCACAAAAGGTAAGGGTAGGGGTAGAAAAGTAGGTTCCTAGAAAAGTATTCATTAAGGGCTAAGTGTTTTTTTTTTTGACAGTTGCAGGAGAGGAATCAGGATGCTGCGATTGAAAGCTGTTAACAGTTTAATTGATATACTTTTCTGAAGAAGTGTGTTTTCAGAGATTTTTTTTAAGTTATGGAGACTGGGTGAATGCAGTAACATCATGTTTGTAGCCGCATTGATAGCATGGCAGCTGGAGATTATGCCAAACCTTTACCATAAATGTACATTGCATTGATATTTTTAGTTGCAGTTTGGCCTAATGCTCCAGCTGCCATGCTAACTGATTGATAAAAGCTTGATTTCAGAGCGGTAACGTTGCTCTAACCAATAAAGTCTGCTTCAAAGTATTGTACCTTGATTTCACCCATCATGCCTAGATGCACCTAAATTGGTCCACCGAAAAAGCTTGTCCAATCCCTTTTGGATTCGATACAGTGATTTTTAATGTGTCAAGGCATTCGTAGGATTAATTTGTGGATTTTACAAAGGCTTGAGCCAGGAACTATTCTGACTACCCATCTAGTTATAGATGAGGTACCTGCCTGTGCCTTTGTTATTTGAAAATAAATGATTTATTAATAGTCAGGGACAATTCTGGGCCTAGACAAGTTGTAGTGGCAGTATGGGAGTCTGTGGACTGAGGCCTGGAAGCCCAGAGCCGTCCAAGAATTGTTGAGGAGATGATCGAGTATGTGAATCAGATGTGAATCAGTGGAGACATGTAGTGTAAAGAATAAATTGGCCAGTAAAACCCCTCCAACAACTCCGGGCTTACAGACTTTCCATATATATATAACAGGTTTTGGTGTTAAAGTAACTGTTACATTCACCATCACCTAGTAAGCAAAATAAACTAATTATAATTTTCTGTTTTGTGGAAAAAGTGTCACTTAAGCATTATATAATAAATACATTCCATTAAAGGAAATAATTCCAAGGCACTCCAAAATAATGAGCTGTAACAAAATTAATTTACTATAATGTATAATTGTTTGGCAGGAAATGGTATCAGTAACAGAATCTAACAATTTTTATGTATTACTGAATGGATCAAAAGGCAGCCACATAAAATTAAAAAAAAATTCTAATATGTGTTGCTCAAAAGCACACAAAATATCCAGACACAGCACAATTCCTCATGCAAGGGTTTCTCTGTTCCAACCACAAACCTTCTTCATTAAAAACCTTTCTGTTTGCCATGGTCAGTCTTGAAAGTAGGGCCAAACAAATCTGTTTGGGCAGCAGCCTGGAACATCTCTATGGATATGCCTTCATTGGGAAAATGTATTGGAATAGTAGTTCATAAAAATAAACATTTATTGAAAAAAAGATTAAAGATCAAATTTACAAATAAAGTTCCTGCAACTTGGAGCTGAACATACAGGGATAAACACCAGTCAGTGTAATCACAATATCACTGTGCAAAATCTAAATTCTAAAATAACTTGATTATTCACACATTAATCAATTCATGACCACGGCATAAGGTACACCTATTTTTTATGTAAAAGTCTTAACAAAGCATTATATAGATATAATGTTATAATGTTTTTTTTTGTTTGTTTTTTTACAAGCACCCAAATTGCATGCATGGCATTAGCTTGGCAACCCCTTCTTTCAAGGGACACTGTAAGCACTATAACCATTTCATCTCACTGAATTGGTTATAGTACCTGGAGTTCTCTGGCACTGTCCCTCCACTCAGTGTCATACCACTGTAAACTAGTGGTTCCCTAACCTGTCCTCCTGGCTTACCAGCAGTCCAGCTTTTGTCAGTATCTCCATTGGAAGAAACAAAGTAAATCCTGGATTGTTGGTGGGCCATGAGGACTGGTTTGGGTAATACTGCTGTAACCACTTCAATGAGGTGAAACAGTTATAGTGCATATAGTACAGTGTACATTTAATGTTTTATTACCTCAATGGCCCATCATTTAGCTGTTATGTATTATATTATTATTATTTATTAAGCGCCAACAAATTTTGTAGTAATGTACAATGGGTGGACTAACAGACACTTAATTGTAACCAGATGAGTTGGATGCACAGGAACAGGGGGGTTGAGGGCCCTGCTCAGTAAGCTTACATGCTATAGGGAGTGAGGTATAGTGACACAAAATGTAAGGGTAGTTGTAGAAAAGTAGGTTGCTAGAAAAGTATTCAATGAGGGCTTAGTGGTTTTTTTTTTTTGATAGTTGCAGGAGAGGAATCAAGGTGCTGCGAGGGGAAGCTGTTAATAGTTTAATTGATATGCTTTCCTGAAGAAGTGAGTTTTCAGTGAGTTTTTTTAAGTTATAGAGACTGGGTGAAAGTCTAATGGAGAAGGGAAGGGAGTTCCACAAGAACGGTGCAGCTCTAGAGATTATATGAGAAAATTGATTAATCAAAACACCATTATTAGCACCATTAGGATGGTTCTGTATTGCACTGGAAAAGTCAGCGCCACTAGAGTAGAACAGTTTTTGTGGGCTGTTGCCTCGTATCAATTGAGTAAAATGAGTATTCCAAACTTTGTAAAGCTACCAAAATAACATGGAGACCCAACTTTAGATCATAGTCCTGGTGTTAAGAATGATTATTGTGCAGAATAATATTCATTTGATTCTATAGTCACGGAAACTGTTTCGAACCTAAAACGATTGAAGTCAGAATCCTCATTGCAAAGTCTGTCATGTTTCATTGTGATGAGATCCTTCTAAGGAGCAATAAGTAAATATATAAGAGGTTTATCAACTTATTACTGTAAAGACTTGTTTAGAAGGCAAATAAAAAAATTAAATAAACCAAGAGCAATCTAGGATTTGAACATTTTAAAGATTTGAACCTCTAATGCAGTGCTCCTCAAGCCTCTCTTCAAGGCACACCTAACAGTCTAGGATTTAGGGATTACACGGGTGTGTCTAAGGTGTTTAGAAAAGGAAAAGAAAAACACCCTAGACACACCCTAAATCCTGGAATGTTAGGTGAGCCTTTAGAAGAGGGTTGAGGAGCACTACTCTAATGCACTCCAAGATTTTGACAGGTCTTTCAAAATCCTCTACAACAGTGTTCATCTTTCTAGAGTCAAGATAACTACATTTTGTGCTGTCTTGTAAATATCTGGTTAAAACCAAGGACCTTCTGTGGGATCATTCTCAGATTTCCATAGATCTCTTTCTACCCAGAGCTAGGACCTTATTATTTTCAGACCTATCCATAATCCTGAATTTTGGAACACATCACCTTCAGTGTAGCTTTGCTTTTATTTTCTGAGTAAGAGTAATCAAGTGCTTGCTTGACATCAGAGTCCATGGACTTTAAAGGGGCACTGTCACCATCTGGGGACTTAGCATAATTTGCAAAGACCCCCCAGCAGTGACATTGCCACTGGTGGCCCGGCTGCCCAGGGGAGGGGCAAAGAAAGGCGAGCTTTACTTACCTGAACCTGTCCCTTGTGGGTGCTGCCATCTACTTCTAGCCAGTTCTCTTGTGAAGCACCAGGAGCTGACATCACTTCTGTACTCTTGCACATGCCTGAGAGTACAGCACTGAGGTCTATGAAGGATCCTGCCAGACTGTGAGGCTCTTAATAGACACAACTAATATATTTGTAAGGTGAGATTGTCAGGTGTAGGAAAAATACAGAGACAAAGTAGTACCTACTGTTTTTGTATACCTTTTGATCCGATTGGAAGGTTCTAAAAATTCCAACACAGACAATATGAGTATTTCATGAAGATTCTGTCTTTATGAAATACTCATTTGGTAGCAGTGGGCAGGATGACAGTGTCGATTTAACAATTGCACAGTTGTTTTAATATTGTACACATCTGTTATTTCAAGTGCTACTTTTTTTCCAAAACATACATTTATACTTCAATTAATATACACAAAATAAAACAGTCTTTACTGCTTTTGTATTAAATTATTTTCTTGCTTTATGTTTCATTAATTCACATTGTTGTCCTTCAATAATGAAGATTAAGTTGTTTTTTTTATTTTAAATTTTTGTTGTGCAGGTGAGTACAGATCATCGTCAATACGCCACAACAGCGTACACAGAAACATACAGGCTAAACAGTGGCATGAATAATTGCAAATTTTGTGTTATGTGAACAAGCTTAACGTAACTGACATGTATTGGTAGTGAGTAGACGGGTAGTCAAGAGTAGAGAGACATGTTTACGGTTCAAAGTTAAGTTAAGTTAAATAAAACATGTATAAATCAGGCTAGGTCTTGTTGCTAAGAAGTAAAGTCCCCAGGAGACCCCCCACTAGCTATATGTAAGGAGGATTAAGCAGTATTTGCAAAGTAGGTTATGAAGTGGTGCAGTGCAAGGGTTAGACTCACTCCTATCATCCTGATCAACCCACTCCTTGTATGGGCAAAGCACAGTCCTGTACTGATGGTCTGCAGCGTGGGCTAGCCAGTTCACTTATAGACAGACTCTTGTTTCTGGGTCGGAGGTAGTGGGGGTTTGTGTGTGTCAGCATAGGTGCTTGCAGAATCCCGGGACTTGGCTTCAGGCACTTGTTGCCTTCTGAGAGACCCCTATTTGCCACCTTCATGGCGGGCTCCCACCTGCTCCATCTTCCCATGCGGGTTGGTGTTGGAGGTAAGTAAGCGGTCTTCTGGTCAGCCTTATGAGGGGGACTTTGTGGAGAGACTTCAGGCTTGCTCTCTGGAGCTATGGGGTGTAGGCGTGCTTCTAACCTCACCCAGAATGCTTGGAAAATCTGGCCAGCCAGAACTCTAGATTGGACTCTTCACCTCCAGGACTTAGGGAGCACACTGCCTCCACCATTATAGAAGCAGTGCTGGCACTCTGTTCGGGCCCCTCCAGGTCGCAGGTGAGTCTCCTTAGGGTGGACCAGATGACCCCCCCCGGTCCAAAGGGAGGGGAACGAGGGCCGTGTGTCAAGTTTCGAGCCATGTGTGTCAGCGGGGGAGTGGCCATCTGGAGGGTGACATGAGAATTTTTAATGAAAAGTCGCTTGTGTGGTACCATTCTGTGCACCATAGTGTCACCTCTCCCCTGGTAGCTTTTCTGTGTGGTTTTGGAATTGTTTTGTTGCTGGTGTCAGCTGTTTTTTGTGACTTATAGCAGGAGCTGCGACAGCATGCTTCCACTCGGCTCAGCGGTCAGGCCCCGCTCCGCCCCTTTTCATTTTTTTTTTATGAAAAAACCCCCATAAAGCACAAATACAACTTATATATAATTAATATATTCTTTTTTTTTTATTCTTCTTTTTTTTTTTTGTGCATAAAAGTAACAGGTAGCCCTGGTGCGCCACAACAGCGATATCAGGGTAAGTTGGAAAACATTTGTAATACAAGTCGTGACATACGTTAGTCAGGCACATTTTTTAAGTTATTAAGATTCTCACTTATGTAACTATAAACAATAAACAATACTGAGGCAACGCTTGTAACAGTACAATAAACTTTGTATCAAATTGCTAATTCGTAGATCAAGCTAGTGCGGTTAGACTATTTCACTGCTGAGTATGTAGTAACATGCCAACCTGCTGTGCCCTAATTGCAAGTGGACATAAAGAGCGTTAAACATTTTGGTTAAGCCTAGGGTAGTCATTGTCTAATATTCTATATAAGTACACATGCTTGCTGCAGCGTAGGTAGGCTTAGTAACATATGAGGCCTTTTTACATGTATGCTATGGCTGCCAGCTGGGCGATAGAAAGGATACAGCTTAGTTATAATGATGCAGGCATGGGAAACTTAATGCCAGCTAAAATAATGTGAAATTAAATAATGAAAAAGGACAGAGAAAACTTAGGCTAGCAAGAGTATGTAAACTTCAGCTGGTGTCAGAGAGGAATAAAGAAGATAACCTTGCAACATTAGCCATGCAGGTTGAGCATTATAAAGCTTTTGAACAAGCTTAGTCTAAACGTGGCAGTCTCGCTAGTGCTACAGGCTAGGTTGTCTGAGTATATAGATTAGCAAGTTTACATGAGGACGTATGAGCATAGTCCATTTGTGGCTTGAGTTATGCTTCAGGGTCCAGGTACTCAGCTGGATCGTGTGCTCTAAACAGTCCATTCACCCGTGTGAAGCAGTGTGGTAGGCACTTCATCCTATGCCCAGCGTTGGTAGGCTCAGCAGGCTGTTGCTTTTCTTCTTGTCATAGCGGTCGCAGGGTCTGATGTCTCCCTTTCGGGGTTGAGCTCCCGGACATCTCTTCATGGTGTGCAAGTTCCCCTTCACTTGTGTTGCAGTATTGGTTGAGGAGTGGCGCTTGGTGCTGTACTGGTAGCCGGGATTTAGGTCAGGTATTTTAGTAGTGTGCGTCGTTGTTGGATTGGAGATCTCGGCTTTGCTTGTGGGTGGGTGAGAGCGCGTGTCCGAGAGGCCTGGTGCTGGGTCCCGTCTCGATGCCCTTCGGTATCGATTTTGCCTGATGGCCATCTTGGATGCTTGGGGTACCTGTATGAAGTGCCTGCGTCGCGCTGTTGGTCGCAACCATGAGGCCACCTCCCGGTCAGCTTGGCGGTGAGTTGCTCCCCGGTTTCGCAGTGCTGCCCTGAGACCAGCGCAGGTCCGGTCAAACATTGTCATAGGGGACATATGTGCCCTTGTGCAGGTGCTCCGCCTGCTTGGCTCAGGTTGGTCGGCCATCTTGGCTGTACCTCTTCGGTCTGTTGCCCCACCATTTGTTGTGGTTGGTGTGGTCTTGTTCCATGCTGGTCCGTATGTGCTTCGGAGACCGGGATGTCCCCCACCGGTCCATGGGGGTGGGTATGCTGAGGTGTAGTAGCTTGTGGCTTCTTGCGCCGAGGGGAGCGGCCGCCTCCCCCCTGCTTCAGCCCCAGTAGGCCGCATGTGGAACTCCGCTTTCCCGGCGTCGACAGGCACCGGGGTGGTGTCTGTTTACTCAGTGGGGCACCCCCAACATGGGTAGTGCACCCTCCGATGCTTGTGGGCTTGTTAGCCGTCGCTTGTACCCCGGGTTCTGCCCACCGGATCGGAGCTCGTGGTAGATGCGACTGCACGGCTCGGCGGTCAAGCTCCGACCCTCAATTAATATATTCTTACAGATTATCTATCCTAAATTCAATATAAAACCTCTAAATGGTCCGGTTCTCTATGTATGGGAGTGTAATGGAAAAGTATTCACTTTTCTTTGAAACAACAAAACAGGTTTACTAGAGTGGAATGCACTTAGCCTGTATCAAGTCAGTCTAGAGTTAATATCCTGAAAAAGCATATAGGGGTTTATCAACAAAATGATTTGTATATGTATACACAGACATTTGCACTTTTTAAAAATTCTTTTTTTTGCTATTGAGATAAATGTATTAATCAATTTATATATTAGTTTTACTCACTATATTAAATGTTTATTGTGTATTTCAAGGCATAGCACAGCTTAATTTTATATGTATTGAAATAGAGGGTATTTTATCGGGTCTTTGCACTATATTCACTTTTGTATTTAAAATTGTAATTTTAAATAAATAGATTTTTAGAACACTGTGATAATTTACAGAGTGTCTGTCTGTATGACATCAGTAGAGCAAGACTGGCAGATCAGTACTCCTGAGACTTTGAAGACAAGACCTACTTTGCTAAGTGAAATCTTGCCTAGTCCATCTACTACTGTTGTGATTAACCCCTTCATGACCTTGGCCATTTCAGGACCGTCATTGGAAAAATCCCCATAGGACCAGTGACGGTCCTGAACCGTCATAACGGCATTATGTACTTAGCCGATCGCCGTCGTTCCCCCGGCGGCGATCGCCATTGCTCCCGGTGTGGGGAGACTACCTGACAGCTGTCCATGTATCTGCTTGTTAATAAAAATATAATTATATATGTGTATATATATATATATATATATATATATATATAAGTGATATAGACATATATTATATGTATATAATATATGTCTATAGCTCTTATATATATATAATGTCATACTAAGTGTATTTTTATATTAATATAAAAATACACTTACGATTAAATTACACACGTATATATATATATATATATATATAATAACTATATATTGTATATATATATATATAAATATATATATATATATATATATATATATATATATTATAAAATACAAATAATAAGTAGATTAAAATAAATTAAAAAAACGTAAAAATCATTTAAAAATTAAAAAAATTATATATATATAATAAATTTTATAGAAATGTTATTTTAACTGTATTTTGATATTTATATATATATATATATATATATATATATTTATATCAAAATACACTTAGAATGAAATTATATATACATCTATGTATATATAAATAAATCTAAATAATAAAAAAATAAAAAAATATATATATATATATATCCATGTACAAAATAACATAAATGATTTCATAAATATACACGTAGACTTCAAATATATAAATATGCATATATATTTAAATTCTACGTGCGTATTTATGTAATATTTTAACATAATTAAGTAATTTTATTGATTGCAATTTGAGGGACCTGCAAGACAACCCAGGCCGAAAGTCCAGGGAATTTAATTTGCTAGCACTGTATTTAAGCCTGTAACTTTGTATGTCACCCTAAAACCTGTACATGGGGGGTACTGGTTTACTCGGGAGACTTCGCTGAACACAAATATTAGTGTTTCAAAACAGTAAACATATCACAGCAATGATATTGTCAGTGAAAGTGACTTTTTTTGCATTTTTCACACACAAACAGCACTTTCACTGATGATATAATTGTTGTGATACATTTTACTGTTTTGAAACACTAATATTTGTGTTCAGCAAATTCTCCCGAGAATAACAGTACCCCCCATGTACAGGTTTTATAGTGTCTTTGAAAGTTACAGGGTCAAATATAAGGGTCAAATATTTTTACATTGAAAATTGCCAGGTTGGTTATGTTGCCTTTGAGAGCGTATGTTAGCCCAGGAATGAGAATTACCCCCATGATGGCATACCATTTGCAAAAGAAGACAACCCAAGGTATTGCAAATGGGATATGCTCAGTCTTTTTTAGTAGCCACCTTGTCACAAACACTGGCCAAAGTTAGCGTTCATAATTGTTTTTTGCATTTTTAACACACAAGCAAATATAAATGCTAACTTTGGCCAGTGTTTGTGACTAAGTGGCTACTAAAAAAGACTGGACATACCTCATATTGAATACCCTGGGTTGTCTACTTTAAAAAAAAAAAAAATGTACATGTGAGATGTGATTCAGAGATTTATAACAGATAACAGTGTTACAATGTCACTATTGATACATTTTAAAAATATATATTTTGAAACAGCAATTTCCTACTTGTACTTATAGCCGTATAACGTGCAAAAAAAAAGCAAAAAAGCACGTAAACGATGGGTGTTTTTAAACTCAGGACAAAATTTTTAATCTATAGCAGTTATTTTCATTAGCTTTCGTAGGTAAGTAAAAGATTTTTCAAGCAAAAGTAAAAACATGTTTGTTTTTTCAACTTTTTCACCATATTTTTTTTTTTAAAAGTAAATTATATGACATGATACAAATAATGGTATGTAAACAAAGCCCTTTTTGTCCCGAAAAAACAATATATAACTTGTATCAGAACAGTAAATGAGAGAGCTAAACACAAACACCACAAAAATGTTAAAACAGCCCCAGTCCTTAACGTACAACATGGCCAAAACAGTCCGGTTCTGAAGGGGTTAATGTGATGTGCATAAGCTCTCCCAGTGACCCAGTACAAGGGGCTTGCTCTACACTTTTTTATTCCACACAAACAGCACAGATATTCACATTATCTCCTTCAAACAGAGAGAGGCCTGATGAGCTAACGGTGAGCTGTGTTATGATACCTCTAGTTTCTAAGATATACTCTGGGAAAACAATTTACTTAATTTGGAAAATGCTCCGCAACTTTCCTGTGGCTTCTATTTGGTTATGGGTTTTAACCAGGACATCTTCATCTGAGATATTTCTACTTATGCTGATGTAGCTCCTAAAATGATCATATTTCTGTCAAAAGATCTCTTCTAAATGAAGGCTCAGAGTCACATACAAAAAAATAAAAGCATGTTATAGTAAAGTACTGCAAAAGTTGAGTGTCAATCTCAATAGATTCACAGTGAAGTAGATATCACAATAAATTAATAATAAATGTCTTTGCTAAAATTAATTTATTAACAATACTATGGGCTAGATCATGGGTAGTCAACCTGGTCACTACTGCCCACTAGTGGGCAATTTGGGATTTCAGGTGGGCGGTGGTGGTTTCTGCAGAAAATGCTCTGTGATGGCCGTGTACCAAGGCCGGCAGGGGAGATCCCTCTCCGGCTCACTGGCACTTAGTTGCCGCAGAGGGAGGGAAGGACCTGAGAGGCTCTGTGTTCCTCCCGCAATCAGGCTGGTCAAAGCATTGTCGGGTGTTACCATGGCAATGCTCTGATACAGTGCTGTACTCGCAAGATGACAGGATAGTCAGCCTGCAGCCAGAAGAGCTGCAGGCTAAAGTGAACATGCCACCACTGGGCATCCAAGGCTTAATGTTCCCCCTCCCTGGTAAAAGGTAAGAAGGAGGGAGGGGGAGACATTAAGATAGATATTCACATCTCACCCACCTACACACAGCATAGACCCTATGGATCCTTCACACACTGCCCCCTCACACACACACACACACACACACTGTCCCCCTCACACACACTGCCCCCTAAAAAACTGCCACCCTTCAAACACACTGCCCCCTCACACACACTGACCCCCCCCACACACACAGCACCCTTCACACACTGCCCCTTCACACACACTGCCCACTCACACACACTGCACCTCTCATACACACACTCACCCTTCACACACTGCACCCTTCACACACACACTGCACCCTTCACACACACACTGCTCCCTTCACACACACACAGCACCCTTCACACACACACTGCACCCCTCAGCCACACACTGCAGCCCTCTGCCACACACTGCACCCCTCAGCCACACATTGCACCCCTCACCAACATACAGCACCCCTCACCAACATACGGCACCACTCACACATACACACACACACACACAGAAAAAAGTAGAAAAGAAAATAGAAAAAAAGAAAAAGAAATATATAAATTTAAGTACATATTAAAAAAAAACTCCTTTCTAAAAATTTTTTTTACAAAAATCGCACTTGCACTATAAAATTAGTTACTGTGGCACTGGTGGGTGGTAAGGAAATTTAACATCAACAAAGATACAAAACTGGGTGGTAGGTATTAAAAGATTGACTACCCCTGGGCTAGATAAAACAGTCGATAATAAAAAAAAATCACAATAATAAACACTGCTTAAATTAATGATTCATAAAGCCTCTTACAAGATAAAAAAAAGGTAAGTATATGCAGTTGTTCCCAATAGAACTCTGTGTGCTGTCTTTTTCTCCATCCAGAAGTCTTGACTCCTCCACGGAGAGCTGATTACCAGACCTCCTGGCTGGTTTCTATGGTGCTCCATACTCTTTTCTTAGGACGCTCTTTGTTCAGGAGCTGTGGCAAAATTAAGAATCGCGGGACTCCAAAGACGTCACCATTACCGCCCACCCTGTTGCACCACTAGGTAGCTTGCATTGCTACATCACTGCGTCTATGCGTTTCGCCTATTGGCTTCCTCAGGACAACAATGTGATGACTCCACCATGTTGGTTATGGGTATTTAATGGCTAATACTTGCGCCTTTACGGAGCAATGATTGGATTAAACAGTAGTCCAAATTTGCATAGTTCATATACAGGTCCAAATGGTGTGTTAAATACTTATTGACCAATGCAACAAATACCTTATAAAAACTACATCTAAACATACATTTATCATGCTAACAGTGAATTACAACTTAATCCCTTATAAAATTAAGTAAGAACTAAATAAGAAGAAAGGAGAAAAAGTAGTAGATATACACATAACGTTGAGCATAGCAATAATATTTTTCCAACAAATATATGGATAGGGAAATGTAAACAGATATAGATATATTCCATAACTTTCTTTGCCATTGCTTAGTTTAGATAATAGATTTTTTTTTTACTCTTTGAAGATACCTAAAGAACTAATGGGGACAGATGGAAAGAGGTGGTGTGTGTGTCTATAAAATATTACATAATTCAAAGTCATTGTGATGAAACCGACCTCGCCACTGGGCATTGGAGAAGACTGATTGCCAGCCTCCTTCCATGTGACTATGGCCCCTGGGATGTACTGCCCTTTAAAGGCATGATTTGGGCATAATGGATTTGTGTTGTGCTGCTGCTGGCCCTTTAAGAACCATCTGGGGACATACTGTTGGTGAGAACAATGGATGAAGCACATGGTGAGAACAATGGATGAAGCACATGGTGAGAACAATGGATGGCGGCCATTTTAACTCACAGATACTGTTAGGACTGTGGGGACACCCTCAGGGCACTATAGTGCCAGAAAAAAATGAGTATGTTTTCCTGGCACTATAGTGGTCCTTTAAGCGTGATCATCGCACTATTAAGAGATTTGTGGCTGATTCAGAGCATAGACGGGTTTGTGCAGATAAAGGCACATTGAGGAAGATTTCTACCAGGTCCATGCATCAGATCAAGAGAGCAGCTGCTAAAATACCATTACATAGCAGCAAACAGATATTTGAAGCTGCTGGTGCCTCTGGAGTCCCACGGACATCAAGGTGTAGAGTCCTCCAGAGTCTTGCAACTGTGCATAAACCTTCTATTCGGTCACTACTTATCAATGCTCACAAGCAGAAACGGCTGCATTGGGCAGAAAAATACATAAAGACTAATTTTCAAACAGTCCTGTTCACTGATGAGTGTCTTGCAACCCTGGATGGTCCAGATGGATGGAGTAGTGAATGGTTGGTGGACGGCCACCCTGTTCCAACAGGGCTGTGACGTTAGCAAGACCATGGTGGAGTCATGTTTTGGGCCGGAATCATGGGAAGAGAGCTGGTCGGCCCCTTTAGGTTCCCTGAAGGTGTAAAGATGACCTCTGCAAAGTATGTGGAGTTTCTGACTGACCACCTTCTTCTCTGGTAAAGAAGGAAGAACTATGCTTTCCATAGTAAAATCATCTTCATGCATGACAATGCACCATCTCATGCTGCAAAGAATACCTCTGCATCAATGGCTGCTATAGGGATAAGAGGAGAGAAAGTCATGGTGTGGCCTCCATTCTCCTATGACCTTAATCCTATTGAGAACCTTTGGAGCATCCTAAAGCATTATGAGGGTGGGAGGCAGTTTACATCCAAACAGCATCTCTGAGAGGCTATTCTGACATCTTGCAAACAAATTTAAGCAGAAACTGTCCAAAAACTCACAAGTTCAATGGATGCAATACTTGTGAAGCTGCTATCAAATAAGGGATCCTATGTTAAAATGTAACGTGACCTGTTAAAATTTTTAAAAAGTTAAAATGTTGTTATAAGTTTGATTGAAATAGCTTTTGATTTCAGTAAAGATGCTGCAAACACAACAAATGCCAATTTTCAGTTCTTTACAACCTATAAAGTGTTTTGAAACTTACTGTGTGTAATAATTTGGAAGAGTGCATTGTAAGTTTTTTATGTTTAAAAAAATACTGTTATCATTAGGAGGTTTGTTCAATAAAATTTGAATTGTACTCTTAATAGTTGATAACATGAGAATTATGCTGACTGTTATTTACATCAATTATTTAGGTAAATGAGAAAAATATAATTTGCATACTAATTTGGAACTGGGTGTACTACGCTAGTGCCTGGGAAGTGCTTGCAGGGGCTGCTAGGGGACAAGCTGGGACAGGTTAGGCAGAGGCAGGAGGAGGTTGCCACTTTATTAAGGGCTTTGCTGGCTAGGCTCCCTGCGGTGAACTCTCTTGCCCATGGTACTGGTTCTGGTGAGGGTGGCGCTGCACGGGTTTCAGAGGATAGGGAGCGTGCGGTGAGGTTTTTGCGCCCTAGTCTTCCGGGCTGTGAGCTGTGGGGTTGCACATGCCCAGGAACGTCAGGAACAAGATTGTGCAGGGTGAGTATGTGGACCTGCTGCCCTTGGTCCCTCCAGACCAGGAATCTGTGCATAGACCATGACGTGGAGACATGGCTGATGGTGAGAAGGGTAAGAAGCTACCTCGGACGTTTGGGAACTGGTTGCAGGGGTTTTCAGTTTTTGCCAGTATCCTGTGAGGTAGTTTTACAGATAGAACGCCTGCCTTGTTCAGCTATTTTGATTTAATTTGGGGGGCAAAGCTGGTTCCGTTATGACCAGCAGTTCTGTCACAAGATGGCGGCTAGGTGAGTGCAGGATGGTAGCTTGTGGCTACTGTTGATGACGCTGAGTTGCCCTGCCCCCTTTCCAGGTGCTGCCAGCTCCCAGAGTGGTGCGTCAGCAGGGCAGTGAAAAAGAGTTTGATGGCTCTTTAATGACAGCCACTGCAGGTGGTATGGCTCCTGCAGATTCCGGCACGAATGCTCCCATTGCGGAGGAGTACATCCGGCCCTTAGATGCTTCAAGAAAGATAAGCCAGGTGTCAGGTCCAGTAAGGACAACATTCCTCTACTGGAAGATGCTGGTGAACATCGCAAGGATGCTGTGATAATATTCCACATTAATTAAGAATGATTGATTGATCACTATGGAGCAAATTAAACTATTATAGATAGTGCTCCTACACAGTACTGAAAATGTTAATAACCACAAAACACAGCACCAGAATGACACATGCATACCATCACAAGAATATTATGAGAATGTAGCTATCTTTTAGATAAGAGATAATTAACCGCACAGATCTGGCATGGCATTGTTGGTTGGGCTGGACGGATTGGCCAGCTGCAGATCCCATCCAACGCTTTTGCAAGGTCTTTTCTGGGCTGCACTGATGAGGGGATTTGATGGAAAAGTAAAGACTATTCATCCCATTGATTATTAAGAATGCTATAAAAGACGAGAAAACTTGGCACTCGCTTGGAGTACTACCCACCTGTAATACGGACGCTGTTACAAAAGACTGGAAATCACTATGTTGCTGTTTTAACTCACCGATTGATACTGTTTGCCACTGCATAAGTTAAGCAGAAGACCACACGAATGGATTATGCGAACCCTTATGAAGGCTCCATTCGTGGTACGAACGGGGGACCCCCCACAAACTGGCGTGTGCCGCCACTTAACCCCGTCACCCCACAAACTACCGAACGGTCGACCACCCGGCCCTCGGAGTGTGGCAGCCATTAACCACCCAGGTGCCTGCGGTTTGCGGTTAACCACAACGTAATTGGTAGGCCTGGGGGCATCGACGTTCGCACCCAAAGTACCGAAGGGAAAATACCGAACTATCAACCGAACGACGACCCCCTACAGCGGGTCGTGTGGCGCTCGTTAACTTGTGGTTTTTGCGGTTAACCGCAGGTCAAGTACCCTGCTCCCAGGTGGTCCTCATTCCCTTACCGAACGAGCCCACTACCAGCCAGACAGCGGGACTTCGCATGAACTGATACCGAGTTTAGTTCCACGAGTTAGACACGAAGTCCCGCTGCTCGCTAAAACAGCAGAAAACATGGCCGCCAACAAAGACTAATAATCCCAAAATGCCGAACGGACTTCATACGGCAGAAACAGTACATTCTGTTCGTGGGATTAGAGCGCCATTCGCATGTTTTATTTACACGAACGAGAGCCTTCAGCTGAATGGTAGAATGCGTGGTTTCCCTTTATTAATGTAAAAGTTATGGATTTTTATGCAGTTTTCTGGGACATAATAAAACGTGGTCTTTGGTGCGCTTGGAGATAATTAGATTGTATAACCGTTGGCCTCATTATCTCCAAGCTGGGCGGGTACTAATTCAAATGATACACTGTATTGTGATTGGATATGTGTCTGTACTGTACCTGTATTCCATCAGGTCCACAGGGGGCTGTCCTTGGACCTGAGGAATCACATAAATTGCCATGCTATGTGCCAGTAAAGCCAGTTCGTTTTGACCCTCAACTTGCAGCCTCGACTCATGTTGTAGGGATCCGGGATATTGATGCTTATATCGTGCTTGGGGATATTCTACATTTACAGCTTACTACCGAAAGACCTCCGTTCGACTCTCTGCAGCGGGAACCAGGACATCCAAGCGATCAACCCTCCTGCTAGACCGGGGGCAATCGTAACAGACGCGTATTGCTGGTTCTGCTGATTCCCAGTAAGAGAGTGGGAGGCAGTCTTCTAGACAGTTGATGTGTAGATCGGTCTCCTTGCCTTGCCAGAAGTTCTCTCAGTCGAGTGCAACAAGCACCTCTTATGGTGATGTATACTTAAGCTGTTTCTTTAAGCTGTTCCCTTAAGCTGTTATTACTTATACTTATTGATTAAGTCTGTTTGTATTAATTATTTACAAGTACTTGATGTCAGTGTCTTTCACTTTCTCAAATACTCAATTCAATCATCCCGTATAGGGTTTTGGTGCCCACCAATATCTTTATGCGCCCGTGGCTAGCGCGGTACCTAGGCGGCGGGAAGCGCGGATTTTACTCAATGGGTTTTCTTACGGTTTTTGGATTCCTATAGTCCATTCTGAGTTGTTGTCCTGTGCGGCTTATTTGCATTCAGTTTTGAGAAAAGAGGATTTCTTGGCAGATAAACTGGAAAAGGAAATTGTCTCATGGTCAAGTGGGTATGGTGTGTATTTTCAAGGCCATTGGTGTGTGGCGGCATGGCCCTCTGAGTGGCGTAGCTCCTAGCTGATGGGTAACCTAAAATTTTTGGAGCTGTTTCTCATTGTGGTCGCGGTTGACTTGTGGGGTTTGGACTTTGCAAACAGGAAAGTGATTGTTTACACGAACAACATGAGTGTGGTCCATGTGATCGATCGGTCTACATATGGGTCCTCTCTGGTCTTGGCATTACTCAGGCGTTTAGGGCTACATAGCCTAACATGTACCGTATGGATTTTAGGCATGTTCCAGGTGTGGCCAATGCCATTGCTAACTCTCTTTCTTGGTTTCAGTGAGACCGGTTTTGGGAGGCGGCTCCGGAGGTGGCGCAGATGGGAACCCCTTGCTTGGTTTATTTGTGAAACCTGGTTTCAGACATCTGAGGCACTTGATATGGAGGTCCTTGGCAGAGTCTACGGCAAGGCATATAGTGTGGTCTGGGGTCGTTGGTGGGCCCTAGGTAGGAATCAGGGTGTTTCATTGGATGCAGGTAGATTGTTGCAGACACTTTCATTCTTGGAATCCTTGTGTGCTGCAGGTAAGTCTGCTGCAATGGCCGAATGGTCCTCATCTGCTCTCTCCTTTATGTTCCATTTTGTACATTGGTCGGATGTTACCAAGGCATTTTGCATAGCGCGGGTTTTTAAAAGGATGGAAGAAAGGTCGTTGTCCGGACAGACATCAGCCTATTTCTGGGGCCATGCTTATGCAGCTGCTAGAGTTCCTGCCGCAGGTTTTTGTTTCAGATTACGAGGTATTACTGTTTCGCGTGGTCTTTTCTCTGTGCTTTTTTTGGTGCCCTTCGTATAGGGGAGCTGGTAGCGTCTAGGGCTAGTGCATCAGCTGCGATGCTGCTCTCTGATATCTTGGTATCCTCACAGTGTGTTCTGTTGGGTATTCGTTGTTCCAAGACGCATCGGTTAGGTAGGGGTGCGCAGGTATGTATTGGTTTTACAGGGGGTTCCTTCTGTCCAGGTAATTTGTTACAGGAATATTTGTTGGTCCGCGGAGGTCAAGGAGGCTCACTGTTGGTTTATCGGAACAGTTCGTCCTTGAGCCGTTTTACATTTTCCAGAGTCCTGCGTAAATGTATTATCTGGACAGGTGGGAACCCCAGGCAATATTCAACACATTTATATAGGATAGGAGCAGTTACCCAGGCCAGCTTACTGGGGCTCCTGGCAGAAGCTTTAAAGCGACTGGGTCATTGGGAATTGGGTTGTTTTCAGCTCTATGTGCGTACACACTTGTTGTAATGTTATGTAGTTATATATGAATGTTCTAACAGATGTAATTTGTCTCGTAGGAAAAGTCCCTCATTATGTCTGGATTGTGGGTCATTCATATGTGTACTGGGCAGCTAAGAGGGTAGAAGATAGAGCATATAGCCACAATTTGAGGTTCCCTTACCAAACTGTTAGGGTACGTTGGCGGGTGTAGAGGCGGTTGTGTTAGGACCAATTGTATGCAGAGTGCGCACTGCTTAGCTGCTGCATATCTGGTCCAATCACGCTAGTCTTGCATGCGGGCAGGAATGATATCGACCGACAGTGGTCGGTCGTTCTCATTCGTGCAATGCGGTATGATATAGCGCTCTGTTTCACGCTGTTTCGAGACCTGACTCTGATCTGGTCGGATATGGTGCCTCGACCTGTTTGGAGGTTAAGTGGGAATGGTAAAGCTTTGAAGCGTTGCAGGTGTAAAATCAATATGACCATTTTGCGCTTTGTCAGGAAGCTTGATGGCAGCGTAGTAGGCAATACTAACTGGAAGGTGAGAACTGAAATGTTATGTGACAGGATGGAGTTAATTAAACCTCACTTGGACTGGATATTTTTAATGTTGGGTTGCAGACTGGCATTGACGCTGCTCTGTCGGCGGGGGAGACGCAATGCCGGTGAGGCATAGCGTGCGATAGGGCGGCATCGCGGTGGCAGGTTCCCTGGACAGTGCAGCTGAAGGAAGGAGTATGACGCAGTGGCACCTTGGGGAGACTACAGTCGGCACAGGTGATGACTAGTGACGGCTCTGTTAGGCTCTTGAAGAGTATAATGGAGAACTGTCTGTTGGACTCGCACCCAACAGCTGACAGGTTTAACAATGTTATGTTGTGGTTTAATAAAGCTGTGGCCGATGCCCTTATCCACTTAAAAGTTGTCCAGGCAATGGAGGGGGTTAAAAATGGGTCAGCAGTCAAGTTTCCCCCTGGACAAATAGGGAGGGGGAGCATGACTGATGCCCATGAATTGTAGGCTGGTATTAAAGGTTGAAACAATGCTGCAGAAAATGGAGGAGTTTTATGTGGAGCAGAGGGGAGGGGACTTACCAGTCAGCATGAGCAGTTGAGGGACCCTGACTGAAATTCCCACCATCCCTCCTTGTTTTTTTGCTGTGTTTGTGTGGTCTCTCTTTGCTTTTTCTTTATTGTCACAGCTGGCGGTTTCCCTGGACAGTGCAGTCGAAGGAAGGAGGATGACGCAGTGGCACCTTGGGGAGACTAAAGTCGGCACAGGGCTGATGGCTAGTGACAACTGTGTTGGGTTCTTGGAGAGTATAATGGTGAACTGTCTGTTGGGCTCACACCCAACAGCTGACATGTTTAACAATGTTATGTTATGTTTTAATAAAGCTGTGGTCATTGCCCTTATCCACTTAAAAGGTGTCTAGTGTGTTATTGGGGGCAACGGTGGGGGTTGGATATGGGTCAGCAGTCATGTTTTCGATGAGAGAGGTAGATCCTTGCCCTATTGTAGCTACAAAGTCCTAATGCCTTGTCTTTCTAGGTTGAGGAGGAAAGAGGAGTGGTTGCCTTGAACTCTAAAGATGCAGTTCTCCCAAAGACTATAATTGTGAGTTCAAAGTGACTTTCATATTTTGCACTTGAGAAACAAATGTCTCTCCAAAGTTTTCTTGCTTAAAGATGAAAAACATCCAGGGTCATTCACTAAACTATTGTAGCCAAGTAAACTTGCAGAAGCCACACACAGAGAGATGGATGCAGGTCTTCAGGAAGTAAAAGGTCTTTATTAACATACCAATCGGGTCTCAGATGAACTAACATTCCAAAACAGGTCTGAGGGCCGAACACATGGAGTACATGCTTTTTATAGAACTATAACTCCTCCCATTAATAGCTCCACCCACACATACCATTAACCAATCGGTGGACAGGATCTGGATTTCCTTATATGGGCAGACCACATGGCTCATCCGAAACAAAGGAGAAAGGAATGTGATTTCAGTTCCTGCATTCCTGCACATGCTCAGTACATTGATGACAGTATCTTAGCTACGTGCAACTAACTAACTGATACAACATACACGTATACTTACATATGCTACGTGGAAATCTCGGCCTACTAAATTAACATTTCACCGAAATTCCATCACATTCCCCCCTTTGATGCCTCTGAAACAAAATTATTCCAGATGCATCACCAGTCATAGTTTACCAACACCTCTCAATTAGCCATGAACAGACCTTGTAAGCATCTTAGCATCATCACAAACTCCTTCAGCATTCCTCATCCTGAATATGTTCTCTTTGTGCTAGGGATTCATATCTATAGACAGCCATTACATGAGCAGCTGTCTTTCTTTCTATAGTACTCTCTATGATACTACGTATAGATCTGACCACTAATGGAATTAGGCAGGGCAGAAAGAGACAAAAGAATATAATGAATACTACTCCTCCTACTAACGCCTTAATCCCTCCAAGCTGCTCATACCAACTTCCAAACCAACTACTAGGAGTATACCCATTCCAGACCTGAGTAGGTACATGCGTCAGTTTACCATGTGGCTTGTAAGTTCAGCCACTGCCCGCCCTTCATCATCTATGTGCAAACAACAGTTGCTAAAATTAAACTTTCTGCATACACCTCCCTCTACTGCTAATAGGTAGTCCAGAGCTAATCTATTTTGATAGATGGCTGATCTCATCTGAGTATTTTGCTTAGCTAGAAGATTAAGTGCTTGAGCTGTCTCATTAGTGATAATCTCAACCACCGCCTGTAGTCTTATAATACGGTTGAGCATATATATTGGGGTTCTGTATCCACAGGTACCATCTTCTGCCCAAGTAGCAGGTCCATAATAATTAATAATGGGGAGGCCACTCATCATCTTCCCAGCTACCTATATTCTTTTTATGATTTACATCATAAACCCCTAAGGTCTCTCCTGTCTCAATTGGCAACAGGAAGAAGGATGGTTTGAGCGTACCTAATACACATGCCCCTTCCCAATCTTGTGGTAACTCTGAATATGCTTTCTTACCACAGATCCAATATAAATTCGCTGGGGCTTTCCAATTAGATGTAGCAGATAAGTCAAACCATACCTCTTTTAAATGGGCGTAATTGGCAAACGGATTAGTAGGCTCTGATACATTTGAAGCTGACCACCAAGTAGTATCTTTAGTATCATGTCCTAGACATGTTAACTCGCCAACAGGTGTGGTATACAATGACCCTTTCCTGGCTAAACATACATGACCTATAATAGAGGTTTTTAACCGCCACTCTGATTTACCTCTAGTACTTACTTGATGATCAGACTGAGAAAGTATTTGTTGTTCATCTGTCTCAGAACCAGGGTACCATACTTCCTTTGCCTCCCATGGCCACTGGTCTCCCATATTAGTACCTCCACATACAAAGCAATTAGTTACATTAAGACTACCCGCAATACTCTCAGCCAAATCAATAAATAGGTTCTTAACATTATGGGGAATTTTATCCTCAACACTCATCTCCTCATAGAAGGAATGAAAAACCTGATGAGTTTGAGTTGCTATCGTCTCAGTTTCAAGTCCTACATATATTATGGTCCCTGGATCTACTCATGTGCCATATATTTGGAAACCGAAATAGATTTCCAAAATTATCAATAAAATGTTGTGGATTAGAGATGGTCATATGAACAGGATTACATTCCATAGACTTACAGTGTGGTGTAGTGGGCAACCTTTGGATAATCATATCTTGATCCGCTGTTTTTCCCCAGGTCGCCCACCCTACACAAGACCAATATGGACAAAAATTAAAATCCCTATTTGGGCAATCAGGATCAGTAGATCTTTTACTGGGACATAAATATTTATCATTAAACCCATAAGCTCGTTCCCATTTAAGATTACCACATGCATTCCAAGGTTTTCCACTACCCGAGATCGCCTTACATGTATCAAATAGTAGAATGCCTGTAGAGTGTATGGTATTTATCACAGTCCTATTTATCAAGGTCCCGTGGGAGTTACTGTTCCGAATTACCAACCAAGTTGTACGGGGTTGGAATTGGGGATCAAATCATTTAAGCTCTCCTGATATTGGTTTGCACACACTGTAATCTATATCTAAATATCTACACTTAGATACAGATCCCCTACACTCATACTCATACTGTGAGTGCCAAATGAGAGTTTGGGATATTTGGTTACCTGTTTTCGTAGTCTTAATGCAGCTAACACAACTCTGTATGTCTTCACCTTCACCTTCCTGAAAAATCACAAAAACACATAATATAACATATTATTCCAAAAGTCCTCATTTCTACTCTTCAACCGTGCGACGGCACCTCAGCTTCCCGATTGTGAGGGCTGCAAGGATTGTCTTCTTCTGATCCTCACTTTTCTTCACAGAGGTCCCTTCGAGACACTCTGGCTATGACACGTAGGTAGGTGGTCAGGCTTTATTATGGCCGTCAAAACACCTACTTGCTGATCTCTGTTGTTACTTTCAACTAAGATGTCCCAATATCTCCTCTTATTATTTCTCATTCCGACTGAGTTACCTGTTTTAACCGGATCTTGCAAAGATTTTTAGGATCTGGAATAGCTTGCCAAGAATCTGCCGCTGGTTTAACCCTAGAATGATGAATCCACAGAGTCATTTCTGCCACCTTTACAGCTGTTGGAGTAGATAAAAGAACAACATAAGGACCCCTCCACTTTGGACCTAATGGAACAATATTCCATTCTTTTATCCACACTTGATCTCCCGGATGATAGGAATGAACAGGTGGATATATGTTCACAGGTAACCTATCTTGCACCCATTTATGTACTTCCTCCATAGTTTACCCAACTCTATAACCTGCTGCTGAGTAATTCCTTCACCCAACTGATTCAAGTCCCCCCTTAGATTACTGAGTATGGGAGGTGGACGCCCATACACGATTTCAAAGGGAGACAGACCCATTCTTCTGGTAGGAGTACTACGTATCCGCAACAGAGCTATTGGCAAAAGGACATTCCACTTGAGCTGAGTTTCCTGACACATTTTTGCCAATTGGGTTTTTATTGTTCTGTTCATCCTTTCCACCTTTCCAGAACTCTGAGGTCTATATGCTGTATGAAGTTTCCACTTAATACCAAGCACATGAGTCAATTGTTGTAAACACTGATGGATAAAGGCTGGACCATTGTCTGATCCTATAGAACACGGAAGTCCATATCTGGGTATAACTTCTCGCAACAGAAATTGTACAACTTCTTCTGCCTTTTCTGTACGAGTTGGACAAGCTTCTACCCAACCTGAGTAGGTACACACAGCTACCAACAAGTAACGATATCCCCCAGATTTAGGCATTACAATGTAGTCTATTTGCAAATCTGACATTGGGAGTCCTCCCATATACTGAACTCCAGGGGGTTTGACAGGGCCTTGTCTTGCATTGTTTCGTGCGCACAAAACACATCTTCGAACAATAGCTTGAGTAAGATTGGATAATCTTGATATGTAGAAATGTTTCCTGAGAGATTCTTCCATACTATCTCTTCCTGAATGTGTACCATTATGGAAGTTCTGAATAATCTCTATAGCCAGAGATGTCGGAATAACTATTCTTCCATCTTCTAACTGATACCAATTATTCTCCAAGTATTTCCCAGCTTCAGTCTTCGACCACTCCATCTCTTGGGTTGTATATATCGGAGTCCATTGAGACAGAGGTGCCGGCACAAGGGCAACAACATACCTCACATATTCCTCTTGCCCGGATTCAGCGGCATGTTTTGCTGCACTATCGGCCATGCGATTTCCTTTTACTACATCACTATCGCCTTTCAGATGTGCCCTGCAATGTATGATACCGACTTCCTTCGGTTCCCATACCGCCTCTAATAGTTGGAGTATTTCTGCTGCATACTTGATTTCTTTCCCTTCTGAATTCAACAACCCCCTTTCTTTATACAATGGTTAGTAAAGCGTATTTCGAATCTGTGTAAATATTCACTCTCAACCCTTCAGCTAATTGCAAGGCCCATGTTAATGCAATCAGTTCCACCTTCTGTGCTGATGTCCCTTGCGACAGTAGCCGTTCTTCTATCATCTTGTCTATGGTTGTTACCGCATACCCTGCATAACGTATACCTTCTTTCACATAACTACTACCATCCGTTTAATACTGTATATCTGGATTATGGATGGGGAAATCATGAAGATCAGACCTGCTTGAAAACACTTAATCCATTATCTCCAAACAATCATGTTGACTTTCAGTAGTCTGGGGCAGAAGGGTAGCTGGATTCAAATTATTGACAGTCTCAAGGTGTACTCTTGGATTTGCACATAGCATAGCTTGATGTTTGGTCATTCGACTGTTGCTAAACCAATGATTTCCTTTGTAACGCAAGAGGGTCTGTACTGCATGGGGTACTCGCACGTAGAGTTCCTGACCCAATGTGAGCTTGTCAGCCTCTGCTACCAACAAGGCAGCGGCGGCCACTGCTCACAGACAAGGTGGAAGACCACTGGCCACTGCATCCAACTGTTTGGACATATAGGCTACAGGTCTTTGACATGATCACAAATACTGAGTTAATACTCCCACAGCCATTCTTCTTTGCTCATGTACGTACAGATAGAAAGGACGCATGTGATCTGGTAGACCTAGGGCTGGGGCACTCATAAGTGCTTTCTTAACATACTCAAATGCCTTCTGTTGTTCAGAGGTCCACAAAAAGGGGTCATATTCTGTGCCTTTCACAGCTTCATATAGAGGTTTCGCCAGTATCACATAATTAGGAATCCATATCCTACAGAATCCTGCTGCTCCTAAGAATTCTCGCATTTGTATTCTATTCTTAGGTATAGATATCCGACATACTGCTTCTTTTCTTTCAGGTCCCATTATTCTTTGACCTTCGGAAATATGGAATCCTAAATATTTGACAGTTGTCTGGCACAATTGCACTTTCTTCCTTGATACCTTGTATCCTGCTCTCCATAGAATGTGAAGCAAATCATAAGTTGCTTGTTGGAATATCTCTTTGGTAACAGCCGCTATCAAAAGATCATCCACGTATTGAAGCAATACACATTCTCCTGGGATGGACTTGAAATCTTGCAAATCCTGGCTTAATGCAGATCCAAATAGGGTAGGTGAATTCTTGAACCCTTGAGGTAGTCTGGTCCAAGTCATCTGATGCTTTGAACCTGAAACAGCATCTTCCCATTGGAAAGCAAAGATACACTGACTCTCAGCAGCAATCCGAAGGCAAAAGAAAGCATCCTTAAGGTCTAGAACTGTGAAGTAGATTGCCCCACCTGTTATCAAAGCAAGCAGATTATAGGAGTTGGGTACAACTGGGTGTATATTAACTACTGCATCATTAACGGCTCTCAAATCTTGTACAGGACGATACTCATCTGATCCTGGTTTCTGAACAGGTAATAATGGAGTGTTCCAGGGGGAAGTACAGAATTTTAGGATGCCATACCTTACGAACTTATCCAAGTAGGTCTGTATGTTTTTCTTAGCCTTTTGAGGTATATGATACTGACATAGGTTCATAGGATAGGCCCCAAGCTTTAATTCAATATGTATAGGTGGAATATTACGAGCAAGCCCTGGTGGTTTTTTCTCTGCCCATACTCCTGGAATGTCAAATAAAGATTCATCACTCTTAGGGTTTACACTTGTCATTATGGAGTAGAAGCGCCATTCTTCTTCCCTTGGCCCCGATACCGCCATTATACCTGGTAATCCATTAAACCGGACGTTGATCCATTGGGTAGAAAAGTTATCTGGGCTTGAAGCTTCAATAATAGATCTCGTCCTAGAAGTTGAATCGGACACTCTGGCATATATAGGAACTGGTGCTTCACCAAATGGCCTCCCAGAATGCAAGTGCGACTCTTAAGAACCGGTCTAGCTGTGCTTCTCCCAGTAGCTCCTATTACAGTTATAGTTTTTCCTGAAGGCGGAGCTACCAGTTTAGTCACCACGGAATGTTCAGCACCAGTGTCAATCATGAAAGAACTTCTCTTTCCCCCTATTGCTACATCGACCATAGGCTCCGCTCGGCCAAGGGGGATAGAGCCCGGTCGGTATCAATAGACTTCCATGATAGTGTCAGCCAGACCCACAAAATCTCTATCCTCTCTATCTCTAAGTCTATGAGTAGGTGGATAATATCTATCTCCTTGAACACTCCCTCTACTATTTCCACCGTTCCCTCCAAAACTTCCTCTTCCTCTATAACTACCACTATAACCTCCCCACACTCTTCTCTCTCCTCGTCTATTATTTTCATAATGCTTTCTCTGTGGACACTCATTCTTCTAATGTCCCTCCTCTCTTCAATACGCACATTGATTCCTACTTAAAGGTCCCTTACTCAGCCTATTCTCTACTGCTTTATTCACCTCCCTTCCCTGTCTCTCTACACTTGTGATAGCTACTGCTAGCATATCTGCCTTCTTCCTCATTTTACGTTCTTCCTCCCACTTTATCTCAATTTCCCTATTCATATATACTTTGTTTGCGATCTCCATTAGCTGTGATACGGACATCCCTACAAATCACTCTAACTTTTGCAATTTTCTTTTAATATCACCTTGGGCCTGGCTGACAAATGCTGAGTTGATCATTCGAGAATTCTCAGGGGCCTCTGGATTAAGAGGAGTATACAATCTATATGACTCCAATAATCTTTCATAAAAGGCACTAGGTGACTCATCAACCTTTTGCAACACCTCAGCCGTCTTTGACATATTGATTGCCTTCTTCCCTCCTGCCTTCATGCCAGCAATAATGGCTTCCCGATAAGCCCTTAATTGGGGCATGTTAGCACCATTCACATTCCAATTTGGGTCAACATTTGGATAATGGGCTGCAGCCCATGCAGCTGGATTGGCCTGATTCTGAGTACGGTCCGTTTCCTCAAGCGCTTTAATAGCCGCTTGATTAATCTGGGTCCTTTCCTCACAATTAAATAAAATTAATAATAATTGCTGACAATCGGCCCAGGTGGGATTGTGTGTTTGTATAATAGAGGTAACCAAATCTGTCATGACTTGAGGTTTGTCGGTATACGAAGAGTTATGAGTCTTCCAATTGAATAGATCAGTTGTGGTGAAGGGGACATAGACAAACACAGGATCTGCACATTGTATTTGACCATTTTCATCAATGTGTATTGGGCCCGGTGTAAGTCGGAGGGGCATTTGGTAATGTCGGGGTTGAAGGGTACCAGTCATCTGTCGGGTTAATATAGGACTTCAGCAAGGCGGTTTAATAGTAAGTTCCGGTCTAGGGGTAGTAAGGTAAGGAGAATGAGGCGGGTTAATTTTACTGGGCGGAAGTTCAGTCAACAGGATGTTGTGGGCCGGGCTGGGAGGAGCCTGACCAGGATGACAAGCACTACAAATTCAAAGCCAACTTTTAATGGACTCTCAAAATTGTGAGTTTTCTGAGAATTTTTACATATATGTACATTTTATATACAGATTTTATATACAGATTACAGTATGTAAGACAATATAAAGAAGGTACTCTGTGTGCAAGGGGCGCTTAGTGCATTGACAAAATAGCTGTGGGTGAATGAACAGCAGCTCAACACATGTAAATACCCCCAAATTTACACACAAATAGTATTAACAAACCACCAGAAGAGTTCACTTAGTGTTATAGCGCTCCACTAAGTGAACTCTTCTGGTGGTTTGTTCCACCTGGGTTACCTGTTTGTTAATAAGGTTACACTATGTGCTGTACCATTTCTTTTATATACAGGAGATAAAAAAATTCCTTCTATTTTGGCTACTAAAGATATAAGTGATTAGAAGGTAAATTAAAGATCTCTGTGTGCACATATCACCTTGCTGGCTTTTTATAAGCTTTCCAAATCATCTGATATTTTTGGATAATCTTTAAAAAAAAAAAAAAAATTGCCCCCAAAATATTAAAAAATATATATCATTATAATTAAAAACTGTAAAACCATTAGAAAATGTTAATATATAAATGTTAATTATATAGTTCCCTGATGTCCCTAATTAGCACAGTGAAAGCGCATCATTAGATGCGCTTGTGCTATGTTCAGGGCACTAAGAATTTGCAGAGAGTACTGAAACAGAGCTCCATGCAGGGTATGCTGTCGGTGGGATGGCCGGTTGGATTGATAGGCAGCCTGGCTCGGCCCCCATTTACCTGCCTCCCACTGGCATGCCGATTCTTGGATTGCCAGAATTGGGTGGTACGATTTAGTTATCTGGGATAGATTTAGCTAAGTGTTCTGGAAAGTCATGGTTAAATTCCCACATTAATTTGTTTGTATTTTTTTTTTACAGTTTTTGCAAAGATTTCCATTCTACAAGACTGTCAAATTTAAAATGGTGGAAATAAGAAAAGGGAAACATTTTTCTATTTATAAATCCTTATGGTCACAGAAAAAAATATTTTTGAATATATTTTGAATATTTTTACAACAGGACAATTAGGGCATACAAGCAGCAAAAGAGGAAAAAAATTAATTTAGATTTAATAAATATGGTGTGTGTCAAAAATTCCTGCAGATCACACCCTGGTTCGGTACTCGGTGATGAGTCAGTCACTCACTAATCACAGGAACTGAGCATTTAAAGTGATCTGCACCTGCTAGAGCATGTGTTTGGATTATATAGCTCCACTGGACCACTAGAGATTCATTTTCATTTAATACATTGCCATATGGCAATATAGTAGATGCTTGTTTCACCACAATACATTTTTTAGTGTCTATATTTCTAAGTTTGTATGAGGATAATGAAATAATGTTATATAATATTTTAAATACCAACAAGGAAGCAAAATTATTCTAGTCTTTCTTATCATAAGATCACAGGGACACTCAAGTCTGCAGTTCATGCCATTTTATATTGCAAACACAAAACAAAAAAAAAAACACTTTCAAAGTTCCTCATGGTTTTCATGTTCCTCCAGGGATCTCTGCCCAAAGACTATGAAGTAGATGTTAGGCAGTGGAAACCCTCAATACATTAGAATGTGTAGTGTTGGGTTCTGTAAATCTCTAAAGTTATAAACTCAGAGAAAAAGCAGTGTTTCCAATGCCACACCCCTAGTGGCAGTCACTCAAGATGGCTACTAGAGGTGCTTCCTATCTCAGTTCAGCACAGTGTGCACCTATGTTCAGCATCTCCACGCTCTGCTTGATTCAATTCATCTCTATGAGGAGATGTTGATTGGCACAACGTGCATGTGCAATAGCCTCCTGAAACTTTCTTAGTTACACAGAGGCGTAATTATAAATCATAGGGCCCGAGTGCGAAAAATGCCCTTACCACCCCATCCTGTGGTGTCTCATTCTCCTCCCCCAGCTCCTCCATGAGTCTTACCTCCTGCCCCTCCTTCTCTATCCCAGCCCCTCCATGTGTATCATTCCCTCCCATGTGTCTTACTGTCCCCCTCAGCCACTCCATGTGTCCCATCCCCCCAAGCCCATCCATGTGTCTCATCCTACCCAACCCCTCCATGTTTCTCATTCGTTCTCCTAACCCCTCCAAGTGTCTCATTCCATCCCCTTCAGTAAACACTTCCTGTCGGAAAGCTTGAACATGTTACACACAGATATTTTAAGGAGTGGAGCAGCACAGTGCATAGCTCCTCTCCAGCTGGACACATGGCAACCGCGGCTGTGCACCGGCCATGAAGTAATGCCGGCATGCCACGGTCGCAGGGGTCACAGCTACGGTCAGGCCCCCTAGAGTGGTAAATATGCAACTGTCATCAGGATTCATGAGGCAGGTCCAGCTGCAGAGAGACTGTGTGGCGAGGGAGAAAGGGTAAGTAAAATTACCTTTTAACTCCACACAGGATGCCAGGAACTTAAACAGTTAACTTAACACTATAGTGTTAGGGATACATGTTTGCATTCCTAACACTATAGTGTTCTTTTAACAAACGCATCTCATAGTCACCAGATGCACAGGCTGAATGAGAGGACAGACTAGAAGGATTGTTTTTAATAAGTGACTTGCTTAACCTTTCTCTCGCTCCCTGTGACAGGATGTTTACAATGTTTACACATATACAATAAGCAAAAACTGAACCATAAAATGAAAGACATAATTCTTCAAAATATCTAGAAATAGAGCAGCAAGTAACACTGTCTCTACTTTTTAATCTTATTAAATAAATGGTGTATATATTTATTTGTTATGAAAGTTTGTTTTTCCAAGGGGTTTAGCAATTTCACATTATAAATATTTTGCTGATTGCTAAGGAATCATTTTTTGTTGACTACAGATTTTTAGGTTCCAGAAGAAAGATCACATGAGCTTAAAGGTTTAGTATGGGAACACTGTTTAACTATGATCATAGTATAACAGTTCTAAAGCAAATCAAACTGAGACTTGAACTATAATATAAAACCTCCCACTAGCTCTGATTTTGCTGGACAATAACCAATTTGTGTCCCTGTCCTGTTTCCTCTTGTTTCCCGGTTCTGGAGACACCAAAGAAATGCACTTAACAACAGAGGTGTGAGGACATCAGTAGACAATTGCACTGTGTAGAGGGCTGAATTTTGCCTACAGATGTACAGTTGCAAGAAAAAGTATATGAACCCTTTGGAATGATATGGATTTCTGCACAAATTGGTCATAAAATGTGACCTGATCATCTAAGTCACAACAATAGACAATCACAGTCTGCTTAAACTAATAACACACAAAGAATGAAATGTTGTCATGTTTTTATTGAACACACCATGTAAACATTCACAGTGCAGGTGGAAAAAGTATGTGAACCCTTGGATTTAATAACTGGTTGAACCTCCTTTGGCAGCAATAACTTCAACCAAACGTTTCCTGTAGTTGCAGATCAGACGTGCACAACGGTCAGGAGTAATTCTTGACCATTCCTCTTTACAGAACTGTTTCAGTTCAGCAATATTCTTGGGATGTCTGGTGTGAATCGCTTTCTTGAGGTCATGCCACAGCATCTCAATCGGGTTGAGGTCAGGACTCTGACTGGGCCACTTCAGAAGGTGTATTTTCTTCTGTTTAAGCCATTCTTTTGTTGATTTACTTCTATGCTTTGGGTCATTGTCCTGTTGCAACACCCATCTTCTGTTGAGCTTCAGCTAGTAGACAGATGGCCTTAAGTTCTCCTGCAAAATGTCTTGATAAACTTGGGAATTAATTTTTCCTTTGATGATAGCAATCCGTTCAGGCCCTGACGCAGCAAAGCAGCCCCAAACCATGATGCCCCCACCACCATATTTCACAGTTGGGATGAGGTTTTGATGTTGGTGTGCTGTGCCTTTTTTTCGCCACACATAGTGTTGTGTGTTTCTTCCAAACAACTCAACTTTGGTTTCATCTGTCCACAGAATATTTTGCCAGTACTGCTGTGGAACATCCAGGTCCTCTTGTGCAAACTGTAAATGTGCAGCAAAGTTTTGTTTGGACAGCAGTGGCTTCCTCTGTGGTATCCTCCCATAAAATCCATTCTTGTTTAGTGTTTTACGTATTGTAGATTCGCTAACAGGGATGTTAGCATTTGCCAGTGACTTTTGTAAGTCTTTAGCTGACACTCTAGGATTCTTCTTCACCTCATTGAGCAGTCTGCGCTGTGCTCTTGCAGTCATCTTTACAGAACGGCCACTCCTAGGGAGAGTAGCAGCAGTGCTGAACTTTCTCCATTTATAGACAATTTGTCTTACCGTGGACTGATGTACAGCAAGGCTTTTGGAGATACTTTTATAACCCTTTCCAGCTTAATGCAAGTCAACAATTCTTAATCGTAGGTCTTCTGAGAGCTCTTTTGTGCGAGGCATCATTCACATCAGGCAATGCTTCTTGTGAAAAGCAAACCCAGAACTGGTGTGTGTTTTTTATAGGGCAGGGCAGCTGTAACCAACACCTCCAATCTCATCTCATTGATTGGACTCCAGTTGGCTGACATCTCACTCCAATTAGCTCTTGGAGATGTCATCAGTCTAGGGGTTCACATACTTTTTCCACCTGCACTGTGAATGTTTACATGGGGTGTTCAATAAAAACATGGCAACATTTCATTCTTTGTGTGTTATTAGTTTAAGCAGACTGTGATTGTCTATTGTTGTGACTTAGATGATGATCAGATCACATTTTATGACGTATTTGTGCAGAAATCCATATCATTCCAAAGGGTTCACATACTTTTTCTTGCAACTGTATGTCTATTATGGACTTCCCAAGTTCTGTCTATTACTCTGTGCCTGTCTACTTTGCCCCTAATGCCTTGCCATCTCTGAGGTTGCAGGACTCTGGGATCACTTGTTAAGTCTGAGAGAGCCTGATTAATGCATGGTCATACCCTCTCAAACTGAATACAGCGATCTCTATCAGAGAGGGAGGACTGGGACCAAAATGGGCATCTCAATAAATCATGGCAGATACATACTCACTATTATGTAGCCACACCTACACTGTTACACACACTACTGCACATGCTGCTCCCTATATCCAAACTGGTACAAGTACATACTGCTGTACACACACACAGAGATATACAGTTGTAATCAAAATTATTCAGCCCCTTTCAAACACTTGAATAATTTTGAGAAAATGCATTTCCTCTTAAATTTGTGAAAATTACAAGAAGTATTCGTTGTTCATTGCAAACAGCTGAAATTTTGTACATTTTGTCAATAAACCTGATTTTTAATGGAAGTTGAATAATATTGATTAGAGCTATATACATATACACATATATATGCACACAGACATGTGCTCAACTCACACAGGCACATTCACTCTATATATGTGGCCCTGACTGTGTAGTGTGAACTCTGAACTTAGACAGCCTAGCTTCAGTACTCTTTATATCATTACCACGATTACTTTTTGGCCCCATCCCCATTCAACATTCATGCTTTCCAATTTGTATAGCATGCATCATTGTGTTAACTACAAAAAGATCCTCATAGTGCTGGATAAGTCCAAACACAAGAGTATCAACTGGAAGTCTAACTAAATAGAAGATAATATGTCAGATAAATAAATGATAGTAAATAGAACGGTATAGGTATATAAACGTGTTCCCAAAATAAACAGTCAGAAACAGATAGAGAATTACTAAAGCCAAATGGCTAACCTCCAACCATTAGGTCTATATGGATATCACTACTAACTCAGACTCCAGACTTTAATTCAATTAGGCACGGTCAATGTCTGAAAAGTAATAAAAAATTTAAAGTGTATAAATATATACAACTATATACCTAAAGCCTTGCCTAGAACCCATAATGAGTATGAATCCTCAGAAAAAAAGTAGCCACAGTAAAGTCTTCTTAGAGGAATAACGCCACCTTATTTGTCTTGGAATACCGGTCCTCTTATAAGGGTGAGTGAAGTAAAGGCATTGTCTGGAACCTTGAAAAAAGACCATACAATGTGGCTATATACTGGATAGTGTGTGTTTCAAATATTGCAGAATTGACACAATATCTCCAGATTGCCAAAAGTTGCAAATAGGGGCTGTAACGGATCACCTGGCACCTCAAATGGGTATCTCTATTGAAGGATGCTCCTAGCACTTCCTGAGGACTCCAAACACTGCAGCAGACACCATAACCACCGTAGACGCCTCCAGAGAACAAAACAGGAACACGCTCTTACAAGAGCTTAGCAGTGAATAAAGCAAGAGAGTATGCAGAGCATAGCAATCCCTTGTAGCAGATTCCCCCAATAAGAGACGGCACTCCAAATTGAGGGTGAAGTAGAACTGACTGTACTGGCACATGCAGCCTCTTTTATTCACAATCCACAAACATAGTACTGCCCACAGGGTTTTGAAATACAACCAATCAATCCATACAATACGCACAGACACTCTCACACAAAATCCTCCCCTCTGCCTGTGGTATGATTACTGAACACAATGGTTAATATAATTATCACAGGCAGAGAAATACAGTATTATAAACCATATAATACCACAGGGACCCCAAAACATGCAATAACCACATATCCAAAATTCACCCAGATCCGTTCAGTAGTTTGGAAGATACAGTTTAATGCAGATTCCGCAGAACATATACAGGCTATATGAAAAATAATTACTGTTAAATGTGTCCCCTGTTCTATAGTTTAAAACTACTGCACGATGTCTTTATGCACCAAATACCGGCGAGATGGCACCGTGTAGAAAAGTCCAAACAGTGTCTGTGAGTTAAAATGGCCGCCATCCATTGTTCTCACCATGTGCTTCATCCATTGTTCTCACCATGTGCCTCTGATACATGAAATGGTGGCCACCCATTAACTCCACAGTATGTCCCCAGATGGTTCTTAAAGGGCCAGCAGCAGCATAATAAAATCAAGTATGCCCACATCAGTTCCTAGAAGGGCAATACATCCCAGGGCCATAGTCGCAGGGCAGGAGGCTGGCAAACAGGAAGTGGTGAGGTTACTTTCGCCACAGGGGCTAACTTTGTAACAAGCATATAAACTTTCAGCTAAGCAGCCAAATAGTCTCTTAAACCAAGATCACTGTTACTAAGCCCCCTCCTTTAAACTGTAGAATGCTTAAGTCGTCTTCATATAAATATATTCCAAAATTGACACAATCTATCAAGGTTACCACTGGTTGCAAATCAGGGCTGACTTGTTAACAGGCAAGTACGTTTTGAGGGTATACGGTCAGAGCTTCTATCAAACCAAAATCACTGTTAACAAAACCCTGTATGTGACACTTAAAGATAAATAACCCTTAAATTGATGAACAGTATTGTACCAAATAACCTATTTACATTGAACTTTTCACAGGGCACTCTATCACCATGTGCAGGCAACCAACACTCTAAGCATGGTTCTGCACATTAGCACGACTTAATCTTGAAACTGTCCTTTTTTCCTCCATTCTTGCCTTAAACCCAGTCTGGGTGGGGTTATCTAAGCATGCTGCAATTCACATAAGGGGTTTTGTTAACAGTGATGCCAAGAGATGCCAAGAATGGGAGAGAGAGCCTGCAGTGGAGTTGAATATCTTCTCAGCATGGACCACAGCAGCAATATTAGAGTTATTTTAAGCACCAATTCTGTAAGCACACTTTTTAATCCTTAATAAAACTTTTTATATGGCACTTTTTACATGAGGAGATGTCCTCTTTTTGAAGCCCACTGTGAATGCTCAAATTCAAAAGTTAAATTCCAGGTACAAAGACGGCATATTGTTATCCTAATTTCTTCAAGGACTATAGGTAAGCAATCAGGCTAATTATGGAAAGTCCAACCTGTTCCCTTTCTCAGTTTGCCCTTAATAGTTCTAGTCATCCTTTCTAACCAGATGATTGTGGATGGTAGGGGATGTGAAATGTTTAATAAATACATAGCATTTCACAAATAGATTGTATGAGGGCTGGTGTAAAAGTGGTTCCCTTGTCAGTGTTTATCACACAAATGGTGGAATAATATCTTTACACAGTATCTTAGCGACAGTCTGGGAATTTTCTTTGGGCATAGGAATTGCTTCTACCCATTTACTAAATTAGTAAAGTGATTGACGGTAACTGATTTTTTTCAGTTTTGTGTTTAGCGACATTTAGTGAGCCTGCATATTAGCAAAAATTAGATATCACATGAAATGGTACACCTTACAAGTTGCTACCCATGTTGTCTGTGTGTTATGGTCACTGTGTTAATTTGTGTGGTTTGGATACCAATTATGAAGTGTGCAGCTTAACTGGCAAATAGAATATTTGATGTGGAGTATTCCTGTTGCTGTGTTGTTTTTAAAACATATTTCAATCAATCTGTAGACATAGGTAGAAATTTTAGCCTAATAACCTATTAAATAACTGTTTCTCGCTAGCAATGGAAGTTGAAGTTGGTCTAACAGCTCTGTGGTCTAATCTACAGAATGCAGCAGAAGTTGTGATTGCAATATTATCAGACTTCCCTTTTTTTCATTTATTTTTTGTACATCTGCAGCATGGTTAATTTATATTAATTACCTTTTGTAGAAAAATAAATGAATATGCCCTAAGCATAGAAACCTATATTTTATCTTATTGTGATGTTCAATTTTTCCTATGAAGGACACAGAGTGTGAACTTTATTATCTTATTTTATTAACTTTTTTGGGGATTAGTTGTAGTTCATTTGAACATCAATGAATGTGGTTTTTGCATTGCCACCTCTATTCTGTGTATCTACTATGTCTTGTTTTCTGTTTTGTGGGATGACAACAAGCGTTATATTGCAATGTTTGTTGAGTATAAATTCTATGTTTTGTAATAATTAGGTGTGTTTTGTGATATGTCTATTGTCTATGAATTTATTGTTTTTAAAACAGATTAAATGCTGTACAGCCGTCAAAAGAGAAATTGTTGAGACTATGCAAGAGAAACGCTTGTTGAATATTACGTGAGGGGGCCCCACAAAATGATACTAATCAAATCCTGATTCACGTCTTCCATTGCAAAGTGCCTTGTCTGACCCTTGTGACCGATTAGGGGAGTATTATTTTTGTACAAGACTGCTTATACCTGTTTAATTATCTGTACTAAATTGTTAATATCAAAATATCATGATAACCATATTAATTGTCCCAATAGTTTTTGTCACTTTGTGTTTTATTTATCAAAAACACCTCTATGCTCTCTGGCACATATCTTAGGTGTCAAAAGCAATTAAGCCCTATCCTCTAAGGTGATAGATAATGATTTTATTAATCAGTTACGGACTTATATATACTGTCATATAATAGCCTAGTTATAGTACCCTGGGTCATGGGCTCCCTGTGGAGTCTTGTTGTCAATTGCCGCAAGTTCTGAAATAACCCTCTCTATAATTGGGGTGGTGCAAGAGCATTGTGGTGAAAATCCAGCAAAAAACATGAGTATATACAGAAAAAACCTGGCTGGAATAGAATAAACAAAAAGCAAATAGCAAAGTGTAATAATTATACAAGCATATACATGCAAAAGATTCCCAAAAAAATCTTATAAAAAATTCTACCCAATATCGGGTACAGAGATATGTCGCAAGTATATACATGAGATCCCCAACTGGAAATAGGTAAACAAAAATATATTGCAAAGCATAGTTGTCGTGTACGTGTATGTCTGAGGAACGGCCAAAAATTGCCATCAAGTGCAGACCGCCAAAACTGCCTTTAGAGAGGGCAACGGACTAAAAAAAACTATGAGAGGACAGATGAAAGCAGAGGATCCAAATAGGAATGATAAAAATAAAAAGCAGAAATAGAAGCCATCTGCTAAGACCACTAGAACAAACACTGAACATTGAGATGTGGCTACATCAGATAGTGTAACAAACCAGCAGATAAAATAGTTACAGAATAAAAGACTGTATAGAAACATTATCACACTAATAGACATAGCTATAAATGAATTAGATTAGCAAAATAAAAGCAGGAAAGGAAGGCATATGTGGAGATCAGTAGAGAAGACACTGAACTGCGAGATGTAGCTACATTGGATAGTGTAACAAACTAGTAAAATAAAATAGTAACAAAGTAACAGACTATATGGAAACAGTATCACACTAATGAACATAGCAATAAGGGAAAGGCTGCATATAATAAGAAGGATCACAGGACACCATAAGAAAAATGGAATAAAATGAAATAAAAGAGGAAGGTAACGGAGGCAGACAAAAAAATAAAAAATAAAAACTGGCATGTAAAGTGACTGATAGAGTGTTTTGCAGTGGCACAAGGCATCAAAATTAGAATATCCAAAACACAATTAACAGACACAATGAAATAGTGTAGCCAAACATGGAAACGCTATGTCATATAATGGCTAAGTAGAGAAACAAACAATGAGGAACATAGGGTACAAGTGATATGTGTATTTTAGAGAAAATTGTGTAAATAGAATTCCCTCTTGAGACTGTGTGGATGGAGAGTGTCTAATGTATCCAATATATATCTTTCCAGAGAAGCCCCTTAGTCATATCACCCACACGTCGTGGAGTAATACTTTGAAAGTGTGTTTGGGAAATTGAGTGTCCAAAACAAATAAAGTGATCGGGCAATGGGAGCTCAAGTTTCCTGGTCTGAATTGTTGATTTGTGTTTGTTAAGGCGTTACTCATGCGCATAATGATCTCACGTACACAAAGCAGACCACAAAGACATGTAAGCAAATAGATTACAAAATAGACAAATAGGCCCAAAAAGGACATATGAGTCCAAGGATGGAGATCCCTCTAATTTTAAAAAAATGGTAGAAAAACTTACTTAGAGTATGCAATGATTAGCAAAATTAGAGAAAGAGACAGTATCTATGCACATTAAAAAGCCATGAGGCTGTGGTGCATGAGGGGGGGGTTAAACACTGGATTTATATTTTAAAAGGTACATATAAACCATTTCACAGAAGGAGCAATTCACCAGGGATATCCCCTGATGTCACAAAGAGCCAGACAAAAGGTCTCACAAAAACTAATTTTAAACTAAAAAAACCCTAATAAATACAACTAATAAAAAAAACTACCACTAGAGACTTCTCTTCTGGTGATATACCAGATGGAAATGGTGAAGTGAAAAAAATATATATAAAGTAACAACAAATTAGGCATCAATAAGCAATGTCAATTTGCAGTTGCTAAGGCCAGAAAGGTTTTGTCATGTATAAATAGGGGTATAAATTCTCAGGATTAAAATATAATTTTGCCTCTTTATAAATCACTGGTAAGACCACACCTTGAATATGCTGTGCAATTTTGTGCACCTGTTCTAAAGAAGGATATCATGGCAATAGAAAAAGTGCAGAGACGAGCTACAAAATTAATAAAAGGAAGAAAGGTTAAAAAATGTAAATCTCTATAGTTTGGAAAAATGGCACCTCAGAGGGGAAATGATAACATTATACAAATATATTCGGGGCCAGTAGAAACCATTATCTGGAAATCTATTCATAAACAGGGCTATACATAGGACACAAGGTCTCGCATTTAGGCTGGAAGAATAGCTGCTTGATCCAAGGAGATATCTGACTGAAATTTTGGGGTCAAGAAGGATTTTTTTCCTAGTTTGTTGCAAAATTGGAAGCGCTTCATACTGGGTTTTTTGCCTTGTTTACGATCAACAGCAAAAACATATGTGAGGAAGGCTGAACTTGATGGACACAGGTTTCTTTTCAGCTATGTAACTACACAATCCAAGGTCCTGCACACGCCTGTCAGATGTACTTGCCAAGGAGCAATCTCCAGCCTCAGGTAAGCAATGGTCACGAAGGAGAGCTCTCACTGGACTTTTCAACCAAGTTCAAAAATTTATTTTGAATGCAGTCAGATTACATTAAAAAGACCGCTTGAGAATCTGCTACAACAATATTAGATTAACAAATACTCCAGACAAGAGGAGAAGTAAGAGGGACTAGAATGTTGTCTAGGTAGTGTGCTCCAAGGTGTGATATTAATTTTGACAATGTTTTAAGATATTCTTTTTTTAAATAAAATTGTGGAAACAGGTACCGATTCAAAATCCCTCTTGTGCTCATCAGTAGATCTAAGAAATTTATAAAGACTATCTGCTGATAATCAGTTTCATTCTAATTCAAACACACCATATAAAAGATCTGAAAAATGAAACAATGACCCCATTTAAAAATAATCCTGTTAATAATTTTTTAAACTTTTTAAATCTGTATGAGAAAAAAATCATTTTCTGAATAACATTTTTTTTCATTAGTAGCTAGTATATCTGGATATACAAATATTTAATCATAAAGGTGCATAATATCAATTTAAAAATGTAAAAATTAAACTTAAAAAGGTTAAAAAAATAATAAAGAATAATAGTAAATAATAATAATAATAATAAGTTTTGATTGATTTTAGCTCTATTCCACCAAAGACAATTACAAAAAATGTAAAGTGATTTAAACCTTTAAAGTAAAAAGAATTACAATAAAAACTGTAGTTATATCGACCCCCATAACAATAACATCAAAATCATAAATAAAAAAATCTATTTTTTTTAATTTATATTTTAATTATAAACTTTAGAAAGAACTTTGGGAAGAAACACGGAATGGGTATGGGCGGATTTCTAAAATAATATGCTTACTTTTAAAAACAAAATTGATTTTTTTTTTGTCACATTTACCTAGAAAAGTTTCAGTGATCGCAATAATTATTTTCCACCCACTCTTAGACATTTAATGTAAAATGGATTTAAGATTTTTTTCTTCTAGTCTTTGTTAAACAATGAAACAATACACACTATCTTATGAAACAGTGAACATGTAATTTGTAATGTAATGGAAGTCCATAATACTAAGGGAACAATATTCATAAGCTTAGATATTTAATATGAGAGAATATAGCAGGAGATTTTTTTAAGTGGTAACATATATGCATAGATATTAAATGTTTGTTTATTAAAGTTTCATGATAAGGTTCATGATAAGTATAAATATATCCAAAGTAAGATTTTAAAGTGAATTTAAAGTGTGTTTCCAATTCAACCCCTTAAGGACCAAACTTCTGGAATAAAAGGGAACCATGACATGTCACACATGTCATGTGTCCTTAAGGGGTTAAAGAAACTCTATAGTGCTAAGAATACAAAATGGTATTGTGCCGTATTAACAGTTTTTGCAGTTTTTGTGCCTGTAAAAAATCAAAGTTTTATTTAACATTGCCTGTAGTGCCTGTCTCTGCACTGCCATCTTACCTCTATGGCTGAGATCATCAAAATATCTGGATTGACGATTTCAGCCTGTTCAATGCTTTACAATAGGAAAGCATTGGATTGGAAAGCAAAGGACCACTAAAGGCACTCAGACCACTCCACCTCAATGAAGTTGTCTGGCTGCACTGGTACATATATAGGCATCCAGACCACTTCAGATCATATAAAAACTGCAATGTTATCAGACAGCCACTAGAGGCACTTTTTGGTGGTTATGCGACTTTTGGTCACCTAACTAATGCTGGATATCCTCACACTCTGCAGGAGAACATCCAACTTCAGTAAAATCCCAATGAGAAAACACTGAAGCAATGCTTTTCTATGGGGAGGGTCTAATGCACTAGTGGGGCTTGCCACGCATGTGCATTAGCCTTTCCATCAGATGATATCGGAGGAGGCAGAGTGTCGACCTAGAGCTGAGGGAGATTGGCGTTGGAGTCAGGTGAGTAAACAAAGGGATTTTTAACCCTTTCCATGCTGGGGAGTGGTGGTGTGAGGTAGTGGTAGCGACCAGAGTTAACTATAGTGTAAGGAATACAACTTCGTATTCCTAACACTACAGAATCCCTTTAAGTTTTAACTCTGCAATGTAAAACGTTTAGCACTTGAAAAAAGATAGAGGCTGAAGTTACCGCAGTACTCCAAATAGGCAGTAATATAACAAAGTACAGGTGCTGCTATTTCACCAAACTGTGGCTCCTATAGTGATATATGCAAACAAAATTTAGCAAAAAGGAAGGAAGCGCAACCAAAAGTATGTGCAACACGTGCTACAGCTTTAATTGAAGAAAAAGCATCTATACAAACGTTTCGAGCAAAGCCCTTTATCAATGCACCTTTTCCTTAAACATCAATGTAACACTCACCATTTTATAAGAAAAAGTGAAATAACACTCCCAAGTCCCAAAGTGAATGAGAAGAAGGGGACTCCCATCCAAGATCCCCCTCCATCTTGCTGGTTCCGGCCATGTGACTCGCGGTCATGAGATGCTAGGAAACAAGTTACACAGGTTCAGCACTAAGCTGGACCAACAGAGAGCACTACAGTGGCATGTAATGACTAAACAAAACAAAATTCAAAAGAAAAATGTCACACCTTGTCAATTCAGCAAAAGACACATACATCGGAAAAAAGGCAGGTAAATTCTTATATAGCAATCCTATATGCAGGCATATATTGCCATCTACAATAAAAATTCACAAACATAGAGGGAGAGCTAGACTAATGGGTGGGAGTCAGAGTCTCAGACATTGTGTAATAGGTGTAGGGAGCATAGGACAGAAAGAGGAATAGAAGTGTAGTAAAGTGTGAAGCATCAATAACCAGACCCAAAAGTGTAAAGCAAAAAATAGTGCAGCTGTTAGATACAGCTCATAAAGCAAATCATATATACATAAATATACATATACATATATACACACAGCCAACTGTAAGTACAGTTAGCCACATTTATACATGCATATACAAATACACAACCAGCACAACTGGTCCGACCATATCCCTGGCCATAAGATATTCAATTGGGGAGCTTCTAGACATTGGGGTATATAACCCAGTGTAATAAATGAGTGTTAATAGAAGTAGTACATTCTTTAATCCACAGGATAGGAGACAGACCACAAATGGATGCCAAAACAAAAAACAACTTACCAATCAGTGGGGATTGTCTGGAGTACCTATAGAAACCAGTGCCACTCAAGCAGTTTTGTACTGTGAGATATGCTCTTTAAAAGAGTTAATGGTTTTATCAACTTAGCCTAACCCACAGGGACACTTCAGTAGATATACGGCAAAAGCAGTTGAGCATGTACTGAAGTCTTTAAATTTAATACTCTTGCCCGTCCTAGGGTGGGTACATATCTCACTTTAATACTGCCACTGCAGTGATTACATGACAAGCAAGTAGTGATGTTTCGAACATAAAATTTTCGGTTCACGAATGGCGAACGCGAATTTCCTCAAATGTTTGCGAACCAGGCAAACCGGGCGAACCACTATAGAATTCAATAGGCAGTCGAATTTTAAAACCCACAAGGAATCTTTCTCGCCACAATAGTGATGGAAAAGTTGTTTCAAGGGGACTAACACCTGGACTGTGGCATGCCGGAGGGGGATCCATGGCAAAACTCCCATGGAAAATTACATAATTGATGCAGAGTCTGGTTTTAATCCATAAAGGGCATAAATCACCTAACATTCCTAAATTTTTGTAATAACGTGCTTTAAAACATCAGGTATGATGTTGTATCGATCAGGTAGTGTAAGGGTTACGCCTGCTTCACAGTGACAGACCAAACTCCCCGTTTAACGCACCGCAAACAACCGCAAACAGAGGCGGCTCTCTAATTAGTTGGTTTAGGCGGCTGCCTAAGGCCTCGCGCTGGCTGGGGCCTCGCGGCCGCCTAAAGCGCCTTATGGCAGACTGTGTCAGGTCCTCGGTCAGTGACCAAGGACCTGACACCACGAGGGGGCCCGGCGGCTTGCCCGGTATGCAGCCGGGTGCAAGGCCCCTCCTGGCTGCCCGGCCACCATCGCAGACACAGGTCTGCAGCTCTGCAATGAGCAGAGCTGCAGACCATGTGTCTCGCGAGAATTGGCCAATCAGAGAATTGGCCAAATCTCGCGATATTACACGGTCTGCAGCTCTGCGGAGCTACAGACCGGAAGAAGTGGCCACTGGACCACCAGGGAAGAGAAGGTAGGCTTCCTCACCACCCTCAGCCTCCCCCCACCAGCCTCCCACCCCAGCCTCCCCCACTCAGCCTCCCCCCACCAGCTCACCACCCTCAGCCTCCCACCCCCCACCAGCCTCACCACCCTCAGCCTTCCCAGCCTCACCACCCTCAGCCTCCCCCCACCAGCCTCACCACCCTCAGCCTCCCCCCACCAGCCTCACCCAGCCCCCAGCCTCACCACCCTCAGCTCCACCAAGCCTTTCCACCCCTCACCACCACCATCCTCAGCCTCACCACCACCCTCAATTCTTCCCACCCCAGCCTCACCACCACCCTCAGCCTTCCCACCCCCCCACCAGCCTCACCACCAACCTCAGCCTCCCCACCCAAAGCTAAGCTGGAGGAGGATGGTGCATCAAGGTTCCAAGCAGAAGATGTAGAAGATTGGGTGTCCTGTGTTAGCCAGTCAACTATGTCCTCAGAACTTTTCGAGTTCAGGGTACGTGGCCTCTGAACACTGGGCATTATTCTAGGGCCAAAGGGAATCACAGCACCACGACCACGATGGCCCCTGCGGGGTGGCCTACCTCTGCCTGTCATTTTTTTTCTGATTATTGGTACTATGCGTGCAAGCTACTGTGACAACAGATATGAGTGGCACTGTGCAGTGGCAGAAGTTGGCAGAGTAGACGCTGTAGGCCTGACACACACGCTTGCAGACAACTAACTGCTATTCAATCTATTACAGTCAAAATTGTATTTTTTTTTTTTAAATGTACACTACTGTTACACCAGATATGAGTTGCACTGGTGTGACACTGTGCCCTAGAAGGCCCTGAAACGCACACGCGTGAAGGAAACTGACTGCTATTATATTACAGTTCAAAAAATTTTTTTTTATTTTTTTTTAAATGCAAGCTATTTGGACACCAGTGAGTGAGTGGTGGCACTGGGCAGGCCCTGAAACGCACACTCGTGAAGGAAACTGACTGCTATTATATTACAGTCAAAAAAGTTTTGTTTTTTTCAATGCAAGCTATTGGGACACCCAGAGGCGGCTCTAGACTTTATGAGGCCTTAGGCGAAACTCAAACATGAGGCCCCACTAACAAAAAAGTGTCACATATACACATTGATGCACAGTTTACCTGTGTATGTGCCTGAGAGTGTGTCTGACAGAGAGTATCCTTGTGTGTGAATGTGGCGAAACCAACCTCGCCACTATGCACTGGAGAAGCCTGGTTGCCAGCCTCCTGCCATCTGACTATGGCCCCCTTGTGGATTCGTACTTTTGTATGCAATATTTGGGCATGTGACATTTTTACATTGCTGCTACTGGCCCTTTAAGGGCCATCCGTGGACATATTCTGCCTGTTAGGAATAATGCCTTTTTAAGACTGTGTAGCAAATTGCATTCAGGCTGTTTTTAATATTATGTGTTCGGTATAAAGTGTTATGTGAATGCAGCATTCCCCTGATTGTTCGGTAGAATCACTTCATTCATTATATTGGGTGAAACTACCGAACAACCAGACCACCCGGGAGTAAGTGTGCCTCCAATTACCGTTTGCAACAATGTTGCAAACGGGTAATTGGCAATCGATGTAATGTGTGTTGTGTCCTCTGGGTGACCACCATTCGGGAAACGAACACGTGGCGGCGGCCATCTTAAACTCCCGAACAGCGGTGTTTTGCCGTCGAGTGTCTGGAACTAAAATCGGACACTCGGCTAAGCAAACACCGCTGAGACCTCCAGACTTCCAGCAATTCGTGCAGGAACTACCGAACGGCCCGGCGTTCGGTAGAAAGGATCCCACAAACAGGGGGATTCATACGAATCCTCCCCAAGCTCTATAACCCAGGCAATTCGTGTGATTCATTCCTTTTTCTGTGACCGACTGCAGGGCCAAAGTACATGGAACTATTTTCGGATACTTTTGCCATGCAGTCGGTCAAAACTTTAACCCTTTATAATTCCTGAACCCCTGGTCCGATCTGGGTGATTTTCGGATATGTGTCTCACCCAGATCAGGGCTACCAGGGGATGTAACATTTAAAGGGGTATCCCTATGTTTAGGGGTACATCCAGTATCCCAGGGAATTTGTGTTTGTACTAATGGGATTATGTGTCACACTAAGGGGAGGAGATGTGTGGGAGGTAACTGGTACATTATTGGCTGGGGTACTAATTGTTGTGGATCCCTCCCTTGCATGGGAGAATGTCTTAAAAGGAGGTGGTGTGAATAAATCGGCAGATTCTGCTTAACCCTCAAAACGAAGTGTCGTCTTGTTATTGGGGGAATTGGATTGTATGCTGACTGCCAGGAGTGTAAGCTGTTCTTATTGCTTTTCCTGTTCGGCTGCTTCCAGAGTTCGTGTATTTCTTGTTCGTGAGTTGGGCATTCGTACAGTTTGGAGTTCGGGAGGTTGGTGATTGCAATAGCTGCTGGTCTATGGGAAAGGGGATTATTGCCTAAACGGATTTATCCCCTTGTGAGAGAAACGGTCCGTTACAATTGGTAGCAGCAGTGGGATCGTTCCTACAACCAGAAAGACAGCTACAGGGCAACACCATTCCTTGGATTACAAAGTGAGGGCAACGCCAGTACCCGTACAGCGACCCTATCTACAAAAGAACCAACTTCAGCAGCGCAAGCATGGCACCCAGCTACACTCAGGAGCAGTATGACAGAGAGTTTACCATGCGGCTGGCTTTCTTTGGACCCAACCCCCCAGAGAAATACGTGCAGTTCGTAAGGAGCCAGGTAGACGAGTACCTGGAGTTCATGGCAGATCCAGCCAAAGGTATCAGCCGCCCTATCCGGAGGCAGAGTGCATTACGGGGACTCATAGGTGTACCCCAGGGAGCAGAAGGTGCCGTCCTTCCTCCCCAGCGGCAGTGTGTATCCCAGGGAGCTAATGGTGCCGTCCTTCCTCCCCAGCGGCAGTGTGTACCCCAGGGAGCTGAAGGTGCAGTCCTTCCTCCCCAGCGGCAGTGTGTGTCCCAGGGAGCAGAAGGTGCTGTCCTTCCTCCCCAGCGGCAGTGTATACCCCAGGGAGCTGAAGGTGTCGTCCTTCCTCCCCAGCGGCAGTGTGTACCCCAGGGAGCTGAAGGTGTCGTCCTTCCTCCCCAGCGGCAGTGTGTACCCCAGGGAGCTAAAGGTGCCGTCCTTCCTCCCCAGCGGCAGTGTGTACCCCAGGGAGCAGAAGGTGCAGTCCTTCCTCCCCAGCGGCAGTGTGTACCCCAGGGAGCAGAAGGTGCCGTCCTTCCTCCCCAGCGGCAGTGTGTGTCCCAGGGAGCAGAAGGTGCCGTCCTTCCTCCCCAGCGGCAGTGTGTGTCCCAGGGAGCAGAAGGTGCCGTCCTTCCTCCCCAGCGGCAGTGTGTGTCCCAGGGAGCAGAAGGTGTCGTCCTTCCTCCCCAGCGGCAGTGTGTGTCCCAGGGAGCAGAAGGTGTCGTCCTTCCTCCCCAGCGGCAGTGTGTGTCCCAGGGAGCAGAAGGTGTCGTCCTTCCTCCCCAGCGGCAGTGTGTACCCAGGGAGCAGAAGGTGTCGTCCTTCCTCCCCAGCGGCAGTGTGTACCCCAGGGAGCAGAAGGTGTCGTCCTTCCTCCCCAGCGGCAGTGTGTACCCCAGGGAGCCGAAGGTGCCGTCCTTCCTCCCCAGCGGCAGTGTGTCCTGCAGGAAGCGGAGACAGTCGGTCTCGCTCCCCAGCAGCAGGGCAATATATTAAAAGGGGAGACAGTTGGTCCCCCCCTCCAACAGCAGAGAGTGTTCCAGGGAGAGGAACCAGTTATCACCTCTCCCCAGCAACAGGACAAATTATTGAAAGGGGAGACAGTCGGTCTCCCCCTTCAACAGCAGAGAGAGTGTCAGGGAGAGGAGCTTGTTATCCCCCCTCCCCAGCGGCTGAAAGTATGTATGGGAGAGGAGCTTGTTACACCCTCTCCCCAGCGGCAGCTTAGCCCACCAAGGGGAGACAGTAATCTCCACAACAGTGCAGATGGGACAGTAGTCGCTGCACATGCACCACCGGGGGTAGGGACAGTCGGTCCTGTCACCCAGCAGCAGGACTGTTTCGTACAGGGGGATTCATACGAATTCTCCCCAAGCTCTATAACCCAGGCAATTCGTGTGATTCATTCCCTTTTCTGTGACTGACTGCAGGGCCAAAGTACATGGAACTATTTTCGGTTACTTTTGCCATGCAGTCGGTAAAAACTTTAACCCTTTATAATTCCTGAACCCCTGGTCCGATCTGGGGGATTTTCGGATATGTGTCTCACCCAGATCAGGGCTACCAGGGGATGTAACATTTAAAGGGGTATCCCTATGTTTAGGGGTACATCCAGTATCCCAGGGAATTTGTGTTTGTACTAATGGGATTATGTGTCACACTAAGGGGAGGAGATGTGTGGGAGGTAACTGGTACATTATTGGCTGGGGTACTAATTGTTGTGGATCCCTCCCTTGCATGGGAGAATGTCTTAAAAGGAGGTGGTGTGAATAAATCGGCAGATTCTGCTTAACCCTCAAAACGAAGTGTCGTCTTGTTATTGGGGGAATTGGATTGTATGCTGACTGCCAGGAGTGTAAGCTGTTCTTATTGCTTTTCCTGTTCAGCTGCTTCCAGAGTTCGTGTATTTCTTGTTCGTGAGTTGGGCATTCGTACAGTTTGGAGTTCGGGAGGTTGGTGATTGCAATAGCTGCTGGTCTA
>OW240912.1:106577660-106594927 GCA_933207985.1 Pelobates cultripes | reverse complement strand
AAAGTTTACTCAATGGTGACGAATAGGGGGCGGACCGAACAGCGCATATGTTCGCCATCCATGGCGAACGCGAACAAGCGATGTTCGCCAGGAACTACTCGCCAGCGAACCGTTCGGGACATCACTACAAGCAAGGGTATGTACCATGTACTGGCTTTGATAAGAACCTTGGTGTCTGTGAATGTGGCTTAAATGAGTCTGCCTTGACAACCATATCCCTTATGGTACGGCCTCTTTTTTGGGCAAATAAAGGGGGGGTCCCTGAATAGGTGTTCTATCTGCTTGTGAAGTTGTAGTAGGTATTCTTTGGATCTGAGGGGAAAAGGTAGAGTAGGTACATACAAACGGTAACCTGTTAGATTTGATCATAGGCTTGATGGCAAGGAGGTTGTCTCATGGTAGGGACCTCACTGTTTTCTGTGCTCTTTGCAGAGTGCGTTTATCTTTTTAGTCATTTAAAACATTTAGCAGATATGTCAATGGTTACATTGCGGGGTTAAATACACTGCCTTCCTGACAGCATCTGGAGGCACATCCACTGTGAGAACCAGGCCACTCAGTTTTCAGAGCTAACTTCCATTTGATTATTATTATTTATAAAGCACCATAAAATTTCACTGTGCTGTACAATGGGTGGACTAACAAACACATAATTGAAACAAGACAGAGGGGTTGAGGCTGCTCAAAGAGCTTACATTCTAGAGGGAGTGGGTTATAGTGACACAAAAGGTAAGGGTAGAAAAGTAGGTTGCTAGAAAAGTATTCACTGCGGGCTTAGTGTTTTATTTTTGGGTTGATAGTTGCATGAGAGGAATCAGGGTACAGGGAGGTAAAGCTGTTAACAGTTTAATTGATATGCTTTCCTGAAGAAGTGAGTTTTCCATGAGTTTTTGAAGAAATGGACACTGGGTGAAAGTCTAATGGAGAAGGGAGGGGAGTTCCACAGGAATGGTAGAGAAGTCTTGAAGGCAAGCATCAGAGGTAGGAGTACAAACAGAGGATAGACGTAGGTTTTCAGCAGAGCATAGGAGCCTAGATAAGACATACCTATGAATTAGGGAGGATAGGTAGGTTGAGCAGCATTAACTAGAGACTTGGGACTTGTAAGTACCGAAATCTTAAATTGAGCCCTATATCTTAAGGGAAGCCACCTTGTCTGCCACAAACTTTGCAACTCACGTCACTGAGAAGATTTCTACATTCAGGTAATATATCTCATCTCTTTCCCCCCCCTAAAAATAATTCTCCCAACCCCATTCCCTCTGCTGTTTTATTCTCAAATGCCAACCTGCTATGGTGGAAAAGGTCTCTGATCATCCCGCCCCACCACCTGTTCCCTCAATCTTATTCCCTTGTATCTCACCAGCACTCTTTCTTTTGACCTCCCTCTCACTAAGATTTTCAATCTCTCCCTCTCCTCTTGCATATTTCCATCACTCTTCAAGGTGAAGGGAAAAAAAGGGAAAAAAGAAAAGAGAAACCCTATTTAGTTAAGATATTGGGGGCCATTATAATTAATGTTAGGATGATAGGAAGAAGAAAGAAAAGGAAAAGAGCAAAAAAGTTACAACCCCTCCTTATTGGGGGAAAACCCATGTAAATATAAAAGAATACAGAGTGGAATGGAGGAGGTAACTAAAACTAGTGAAAAACAAAAAGAAACAAGAAAACCGCACACAAAAATACAGATAGTACTATATATAATAAAACACAAACAATAATTAATGAAAAATGTATATATAATGGCTAAATAAGCTTGTATGGGAATATGGGAAGGTGCTACCCTAATACACTATGGTAAAAATAGGTAATCAATGAAAGAGAGGTATCAGATAGGGATGTGCATGGGGACAATTTTTGGTTTGGTTCGGCATTCCGAAATTCGGGACTTCGGCAATTCGGAACTTCAGAACTTCGGTTCGGTTTGGCACTTCGAAATTTCGGCACCTCGACACTTCGGAACTTCGGCACTTTGGAATTTTGGAACTTCGGCATTTCGGAATTTTGGGACTTCAGCACTTCAGGACTTCTCCTGCAGCCGCTTAGTAGATAACTCCCTAATTCCCACTGTATTATGGAGTTATCTACCCAAAGGCTGAAAGACCTAAAAATTACTTAGTATTAGTAAATTCTGCCCCTACTCGCTATACCGTGAGTATGGGCATGTCTAGTAAAAAAAAAAAAGGTTCCACCCCCCCAGCCCCCAATCCTGAATGGAGGGTGGGGGCCCTAAAGTAAAATAAGGGGGTGCTATTGTCCCCCCCCCGGCCCCCACCCATGAGCAGCGGGTGAGGGCCCTAAATTAGAATAAGGGGGGGACCTATTGTTCTCCCCCCAGCCCCCGACCCTGAGCGGCGGGTGAGGGCCCTAAATACCAATAAGGGGGGAACCTATTGTCCTCCCCCCTGAGCAGTGGGTGGGGGCCCTAAATTAGAATAAGGGGGGACCTATTGTCCTCCCCCTGGCCCTCACCCCTGAGCGGTGGGTGGGGGCCTTAAATACCAATAAGGACCTATTGTCCTCCCCCCTGAGCAGTGGGTGGGGGCCCTAAATTAGAATAAGGGGGGACCTATTGTCCTCCCCCTGGCCCTCACCCCTGAGCAGTGGGTGGGGGCCTTAAATACCAATAAGGGGGGAACCTATTGTCCTCCCCCACCCCTGAACGGTGGGTGGGGGCCCTAAGTTAGAATAAGGGGGGGACCTATAGTCCTCCCCTTGGCCTCCACCCCTGAGTGGCGGGTGGGGACCCTAAATACCAATAAAGGGGGGGAACCTATTGTACTCCCCCCTGGCCCTCACCCCTGAGCGGTGGGTGGGGGCCTTAAATACCAATAAGGGGAGGAACCTATTGTCCTCCCCCCTGGCCCCCACCCCTGAGCGGTGGGTGGGGGCCCTAAATTAGAATAAGGGGGGGACCTATTGTCCTCCCCCTGGCCCCCACTCCTGAGAGGCGGGTGGAGGACCTAAGTTAGAATAAGGGGGGACCTATTGTCCTCACCCCTGGCCCCCTCCCCTGAGTGGTGGGAGGGGGCCCTAAAGTAAACTAATGGGGGTCCTATTGTCCTCCCCCCGGCCCCCACCCATGAGCAGCGGGTGAGGGCCCTAAATTAGAATAAGGGGGGACCTATTGGTCTCCCCCCAGTCCCCGACCCTGAGTGGCGGGTGAGGGCCCTAAATACCAATAAGGGGGGAACCTATTGTCCTCCCCCCTGAGCAGTGGGTGGGGGCCCTAAATTAGAATAAAGGGGGACCTATTGTCCTCCCCTGGCTCTCACCCCTAAGCGGTGGGTGGGGGCCTTAAATACCAATAAGGGGAGGAACCTATTGTCCTCCCCCCTGGCCCCCACCCCTGAGCGGTGGGTGGGGGCCCTAAATTACAATAAGGGGGGGACCTATTATCCTCCCCCTGGCCCCCACACCTGAGTGGCGGGTGGAGGACCTAAATAAATATTTTACCGCCCCAGTTGAATAGGGGTCCCCAAACCCCTAGTCACCACCTCCCCAAAAAATTAACCCCTACCTACCATTAACTAGGTACCTGTAAAAAAAAAACCTTACAATTTCATGTCTTCTTTCTTCTAAAATCTTCTTTTTTTAGCCCCAAAAAAGGCCAAATAAAAATCCATAATAAACGTCACACTTTGAAAAAAAAAAACCTGAGCGCATAAAAAATAAATCCATCTTCACCCATGGAGGGAACCGCGCAGACTGAGCCTTTTTTTATAAAGCCTTCCCCACCCTGCAATGAGGCTCAGAGCACTCTGGTTTGTTGGTTTAAGCCATCCAATCAGAGTGCTCTGACAGGTAAATGAAGAGACTGACAGGTAAGTTTTTACATTTACCTGTCACAGCACTCTGATTCGTTAGCTTGATATCCAGCCAATCAGAGTGCTCTGTGTCATTTTACACAGCGTGGGAAAGTTCTTTGGAATTTCCCCACGCCGTGTAATTTGACTCATAACAACACTCTGATTGGTGGATTGAAAGTAACCAATCAGAGAGTTATGAGTCAAATTACACAGCATAGGAAAATTCCAAAGAAAGTATCCGAATGTCTGAATTGCCCGAAATTCGTCCGAATTAACATTCGGAACGAAACGAATTGCACATGTCTAGTATCAGACCTCTATGTCTATAGTAGTATTGTGCTATGTCTATGTTACTATGGCACTAAGGATAATGTGCTACTTGATACTAGCAACAAAAAAAGCTATAGCATCAATGGGATATTTGTTATATCTCCCAGTATGAAATCAAATATGCAGTTACTTTCGTAATGACCATCTAAATAATTACACAGTTGACAAGCAGGTTCATGCAAAGAGATATTATGAGATATATATACACTTTCCTTGATTTAGAGAGTGTTTAAAGGATAAGTGTAAAATATTATCCAATAATTAGCAGGAATGCTGTTGGCAACAGTATCACTGAGTACTACTACGATGTTTCATACAATGTTGCAAATGTCTTGTTATGATACAATGATTGCTCAATTGAACTGTTAGCATGCTGCTATGTAGAGATAAATGCAATATGGTGTCATTTATACACTCTAGCTCCCTGTTGGGGGGGGGGGGGTGTATAACAAGGGAGAGTTGATAGATACTGGACAGGCAAAATATATGCAGAGAATAAACTATCTCACCCTATTGTGCCTTCGAGGGCACCTCTTATGCCCACCAACAAAAGCTCGCCCTGTACTGGTCATAATCAAAGATCCCCTTCCAGAATATAAAGAGGATAGTGTATTAATAATCAATAGAGAAGCACTCACATATTTGATCAAGGTAGCTGATTCACCTATATATATAAGATATTCATTGTTGTGACATCCGCCTATCTATAAAGCAATGGCTCAAGAAAGCCGTTGTAAAGATATGCTGTTCGTTAGTAGATTTCTCAAACACATTAACTAATGTTGCCTGGTAGCACTAGGTTAATAAATAGTGAATTGCACAAAGATATCTTAGAATGGCTGGTAGCAGCACATTAAGGTTGCTAGTAAGGGCGAAGTGCCCATAGTCTCCCTGACGCGCATTTCGCTATTTAGCTCATCAGAGGGAACAGGGAAACTGACAATTGCCAGTTTAAATAAGGGATACAGTGATCCCATTGGATCAAGTGTATTTGAATGTACCAATCGTCTAGCAGTGTATCAGGAGGAGTGGTTTTGTTTAATGAGTAGGAAATCGTGAATACACTGCAAAGACAAAGCTAGGAATTTCCGAAAGAATGCTAAGGGTAAATATTGTGAAAGTACTATACAGGAGCCCTAGTCATGTTTCATGACATACAGTGAAGAAGGAAAATCTAAAAGAATGATAAAATATGAACATGATACGGGGCATAAAATTACTGTATTATGCAGTATATCAATTAGGGACAGATATAAAAATATGATATGAATCATTAAGCGATAAATTTGATTGATAATAAACCCATCAATAGTTAGCTGATGGTGTCAGGGAATATGTGGAATATGTACAAATTTAATATGAAAGGGTGCAGTATATAGCTGTTTGAGATCAGCGGTTAACACTATTGTAATGACTTTGTATACCTAAAGCCTTAAATGATAGTTGTAGTTCTTGCTTTGTAAACACAAAGTAATAGCTTAACAGGACAGTGGAAGCAATATTCTGTATGATAAGGACATTGATCCTAACTGATTCCAAGTCGGCTATTCTAGCTGATATAATCAATTTTTGTATATACACTGTATACTCTAAACAATGAAATACAGTAAAGATAAATCAAGATAATATTTAATCTATATCGACAGGATCCTGTCAGGTATGATTATAAATAACGGGCCATGAAGGCTAATCTGTCAAAAACGAATAATACATGACCGTTTATCTTTGAACACAAAAGATTAAAGATACCCAAATTTTTTGTAGTACTGCATGTAAAATTCTCTGATTATACAGCTTTTGTGGTTGTTATTATATAGAGAGCCATTAATATAGCAAAAGGTGTATGATAACCACGCTGACCGTCAGTACAGCATGCAACTTACATAGTAATGATAATTGGTAAAGTACTAAAAAAAACGAATAAACGCCGTGAAGTAAAAAATACGATCTTAAGTCTCAATGTTGGATGAAGAATAAGCCTAGATATAGACCAAGTAGTACTTAATATGGTTTTGGAAATATGTACTTCAGTATAGAATAGACAATTATGAACTATATATACAGATGGTTGGAAAAGGTCTATAGAAAGCTTAAGAGTTAATCGTGAATAAAGGGGGTAAAGTTAAACTCCTCATTTAAACCTCGGAGTGCTAATGTATGGAACAAGTGTATCCATTTCGATTCTTGTTTCAGCAATTTTAAATTAAAATTCCCCTTCCTGGAATTAAGAGTGATGATTTCAAGTGCCTGAAATTTCAGTTTGGAAACGTTGTTATTATGTTCTTTCCTGATGTGGTTGGCTACTGGTGATGTTAAGATTAGTAACTGTATTGACATGTTGTAGAATTCGTCTTCTAAAGTGCTGCTAAGTTTTGCCTACATATTGTATCCCACAACTGCAGGTGATCACATAGACTACTCTAGTGGAACTGCAGTTTATGAATTGTTTAATAGAAAATTGTGTTTTGGTTTGGGTACGATTTTGGATGGTTTGCCAAAATCACATGCCTTACACTGTCTACACTTATAGGTGCCATTAGTGGTGGTGAGCCAAGTTCGAGGAGCCGAGACAGGTTCCATGTGGCTATGTACCAACTTACCTTTTACATTTTTGGATCTGCGTGCTGTGATGCTGGGAAAAGGTGGTAGATGATTAGCCAGGTCCGTATTATGTCTAAGAATTGTCCAGTGATCACAATAAATCTGTTTTATTTCATCTCATTGGTTGCTCTTGTTTAGGTTGACTAGTTTACAAGCACATAGTTCTCTCCATGGAGACCACCCTTTGGAATGCTCTTTTCAATACTTTATTTGGATAGCCCTGAGCTTTGAAGCATTTTCTCAGTTCTTTGGCTTCTTTATAAAAAGACTCATCACTGGAGCAGTTCCTTCTTGCTCTGAGGTATTGACCATACGGAATTGGTGCAGAGATGAACAGAATAACGTAAGTAATATAGATTTGTATTCCTATCATTATAGTGTTCCTTTAATAAATGGGGGAGGGTAGACTTTTTTCTTACTGCCCATCCTCTTTTTCCCTCTGTTGGTTACTTTTTTTCACTTGATCTGTGAACCAAAATGTCAAAGTACTGCAAAATATATTTATATAGAATATTATGTATATATTTTGCAGTACTCTGGTCCATTTTAAAAACAGTTTTTCAGTACTGAAAGAACCCAGATATGGGTGAAATTCGGGCGTTATACAAAATGTTCTATTTTTGGGAAAAATGGTTTGGCCGAGTCAAATTGTTTCACCGTGTACTAGTCTATCCTTCACCATGCCCATTTACATGTGTCCTATTTATAAGAGCCTAATTTATATTAAAGAGTATTTCGTGCGGCGTTCGGCTAATTGTGCTGGGATCTGAGTGATACTTTCTAATTAGTATGCGCTCAGATCCCAGCTATCTGCTGAACGGTCATTCGGTACAATAGCACAAATAATATTTAAGTTATGGATTTTTAAGTAAAAAGCCAGTTCTGAGGTACGGAGGGATAATCCACTTAACCAGATATTCTTATGGGAGTACCCCTCTTGTACAGCAGTGCATGGTGGGATAAATGTCCTATATGTTCAGTTCCCCATGTAGTCCCCTACTGTACAACCCCTGTAAAGTAATTAAGGAAACCCCTTGCATGGGGAACCACATAAATACTGGAGCTTGTGAATAAAATCGTCAGTTGACTCCCAGAACTGTGTTTCGGCCGGTTACTGTGGGGGATTTGGGATATTGCCTTCATTTTCAGCGCTTTCTTTGGATTACCTTATTTTACCAGTGGAGATATTGGGATTTAATATTGCAGCTCCACTACAGGTACCAATACATATAATGTTTGAACAGTGTGTGAGCATGCGTCTGATCTTTCACAGGACTCCAGATGATCTATGGTCATAATCTCTCTCTTTTTTAAAATGTGATAGCTTTCATAAATTTATAAAAACATGACTAAATATGATTATCTCTTGGAAAGCCATCATAGAAATTGTGAAGAGGGATTTTGATTTGCATGAAAAAATATAAAACCAGAGTGTAAACACATTTATCTACATGTACATATTGTACATATGTTTATTTTGGCCTATATTGGAACTGACATATACATCTCCAAGCAACATATACATTTTTGGTTCTCTGAATACTCTACCATGTAGCAAAGTGTGATAATGTTTTCCAAATTAAAAACAGACTGGATAAATATGAGCAAGTGCTTCAAACAGTGGTGGCACTAAAGTAGAGAGGGCCCCGGCGCAAAATTTTTTATTGCCCCCTTATCGCAAGGATCGCAAGGAGATCGCGGCCTTGCGCACTGACCTGTCGGCGGTGGAGGTCCGCGTGGAGGCACTGGAGACGGAGGCCCAGGCGAGCTGCACACAGCACCAGGCGGCTAAACTGGCCACTACCCGCCAGGGAAACCTGCTCCTATCCCTCAGAAGACAGGTAGAAGACCTGCAAAAACCGCAGCAGATGCCACAACATTAGGATCCGCGGCCTCCCTGAGCCTCATGTGGCTCCCCTGTCGGAAACGGTCACTACCCTGTTCCAGCAGCTCCTAGGGCGGGAATGCCCAGCGGAGGTAAAATATGACCGAATCCATAGAGCGTTGGGGCTGCTGAGACTGGACGGCCACCCCAGGGATGCCCTGTGCTGCCTACACTCCTACAGCCTAAAAGAAAAGATAATGGAGGCTGCAAGAGGGTCTAACGGCTTCCAGTTCGGGGGCACGGAGGTCGCGTTTTACCAAGACTTGTCCAGCCTCACATTAGACGCCAGACGCACCCTCCGGCCACTGACCACGACCCTGCGGGACAGGGGGATCGCCTACAGATGGGGGTTCCCCTTCAGTCTCCAGGTAAAGCAGGGGAACTCATGGCTCCAAGTCCGCTGGCCGGAGGATGTTCCAAGGATCACCAGAACCCTGCAACTGCCGAACCTCCGCATTCGCAACTGGCTGTTGGAAACCCCGCTAGCACCACAGCATAGAACAGGGACAAGGAGAGTTTAGGGATCCCACGGGGTTGGTTTGGGATTCGGAAGTCCTGGACAATATGATGGAGAGGGAGTGCAGAACTGCTGTGGCCCTGCTACGGGAAGCATTGGGGGGACTCGGGGCGGGCGGGGGCTGGGGGGTGATGTGGATACATGTGCGGACGGGCGGGGGGACACACACGCGTGGGGTGGATGGTGGGTTGGATGGGAGCTGGGGTGAGAATTGCAGTGTCGGGTGCGGGCTGATGGGGGAGGGTATACGTGCGCGGGTGGTAGGAATTAAGAATCCCCACCCTCGAACAGGGTGGTAATAGTACCCGTGGGAATATGGGGGACAGACTGAACTACTAGCAACATATCCACGCGGCCCCCGAATCTGTGGCCGTTTACTCCTTCCATACACCCTGGGGACCTCGGGGTGGGTTGGGGTCATGGGCGACCAGGCAGTGCCCTAGGGCGTGAGAGGAAGAACTTGCCTGGAGGCCGGGGGGGGAGGGAGCGGTAGTGACGGATAGACTACAGTAAGACCTTACCGAGAGCGCACACACAACTGGACCAAATCACCACCCTGATCTGTGCCTCGGGCTGCGCACGCACCCGTAGACAGACTGTGGGATATACTAGGACGGGGTGAAGACAGGGGAGACTTCCAGGCTGTTCGGGAGCGCCGGTTGTTCGGTACTTTTTCGCTGCGCCTATGGTCCAACAACATCAGGGGCCTGAACGCCCCAGAGCGGAGGACACAACTGCTGCCGTCTCTGTGGACGGCCAGGGCGTCAGTGGCATTTTTACAAGACACTCATTTCCGGGGTCCGACTGGCCCCACGCTTAGAGATCAGAGATTTCCACTGGGGTTCTTTGTGAACCATAGGGAGGCCAAAAGAGCAGGGGTGGCCATCCTTTTCGCCAGCCACACACCCTTCAATTGTACAGACGAAAAAGCGGACCCCCTGGGGCGATACCTATTCCTCAAGGGCACGATCGCGGATAGAAAGTACACCTTCGACTCTATTTATGCGCCAAACACCAAGCAACACAATTTCATCTCCAAAACACTCAGACTGCTGGAACAATTCCGAGAGGGACTGCTCATAGTGGTCGGTGACCTCAACCTACCCATGGACCCACGAGTGGACACCTCCAAAGGATGATGCTCGCTGCCCCCGTCATGCCTCAAGACAACACAAGCGGCAATCAGGGACGCAGGTCTGGTGGACAGCTGGCGGGTCCTGCACCCTGATGACAGGGATTTTACTTATTACTCCCCGGTCCACTGCGGGTACAGCCGCCTCGACTACATATTGATAGCACAGGAATACCTCTCCCTCCTGCAAACCAGTGCCATCCTCCCTGTCACATGGTCGGATCACTCGCCAATGCTGTCCCTCCTGGCTTCGCCCCCGCATAAACCCAAGGGCAGGCAATGGAAACTAAATGACCAGCTCTTAACTGATTAAGTGGCCCTGGAGGAGACTAGAACGGTCCTGCGGCACTACTTCGACGACAATAGGGCAGGAGAGACCCCACAGCTGACCCGCTGGGAAGTCCATAAGTGTGTGGTCCGGCGACATTTTATTAAGGTCTGCACAGCTTGGAAGAAGGCACAGAGTGCAAGAATCGTGGAGCTGCATGGGAGGGCTGCCTAACTCGAGACGGAACACAAAGCCTCCATTTCGGAGATCACATACCGAGAATTAATGGAGACCCGTAGGGAACTACAACAATTATTATCGCAGAAACTTGCACGCGCTCCGAAAGTCCAACCGACATTTCTATGAATACTCCAACAAGTGTAGCCGCATGCTGGCGAGGATGCTCCAACAAAAGCGAAGGAGGTGCCAAATCACCAAGATCAAAATGCAGGGTAGCCCCCTCACCCAGATCCCTGACAAGATTGTAGGAGGATTCAAGGAGTTCTACACTAAGCTTTACAACTTACCAGCAGCAGCGACGGCTCTCACGCAACGACGGAGACACAGACTGACGCAGGAATACCTGGAACAGAATGTGACTCGGACCATCACGCAGGAGCACAGGGAGGAGCTGGACGCCCCCATCATGCTAGTGGAACTCTCTGTGGCTCTGAAAACCACACACCTACACAAAGCCCCCGGACCGGACGGCCTACCCGCACAATACCTCAAATCCTTCGGAGACATTCTGCTACCGGAGCTGCTGAGCGGCCTGAACTCACTATTAGAAGACGGTCGCTTCCCTGGTGACACACTGCTGGCTACTATCGCGGTAATACCCAAGGATCGAAAGGACCCCATGGCGTGCTCTAGTTACTGACCCATATCCCTGCTTAACGCCGACCTCAAACTTTTCACTAAGATCCTGGCGCAGCGATTTGGCCGACTGGTTCTGACCCTGGTCCACCCGGATCAAACAGGATTCATCCCCGGAAGAGAGGCAAAAGACAACACCATAAGGCGCTTAACATCATTCAAACCACCAAAAGGGGGGGTCTCCTCCTCTCAACAGATGCTGAAAAGGCGTTTGACCGGGTGGACTGGCATTACCTACAAGCCACCCTCCAGGCTATGGGATTCGGACCCCAGATCCTCAAATGGATTTCGGCCCTTTATATGGCCCCGAAGGCACAACCATGCATAAATGGAGTCCTTTCCCAGACATTTGACATCCGGAACGGGACACGGCAGGGGTGCCCTCTGTCCCCCATTCTGTTTTCCCTCTCTCTAGAGCCATTTTTGGAGGCGGTCAGATGGGATGGGGGCATTGACGAGAAAACCCTCGGCGGCAGGGAACATAAGGTAGCTGCGTATGCTGATGATTTGCTCTTTTTCATACGAAACCCTGCGGTCCAACCTCCTAGCCGCGTTCACCAAATACGGGACAGTCTCCAATTTTAAACTCAATCCTGACAAATCAGAGGCACTACCTCTGTCCCTCCCACAGGAGATGGTAGATAGGCTAACAGCGAACCTCCCCTTTAAATGGTGTTCACACAGCATCAAGTATCTAGGAATCTGGCTGACGAGAGAACCCACGCGGCTCTATCAGGAAAATTTCCTCCCCATGTTTCAAACACTACGCAAAGACGCATGTATGTCACGTGGTTCGGGCGCATTAGCGCGGTGAAGATGATCCTGCTACTGTGCCTATTGTACTTATTCCAAACCATCCCGATCATGATTCCACCGGCTTACTTCCGCACCTTGCGTTCCGCAATATCTAGGATTATCTGGGCGACCGCCCCCCGAGAATTAAACAAACACAATTAGCCCTCCTGAGACACAGAGGGGGCATGGGGTTGCCGTCTCTACGAGCTTACTACCAAGCCACCCACCTCCTGCGGATCATAGGCTGGCATGTCCCCACAATGGACAAGCAATGGGTACTTATTGAAAGGGTGCAAGCTGGAGGCCGAATCCCTTCGGTAACGTGGACACAGAACCCAACACGGGACAATGACCTAAGGACCCACCCTTATATCGGGGCAACACTGGGGATTTGGACGAGGATCAGGTACAAGCTGGGGCTCACAACAAACCCGTCTCCCCTTACCCTTGTCATCCACAACCCAGAAATCGCAGGGGGCCTGACACTGCGAGACATCAAGGGCCTCGGTGGAAGTGAGGCTCAAAACCTCCGCCCATGGCTCGTTAACAACACACTATGACCGATGGAGAATATGCTGTCCCAGCCTGGGGCCACGGGCATTCTTAGATATCCCAGGTTGGGAGGCCGAGAGGCATAGTATTTCCCAGATGCTCAAGAGGACGAGTGCTGATGCCCTCCCCCGACTGACACAGGGGCGATAAGCCTCTCGTTCCAGCCACTAGCTATAACGCTTCGTTACCTCTCCCCTATCAAGGACGAATACACACAAAAAGTAGATCCCCTTGTTTGGGTCGATCCCAAGGCTCAACTGGGGGGGGGGGCAGACAACCAGGGGCACCCGTGCTGGAATAGTGGGATGCAATGGGCGCTTTTACCACGACCGGACTATACATTGTTATCTGTATACTGTTGTATCCCCAATTGTTTGCCATCTTGTACAAACGATAAAAAGTTAAAATAAAGAATGTTAAAAAAAACACATACAGACATACACATACACACCGACACACTGATACACAAATACAGACACACATGCATAATGTAAATTTTCTAGTCACCTTCTGGTTTCCTACCTTTTGGGTGCAGAGGGGTGGATTCCCTTCCAATCAGATGGTTGAGGCTGTTGGGAGGCCGAGGCTCTCCCAGTCTGTGCTCCCCTTCTCTCTGTCTCTCTTCCATGTGGTCTGTATTATTTTGGAGGAAGTGCCCTGCAGTCACTTCCTCCCAATGCTGACATTCATTAAAGAGCTGCAGTGCTGACCAGGCCCCTGAAGACACATTGACATTAGGTGGACCTAACTGCATGGACCCCAGAGCAGAGCACCAGCTGCACTGATGGTAGTTCTGCCGCTGGCTTCAAATCAAATGCACCAGTGGCTCATATCAAAAAGGAAAAAAAAAAGGAAAAGGCACAGTTTTCGGCATATAAAATAATACTATATCAAAGTATTTAACTTCTTCACCTGTATTCTCTGTTAACATTCTGTATGTTAATTACATGCTCTGAAACATCCCCATTGTATACTATTAAAGCTCTTCAAAATATGTTGGAGCTATATAAATGCTAGGAAGCATAAATTCAGCTTATGCTCATCTTTAAGTAGGGTCAGGGTTTTTGATTTTTAAGGGACAATCTAAGATCCAAAGCCATTTTATCTTAATTAACTGGTTTTGTGCACAGGGCCTGTCCCTGGGTCTGGCAATGTAAAACATTGCAGTTTTTAAAAACAGTAATGTCTACATTTTGTCAGAAACATCTCTCTAGTGACACACTAGAGAAGGAGCAGACAATCTTTGGCACTCCAGATGTTTTTGACTGCATCTCCCCTGATGCTCTGCCAGCATTATGGCTGTAACAGCATTATTTGGAGATGTAGTCACCAACATCTGGATTACCAACGGTTACCTATCCCTGGGCTAGAGGCATGTCCTTGTAATGACCTCCAAATTTCAAAGATATTTACTATTGGTGTCATAAACTTCTCTGAAAACTTATCAAAACATATGTTACAATGCTGCCACCCATCCCATGTGTTCCCTTTTAAGGGTTAATAAGTATATAGGGGTGTATATAAAAAAATACCCCTCTCTGTCTCATTAGAGATATCTTTGCCAGAAGCTCAAGGAAGCAAGGTGAAAGGTCAGTGTAGGACCCGGCTAGGGTGGTCTGCCTTGACATTGGCAGGCGGGCATTCCCTCCAATGGCCATTGGAGTAACTAAATTACTTCCATTGGTTTCCCATGTGTTCCCTATTAAGGGTTAATAAGTATATAGGGGTGTATATAAAAAAATACCCCTCTCTGTCTCATTAGAGATATCTTTGCCAGAAGCGGGGCTGTGGCTGACTTCCGGTTAGGATGGTCGCATGGAGTAAGGGCTCCGCATTTAACCTGGCTCACAGCTACATATGGGCACAGATTTGTTTCCGAAAAAACATAACTCCAACAAAAGCAGAGTGCCCAGATTCTGCATATTGCACTGTCAAAGCAAATGAAGATCGCTGAGCCGTTCCGACGGTGGAGAAAAGACCACCACAAAGCGCAACAGGATGGCGCCGACTCAGCCATACAATTGCTGTTATCGGTAGACCCTTCAGAACTGGATTTTACACCATACACATTAGGGGACAAACCTGTAATGGAAAAGAGCATATACAAAATGCTTCAAGACCTCAGAACAACGATCCAGAAGGATTTCCAACTAATTACAGCCTCCATCCACAACTGATTTGGGTGAGAGGACCAACCATCTTGACAATAAAACAGAAGAATTGTGCGTTGCACATAACGACATGACAAATAGGATCCAGAGCTTAGAAGAGGAACATGCCATGTTGAAAGGCAAACTGGCTGACATTGAGGATAGGTCCCATCGGAACAATGTCCACTTTCGCGGCATTGCAGATTCCGTAACCGCACACCAGCTCCTGACCTACATCAAAGCACTGTGCCACTCACTTGTACCAGAACTAGAGGACACAATGTGGTTGCTCAATAGAGCTCATCGCCTGCCAAGGCCTGCCCGTTTCACAGCTGCCACACCACGGGATGTAGTGGCACGCTTCCACTACTATAAATCAAAGGAAGCCCTACTAAACGTCCCCAGGAAGATGCAAGAGTTACCGGAGCCATATCAAAATCTGAACCTCTATGCTGATTTGTCTTCCTCAATAATGGCCAGAAGGAGAGAATTCCTTATCACAACAAAGACCCTCTGCAATCACAAAATCACTTATCGCCGGGGCTTTCCCAACAAAGCTCCTAATATGGAAGAACGGCTCCCTTCGTACGATTATGGAATTGGAGGTGGGGCTCAGCAAAATCAAGGAGTGGGGCCTATGGAGGGATCATGATGAAGAGCCAGTGTCCAGCACAAGTGTCCCCGTCCAGACTTCTGCCGGAGTGGTCCATGGTGGAATAACAGAAGAGAACCTAACAAGTGGATCACAGGGACTGTCTACAGCTACTCACCGCAAGCTAAGAGGTCAAGCCTGTCTGCTGAGGTTTGTGAGTCAGGAACCATTCCGAAACTGTCAGGCCCTCCCTGAGTTCTTGGACATTTGCTTATAGACTCATTGTGGACTGTCCCAGTTGCAGACTTCACGTAAGATATAAAAATCAGATGTGCAATGTTATGTATGAAAAAATAAAAAATAAATTAGTAACAAAGTAGTCAGCAGAGATCCCCCAACTCAGATTGTGCCCTTGCGTGAACGTAGCAGCTCATTAACTGAGGGATATCACCTCAGAATCAGACTCTCAGGAGCTCAGGCATGACATGTCTGTCCTGCATGGAAGCCTAGCTCCGAACCCCATCTTTGTGGCTTTTTCTCCAAAACAATATGTCCTGCATACATCAACTATGATATCGGGAGCAGGAAATCATTTGCTATCCATGCCCTAAAAGAGTGGAGAAATTTAGTAGAAGGATCTAAGGTACCCATAATAATCATTGCAGATCATAAAAATTTGGCATTTGTAAGTGAGGCTAAACATCTCACATATGCCAAGATGGCTGTTGCTTCTCTCTCACTTTAATTGCATTATATCTTTTAGACCAGGTGCCCTCAACACTAAGTCTGATGCTTTGTCTAGACAAAGTAAAACTGAATCTGCCCATGATCAAGAGAACACTTCCATTATACCACCTGAACATATAGTAGATGTCGGATTCCAACCCTTCAATATAGGTCACACAATATAGGTCACACAATATAGGTTGTTGCCAAATTGTGACTATGGTGACTATTTGCAGCAAATGCCATATATGTTAGTAGAACATAGAGTGGTCCTTGTTCTTTAAGGAAATGCACCCTCTTGGGTTAATAAAATAGAGGTTACCACTAAAATGTCTCTGATTATGTGTTCTTTTAAATTGTGAAAGTGGACAAAATTTATTGAAGAAGATGCTGAACATTTTATTCCTTTTGATCACAACTGTAGACTCCATGTGTGTTGGGATTGTGGTTTTAGCCACTTGTAGTCTGGATCAGAAAATCACGGACAGTAAAATATGCATTTGTACGGCCCTCGGACACTCAGCTTGACCGGTCAACTCCAAGGTTTCACAACCATTTTAACATGGCACAGCATAAATATGTTGAATATATGAGGCCAGAAGAACACAACTGATACCAGTTCTGTGTCACCTTTTCTGAATATTTGCTCAATGTTTATATGTAGCATCATTTAAGAAGACACGTTATTAACAGGGTATAGATCTTACAATGGGTCAATACAAGTTTAACACAAAAAAATAAAAATCTAAGAAAAGAGTGTTATATAAAGGTACCCCTTCTTTCTAATTCATAATAAGGTGCATTAAGTATAATAAGGTGATTAACCCCTTAACGACCGATGACGGTTCAGGACTGTCATTGGAAACATCCCCTTGAGGACCGATGGCGGTCCTGAACCGTCATAATGGTATTGGGGTACTTACCTGAACGCCGTCATTCCCCTGGCGGCGATCAGTGTTTCACCAGGTCTAGGGATACTGCCTGTCTGCCCAAACAGTCTCCCCAGGGCAGATTAGGACCCCGCTCTATCACAT
>OW240912.1:106431885-106577560 GCA_933207985.1 Pelobates cultripes | reverse complement strand
ATCATTTTGAATGATTTTCATGGATCATATCAATAAACTGCTAGAAATAAGAGATGTAGTAAATGATACATTAACCAAGGATGTTGAACCCTTTGCTAAACTTGATGCACTCCAATGCTGGATATGTATACTTAGTTCTCCTTACCTAGCATGGAATAAATGAATTCCCTGTCAATTTTGCCTACAAGTGTGTCTAGAATAGGTCTCTTATCATCTTCTCAATTAATCATAAATAATTGTGTTTTGTGCTCTAGTTTATGGTAGTTCTTCGGTTACAGATTGGGGATGCTAATCATGGGAATTTTTGTGTGTGTTAGTTGTTTTTAAGACTAGCCTTAGTGTTATGCTCTACATATTGTGGGGAAAACAATTGTGCTTTTTCCCTCTTGATTTTCGCCGTCAAGTCTCAGGGCAAAATTGTTCTCTTTGCCTAGGTGAGAAAAAGACATGAGTGCGTCTCTTGGCATATGTAAGATGTAAAGTTCCCTTTCCATTTTGCCTTCAAGTGTGAAAAGGAAAGGGGTGCTATTATTTTCCGGACTTAATCTAAATGATTTTGATTTGTGCTCTAGTTTGTGTCAGTTCTTCGGTTACAGATTGGGGATGCTAATCATGGGAATTTTTGTTTGTGTTAGTTGTTTTTAAGAGAAGCCTTAGTGTTATGCTGTACATATCGGCTGGGTGGGGGGGAAGGGTGCTTTTTCCCTGTCGATTTTGCTGTCAAGTGTCAGGGCAAAATGGTTCTCTTTGACGAGGTGAGGAAAAGGCATAAGTGCGTCTCTTGGCATATGTAAGGTGTAAAAGTTCCCTTTCCATTTTGCCTTCAAGTGTGAAAATAAAAGGTGTGCTATTGTTTTCCAGACTTAATCTAAATGATTTTGATTTGTGCTCTAGTTTGTGTCAGTTCTTTGGTTACAGATTGGGGATGCTAATCATGGGAATTTTTGTTTGTGTTAGTTGTTTTTAAGACAAGCCTTAGTGTTATGCTCTACATATCGGGGGGGGGGAGGAGAAATTTGTGCTTTTTTCCTGTCGATTTTGCCGTCAAGTGTCAGGGCAAATTGGTTCTTTTTGCCGAGGTGAGAAAAAGACATTGTGTGCTCTTGTTTTCCGGTCTTAATCGAAAGAATTTTGATTTGAGCTCTAATTTGCGTTATTTTTACAGTTACAGATTGGGGATGATAATAATGTGAATTTTTGTTTGAGTTAGTTGTTTTTAAAACAAGCATTAGTATTATGCTCTAGATATCTCTGGGAAAAATCTTGGTTTTTAATAAGTTGTGGAACTGCCATGAATGCCACTCTGTGCCTATTTTTGGTGTAAAGGTTCCTGTGCCCTCAATTAAAATAGCCATGCAAATAGATGACAGTTGAGTGACACAAACAGCAACGTGAGTTTACAAATTTCTCTGAGGAAATGAGCTTTGAAGAAAAGTCGACGAAGATGGGATTCGAACCCATGCGTGGAGAGCATAATGGATTAGCAGTCCATCGCCTTAACCACTCGGCCACCTCGTCTGACGGCGAGGAATGCAAGCTGTTAGACGCAGTCGGTGATGTGCACGGTGGCCGTATAGACCAACTCAGCAAAAGGCTAATATTCAAATTGTACAAATCTAAAACTTGAAAGAAGAGCAGAAATAACAATGATCATTTTGAATGATTTTCATGGATCATATCAATAAACTGCTAGAAATAAGAGATGTAGTAAATGATACATTAACCAAGGATGTTGAAACCTTTGCTAAACTTGATGCACTCCAATGCTTGATATGTATACTTAGTTCTCTTTACCTAGCATGGAATAAATGAATTCCCTGTCAATTTTGCCTACAAGTGTGTCTAGAATAGGTCTCTTATCATCTTCTCAATTAATCATAAATAATTGTGTTTTGTGCTCTAGTTTATGGTAGTTCTTCGGTTACAGATTGGGGATGCTAATCATGGGAATTTTTGTGTGTGTTAGTTGTTTTTAAGACTAGCCTTAGTGTTATGCTCTACATATTGTGGGGAAAACAATTGTGCTTTTTCCCTGTTGATTTTCGCCGTCAAGTCTCAGGGCAAAATTGTTCTCTTTGCCTAGGTGAGAAAAAGACATGAGTGCGTCTCTTGGCATATGTAAGATGTAAAGTTCCCTTTCCATTTTGCCTTCAAGTGTGAAAAGAAAAGGGGTGCTATTATTTTCCGGACTTAATCTAAATGATTTTGATTTGTGCTCTAGTTTGTGTCAGTTCTTCGGTTACAGATTGGGGATGCTAATCATGGGAATTTTTGTTTGTGTTAGTTGTTTTTAAGACAAGCCTTAGTGTTATGCTCTACATATCGGGGGGGTGGGGGGAGAAATTTGTGCTTTTTTCCTGTCGATTTTGCCGTCAAGTGTCAGGGCAAATTGGTTCTTTTTGCCGAGGTGAGAAAAAGACATTGTGTGCTCTTGTTTTCCGGACTTAATCGAAAGAATTTTGATTTGAGCTCTAATTTGCGTTATTTTTACAGTTACAGATTGGGGATGATAATAATGTGAATTTTTGTTTGAGTTAGTTGTTTTTAAAACAAGCATTAGTATTATGCTCTAGATATCTCTGGGAAAAATCTTGCTTTTTAATAAGTTGTGGAACTGCCATGAATGCCACTCTGTGCCTATTTTTGGTGTAAAGGTTCCTGTGCCCTCAATTAAAATAGCCATGCAAATAGATGACAGTTGAGTGACACAGACAGCAACGTGAGTTTACAAATTTCTCTGAGGAAATGAGCTTTGAAGAAAAGTCGACGAAGATGGGATTCGAACCCATGCGTGCAGAGCACAATGGATTAGCAGTCCATCGCCTTAACCACTCGGCCACCTCGTCTGACGGGGAGGAATTCAAGCCGTATAGACCAACTCAGCAAAAGGCTAATATTCAAATTGTACAAATCTAAAACTTGAAAGAAGAGCAGAAATAACAATGATCATTTTGAATGATTTTCATGGATCATATCAATAAACTGCTAGAAATAAGAGATGTAGTAAATGATACATTAACCAAGGATGTTGAAACCTTTGCTAAACTTGATGCACTCCAATGCTGGATATGTATACTTAGTTCTCCTTACCTAGCATGGAATAAATGAATTCCCTGTCAATTTTGCCTACAAGTGTGTCTAGAATAGGTCTCTTATCATCTTCTCAATTAATCATAAATAATTGTGTTTTGTGCTCTAGTTTATGGTAGTTCTTCGGTTACAGATTGGGGATGCTAATCATGGGAATTTTTGTGTGTGTTAGTTGTTTTTAAGACTAGCCTTAGTGTTATGCTCTACATATTGTGGGGAAAACAATTGTGCTTTTTCCCTGTTGATTTTCGCCGTCAAGTCTCAGGGCAAAATTGTTCTCTTTGCCTAGGTGAGAAAAAGACATGAGTGCGTCTCTTGGCATATGTAAGATGTAAAGTTCCCTTTCCATTTTGCCTTCAAGTGTGAAAAGAAAAGGGGTGATATTATTTTCCGGACTTAATCTAAATGATTTTGATTTGTGCTCTAGTTTGTGTCAGTTCTTCGGTTACAGATTGGGGATGCTAATCATGGGAATTTTTGTTTGTGTTAGTTGTTTTTAAGACAAGCCTTAGTGTTATGCTGTACATATCGGCTGGGTGGGGAGGAAGGGTGCTTTTTCCCTGTCGATTTTGCTGTCAAGTGTCAGGGCAAAATGGTTCTCTTTGACGAGGTGAGGAAAAGGCATAAGTTCGTCTCTTGGCATATGTAAGGTGTAAAAGTTCCCTTTCCATTTTGCCTTCAAGTGTGAAAATAAAAGGTGTGCTATTGTTTTCCAGACTTAATCTAAATGATTTTGATTTGTGCTCTAGTTTGTGTCAGTTCTTTGGTTACAGATTGGGGATGCTAATCATGGGAATTTTTGTTTGTGTTAGTTGTTTTTAAGACAAGCCTTAGTGTTATGCTCTACATATCGAAGGGGGGGGGGGAGAAATTTGTGCTTTTTTCCTGTCGATTTTGCCGTCAAGTGTCAGGGCAAATTGGTTCTTTTTGCCGAGGTGAGAAAAAGACATTGTGTGCTCTTGTTTTCCGGACTTAATCGAAAGAATTTTGATTTGAGCTCTAATTTGCGTTATTTTTACAGTTACAGATTGGGGATGAAAATAATGTGAATTTTTGTTTGAGTTAGTTGTTTTTAAAACAAGCATTAGTATTATGCTCTAGATATCTCTGGGAAAAATCTTGCTTTTTAATAAGTTGTGGAACTGCCATGAATGCCACTCTGTGCCTATTTTTGGTGTAAAGGTTCCTGGGCCCTCAATTAAAATAGCCATGCAAATAGATGACAGTTGAGTGACACAGACAGCAACGTGAGTTTACAAATTTCTCTGAGGAACTGAGCTTTGAAGAAAAGTCGACGAAGATGGGATTCGAACCCATGCGTGCAGAGCACAATGGATTAGCAGTCCATCGCCTTAACCACTCGGCCACCTCGTCTGACGGGGAGGAATTCAAGCCGTATAGACCAACTCAGCAAAAGGCTAATATTCAAATTGTACAAATCTAAAACTTGAAAGAAGAGCAGAAATAACAATGATCATTTTGAATGATTTTCATGGATCATATCAATAAACTGCTAGAAATAAGAGATGTAGTAAATGATACATTAACCAAGGATGTTGAAACCTTTGCTAAACTTGATGCACTCCAATGCTGGATATGTATACTTAGTTCTCCTTACCTAGCATGGAATAAATGAATTCCCTGTCAATTTTGCCTACAAGTGTGTCTAGAATAGGTCTCTTATCATCTTCTCAATTAATCATAAATAATTGTGTTTTGTGCTCTAGTTTATGGTAGTTCTTCGGTTACAGATTGGGGATGCTAATCATGGGAATTTTTGTGTGTGTTAGTTGTTTTTAAGACTAGCCTTAGTGTTATGCTCTACATATTGTGGGGAAAACAATTGTGCTTTTTCCCTGTTGATTTTCGCCGTCAAGTCTCAGGGCAAAATTGTTCTCTTTGCCTAGGTGAGAAAAAGACATGAGTGCGTCTCTTGGCATATGTAAGATGTAAAGTTCCCTTTCCATTTTGCCTTCAAGTGTGAAAAGAAAAGGGGTGCTATTATTTTCCGGACTTAATCTAAATGATTTTGATTTGTGCTCTAGTTTGTGTCAGTTCTTCGGTTACAGATTGGGGATGCTAATCATGGGAATTTTTGTTTGTGTTAGTTGTTTTTAAGACAAGACTTAGTGTTATGCTCTACATATCGGGGGGGTGGGGGGAGAAATTTGTGCTTTTTTCCTGTCGATTTTGCCGTCAAGTGTCAGGGCAAATTGGTTCTTTTTGCCGAGGTGAGAAAAAGACATTGTGTGCTCTTGTTTTCCGGACTTAATCGAAAGAATTTTGATTTGAGCTCTAATTTGCGTTATTTTTACAGTTACAGATTGGGGATGATAATAATGTGAATTTTTGTTTGAGTTAGTTGTTTTTAAAAAAGCATTAGTATTATGCTCTAGATATCTCTGGGAAAAATCTTGCTTTTTAATAAGTTGTGGAACTGCCATGAATGCCACTCTGTGCCTATTTTTGGTGTAAAGGTTCCTGTGCCCTCAATTAAAATAGCCATGCAAATAGATGACAGTTGAGTGACACAGACAGCAACGTGAGTTTACAAATTTCTCTGAGGAAATGAGCTTTGAAGAAAAGTCGACGAAGATGGGATTCGAACCCATGCGTGCAGAGCACAATGGATTAGCAGTCCATCGCCTTAACCACTCGGCCACCTCGTCTGACAGGGAGGAATTCAAGCCGTATAGACCAACTCAGCAAAAGGCTAATATTCAAATTGTACAAATCTAAAACTTGAAAGAAGAGCAGAAATAACAATGATCATTTTGAATGATTTTCATGGATCATATCAATAAACTGCTAGAAATAAGAGATGTAGTAAATGATACATTAACCAAGGATGTTGAAACCTTTGCTAAACTTGATGCACTCCAATGCTGGATATGTATACTTAGTTCTCCTTACCTAGCATGGAATAAATGAATTCCCTGTCAATTTTGCCTACAAGTGTGTCTAGAATAGGTCTCTTATCATCTTCTCAATTAATCATAAATAATTGTGTTTTGTGCTCTAGTTTATGGTAGTTCTTCGGTTACAGATTGGGGATGCTAATCATGGGAATTTTTGTGTGTGTTAGTTGTTTTTAAGACTAGCCTTAGTGTTATGCTCTACATATTGTGGGGAAAACAATTGTGCTTTTTCCCTGTTGATTTTCGCCGTCAAGTCTCAGGGCAAAATTGTTCTCTTTGCCTAGGTGAGAAAAAGACATGAGTGCGTCTCTTGGCATATGTAAGATGTAAAGTTCCCTTTCCATTTTGCCTTCAAGTGTGAAAAGGAAAGGGGTGCTATTATTTTCCGGACTTAATCTAAATGATTTTGATTTGTGCTCTAGTTTGTGTCAGTTCTTCGGTTACAGATTGGGGATGCTAATCATGGGAATTTTTGTTTGTGTTAGTTGTTTTTAAGACAAGCCTTAGTGTTATGCTGTACATATCGGCTGGGTGGGGAGGAAGGGTGCTTTTTCCCTGTCGATTTTGCTGTCAAGTGTCAGGGCAAAATGGTTCTCTTTGACGAGGTGAGGAAAAGGCATAAGTTCGTCTCTTGGCATATGTAAGGTGTAAAAGTTCCCTTTCCATTTTGCCTTCAAGTGTGAAAATAAAAGGTGTGCTATTGTTTTCCAGACTTAATCTAAATGATTTTGATTTGTGCTCTAGTTTGTGTCAGTTCTTTGGTTACAGATTGGGGATGCTAATCATGGGAATTTTTGTTTGTGTTAGTTGTTTTTAAGACAAGCCTTAGTGTTATGCTCTACATATCGGGGAGGGGGGGGGGAGAAATTTGTGCTTTTTTCCTGTCGATTTTGCCGTCAAGTGTCAGGGCAAATTGGTTCTTTTTGCCGAGGTGAGAAAAAGACATTGTGTGCTCTTGTTTTCCGGACTTAATCGAAAGAATTTTGATTTGAGCTCTAATTTGTGTTATTTTTACAGTTACAGATTGGGGATGATAATAATGTGAATTTTTGTTTGAGTTAGTTGTTTTTAAAACAAGCATTAGTATTATGCTCTAGATATCTCTGGGAAAAATCTTGCTTTTTAATAAGTTGTGGAACTGCCATGAATGCCACTCTGTGCCTATTTTTGGTGTAAAGGTTCCTGTGCCCTCAATTAAAATAGCCATGCAAATAGATGACAGTTGAGTGACACAAACAGCAACGTGAGTTTACAAATTTCTCTGAGGAAATGAGCTTTGAAGAAAAGTCGACGAAGATGGGATTCGAACCCATGCGTGCAGAGCACAATGGATTAGCAGTCCATCGCCTTAACCACTCGGCCACCTCGTCTAACGGTGGAGAACACAAGCTGTTAGACGCAGTCGGTGATGTGCACGGTGGCCGTATAGACCAACTCAGCAAAAGGCTAATATTCAAATTGTACAAATCTAAAACTTGAAAGAAGAGCAGAAATAACAATGATCATTTTGAATGATTTTCATGGATCATATCAATAAACTGCTAGAAATAAGAGATGTAGTAAATGATACATTAACCAAGGATGTTGAAACCTTTGCTAAACTTGATGCACTCCAATGCTGGATATGTATACTTAGTTCTCCTTACCTAGCATGGAATAAATGAATTCCCTGTCAATTTTGCTTACAAGTGTGTCTAGAATAGGTCTCTTATCATCTTCTCAATTAATCATAAATAATTGTGTTTTGTGCTCTAGTTTATGGTAGTTCTTCGGTTACAGATTGGGGATGCTAATCATGGGAATTTTTGTGTGTGTTAGTTGTTTTTAAGACTAGCCTTAGTGTTATGCTCTACATATTGTGGGGAAAACAATTGTGCTTTTTCCCTGTTGATTTTCACCGTCAAGTCTCAGGGCAAAATTGTTCTCTTTGCCTAGGTGAGAAAAAGACATGAGTGCGTCTCTTGGCATATGTAAGATGTAAAGTTCCCTTTCCATTTTGCCTTCAAGTGTGAAAAGAAAAGGGGTGCTATTATTTTCCGGACTTAATCTAAATGATTTTGATTTGTGCTCTAGTTTGTGTCAGTTCTTCGGTTACAGATTGGGGATGCTAATCATGGGAATTTTTGTTTGTGTTAGTTGTTTTTAAGACAAGCCTTAGTGTTATGCTGTACATATCGGGGAGGGGGGGGGGGAGAAATTTGTGCTTTTTTCCTGTCGATTTTGCCGTCAAGTGTCAGAGCAAATTGGTTCTTTTTGCCGAGGTGAGAAAAAGACATTGTGTGCTCTTGTTTTCCGGACTTAATCGAAAGAATTTTGATTTGAGCTCTAATTTGCGTTATTTTTACAGTTACAGATTGGGGATGATAGTAATGTGAATTTTTGTTTGAGTTAGTTGTTTTTAAAACAAGCATTAGTATTATGCTCTAGATATCTCTGGGAAAAATCTTGCTTTTTAATAAGTTGTGGAACTGCCATGAATGCCACTCTGTGCCTATTTTTGGTGTAAAGGTTCCTGTGCCATCAATTAAAATAGCCATGCAAATAGATGACAGTTGAGTGACACAAACAGCAACGTGAGTTTACAAATTTCTCTGAGGAAATGAGCTTTGAAGAAAAGTCGACGAAGATAGGATTCGAACCCATGCGTGCAGAGCACAATGGATTAGCAGTCCATCGCCTTAACCACTCGGTCACCTCGTCTAACGGTGGAGAACGCAAGCTGTTAGACGCAGTCGGTGATGTGCACGGTGGCCGTATAGACCAACTCAGCAAAAGGCTAATATTCAAATTGTACAAATCTAAAACTTGAAAGAAGAGCAGAAATAACAATGATCATTTTGAATGATTTTCGTGGATCATATCAATAAACTGCTAGAAATAAGAGATGTAGTAAATGATACATTAACCAAGGATGTTGAAACCTTTGCTAAACTTGATGCACTCCAATGCTGGATATGTATACTTAGTTCTCCTTACCTAGCATGGAATAAATGAATTCCCTGTCAATTTTGCCTACAAGTGTGTCTAGAATAGGTCTCTTATCATCTTCTCAATTAATCATAAATAATTGTGTTTTGTGCTCTAGTTTATGGTAGTTCTTCGGTTACAGATTGGGGATGCTAATCATGGGAATTTTTGTGTGAGTTAGTTGTTTTTAAGACAAGCCTTAGTGTTATGCTCTACATATTGTGGGGAAAACAATTGTGCTTTTTCCCTGTTGATTTTCGCCGTCAAGTCTCAGGGCAAAATTGTTCTCTTTGCCGAGGTGAGAAAAAGACATGAGTGCGTCTCTTGGCATATGTAAGATGTAAAGTTCCCTTTCCATTTTGCCTTCAATTGTAAAAAGAAAAGGGGTGCTATTATTTTCCGGACTTAATCTAAATGATTTTGATTTGTGCTCTAGTTTGTGTCAGTTCTTCGGTTACAGATTGGGGATGCTAATCATGGGAATTTTTGTTTGTGTTAGTTGTTTTTAAGAGAAGCCTTAGTGTTATGCTGTACATATCGGCTGGGTGGGGGGGAAGGGTGCTTTTTCCCTGTCGATTTTGCTGTCAAGTGTCAGGGCAAAATGGTTCTCTTTGACGAGGTGAGGAAAAGGCATAAGTGTGTCTCTTGGCATATGTAAGGTGTAAAAGTTCCCTTTCCATTTTGCCTTCAAGTGTGAAAATAAAAGGTGTGCTATTGTTTTCCGGACTTAATCTAAATGATTTTGATTTGTGCTCTAGTTTGTGTCAGTTCTTTGGTTACAGATTGGGGATGCTAATCATGGGAATTTATGTGTGTGTTAGTTGTTTTTAAGACAAGCCTTAGTGTTATGCTCTACATATCGGGGGGGGGGAGGGAGGGGAGAAATTTGTGCTTTTTTCCTGTCGATTTTGCCGTCAAGTGTCAGGGCAAATTGGTTCTTTTTGCCGAGGTGAGAAAAATACATGCTCTTGTTTTCCGGACTTAATCGAAAGAATTTTGATTTGAGCTCTAATTTGCGTTATTTTTACAGTTACAGATTGGGGGTGATAATAATGTGAATTTTTGTTTGAGTTAGTTGTTTTTAAAACAAGCATTAGTATTATGCTCTAGATATCTATGGGAAAAATCTTGCTTTTTAATAAGTTGTGGAACTGCCATGAATGCCACTCTGTGCCTATTTTTGGTGTAAAGGTTCCTGTGCCCTCAATTAAAATAGCCATGCAAATAGATGACAGTTGAGTGACACAGACAGCAACGTGAGTTTACAAATTTCTCTGAGGAAATGAGCTTTGAAGAAAAGTCGACGAAGATGGGATTCGAACCCATGCGTGCAGAGCACAATGGATTAGCAGTCCATCGCCTTAACCACTCGGCCACCTCGTCTGACGGCGAGGAATGCAAGCTGTTAGACGCAGTTGGTGATGTGCACGGTGGCCGTATAGACCAACTCAGCAAAAGGCTAATATTCAAATTGTACAAATCTAAAACTTGAAAGAAGAGCAGAAATAACAATGATCATTTTGAATGATTTTCATGGATCATATCAATAAACTGCTAGAAATAAGAGATGTAGTAAATGATACATTAACCAAGGATGTTGAAACCTTTGCTAAACTTGATGCACTCCAATGCTTGATATGTATACTTAGTTCTCTTTACCTAGCATGGAATAAATGAATTCCCTGTCAATTTTGCCTACAAGTGTGTCTAGAATAGGTCTCTTATCATCTTCTCAATTAATCATAAATAATTGTGTTTTGTGCTCTAGTTTATGGTAGTTCTTCGGTTACAGATTGGGGATGCTAATCATGGGAATTTTTGTGTGTGTTAGTTGTTTTTAAGACAAGCCTTAGTGTTATGCTCTACATATTGTGGGGAAAACAATTGTGCTTTTTCCCTGTTGATTTTCGCCGTCAAGTCTCAGGGCAAAATTGTTCTCTTTGCCGAGGTGAGAAAAAGACATGAGTGCGTCTCTTGGCATATGTAAGATGTAAAGTTCCCTTTCCATTTTGCCTTCAAGTGTGAAAAGAAAAGGGGTGCTATTATTTTCCGGACTTAATCTAAATGATTTTTATTTGTGCTCTAGTTTGTGTCAGTTCTTCGGTTACAGATTGGGGATGCTAATCATGGGAATTTTTGTTGTGTTAGTTGTTTTTAAGACAAACCTTAGTGTTATGCTCTACATATGGTGGGGGAGAAAATTTGTGCTTTTCCTGTCGATTTTTGCCGTCAAGTGTCTCGGGGCAAATTGGTTCTTTTGCCGAGGTGAGAAAAAAGAAAAGGCATTGTGTGCTCTTGTTTTTCGGACTTATCGAAGAATTTTTGATTTGAGCTCTAATTTCTTTTATTTTTACAGTTGTTAGGGATAATAATGTGAATTTTTGTTTGAGTTAGTTGTTTTTAAAACAAGCATTAGTATTATGCTCTAGATATCTCTGGGAAAAATCTTGCTTTTTAATAAGTTGTGGAACTGCCATGAATGCCACTCTGTGCCTATTTTTGGTGTAAAGGTTCCTGGGCCCTCAATTAAAATAGCAATGCAAATAGATGACAGTTGAGGGACACAGACAGCAACGTGAGTTTCCAAATTTCTCTGAGGAACTGAGCTTTGAAGAAAAGTCGACGAAGATGGGATTCGAACCCATGCGTGCAGAGCACAATGGATTAGCAGTCCATCGCCTTAACCACTCGGCCACCTCGTCTGACGGTGGGGAATGCAAGCTGTTAGACGCAGTCGGTGATGTGCACGGTGGCCGTATAGACCAACTCAGCAAAAGGCTAATATTCAAATTGTACAAATCTAAAACTTGAAAGAAGAGCAGAAATAACAATGATCATTTTTAATGATTTTCATGGATCATATCAATAAACTGCTAGAAATAAGAGATGTAGTAAATGATACATTAACCAAGGATGTTGAAACCTTTGCTAAACTTGATGCACTCCAATGCTGGATATGTATACTTAGTTCTCCTTACCTAGCATGGAATAAATGAATTCCCTGTCAATTTTGCCTACTAGTGTGTCTAGAATAGGTCTCTTATCATCTTCTCAATTAATCATAAATAATTGTGTTTTGTGCTCTAGTTTATAGTAGTTCTTCGGTTACAGATTGGGGATGCTAATCATGGGAATTTTTGTGTGTGTTAGTTGTTTTTAAGACTAGCCTTAGTGTTATGCTCTACATATTGTGGGGAAAACAATTGTGCTTTTTCCCTGTTGATTTTCGCCGTCAAGTCTCAGGGCAAAATTGTTCTCTTTGCCTAGGTGAGAAAAAGACATGAGTGCGTCTCTTGGCATATGTAAGATGTAAAGTTCCCTTTCCATTTTGCCTTCAAGTGTGAAAAGAAAAGGGGTGATATTATTTTCCGGACTTAATCTAAATGATTTTGATTTGTGCTCTAGTTTGTGTCAGTTCTTCGGTTACAGATTGGGGATGCTAATCATGGGAATTTTTGTTTGTGTTAGTTGTTTTTAAGACAAGCCTTAGTGTTATGCTCTACATATCGGGGGGCTGGGGGGAGAAATTTGTGCTTTTTTCCTGTCGATTTTGCCGTCAAGTGTCAGGGCAAATTGGTTCTTTTTGCCGAGGTGAGAAAAAGACATTATTATTGCTCTTGTTTTCGGACTTAATGAAAGAATTTTGATTTGAGCTCTGTTCGTTATTTTACAGTTACAGATTGGGGATGATAATAATGTGAATTTTGTTTGAGTTAGTTGTTTAAAACAAGCATTAACGCTATGCTCTAGATATCTATGGGAAAAATCTTGCTTTTTAATAAGTTGTGGAACTGCCATGAATGCCACTCTGTGCCTATTTTTGGTGTAAAGGTTCCTGGGCCCTCAATTAAAATAGCCATGCAAATAGATGACAGTTGTGTGACACAGACAGCAACGTGAGTTTCCAAATTTCTCTGAGGAACTGAGCTTTGAAGAAAAGTCGACGAAGATGGGATTCGAACCCATGCGTACAGAGCACAATGGATTAGCAGTCCATCGCCTTAACCACTCGGCCACCTCGTCTGATGGAGGGAAACACAAGTTGTTAGACGCAGTCGGTGATGTGCACGGTGGCCGTATAGACCAACTCAGCAAAAGGCTAATATTCAAATTGTACAAATCTAAAACTTGAAAGAAGAGCAGAAATAACAATGATCATTTTGAATGATTTTCATGGATCATATCAATAAACTGCTAGAAATAAGAGATGTAGTAAATGATACATTAACCAAGGATGTTGAAACCTTTGCTAAACTTGATGCACTCCAATGCTGGATATGTATACTTAGTTCTCCTTACCTAGCATGGAATAAATGAATTCCCTGTCAATTTTGCCTACAAGTGTGTCTAGAATAGGTCTCTTATCATCTTCTCAATTAATCATAATTAATTGTGTTTTGTGCTCTAGTTTATGGTAGTTCTTCGGTTACAGATTGGGGATGCTAATCATGGGAATTTTTGTGTGTGTTAGTTGTTTTTAAGACTAGCCTTAGTGTTATGCTCTACATATTGTGGGGAAAACAATTGTGCTTTTTCCCTGTTGATTTTCGCCGTCAAGTCTCAGGGCAAAATTGTTCTCTTTGCCTAGGTGAGAAAAAGACATGAGTGCGTCTCTTGGCATATGTAAGATGTAAAGTTCCCTTTCCATTTTGCCTTCAAGTGTGAAAATAAAAGGTGTGCTATTGTTTTCCAGACTTAATCTAAATGATTTTGATTTGTGCTCTAGTTTGTGTCAGTTCTTTGGTTACAGATTGGGGATGCTAATCATGGGAATTTTTGTTTGTGTTAGTTGTTTTTAAGACAAGCCTTAGTGTTATGCTCTACATATCGGGGGGGTGGGGGGAGAAATTTGTGCTTTTTTCCTGTCGATTTTGCCGTCAAGTGTCAGGGCAAATTGGTTCTTTTTGCCGAGGTGAGAAAAAGACATTGTGTGCTCTTGTTTTCCGGACTTAATCGAAAGAATTTTGATTTGAGCTCTAATTTGCGTTATTTTTACAGTTACAGATTGGGGATGATAATAATGTGAATTTTTGTTTGAGTTAGTTGTTTTTAAAACAAGCATTAGTATTATGCTCTAGATATCTCTGGGAAAAATCTTGCTTTTTAATAAGTTGTGGAACTGCCATGAATGCCACTCTGTGCCTATTTTTGGTGTAAAGGTTCCTGTGCCCTCAATTAAAATAGCCATGCAAATAGATGACAGTTGAGTGACACAGACAGCAACGTGAGTTTACAAATTTCTCTGAGGAAATGAGCTTTGAAGAAAAGTCGACGAAGATGGGATTCGAACCCATGCGTGCAGAGCACAATGGATTAGCAGTCCATCGCCTTAACCACTCGGCCACCTCGTCTAACGGTGGAGAACGCAAGCTGTTAGACGCAGTCGGTGATGTGCACGGTGGCCGTATAGACCAACTCAGCAAAAGGCTAATATTCAAATTGTACAAATCTAAAACTTGAAAGAAGAGCAGAAATAACAATGATCATTTTGAATGATTTTCATGGATCATATCAATAAACTGCTAGAAATAAGAGATGTAGTAAATGATACATTAACCAAGGATGTTGAAACCTTTGCTAAACTTGATGCACTCCAATGCTGGATATGTATACTTAGTTCTCCTTACCTAGCATGGAATAAATGAATTCCCTGTCAATTTTGCCTACAAGTGTGTCTAGAATAGGTCTCTTATCATCTTCTCAATTAATCATAAATAATTGTGTTTTGTGCTCTAGTTTATGGTAGTTCTTCGGTTACAGATTGGGGATGCTAATCATGGGAATTTTTGTGTGTGTTAGTTGTTTTTAAGACTAGCCTTAGTGTTATGCTCTACATATTGTGGGGAAAACAATTGTGCTTTTTCCCTGTTGATTTTCGCCGTCAAGTCTCAGGGCAAAATTGTTCTCTTTGCCTAGGTGAGAAAAAGACATGAGTGCGTCTCTTGGCATATGTAAGATGTAAAGTTCCCTTTCCATTTTGCCTTCAAGTGTGAAAAGAAAAGGGGTGCTATTATTTTCCGGACTTAATCTAAATGATTTTGATTTGTGCTCTAGTTTGTGTCAGTTCTTCGGTTACAGATTGGGGATGCTAATCATGGGAATTTTTGTTTGTGTTAGTTGTTTTTAAGACAAGCCTTAGTGTTATGCTCTACATATCGGGGGGGTGGGGGGAGAAATTTGTGCTTTTTTCCTGTCGATTTTGCCGTCAAGTGTCAGGGCAAATTGGTTCTTTTTGCCGAGGTGAGAAAAAGACATTGTGTGCTCTTGTTTTCCGGACTTAATCGAAAGAATTTTGATTTGAGCTCTAATTTGCGTTATTTTTACAGTTACAGATTGGGGATGATAATAATGTGAATTTTTGTTTGAGTTAGTTGTTTTTAAAACAAGCATTAGTATTATGCTCTAGATATCTCTGGGAAAAATCTTGCTTTTTAATAAGTTGTGGAACTGCCATGAATGCCACTCTGTGCCTATTTTTGGTGTAAAGGTTCCTGTGCCCTCAATTAAAATAGCCATGCAAATAGATGACAGTTGAGTGACACAGACAGCAACGTGAGTTTACAAATTTCTCTGAGGAAATGAGCTTTGAAGAAAAGTCGACGAAGATGGGATTCGAACCCATGCGTGCAGAGCACAATGGATTAGCAGTCCATCGCCTTAACCACTCGGCCACCTCGTCTGACGGGAGGAATTCAAGCCGTATAGACCAACTCAGCAAAAGGCTAATATTCAAATTGTACAAATCTAAAACTTGAAAGAAGAGCAGAAATAACAATGATCATTTTGAATGATTTTCATGGATCATATCAATAAACTGCTAGAAATAAGAGATGTAGTAAATGATACATTAACCAAGGATGTTGAAACCTTTGCTAAACTTGATGCACTCCAATGCTGGATATGTATACTTAGTTCTCCTTACCTAGCATGGAATAAATGAATTCCCTGTCAATTTTGCCTACAAGTGTGTCTAGAATAGGTCTCTTATCATCTTCTCAATTAATCATAAATAATTGTGTTTTGTGCTCTAGTTTATGGTAGTTCTTCGGTTACAGATTGGGGATGCTAATCATGGGAATTTTTGTGTGTGTTAGTTGTTTTTAAGACTAGCCTTAGTGTTATGCTCTACATATTGTGGGGAAAACAATTGTGCTTTTTCCCTGTTGATTTTCGCCGTCAAGTCTCAGGGCAAAATTGTTCTCTTTGCCTAGGTGAGAAAAAGACATGAGTGCGTCTCTTGGCATATGTAAGATGTAAAGTTCCCTTTCCATTTTGCCTTCAAGTGTGAAAAGAAAAGGGGTGCTATTATTTTCCGGACTTAATCTAAATGATTTTGATTTGTGCTCTAGTTTGTGTCAGTTCTTCGGTTACAGATTGGGGATGCTAATCATGGGAATTTTTGTTTGTGTTAGTTGTTTTTAAGACAAGCCTTAGTGTTATGCTGTACATATCGGCTGGGTGGGGAGGAAGGGTGCTTTTTCCCTGTCGATTTTGCTGTCAAGTGTCAGGGCAAAATGGTTCTCTTTGACGAGGTGAGGAAAAGGCATAAGTGCGTCTCTTGGCATATGTAAGGTGTAAAAGTTCCCTTTCCATTTTGCCTTCAAGTGTGAAAATAAAAGGTGTGCTATTGTTTTCCAGACTTAATCTAAATGATTTTGATTTGTGCTCTAGTTTGTGTCAGTTCTTTGGTTACAGATTGGGGATGCTAATCATGGGAATTTTTGTTTGTGTTAGTTGTTTTTAAGACAAGCCTTAGTGTTATGCTCTACATATCGGGGGGGGGGGGGGAGAAATTTGTGCTTTTTTCCTGTCGATTTTGCCGTCAAGTGTCAGGGCAAATTGGTTCTTTTTGCCGAGGTGAGAAAAAGACATTGTGTGCTCTTGTTTTCCGGACTTAATCGAAAGAATTTTGATTTGAGCTCTAATTTGCGTTATTTTTACAGTTACAGATTGGGGATGATAATAATGTGAATTTTTGTTTGAGTTAGTTGTTTTTAAAACAAGCATTAGTATTATGCTCTAGATATCTCTGGGAAAAATCTTGCTTTTTAATAAGTTGTGGAACTGCCATGAATGCCACTCTGTGCCTATTTTTGGTGTAAAGGTTCCTGTGCCCTCAATTAAAATAGCCATGCAAATAGATGACAGTTGAGTGACACAAACAGCAACGTGAGTTTACAAATTTCTCTGAGGAAATGAGCTTTGAAGAAAAGTCGACGAAGATGGGATTCGAACCCATGCGTGCAGAGCACAATGGATTAGCAGTCCATCGCCTTAACCACTCGGCCACCTCGTCTAACGGTGGAGAACGCAAGCTGTTAGACGCAGTCGGTGATGTGCACGGTGGCCGTATAGACCAACTCAGCAAAAGGCTAATATTCAAATTGTACAAATCTAAAACTTGAAAGAAGAGCAGAAATAACAATGATCATTTTGAATGATTTTCATGGATCATATCAATAAACTGCTAGAAATAAGAGATGTAGTAAATGATACATTAACCAAGGATGTTGAAACCTTTGCTAAACTTGATGCACTCCAATGCTGGATATGTATACTTAGTTCTCCTTACCTAGCATGGAATAAATGAATTCCCTGTCAATTTTGCCTACAAGTGTGTCTAGAATAGGTCTCTTATCATCTTCTCAATTAATCATAAATAATTGTGTTTTGTGCTCTAGTTTATGGTAGTTCTTCGGTTACAGATTGGGGATGCTAATCATGGGAATTTTTGTGTGTGTTAGTTGTTTTTAAGACTAGCCTTAGTGTTATGCTCTACATATTGTGGGGAAAACAATTGTGCTTTTTCCCTGTTGATTTTCGCCGTCAAGTCTCAGGGCAAAATTGTTCTCTTTGCCTAGGTGAGAAAAAGACATGAGTGCGTCTCTTGGCATATGTAAGATGTAAAGTTCCCTTTCCATTTTGCCTTCAAGTGTGAAAAGAAAAGGGGTGCTATTATTTTCCGGACTTAATCTAAATGATTTTGATTTGTGCTCTAGTTTGTGTCAGTTCTTCGGTTACAGATTGGGGATGCTAATCATGGGAATTTTTGTTTGTGTTAGTTGTTTTTAAGACAAGCCTTAGTGTTATGCTGTACATATCGGCTGGGTGGGGAGGAAGGGTGCTTTTTCCCTGTCGATTTTGCTGTCAAGTGTCAGGGCAAAATGGTTCTCTTTGACGAGGTGAGGAAAAGGCATAAGTGCGTCTCTTGGCATATGTAAGGTGTAAAAGTTCCCTTTCCATTTTGCCTTCAAGTGTGAAAATAAAAGGTGTGCTATTGTTTTCCAGACTTAATCTAAATGATTTTGATTTGTGCTCTAGTTTGTGTCAGTTCTTTGGTTACAGATTGGGGATGCTAATCATGGGAATTTTTGTTTGTGTTAGTTGTTTTTAAGACAAGCCTTAGTGTTATGCTCTACATATCGGGGGGGGGGGGAGGAGAAATTTGTGCTTTTTTCCTGTCGATTTTGCCGTCAAGTGTCAGGGCAAATTGGTTCTTTTTGCCGAGGTGAGAAAAAGACATTGTGTGCTCTTGTTTTCCGGAAAGAATTTTGATTTGAGCTCTAATTTGCGTTATTTTTACAGTTACAGATTGGGGATGATAATAATGTGAATTTTTGTTTGAGTTAGTTGTTTTTAAAACAAGCATTAGTATTATGCTCTAGATATCTCTGGGAAAAATCTTGGTTTTTAATAAGTTGTGGAACTGCCATGAATGCCACTCTGTGCCTATTTTTGGTGTAAAGGTTCCTGTGCCCTCAATTAAAATAGCCATGCAAATAGATGACAGTTGAGTGACACAAACAGCAACGTGAGTTTACAAATTTCTCTGAGGAAATGAGCTTTGAAGAAAAGTCGACGAAGATGGGATTCGAACCCATGCGTGCAGAGCACAATGGATTAGCAGTCCATCGCCTTAACCACTCGGCCACCTCGTCTAACGGTGGAGAATGCAAGCTGTTAGACGCAGTCGGTGATGTGCACGGTGGCCGTATAGACCAACTCAGCAAAAGGCTAATATTCAAATTGTACAAATCTAAAACTTGAAAGAAGAGCAGAAATAACAATGATCATTTTGAATGATTTTCATGGATCATATCAATAAACTGCTAGAAATAAGAGATGTAGTAAATGATACATTAACCAAGGATGTTGAAACCTTTGCTAAACTTGATGCACTCCAATGCTGGATATGTATACTTAGTTCTCCTTACCTAGCATGGAATAAATGAATTCCCTGTCAATTTTGCCTACAAGTGTGTCTAGAATAGGTCTCTTATCATCTTCTCAATTAATCATAAATAATTGTGTTTTGTGCTCTAGTTTATGGTAGTTCTTCGGTTACAGATTGGGGATGCTAATCATGGGAATTTTTGTGTGTGTTAGTTGTTTTTAAGACTAGCCTTAGTGTTATGCTCTACATATTGTGGGGAAAACAATTGTGCTTTTTCCCTGTTGATTTTCGCCGTCAAGTCTCAGGGCAAAATTGTTCTCTTTGCCTAGGTGAGAAAAAGACATGAGTGCGTCTCTTGGCATATGTAAGATGTAAAGTTCCCTTTCCATTTTGCCTTCAAGTGTGAAAAGAAAAGGGGTGCTATTATTTTCCGGACTTAATCTAAATGATTTTGATTTGTGCTCTAGTTTGTGTCAGTTCTTCGGTTACAGATTGGGGATGCTAATCATGGGAATTTTTGTTTGTGTTAGTTGTTTTTAAGACAAGCCTTAGTGTTATGCTCTACATATCGGGGGGGGGGGGGGGAGAAATTTGTGCTTTTTTCCTGTCGATTTTGCCGTCAAGTGTCAGGGCAAATTGGTTCTTTTTGCCGAGGTGAGAAAAAGACATTGTGTGCTCTTGTTTTCCGGACTTAATCGAAAGAATTTTGATTTGAGCTCTAATTTGCGTTATTTTTACAGTTACAGATTGGGGATGATAATAATGTGAATTTTTGTTTGAGTTAGTTGTTTTTAAAACAAGCATTAGTATTATGCTCTAGATATCTCTGGGAAAAATCTTGCTTTTTAATAAGTTGTGGAACTGCCATGAATGCCACTCTGTGCCTATTTTTGGTGTAAAGGTTCCTGTGCCCTCAATTAAAATAGCCATGCAAATAGATGACAGTTGAGTGACACAGACAGCAACGTGAGTTTACAAATTTCTCTGAGGAAATGAGCTTTGAAGAAAAGTCGACGAAGATGGGATTCGAACCCATGCGTGCAGAGCACAATGGATTAGCAGACCATCGCCTTAACCACTCGGCCACCTCGTCTGACGGCGAGGAATGCAAGCCGTATAGACCAACTCAGCAAAAGGCTAATATTCAAATTGTACAAATCTAAAACTTGAAAGAAGAGCAGAAATAACAATGATCATTTTGAATGATTTTCATGGATCATATCAATAAACTGCTAGAAATAAGAGATGTAGTAAATGATACATTAACCAGGGATGTTGAAACCTTTGCTAAACTTGATGCACTCCAATGCTGGATATGTATACTTAGTTCTCCTTACCTAGCATGGAATAAATGAATTCCCTGTCAATTTTGCCTACAAGTGTGTCTAGAATAGGTCTCTTATCATCTTCTCAATTAATCATAAATAATTGTGTTTTGTGCTCTAGTTTATGGTAGTTCTTCGGTTACAGATTGGGGATGCTAATCATGGGAATTTTTGTGTGTGTTAGTTGTTTTTAAGACTAGCCTTAGTGTTATGCTCTACATATTGTGGGGAAAACAATTGTGCTTTTTCCCTGTTGATTTTCGCCGTCAAGTCTCAGGGCAAAATTGTTCTCTTTGCCTAGGTGAGAAAAAGACATGAGTGCGTCTCTTGGCATATGTAAGATGTAAAGTTCCCTTTCCATTTTGCCTTCAAGTGTGAAAAGGAAAGGGGTGCTATTATTTTCCGGACTTAATCTAAATGATTTTGATTTGTGCTCTAGTTTGTGTCAGTTCTTCGGTTACAGATTGGGGATGCTAATCATGGGAATTTTTGTTTGTGTTAGTTGTTTTTAAGACAAGCCTTAGTGTTATGCTGTACATATCGGCTGGGTGGGGAGGAAGGGTGCTTTTTCCCTGTCGATTTTGCTGTCAAGTGTCAGGGCAAAATGGTTCTCTTTGACGAGGTGAGGAAAAGGCATAAGTGCGTCTCTTGGCATATGTAAGGTGTAAAAGTTCCCTTTCCATTTTGCCTTCAAGTGTGAAAATAAAAGGTGTGCTATTGTTTTCCAGACTTAATCTAAATGATTTTGATTTGTGCTCTAGTTTGTGTCAGTTCTTTGGTTACAGATTGGGGATGCTAATCATGGGAATTTTTGTTTGTGTTAGTTGTTTTTAAGACAAGCCTTAGTGTTATGCTCTACATATCGGGGAGGGGGGGGGGGAGAAATTTGTGCTTTTTTCCTGTCGATTTTGCCGTCAAGTGTCAGAGCAAATTGGTTCTTTTTGCCGAGGTGAGAAAAAGACATTGTGTGCTCTTGTTTTCCGGACTTAATCGAAAGAATTTTGATTTGAGCTCTAATTTGCGTTATTTTTACAGTTACAGATTGGGGATGATAATAATGTGAATTTTTGTTTGAGTTAGTTGTTTTTAAAACAAGCATTAGTATTATGCTCTAGATATCTCTGGGAAAAATCTTGCTTTTTAATAAGTTGTGGAACTGCCATGAATGCCACTCTGTGCCTATTTTTGGTGTAAAGGTTCCTGTGCCCTCAATTAAAATAGCCATGCAAATAGATGACAGTTGAGTGACACAAACAGCAACGTGAGTTTACAAATTTCTCTGAGGAAATGAGCTTTGAAGAAAAGTCGACGAAGATGGGATTCGAACCCATGCGTGCAGAGCACAATGGATTAGCAGTCCATCGCCATCGCCTTAACCACGCGGCCACCTCGTCTAACGGTGGAGAACGCAAGCTGTTAGACGCAGTCGGTGATGTGCACGGTGGCCGTATAGACCAACTCAGCAAAAGGCTAATATTCAAATTGTACAAATCTAAAACTTGAAAGAAGAGCAGAAATAACAATGATCATTTTGAATGATTTTCATGGATCATATCAATAAACTGCTAGAAATAAGAGATGTAGTAAATGATACATTAACCAAGGATGTTGAAACCTTTGCTAAACTTGATGCACTCCAATGCTGGATATGTATACTTAGTTCTCCTTACCTAGCATGGAATAAATGAATTCCCTGTCAATTTTGCCTACAAGTGTGTCTAGAATAGGTCTCTTATCATCTTCTCAATTAATCATAAATAATTGTGTTTTGTGCTCTAGTTTATGGTAGTTCTTCGGTTACAGATTGGGGATGCTAATCATGGGAATTTTTGTGTGTGTTAGTTGTTTTTAAGACAAGCCTTAGTGTTATGCTCTACATATTGTGGGGAAAACAATTGTGCTTTTTCCCTGTTGATTTTCGCCATCAAGTCTCAGGGCAAAAGTGTTCTCTTTGCCGAGGTGAGAAAAAGACATGAGTGCGTCTCTTGGCATATGTAAGATGTAAAGTTCCCTTTCCATTTTGCCTTCAAGTGTGAAAAGGAAAGGGGTGCTATTATTTTCCGGACTTAATCTAAATGATTTTGATTTGTGCTCTAGTTTGTGTCAGTTCTTCGGTTACAGATTGGGGATGCTAATCATGGGAGTTTTTGTTTGTGTTAGTTGTTTTTAAGAGAAGCCTTATTGTTATGCTGTACATATCGGCTGGGTGGGGGGGAAGGGTGCTTTTTCCCTGTCGATTTTGCTGTCAAGTGTCAGGGCAAAATGGTTCTCTTTGACGAGGTGAGGAAAAGGCATAAGTGCGTCTCTTGGCATATGTAAGGTGTAAAAGTTCCCTTTCCATTTTGCCTTCAAGTGTGAAAAGAAAAGGGGTGCTATTATTTTCCGGACTTAATCTAAATGATTTTGATTTGTGCTCTAGTTTGTGTCAGTTACATTGAACATACTTTTAGAGTCATATGACGGTATGACTCTATCCTTGTGAGTGCTTTTATTCTCATTTTTTATATGCTATATATTGTATAGATATACTACGCTATCTGCATATATTCTATTTTCCAGATTGTTCAAGACACTCCACAGCTCCACCTATAACTCTGTATGTATTGTATTATGTTTTTAGTGGTGTAAGGGATACCACTTTTTTAGGTGTTTTAGAGCTACATATTTGTCTTTCACAGCGTGTACATTATTGTTTTGTATTATTGTATTCACTTTATCCCTATTACACGACAGTGGAAAACTTATTTATCACTATGGCTCTACATGAATGTAGAGATTATTCTACAAGCAACATAGACTTAATGTTTGTATGTAAAGACAATCTGACTAATGTAACAATTTACAAAGATCCCGATCAATGTAAATATAATTTGGAAAAAAACATTGATTAAAGAAATGAAGACCAAATGGGAAGTAGCAACCCTAAAAAAATATGTAAGGAAGGGAATTACCCCTAGAGGTCTTAGATACTATAAAAATCCCACTTTCGACAGAGAAGATGAGGGTTTTATCACAGGTTGGAATAAAATGTTAGAAGGCTTCGCATTTAGCACTATAGGCTATATTGTATCTAGAAGAGAAGACACTCTATTACAACTAGATAAAGAAATAAAAGACTGGAAAGAAAAAATCAGTAATACCACGAATCCAGAGTTATACAACCAAATATTAAAAGATATTAATGAAAAAGTAGAAAAAATAGAGAGAGAAGTTATTGATATAAAAAAGAAAAAATATCTGAGAGATGTAAATGACTATAAAGTAGAAGGTATTAACCCCTCAAGTAAATTCAAAACATACCCTAACCAAAGAGAGAAAGATACTCATAGAAAACAGGACAAAAAACACCATTTTAGAAGGCAAAATAGCCCACAACATAGATCAGAGCAAGATATAAGGCGACACAAAAATACGATAGAATATCATAATACACCGTCTAAATATTATCCAAGACATAATAAGTATCATGACATCTCAAGAAAGGAATATCCGAGATACGATAACTTTAACAAATACACAAGGGGTAACACTAAGTCGTACCATCCATCCCCAGAAAGACGACCTAAATATAGCAGCTACAGTCAAGCTGTACAGTCAAATATTCCTGAAAGAAAAGACCGGAAATTAGTACCCACAACATATGCGTCAAATAGAACAGAGAGACAATCACACACCTCCAGGGTAGATATAGGGAAAAAAACCAGACATATTCAGAACAGAATATTCACCTTCTTTTTTATGGAAGGACCCAATCTCAGAGAGACTAAAACAATCCCGACAGATCAAAATTTGGGAGTCCCCAGGCAAACGTCAGAGGTCATTAACTCAAGAAAGAGGCATAGAAAGAGAGGAAAACACACACAGAGAAAAAAGAGGGGGAGAAAATAACAACAGAAGGAATTTTTAATTTAACTGATACACAATTACCCAAAGAACAAATGGAGATACTCCAAAAAGGTTTAAAATTCGCCCCCACAGTCGACATCAATAAATTTGATTTTTATATCGATATTAATAAATTCATTAGACAATTATGCTTAAAGAAATTCTTTTTTAATAAAGAGGACAGACCTAGTGAAAACACTTTGTCAGAATATATACACACAGACTTAAAAGCTAAATCCAACTTTTTTCCAAAACACTTAATATCAGATGAAATAAAAGCTTTTGAACTAATGGTAATGAAAGAAGTGAAAAAAATAAAGCCGTTAAACAAATACCACCAAAATATGTCCAGAAAAGAAATGGGAGCAATGAAAGACTTACAACAAAACAAAGAGATAGTAATTAAACCAGCTGATAAGGGTGGGGGGGTGGTGGTCATTCCAAAAAATAAATATCTATTAGAAGCTGAGCGAATACTTGCAGATCGAGACACATATATAATATTAGACAAAAATCCAACTGAAATGGTAAAGACGAAGTTTGACAATTATATATCTAAAGGACTAGAGAATGGCATCCTGACGTCGCAGGAAGCTAAATACTTGACCACTCCCCACCCAATAATGCCCGTATATTACCATCTCCCTAAAATACATAAAAATAAAGCCAACCCCCCAGGACGACCTATAATATCGGGAGTCAACTCTGTTTCAGCAAAAATCTCGGAATATTTAGACCATCTCCTACAACCATTAGTTGTTCAAAATCCAGCCTATTTAAAGGACACGATTCATATTCTACAAATCCTAGAAACCACTTTATGGCAAGAAGGTAACCTGTTAGTCACATGTGATGTGACATCCCTATATAGTATTATACCACACGAGAAGGGTCTAGAAGCAGTAGAATATTTTTTAAAGAAACACAGTTTTAAGAATGAACAAATTTTATTCATTTTAGAAGGGATTAATCTGGTTTTAACTAATAACTTCTTCTGGTTCAATGAGACGTTCTATTTACAGATTAGAGGTACGGCGATGGGTACCAAGTTCGCCCCTAGCTATGCAAACCTCTTCATGGCATACTGGGAAGAACAGTTTATTTATCAAGGGCACCCATGGGGGACGAACTTGGTATCCTATCGCCGGTATATAGATGACATATTTTTTGTTTGGACAGCATCCCACACGGATCTACAATCTTTTATCAGTTATCTGAATAACAATCAGTGGAATATTATTTTAACAGCACAAACTAGCACCCAACAAATTAATTTTTTAGATTTGGAGATATTTATCACACACGGCACTATTACTACCAAGAATTATTTTAAAGATGTAGATGCCAACAGCTACATCAGAAGAGAGAGCTGTCACTATCCTCCTTGGTTAAGCAACGCTCCGAAAGTACAATTCCTACGTATAAGAAGGAATTGTACGAATGAACAAGACTTTTTAGAGCAAGCAAATAAGATTAACCCCTTAAAACCGGAGGACGTACAATTACGCCCTCTAATAGGCGGCTCTAAACGCCGCCGGGCGTAATTGTACGCCCTCCGGTTTTTGTTAACTTACCCGGTCGCCGGCGGTCCCACGCCGGCGATCGCGGTTGGGGGGACTCCCAGGGAGCCCCCCGCGGCACATCCGTCCTCGTTGAAGACCCCCGGCCATGTGAGAGTGGGGTCCTAGCGAGGACCCCACAATCACATGGCCGGGTATAGCTGGCTTCTGTATTGCCGGCAGGGGGGCTGCCTGTAATGACAGGTGGTCCCCCTGCTGGCTGAAAATAAAAGTAAAATAAGTTAAAAAAAAATTATTATATATACTTAGATCATATATATATATTATATATATATGATCTAAGTATATATATACACATATACATACACACACATACACCGTCTAGGTGTATTTTACTATTAATATATATATATAATTATATATATATATATTAATATCAAATTACACGTAGACTGATACTGATTAAATACTGATTAAATATATATATATAATTATTGTTATATATATATTTATATATAATATAAAAAAAATAAAAATGTAAATACGTTAAAAAATCAAATTAAAAAAATAATTAAAAATAAATAATTAAAAAATATATAGATGTGTGTTATTTCGTTCTAACTGTTTTGTGAAATTAATATATATATATATATATATCAAAATACACGTAGAACGAAATAATATATATATCTATATACATAAATATATACGTATATATCACTATATATATACCTATATATAAATAAAATATTTAAAAAATTATATAGATATATACATATATATACACATACGTATATATATACATATATTAATTCTACATATATATTTATGTAATATTTTACATAATTAGGTATCTTAATTAATTACAATTAGCAGGACCTGCCTGACAACCCATGCCGAAAGTAAAGGGAATTTAATTTGCTAGCACTATATTTAACCCTATAACTTTCCGAGACACCATAAAACCTGTACATGGGGGGTACTGTTCTACTCGGGAGACTTCGCTGAACACAAATATTAGTGTTTCAAAACAGTAAAATGTATTACAACGATGATATCGCCAGTAAAAGTGAAGTTTTTTGCATTTTTCACGCACAAACAGCACTTACACGGACGATATTATTGCTGTGATACTTTTTACTGTTTTGAAACACAAATATTTGTGTTCAGCGAAGTCTCCCGAGTACAACAGTACCCCTCATGTACAGGTTTTATGGTGTTTTCAAAAGTTACAGCGTCAAATATAAGGCTTGCGTTTCAGTTTTTTCACATTAAAATTCGCCAGATTGGTTACGTTGCCTTTGAGAACCTATGGTAGCCCAAGAATGAAAATTACCCCTATGATGGCATACCATTTGCAATAGTAGACAACCCAAGGTATTGCAAACAGGGTATGTCCAGTCTTTTTTAGTAGCCACTTAGTCACAAACACTGGCCAAAATTGGCGTTTTTTGCATTTTTCACACACAAACAAATACTAACGCTAACTTTGGCCAGTGTTTGTGACCAAATGGCTACTAAAAAAGACTGGACATACCCCATTTGCAATACCTTGGGTTGTCTACTATTGCAAATGGTATGCCATTATGGGTGTAAATTTCATTCCTGGGCTACTATAAAGTCCCAAAGGCAACGTAACCAATCTGGTAAATTTCAATTTCAAATGTAACGTGCTATATTTGACCCTGTAACTTCCAAAAACGCCATAAAACCTGTACATAGGGGGTACTGTCTTACACGTGAGACTTTACTAAATACAAATATGTGTATTTTATTGCAGTAAAATCAAACAGTATTATGACACTGACCTTTAAAATGCAATTTAGAACTAAAAAAATCAAAAAATCGTATTTTCTCCCATTTTTTTCATATTAAATTATGTTTCATAGCTAAATATTTGATATTAAATGAAAGCCCTGTTTCCCCTGAATAAAATGATATATAATAAGGGTGGGTGCATTTACTATGAAAGAGGTGTATTACGGTTGGACAGACATGTAGCGCAAATGCCAGGTTTTGTTTACATTTTGTTTTGTTCACAATGTGTACATTTGGCTCCGTCCTTAAGGGGTTAAAGTACAATTTCTGGAAAAAGGTTATGATGATGTTTCCCTCCAATTAGCTATAAATGAGGTTCAAGAAATACAAAGGACAGACCTTCTAAAATATAAACAGAAAAAGAAAGATTTAATTAAGAATCAAGATATCCCATTTATATGCAATTACCATGGCAACAGTAGGAAAATGCATAAAATCATAACAAAACATTGGCATATATTAAAAGATGACCCTATTCTTAAAAATATATTACCAGAAAAACCAAAAGTCATCTTTAGAGGTGTAAAAAACTTGAGGAACACTTTAGTTCAAAGTAGTAATAAAGAACAAACAGTAGGACAAACCTTCCTTACAATAAGTAAAGGATTTTATGGATGCGGACAGTGTCTAGCATGTAAAAATACAAAGAATAAAAAAAAGACACCTAACAGACCTAGAATCCATTATTAACAAGAAATTTACTATTAGAGATCATCTAACATGTCATTCGAAGGGAGTGATCTATATTTTAAAATGTCCCTGCAATCTTCTATATGTAGGCCGTACAATTCGAAAATTAAATTTAAGAATAGCGGAACACATAAGAAACATCAAAAATGGAGTCGAAACCCATAGTGTTTCGAATCATTTTAAACACGTTCATCAACAAAATCCAGAAGGAATGTTTTTTTGTGCTCTAAAATTAGTAAAAAAAGATTGGAGAGGTGGTGATTATGTGAACAAAATAGGAAAGGAAGAGATGAAGTTCATATTCAATTTTGACACTATGACTCCAAACGGTCTGAACAATGATTTTGAACTATGCCACTTTATGCATTAGTTTTAGCCTATCTTGGTTTTATATTATTTCATGAAAGTTTTTAGGCATCATTTTATACATTTACATACCATTTTTGTGTTTCTTTCACTATCGGCTATTATATGTATTTTATTTAGTTTTTATTGTGTATTTTTACCAAATTTCTAGAAATTACATTCTGCCCCTTTAAGATTGTGATAGCAATCTCCTAAAACTAATAATATTAGTTTTTATTCTTTCTCATAAAATTAGCTTTTTACTCTCTCTCATAATATTCGATTTTTTATATTATTTAAGACATAGCACTTATAATTTTATATGTCACACTATTATTGTGTAAATACAGGCAGAATGCCATTTTTAGGTTCACATTTGGCCACCCGATGTGAGGCTGGGAGTGGAACGCACGTGCGTTCCACCTGAGTATGACCCGGAAGTGTAGAGAGACCCGGAAGTGAACTGCTGCTTGAAGTTGGAGCGCATGTGCGTTCCACTTGTGGTGCGTTGCGGAGGTTGGCGCCGGGTTGGGGCGCGCGGGCGCTCCATCCGGAAGTCGGCGCTGAAGTTCCGGTATGCGCACGGAGTTGGGGCGCACGTGCGTTCCACTTGCGGTGCGTACCGGAAGTTAATGCCGTAGTTGGAACGCACGTTGCGTTCCACCAGACGGAATCAGGAAGTGCCATATAAAAGAAGATACAGCCGGCCGGCGGCATTTTCAAAAAAAGAAAACATTGGAAGAAATATTAGAGCCAACTGAGGAAGCCTGTTAATCAGGCGAAACGCGTTTTGGACACTCATTTTCAACTTTTATAGACTTTTTTATTGGACTCTATCTACATCCAATATTTATTGGTATAGTATATTGCCATTTTGTTATTTTATTTTACAAATAAACAAGAATTATTTTTCAAAGATCCTTGGTATACTGGGCATCTTTATTGAAGACCATCAGGAGAAATAACAAGCAATCAACAAAAGAAGGGTTTGGACAACCCCCTAATGGTCCAAGAGAACATACTTTTAGAGTCATATGACGGTATGACTCTATCCTTGTGAGTGCTTTTATTCTCATTTTTTATATGCTATATATTGTATAGATATACTACGCTATCTGCATATATTCTATTTTCCAGATTGTTCAAGACACTCCACAGCTCCACCTATAACTCTGTATGTATTGGAGTTTGTGGGGTTGTTCTAATCAGTTCAGCCAGGGGTTCTATCGCTAAGACAAACAAAATTGGAGATAAAGGGCACCCTTGTCTCGTCCCGTTGGTTAGAGAAAAAGTTTTGGATGTGAAGCCAGAAGCTGAGACATGGGAGGAGGGTGCTCAATATAACGCCTTAATTGCTGTGATAAAGGATGATGGTATGTTGAACCTGTCTAATGTTCTCCATAAATATCCCCAATGTATCCTGTCAAACGTCTTTTCTGCGTCTAGAGACATAAGCAAAGAAGGCGTTTTGGTCATATTGATGTGCTGAATCAAGTTTATGAATCTTCTAGTTCCGTCTGGCGCCTGTCTATTCTGTACAAAACCTACTTGATCCTTATTAATTAACAATGGGATTAGTTTGGTTAATCTATTAGCGAGAACTTTAGAATAAATCTTTGAATCATTATTAATCAGAGAAATGGGCCTAAAGTTAGGGCATCTATCAGGAGTTTTTCCCAGCTTTGGCAAAGTGACTATTCGTGTGCACAAGGACTCCTCTGGCATCTTTCCCCCAGACTTATAGGAATTGAACAATTTAGTCATATGGGGAATTAAAATTTCTGGAAAAGTTTTATAATATAAAATAGTAAATCTGTCGGGACCAGGGGCTTTTCCAGATGGCATAAGTTTAATTGCCTCAGCTATCTCTGCTGCTGATATTTCACATTCTTAGCTTTCTAAATGTCCTGGAGACAGCCGAGGCAATGACACTCTGTCTAAGAATTTATCAATTATTGTTGTAGAAGGCTGGGGGAGGTCCAAATTACATTCTAAATTATAAAGTTTACTATAATACTCTGCGAACATATCACTAATTTTAGTTGGATGAAATACTTTTTCGCCCCTGATCATCAAGTAAATATGCTATTTTTGATTGGGCATTCACATGCCGGAGTTTGGATGCCAAAAGAGTTGAGGCCCTGTTGCCTTTTAAGTAAAATGTTTTCCTGAGACGTCTCACCATGAGAGATGTACGATCTAAATTAATTTTGTTAATTTTAGCCTTAATTTCTCCTATCATTGCTGATAGGGAGGGCGATGGACCAAATTTATTAGCCTGGTTCAAATTGTACAGTTCTTTTTCCAATGTTCTTAAATTATTGCTATTAATTCTCTTCAGGTGAGACGCTCTAGAAATAAAATGACCTCTTAACACAGCCTTATGCGCATTCCAAGTCACCTCGCCAGGGACCTCGGGCGAGGCATTCTCCGAAAAATAATCACACAAAGCTTTCTCCGTCAGTGACCTGTTCACAACATCATTTAACAAATAATCACCTAATTTCCAGGTTCTGTTAGGGGCTGATGAAACAATTTCGTCAATATGCATTATGATTGGAGCATGGTCGGACCAGTTGATGTTTAAGATATCAGATTTCAAGATGTGAGGAATTAAAGCACCCTGGACCATAAACCGGTCCAGCCTGGAATACATATTTTTAGAGACAGAATAATACGTAAAATCTCTTTCATTCTCATGCAACAGTCTCCAAGGGTCGTATAAGCCACATTCAATCATATATCTGGAGCATTTATACGCTAATCTGTCACTGTCCCCTCTAAGCTGTCAATCACGTTCTTCCCTAGCGTTATCCAACTCTCCATCCATCACAAAATTCGTGTCACCACACATTACCAAGCTGCCTCTCACATTCTCATTCACTAAGTCCATCAATTTCCTAAAAAACTGTAACTGACCGGTGTTTGGAAAATACATGTTCACAATAGTATATTCAATAGTATTGAGTGATCCTATCCATATTAAATACCTCTCGTCATCATCCGTTATAACTTTGTTTGTAAAACATGCTACATTCCTGTGAAAGAAAATCGATGTACCTCTAGACTTGGATTTATAAGTGCAATGGTATTAAACTGGGAAAAGCTTTGACATGATTTTATGGTCTTTATCATCTTTAAAATGTGTTTCCTGTACACAGATCACATCTGATTTGTTGGATTTTGCTTCTTTGAATAATAATCGTCTCTTGTGAGTGGTGTTCAGGCCTCTCACATTAAATGACATATTTTAAAACCATGGTTTATAGAACAGTAATACCTGGTAAAGGGTAAAAGAACATTCAATTTTGTGAGAGTCCCAGCCACCATCTTCCAAGAGGGAAACATGCAAGTCCAACAAAGCTGTTAAGGCAAACTCAAACTGTGTACCTGTGTGTACAGGAATAATGAGTAAACAGATATTTACAATTTGCTGATACCATGTAGTATGCATTTTTGCATGAAGCATTGCAGTGCTTCGTGGTCTAAAAACATTTCTACTGAACTTTAAATAATGAATGGACCAGAAATATAAAAAAAAAAATTAAAAAGGAGAACAAAAAACTTGGGTATATACCCCTATCAGGGGTGAAACAAAAACAGTCAAAGAGGGCCATCAGGGAGAACAAAAAAAGTTTCTCCATCTCAGGGTGTTAGGCCCGGGTTGGGGGGAGAGAAGGCTACTGGGTGCAGGGGGAGCCAATATAAGTAGTAAAAAACAAAAAGCAACTTTTTAAGTATGACAATTGAAAGGGTAAAAAGCACAGAACAATAAAAAAATAATACAATTAAATAAATATGAAATTATAGAAAAAAACTATTTTGATTGTATAAGTTTAGAAAGTTTTAAATAAAAGGATCGGTTTCTAAAATAAACCAAAAAGGCACAGGTCAAATAACCGTTGGTGGAAGAACTCAGAAGTCTGTCATAAAAAGGAGAAACAGATGAAAATTCAAAGTAATCCCGCTAAATCGCCGGACTGGAGCAGGACTCGATGATGACCGTAGAAAAGGAAGACTATGTCTCTTTGAGCTGGGATCTCAGGAAGTGTCCGATTTGCTTCTCTTGCTGGCCTGCACAGGAGTAGATGGCGAGAGTCTATGAGGCGAAACCTGACGTCTATTCATAGTATTGATGAGTTCCATTACTTCTTCAGGTGACGTGACTATAAAATTCCGACCATCCATACGGAAAAGGACTTTAACCGGGAATCCCCATCTATATCCCTCTTCGTCTTAGCTCCGCAGTGAAAAGTTGAAATTCCCTGCGTCGCTTCATTGTTTGAGCAGAAAAGTCTTGAAAGACCTTCATGCTGCTGTAATCTCCTGTGAGACCTGACGTGCGTACTGCACCTAGAAATTCCTCTTTAATGTGGTAGTAGTGGAATAACTATCACGTCTTTGGGTGCAGCTGGAGGTGCATTGCCGGGTTTGGGCAATCTATGGATGCGATCCAATAATAAATCCGTATTTTTTACGTTTGGTAGAGCTGACTTCACCATTGTCTGGAAATAGCTATGTAATTCCTGGGAATCGATATTATCAGGGATCCCCCTGATCCTTAGGTTATTACGCCTACTTCTATCCTCAGCTTCGGCGAGCTTTTCTGCTTGTTGGTGCACTTGCTTTTGGAGCTCTTTTACGGTTTCAACCAGATCCAGATGAGATTGCTCTTGAAAGTGCAATCTATTCTCTATTATTTCCGTACGCTGATTAATGCCCTCCATGGCTCCATATAATGCGTCAAAGTCATTTTTAAAGTCATTTTTCAAATCAACTCTCAAATCTTTAATGAGTTGAATTATCATGCCAGCTGACGGTGGCAGGTCTTCTGCCAATTCAGGTGGCATATTAGGATTATAGGTCGCAGCTTTAAATGTGGTAGTAGCCATATTGGAGGTGGCAGCGGCCATCTTGGGAGTGGAATATACAATATCTGGACTGGCAGCCATCTTTGTTGTGGCATCATAACGTGTTCTCTGTGGTAGTGCAGAGAAAGCACTTTTTTGGAGCACTTCAGCCCCTATTTCCATGCTGTTATCCTCTGGGCTTACTATAGCCCTTGCTGCCCCTTTAAATATTTTGGGTCGGACAGCAGAGTCCCCCCCCGCCGGGACCGACAGCCTGGAGGCCTCACACTGCCCTCCCCTATACTAGCAACCCGGTCGCTTTTGTAAGTAAGCGACCGGGCTGCTCTGGAGTGAGACCGCGAGCGGCTTGCTGGGTGGTCCTTTCCGCTCGCGGGAGACACAGCACTGTGCTCCGAGCATGCCGAGTACTCAGAGCACTCTGAGCCGCACACAGGAGTGCCGGCTTTTTTCCAGTGCATCATATTTAACATACAGTTGTGCTAAATTCTGTGAGTTTTTTCTTTTTTCTTCTGATCCTAATTTTATAAATTGACCCCTAATTGTACATTTAAATGCACACCAAAGCATTGACATTGATATCTCTGAGCTTTTATTTTCTTTAAAATAGTCATCTATAGCCTTTTTTTATAATATCCACATTTTGATTATTTTTTTTGCAGCTGTTTGTTCAGTCTCCAATTAGATCTAGTTTTAACAAAGTCATCTTTAATGACCATAATTAATGCATTGTGGTCTGACCAAGGGATATTAGTAATTAGTATCTTTTTAATCAATATTGCAATGTTTATCTCTGTCAAGCAGCGGCGTCTACAGGATTCATTTTTAGGGGGGGCACATGGTGGGCTAGGGACAAAAGTAGGGGGGCACATTTAACCCTGTCCTCGCCGCAGTTTGACCCCGCCCCTGCTGCATGTTACGCCCCGCCCCCGACACAATGTGTTTTTTGTTTTTTTTAATAATCCCTGGTGGAGAATTCATTATTTTCCACCAAGGATTATTAAAAAAACAAACACATTTCCCTTGATACAGTCCATACACACACACACAGACTGCTGAGTCCTTAAACACACAGAGACTGCTGAGTCCATACACACACACAGACACACAGACTGCTGAGTCCAGGGCTTCCATGGCTTTTTACCCCAAACACAGACACATAGACTGATGAGTCCACACACACACACAGACTGCTGAGTCCATACAGACACACACACAGACTGCTGAGTTCATACACACTCACACACACACACACACAGACTACTGAGTCCATACACACACAGACACAAACACAGACTGCTGAGTCCATACACACACGCACACACACACACACAGACTGCTGAGTCCATACACACACACACTGCTGAGTCCATACACACACAGACACAAACACAGACTGCTGAGTCCATACACACACACACAGAGACTGCTGAGTCCATACACACACAGAGACTGCTGAGTCCATACAAACACAGACACATAGACTGCTGAGTCCATACACACACACACACTCACAGACTGCTGAGTCCATACACACACACACAGACTGCTGAGTCCATACACACAGACTGCTGAGTCCATACACACACACACACACACACACACACACACAGACTGCTGAGTCCAAACACACAGACACACAGTTTACATAGTTACATAGCTGAAAAGAGACTTGCGTCCATCAAGTTCAGCCTTCCTCACAAATGTTGTTGCTGTTGATCCAAAAGAAGGCAAAAAACCTGGTCTGAAGCGCTTCCAATTTTGCCACAAACTAGGAAAAAATTCCTTCTTGACCCCAAAATAGCAGTCAGATGTCTCCTTGGATCAAGCAGCTATTACCCCACTAATTAGAAATTATATCCCTGTATGTTATGTTTTTGTAAGTATTTATCCAATTTCAGTTTAAACATCTGTATGGACTCTGACAAAACCATCTCTTCAGGCAGAGAATTCCATATCCTTATTGTTCTTACTGTAAAAAAAACCTTTTCTTTGTCTTAGATGAAATCTCCTTTCTTCCAGCCTAAATGTGTGACCTCGTGTCCTATGTATAGCCCTGTTTATGAATAGATTTCCAGATAAAGGTTTGTACTGGCCCCGAATATATTATTGCTCATTATTGCTAATCCATTAATAAGTATCGAGAGAGAAAAAAAAATCCCTTTCTTCTCTTCTCCTTAATCTCCAGCGACGCTGACCTGGTAGCCACTGTCCACAGGTAACTTTCTGAGGTGATTTAATGTAATGTCCAATTATCAAATGGATTTTTTTAGATATCAAAAATCTAAATTATGAGCTTTGAGAGTCTTTGCTATCTTGCTGTTGTAAAGAGACAGTATTACTTATACAAAGAGCAACTTAACCCTTTTGTGTATTTTTCCTTTTCTTCCTTTCTTCTCTCCTTCTTTTAAGTTATTCTCTCCTTTAGGTTATGTATAACGTAAAACTCTATGATTTCAGTCATCTAAACTGCCAGCTGAGTCTTATTTCACATTTCGCCGACAAATCCACCAGGTACAAATAACTGTTAAATTAGGGCTACTTAGATCAGCCCTTATGTCTATCGATAGAGAACTCCACTTTTTATCCAGCAATTTTCAATAGACAAGTTTATTTCTCTAATGTTTCTCCCCGTCAGTGCAATAGTTATCCTATTTCTACTGAAACTTTTTTTATAAGGAATTAAGCCCTTAATCACTTAACCTTAATAGATGCAATATTTATTCCCACTTCAGGGCATTTACCCTCTAAAACAGCAGCATAAAAAAACTTGTTAACATCAGCAGAATGTGGAGATTAATAAATAACATCAGCATGTGGAAACCCCGGATAGCAGCGGGATAAGTAGCAGTAGCATTTGTTTCCAACCCAAATTTTGCTATTGTACGACTTTGCTTTATATCAGAAAATTTTTCATGATCCCAAAAAATTTTTTTTTCTTTAACGGCTTTCATAGACACCTTATTTATGCTGTAATTATCTTGCTTCTATTGAGGCTTTATATATCCAAAGTCAAAGTTTTAAACACTTAGCCTTTATGATTTATGTGAAAAATTCAGTTCCATTGCAGTGTATAAAACGTATATGTTGATTGCTGAATATTGGTTCATTAATGTGATTTATATTAAACTTCTCCAGTCATTGCGGTCTTGCCCAGTGCAATTACACTAGTGTAACCCAAAATTTGCTGTTTTAAAACTTCGCTTAATATCAAATAGTACAGATATAAGCCTTTATACTTGCGTTTCGTTGAGGTGCCCCTTTCTTTTCTTTTTCTTTTCCTTCTCCTTTTCAATTAGTTCCTCTTTTCAATCACTTGTAGCATTCTTCCCTCTTATTCTCCTCTGCCCTCCAACGTGTCTGTTATATGCTACTGTTTAAAAAAAAATGTTTTCGGTGTCTTGAGCCGTATTAAACTGGTGCTTTTCCCCTTTCGATTTTGCTGTCAAGTGTCAGGGCAAAATGGTTCTCTTTGCCGAAGTGAGGAAAAGGCATGAGTGTGTCTCTTGGCATATGTAAAGTGTAAAAGTTCCCTTTCCATTTTGCATTCAAGTGTGAGAAGAAAAGGTGTGCTTTTGTTTTCTGGACTTAATCTAAAGGATTTTGATTTGTGCTCTAATTTGTGTTATTTTTACGGTTACACATTGGGGATGATAATAATGTGAATTTTTGTTTGTTAGTTGTTTTTAAGACAAGCCTTATTGTTATGCTTTAAGTATCGAGGGTAAAAATTGTGCTTTTTCCCAAGGTGAGATACTGGCATGAATGCGACTCTGTGCCTATTTATGGTGTAAAAGTTGCCTGGGCACTCCATTAAAATAGCCTTGCAAATAGGTTACAGTTGACAAGGTGATTCACACAGACAGTTTGCAAAGTTCTATAAGGGAGCTTTGAAGAACAGTCAACCTCCAGGTCGCCAAAACTTAACAGTGTATGGTATGATAGAGTCTGGTATGACAGTTTTCAATAGTAACTGGTCCAAAGTGACAAACTGCATGCTGCCTGGAAGGGCCCTTACAAGATAGTAAAAGAAGTCTGTGATACTACCTATGTAGTCCCGAGCTCTGCTGATGAGAGAATGAAATGCACCTTCCACATAAATATGCTGAAGGCATATCATGAAAGAGAGAAATCAGTGGCTGTGGTGTGCGCCCCTACCAGACTTGGTTTTGAGGAAGGGAGCCAGTCAGGCTCCATGGACAAGGTCCAGCTAGGGGAGAGATTGGGACTCCGAGAGAGGAAACAGGTCAACCTGCTACTAGTGACAAAAAGGCATACATTTTCTAACGTACACAACTCTAGCAACCTACAATACTAGAAACCTTGTTACCACACCCCTGAGGCAGTCTGGGGAGGGATGCGGACAGAAATACAAGAGATGCTCAGGATAGGAGTTATGCATTCCTCATATAGTACCTAGGCTTCTCTGGTAGTGCAGGTACTGAAGCTGGATGATCGTACCTGCTTATGTGTCAACTATCAGTAGTTAAATGATAAAACTGCAACTGATGCCTATAAGTAGATAACATGCTAGATCATATGGCAAGGGGAAGATGCCTTACAACTATAAATCTGTGTAAGGGCTAGTGGCAGAGGAGGCTATCCACAAGTCAGCATTTGTTACTACATTTGGACTATACCAATTTAGGGTCATGCCATTCAGAATAAATAATGTCCAATCTACCTTCCAGCATATGGTATATAGGCTCCTCAATGGCATCCAGGATTATGCTTATGCATACCTGGATGACATTGCAATCTACAGTAATACCTAGGAGGAACACCGCATCCACATAGGGACAGTCTTAGATAAGAATAGGGAAGCCAGCTTGACTCTGAAACCTGATAATTGCCAGATAGGCATGCCGAAGGTGCCAATTGGTGCACTCTCATGCCAAGACTTGAGGTATGGCCTTCCTAGGTATTGTGAAATATTACAGACAGTTTTCCCAGAGACTAGTGCTGTCGTGAAGCTCCTGACAGACTTGACTGAGAAAAACCTTCCCAGACAGGTGCTGTGGTGTGAGAAAGCATTTCACCAACTGAAAACTGCTTTAGTAAGTGCACGATCCACTACAGACCTGGTGAGCAGAGCAGAAAAGCCAACAAGTTGTCACTTACAACAGCTAACACTGGACTCTAACCACCTTATTATTTTTCACTGTACCAAACCCTTCCCTACTGTGCTCCCAGATAGAGAGCCAAAGCAACCACCCAAAGACTCTCATGGACTCATAAAAGGCTCTCTCAGGTATAGTGCGCCTGACCGTGAGCTACTTAGGAACTTCATGGAACTGTGGCTCAGATTGCAAGAGTGCCATAGTCCAGTCAAACTTCATCAAGGTAACTTTTGGCCCAAGGACCAACAAACAGGGCCCTTTTTGAAAGGGAGATCAAGTAGGTGAAAATGTCCGGTGACACCAAGATCTTTGACAAGCTCCCTTCTCTGGGGCTCTGAGAAGTGATTAGCAGAGACCAGGACATAGCCGCAAATCATCTGGAACTCTTATCATAGCATGGTCGCAGCTCGGTTAAACTTTAACCTGTGATTACTCTGGCTAGACAGTGCTTTTCACACTGTTTATACTCCATGACTAGAGCTATCAGAAAATGTAAGAGACTTAATGGTTACTGTGAGGGAACACATTAAGTATTGGGGGTTATTAATGTTAGGCAACCTGGTGTCAATAGATAATTAAATTATCTTGTCCTAAGTCAGCAATGTACCAGACATCAAGGAGCCCAGATAGTGCAATGTATTGTTTTTACAATGACCTGTTCGGAATGTGTGTTTTCCAAGAAAAGATACAACAGTTTCACCCTTCCTCAAGCCTTGCCTGATGTTTGCAACATGCTATAATCACTTAACTGCTCTGTCCCAGGGGAAAGAGACAAGCTAAAATTACTTTGGCTACTCGGTTCCAGGGAAGAAGCGATACTTGGCGGAGATACTCCGCTTGAGTACAGGAACTTCAGGCAAGAGGAGAAGAAGGGCTGGGGAAGAAAGGGGAAGGTTTGCAAAGATTGGAGACAAGCTATTTTTAAATAAACCCTAATGAAAAAATAAATAAATTAAAGAATCACTATAGGGTCAGGAACACAAACATGTATTCCTGACCCTATAGTGTTAACACCACCATCTAGCCCCCCGGCCCCCTAATGCCTCAATAAATATAGTAAAAATCTTACTGTATTTAAGCCTGAAGCTGTAAATCTGCATGCTGTTAGACTCAGAAAAACAAGCAGTCTGCTGACATGTGGTAGCCTGATCCAATCACAGTGCTTCCCCATAGGATTGGCTGAGACTGACAAAGAGGCAAATCAGGGGCAGAGCCAGCACAATTCAAACACAGCCCTGGCCAATCAGCATCTCCTCATAGAGATGAATTGAATCAATGAATCTCTATGAGGAAAGTTCAGTGTCTGCATGCAGAGGGAGGATATACTGAATCACAGGATGCTGTGCACAGTGCCGATTTGTGCTCTGCTGACAGCAGATATGAGTGGATAGAGGCATATTATGCCTCCATCAACTCCGAAGTCCCTCTGGTTCACTCTGAGTGACTGCAACTGGAGGTGTTTCTAGCTTTCAATGTAAACACTGTATTTTCTTAGAAAATACAGTGTTTACATGAGAAAGGCTGCAGGGAGCTATAGTTCTCACCTGAACAACCTCATTAAACTGAAGTTGTTCAGGTGACCATATTATGTCCCTTTAATAGATGCATGTTTTCATTGGGGGTATATATACTTAATAGTGATATATATTTTTTAAATAATATTTTGCATATGGGAAGTGGTGTGTCGATTTAAACATTACCAGATTAATATAAATATTTATTTTAATGAACTGTGCACTTTAACTGGGTTTACAAAAATGTGCCAGAGAAATTCCACATTTGCCAATTTAAATGAATAACAATACATTATTAAAAACTTAAATTTTTAGCCCCTTAAGGATGGCGGGCGTGCTATGCCGTCCTTGGGGACCCCGCTCTAAATGCTGGCGGATGGCATAGCACATCCATGCCATCCAGGGGACTTACCTAATCGATGGCTATCCCTCGCGATGAGGGGACTTACCTGGCATCCCAGGGCTCCTGGAATAGCCGTACATAGCAGTGCCAGCAGGGGGAGTGCCTGGAATGACAGATAGTCCCCCTACTGCCTTTAATAAAGTTTAAGAAAGTTTAAAAACAGTTTGAAAATAAATAATATATACTTAGATCATATATTATTTCCTGGCCATATCCATGGCAGCACAACAATGGCTCCTCCCCTATCCCTAATTAGACAGGAACTAATTAAATTATAGGTACAAATACCCCCTCCTACCTCCTCCTACCTCAGTCTTAGTCTATTACTGGACTATAATCAATTTTCTTTTTGGCTTACCTGAAGGTCTTTACCTTCTGTCCCCAAGGGAGTTCAGCCTCTCTTCCTTGGGAAGCTTCAGTACACGGCCCTGCGCAAAGGTGTGTCCCCTGAAGGTACCCCCTTAGTTACCGGGGGTTTACTTGCCGTGACCCTAGAGGTAGCAAGAGAAAATAATGCCAATAATCTTATTCCCTGCAGTGACCAAGAGATAGCAGGAAGTGGCAAGAAGATTTCATCATTAAAGAATCACTCTATTTTTCCATATTGACAGCTCACATGTATGTATACAGTAAATACTTTTCTAAATTGTATTTTGGTATATCTATATATGTGGGCTCCCCCTCCTGCCTCTGTATTTTCATACCTTTATTCATTCTCTGCCTGAACGCCAATGATTTATTCTCTCCACTGCTTTTTCTTTAATTAGTGGGCCTTTGCATCCTTTCTCTGCGTCTGCTGGGTGAACAACGCATGCGAGCGAAATTTGCATGTGCAAATAATATTCTCATGGGTGCGCGGACACATACAAGTGTTCGCACTTAAGCGCGAGGACGAGCGTTCATGTGGACGCGAGTTACATCCTCTGTTGTTAATCTGTTTTCCATTTCCTCGCATGTGCAAACGGCCGTCGGCTGGTGCCGCGCTCGGAGCATGCGTGTAATAGACAGTGACATCACGGATGACGTCAAAACGCCTATTTAAGTGCCAAAATTTGATTCTGATTTACTTGTTTGACCTATTCAGGTTCCAGGATCTTCCCCATCTTCGGTTATTACACTTTTGATGTACATTTCTCATAAAATAATTTTTTCTTGGCATCAAGGTATGTTTCCAGCTTTTAAAGGTGTATACAATTTTTTTTTTCTGCTGTTAAATATTCATTTATAAAAAAAATATTTCGTAGCTATTCTCATTTTCCAATATGGAGAAAGATAAAAGAACATTTTTTTCTGATTCTGACTCATCTGGGAATAAAAATAGATCACACTCTAAGAGTTATAGGTAAGCCATTTAACCATTTAAACAATATTTTATCTGTTTCATATATAGAAATTTAAAACAAAACAGTGCTAATATGAAATATTTCCCTGTCATAATAGTTCTACGGGAAGAAAGACTATAAGATCATCCAAAGGAAAATCACAAAAAAAGAATCGATGCAAAGCCTGTGACAAAAAACCACTGGAAGGCATAAGGTTATGTGCAGAGTGCTTATCGGAAGCAGCCGGAACATCTAATCCTAAAACTGATATTATGCAGTTTATAAAACAAGCGGTATCTCAAGGTATTAGAGAAGCAGGCACAAGAACCAAAAGACCCAGGCTCCAGGAGGATTATTCACAGGATGATTCATCAGATGAATCCATGGATATGGAGTCATACCAAGAAAAATTATTTTCTTCGGAAGAAGAACCTCAAGCTACCCCAGATTTTCTGGAACCAGCTCAAGTGGATCATTTTATATCCAAAGTCCGCAAATCTTTGTGTCTCAAAGAAGCTGCTAGAGAAGAACCATCAACTTCCAACGGTTACTTCTTAGACTTAAGGAGAAAAAGAGCTACTTTTCCAGTACATGATACTATCAAAGAATTGATTAAGGACAAATGGTCCAATACAGATACAAAATTTTGGGCACAGGGCAGAATCTCACCTCTGTACCGATTTGGAAAAGCTGACTCATGCCACTGGGATAATGCCCCTAAGATGGACGCTGCAGTTGTTAGACTTGCAAAGCACACCACATTACCTGTGGATAAAAAGATGGACTTACACCTTTCAAAAGCATATGTATGCAATAACCCTCACATCAGTAACTAGGGCTTTGAAAATTTGGATTGAGAACTTGGAAGAGGATATTTGAGATGGCAGAAGCAGATCTTCTCTCCTGGAAAGTTTGAATGATATTAAACTGGCCGTTGACTTTACCTCAGAGTCCTCTGTAGACATGGTAAAAGCACTTATCAGCTAGAAGAGCATTGTGGCTGAGATCTTGGTATGCGGACTCGTCATCAAAATCTAGTCTATGAGCCCTTCCATGGAGAAATGCTGTTTGGAAAAAATCTTGACGATTGAATATAAAGAGCTGCAGAAGGGAACAAAGCCTTTCTTCCCCAAGATCGTAAAACCTGAGGATCCTTTCGGGTTTGCTTCCCAATCTGGAGGAGTAGGTGCTCGTCTATTATTCCAAAAGATATGGGAACAATCATCTCAAGACAAATGGGTGCTAAACATAGTTCAAAGAGGTTATCTTATAGAATTCTCGAAAGCACCTCCACTTCGCTCCTTTCAAAGAACAAATTGGCCAGGAGATATGGCAAAAAGAAACGCCCTAAAGGAACTTATTTCATCCCTTCAAAAAGATGGAGTTATTGTTGAAGTTCCACAAGCACAATGGACCCAGGGATTTTACTCCCATATCTTCCTCACCAAAAGTCCACAGGAGGATGGAGACCAATACTAGACCTAAGCAGACTAAACAAGTTCCTAAACATACGCAAGTTCAAAATGGAATCTCTTCAATCCATTATAAAAGTAGTATTTCCAGACCAATGGCTTATGTCAACAGACTTGGCAGATGCATATTTCCATATTGTCATCGCTCGCCAGCATCAAAAATATCTCAGATTCGCAGTAGCAGAAAGTCATTTTCAATTCCGTGCACTTCCTTTTGGGCTAAGTACAGCCCCACACACATTCTCAAAGGTTCTTGTTGTTTTAATTGCAGAGCTCAGGAAAAAAGGCATTGCCATCTATCACTATCTAGACGACATCTTGATTTCTGGCAGAAAGCAAAGATACATTAGTAAATCACGGTCACACCACGGTTGGAAAATCAACATATCCAAGAGCCACCTGAATCCATCTCAGAACATAATTTACCTGGGAGCTTCGTTCAACCCTTCAAAAGGTTCAGTACAGATATCACAAGAAAGGGATATGAGAATTATAAGAAAGGTCAAAGACATGTTGACATCCAGTGTAAACTCGGCAGAAAGAACTAGGAGCCTCCTGGGATCCATGTCCCCCACTATAGGCCTAACAAGATGGGCACAATGGAGAATGAGAACATTCCAAAACAATTTCCTTTGCCAATTCAAAACGGGGAACCTGTCTCAGCCAATCAGAATTCCCCCTCAGGTTCAAAAATCCTTGATGTGTTGGATGCAGAAGAAATTCCTCTTCAAAGGCTTCCTTTTAGGAAACATTCAATGGATTGTTATTACTACAGATGCCAGCCAATGGGGTTGGGAGCCCACCTTCAAAACAATTACATCCAAGGAAAATGGACTTTCCTGGCAACCAATACACCTTTGAATCTCCTAGAGATTCTTGCAGTTTTCAAAGCCCTGAAACACTTCCACCAGCTTCTACTTCACAAATGGTCAAGATCAGGACAGACAATGCCGCGGTAGTTGCATATATCAATCACCAAGGAGGAACGAGGAGTCACAGAATGATGAAAATAAGGGGACCTCTTATGTCCTGGGCACAAGAAAATTTGGCAGGCATCCCAGCAATTCATCTCCCAGGAATACAAAATTTGGTAGCCGACTTTCTCAGCAGAGTGAAGATAGAACCAGGATAATGGAGTCTATCGAACAAGATATTCCTAATGATTACAGAGAAATGGGGTCTTCCACAAATAGATCTGATGGCAACAAGCAACAACAGGAAGGTAAAGAATTTCTTCTCGAAAATTCCAGACCCTCAAGCCATAGGAAGAGATGCATTAACATGCGATTGGGAATTCAACCTAGCCTATGCATTCCCTCCGACTCCGCTCATCTTTCCACTACTGAGGAGATTGAGACAAGAGGAAGTTTCATTAATTCTGATAGCCCCTTTCTGACCACACAGACCTTGGTTTCCACTCCTTCTGAGTCTATGCAAGAAAGGCCCATGGCGTCTACCAGAAGTTCCATTCCTGCTGCAACAGGGTCCAATTCTTCACCCAGATCCGGCATCCCTTCATCTGATGGCATGGTACTTGAAAGGGAAAGGTTAAGAAACAAAGGTTTTTCACAAGCAGTAATTGATACACTCTTACAGGCGAGAAAAAAGTCTACTTCAACTACTTATTACAGAGTCTGTGATGTATTTTCTTCATGGTCCAAATCTAGACATATGGATATTCAGAAACCATCAAAGATATTCTGGAGTTTCTGCAATCCGGCTTGGATAAAGGGTTAAGTTATAATACCTTGAAGGTTCATATTTCAGCCCTCTCTGCCTTAACTAATCATAAATGGGCCTTTGATTTGGACATAGTCAGATTCATGACTGCAGTATTAAAGATCAAGCCTCCTATTAAACCAATTGCTCCACCATGGGATTTACCGCTGGTTCTGAAAGCTCTTAAAACAGATCCATTGGAATCTATTTCTAATCATCTACTCACTATTAAAACTGTTCTACTAGTAGCCTTAGCTTCCGGAAGAAGGGCATCAGATCTTCATGCTCTATCTGCTGAAAAACCTTTCCCCATTTTTCATCGAGACAGAGTCCTTCTAAGAACAGTTCCTGAGTTCCATCCTAAGGTGACTTCAGGGTTCCATATGAATGAAGAAATAGTGCTACCGACATTACTCTCAGAGGAACCAATGAAGGAAGAAGACGCAAATTGACTTAGTGAGATGCCTCAAGATTTATGTACAAAGATCTTGAGAATGGCAAATTTCAAAAAGGCTCTTTATCATTCCTTATGGCTTTAGGAAAGGCCTTCAAGCTTCTAAATCTACTGTCAACAGATGGATAGTTTCTGCTATTATCCAATCCTATAAAGGAGTCACAAACACTGGCCAAAATTGGCGTTTAAATTAGTTTTGCATTTTTCACACACAAACAAATATTAACACTAACTTTGCCAGTGTTTGTGACTAAGTGGCTACTAAAAAAGACTGAACATACCCCATTTGCAATACCTTGGGTTGTCTACTATTGCAAATGGTATGCCATCATGGGGGTAATTCTCATTCCTGGGCAACCATACGGTATCAAAGGAAACGTAACCAATCTGGTGAATTTCAATATGAAAAAAACTGAAAAATGTAACATGCTATATTTGACCCTGTGACTTCCCAAAATACCATAAAACCTGTACAAATATGTGTATTTTATTGCAGTAAAAGCAAACCGTATTATGACATTCACTGTTAAAATGTCATGCAGAACTAAAAAAAATAACATTTCCTAATTTCTCAAATTTATTTAATATTTTACGAATATTAAATTATGTTTCATAGCTAAATATTTGAAAGCTAAATGAAAGCCCTATTTCTCCTGAATAAAATGATATATAATAAGTGTGGGTGCACTTAATATGAAAGAGGTAAATTATGTTTCAACAGACATTTAGTCAAAGTCCAAGTTTTGTTTACGTTTTATTTTGATCAAAATGTGTACATTTGGCTCAGTCCTTAAGGGGTTAATACAAGCAAAACAGCTAATGTTTGTTTGATTGTTTGTGTTTGTTTGTGTTCTTTTGAAAAGGCTATTCTAAAAGGCTTTTCTAACAAAATGAGGACTTTATAAATAGAGCTGAATTCTGCATTATGTAAAAGCTAAGAAAAAAACGACATGACTCATCCATGACATTTATTACACACTATAATAATATCAAAATGATAGGTGGAATACTAAAATAAATCTTTGAGATATTTAAATAAATGGTCATATACTTTTTCACACAACTATCTATCAAGACAGTCAAACACAACCTTTAGAAATAAATTTCTATACAAAAATCTGTGTCTTAAAGGAGCAATCCAGATGGCATTGAAGCACTTTTTAGTACATTATAAAAAGAACACAGCTTTTTTTCCCTTGAGCATTTTACTTAAAGGGACACTCCAGGCACCCAGACCACCTCTGCCCATTAGAGTGGTCTGGGTGCCACCCTTAACCCTGCAACTGTAAATATTGCAGTTTTCATAAACTGCAATATTTACATTGCAGGGTTAACTCCTCCTCTAGTGGCTGTCTACTAGACAGCGACTAGAGGGCACTTCCTGGTTTATAACACAGGTTTTATGTGCTATAGCGTTGCTGGACATCCTCACACTATGTGAGGACCTCCAGCGTTGCTAAAATCCCCATAGGAAAGAACTGAAAGCATTTTCAGTGCTTTCCTATGGAGAGGTCTAATGTGTGTGCGCGTCATTGCCATGCTTGCGCATTCGGTCTCCCCTGCCAGCGGCCGCGCATGCGCAATTGGTCTCCCCCGGCGGTGGGGGGGGAGGAGCGTGGGCGGACCCTAAGCCAGAGCCGAGGGACATCGGTGCTAGTCTTAGGTAAGTCACTGAAGGGGTTCTATCCCCTTCAGCAACATGGGGGGTGGGAGGGAGAGGGGACCTGCAGTGCCAGGAAAACGATTTGTTTTCCTGGCACTAGAGTGTCCCTTTAAGGACACAAGCAATTTTGGTATTTTTGGTAATTCTGGTATTTTTGCTATGTGTATATGCAATGGCAATTTACATGTTTCAAATTAACGCACCAACACATGTTTTATACCAATTTTAACCCCTTAAGGACTGAGCCAAATGTACACGTTGTGATCAAAACAAAACGTGAACAAAAACTTGAATTTGCGCTAAATGTCTGTTCAGGCGTAATTTGCCTCTTTCATATTATGTGCACCCACACTTATTATATACCATTTTATTCAGGGAAAACGGGGCTTTCATTTAACATCAAATATTTAGGTATGAAACATAATGTAATATGAATAAAATATTTTTAAAAAATGGGAGAAAATAAGAATTTTAAAAAAAATGTTTAGTTTACGTGACATTCATAATACTGTTTGTTTTTATTGCAATAAAATACACATATTTATTATTATTATTATTATTATTGCCATTTATATAGCACCAACAGATTCCGTAGTGCTTTACAATATTATGAAAGGGGATTTAACAATAAATAGGACAATTACAAATAAACTTACAGGAACAATAGGTTGAAGAGTACCCTGCTCAATCGAGCTTACATTCTATGGGAGGTGGGGTGTAAGACACATTAGGACAGGAGTGTGCAATCAAAAAAAAAGTGGGCTGCCCTTTAGGGGAGGGCAAGAGACAGGTAAGTGAGGTAGGGGTTAGTCTTGGAGGCCATAGGCTTTCCTAAAGAGATGGGTTTTAAGGCACATCTTAAAAGATGCAAGACTAGGGGAGAGTCGGATGGCGGTAGGCAGGCTATTCCATAGGAAGGGAGCCGCCCGCGAGAAGTCCTGCAAGCGCGAGTTGGCCGTACGGGTGCGGACAACGGACAGGAGGCGGTCACGGGCAGAGCGGAGAGACCGAGAAGGGACATACCTGTGGATCAGTGAGGAGATATAGGAGGGGCTAGAGTTGTTCAGTGCTTTATAGGTGTGAGTTAGTGCCTTGAATTGACTCCTATAGCACACAGGAAGCCAATGTAAGGACTGGCAGAGGGGTGAGGTGTGGGAGAAACGACTAGAGAGGAAAATCAGTCTAGCAGCAGCATTCATTACAGACTGTAGGGGTGCAGTACGGCTTTTGGGAAGACCAAGCAGGAGAGGGTTACAATAATCCATGCGGAAATTATTAGAGCATGGACAAGCTCCTTGGTAGTATCTGGTGCAAGAAAGGGGCGGATGCGGGCTATGTTTTTGAGATGGAATCTACAGGATTTGGCAACATGCTGGATGTGAGACTCAAAGGTGAGACCAGAGTCAAGTATGACGCCAAGACAGCGCGCTTGCAAGGATGCGCTGATGTTGGTACCACAAACTTGAAGGGAGAGCGAAAGAGGAGGATCAGTATTAGGAGGAGGAAAGACAAGGAGCTCAGTTTTTGAGAAATTGAGTTTCAGAAAGCGGGAGGACATCCAGTCAGAGATGGAAGAAAGGCAAGCAGTGACACGTTGCAGGACAGCAGGGGAGAGGTCCGGGGAGGAGAGATATAGCTGGGTGTCATCAGCGTACAGGTGGTAGTGGAAACCAAATGAGGTGATAAGTTTGCCAAGAGAGGCAGTATAAAGAGAAAATAGAAGGGGACCAAGGACGGAGCCTTGGGGGACTCCAACCGAGACAGGGCGAGGGGAGGAGGTATCATTAGAAAAAGAGACACTGAATGAGCGTTGGGAGAGATAAGAGGAAAACCACGAGAGGACAGAGTCACAGAGACCAAGCGATTGCAGAGTTTGAAGAAGGAGAGCATGATCAACGGTGTCAAAGGCCGCCGAGAGGTCAAGAAGAATTAGTATGGAGTAGTGGCCTTTGTATTTAGCAATGTCTCACGGCTAAAACAGTACCCCCTATGTACAGGTTTTATGGTGTTGTGAGAAGTTATATGGTCAAATATAGCACGTTACATTTTTCAGTTTTTTCACATTGAAATTCGCCAGATTGGTTACGTTGCCTTTGAGACCGTATGGTATCCCAGGAATGAGAATTACCCCCATGATGGCATACCATTTGCAAAAGTAGACAACCCAAGGTATTGCAAAAGGGTTATGTCCAGTCTTTTACGTAGCCACTTGGTCACAAATACTGGACAAATTTAGTGTTCATATTTGTTTGTGTGTGAAAAATGCAAAAAACTAATTTGAATGCTGATTTTGGCCAGTGTTTGTGACTAAGTGGCTACTAAAAAAGACTGGACATACCCCATTTGCAATACCTTGGATTGTCTATTTTCGCAAATGGTATGCCATCATGGGGGTAATTCTCATTCCTGGGCTACCATACCGTCTCAAAGGCAACATAACCAATCTGGCAAATTTTAATGTGAAAAAAACTGAAATGCAAGCCTTATATTTGACTCTGTAACTTTTGAAAGCACCATAAAACCTGTAAATGACGGGTACTGTTATACTCAGGAGACTTCGCTGAACACAAATATTACTGTTTCAATACCGTAAAATGTATCACAACAATTATATCATCCGTGTAAGTGCCATTTGTGTGTGAAAAATGCTAAAAATTTCACTTTAACTGACGATATCATCGTTGTAATACATTTTACTGTTTTGAAACACTAATATTTATTACATAAATATTTACATAGAATTATTATATATATATATGTGTGGTCTTGATAAAAGTCCGTCTGGACTGAAACGTCGACTTTATATGCATTTGTTTGCTTAAATAAAACACTTATTTGAATTCAAAGAGTCCTGTGAGTGCACTCTTTGTGGATTATATATATATTTGAAGGCTTGTCCTGTAGTTGTGGGAGGGGCTTGAATTTCCTTTAAAAGGGCTGCCAATCCACTCCCACCTTACCATTGCTGGTCTGGCGAGTCTGAAACGTTTTACTTCCGGTTCAGATCGCCATCTTGGATTTTCCTTACCTGTTTCCTCATGGTCTCCTGGTCCGGTGCTTCCCTGGCTCTCCTTCCCGTTGCCGGCATCCGCACAGCCCGCTCGTTACTTTACCGCCGCGAAAAAACGTTAGTTAGGCCTGCCGTAAATCAACCGCCGCATAACTTCCTTGCTTTATACGGCGGAGCCCCGTTCGTTTGAAATCAGCATTCAGTTCTTTTCCTTTTCATGCACTATGCCATTCGGCTAATTCCCTCATCTACTCGCATGTTTCACATTTCCTAATCTAACGAACGCTATCATTCGGTTATATACATATAACATCTTTCTGTTCGGTTTTTGAATACCACTTAGGATGTATCTATTCATATGTTTCAACACTCTACCTAGTTCTTTCAGTAATTACAACAAACTCACGAATAAGCACAAATTCAGCCGGTACTCCATGGGGATTTTGCCCCTACTGGTTACAAACGTTATTACAGTCACTTATAAAATTCTACTAAAGTAAATATAAATGTTTAAACCTGGATGATGTGTCCTGATTTTCCTGACTTTTTCCCACAGGTTCATACCAGGGGTTCGTACTAGGAATTGTGATTTCTGACACTTGTATCAATTATATTTACTTCTAGGTTGGTTGGAATTTAATTATGCATTCAATCTGAAGGCCAATGATACAGATTAAAATAGTTAAGTGTGTAATTTACTTTTTTAGGTCATTATACGTTGGACGGTAGCTTTTACAAGCACGGAAGCCATCATCTTCTTTTCATTTAAATCTACTTTTTGCTCAGCATCGGGTAGGTTCTGGTTTTTAGGGCCCACGATCTGGCCAAAACTACTACCTTACATTCAGACTTTTATATATATCAAATCTCATGTTCACAGGTCAACATCTCAATACTATTACAATCGCTGTTTACCTCTACGTTGACAGCTTGCCCTGACTCACATATCAGGTACTATGCCAGAACCCATTTCTTTCTAGGTTCTGAGTGGTACTGGTCCTAGATTGTGTGACCCAATTAGGTATTAAAAATTTTCTGGTCTTAATCCATAGGCTAGTGGTCCCGCGAGGCCAAAATCCCCATCCTCATACTCGGAGGTACTACGCCCCTCGGGCCAAATCATAGCCAGCCGCTTCACACTGTTGCAAAGAGAGGGCCTCACCTGTCACTCCTATTCTTTCTTATGCTTTAATTGACACCGAGAGGCCAACACCCCACCACAACGTTCGATGGCCTCAATTTCCCCTCTGGCCCACGCATAGATAGTGCCTCTCAGGCCGCTTGGCAACTAGCAGGGACTCATCTGTCACACTCACAAAGCATAATTGTTTCACCGCTTGGCCACACCAGTACCCACCCTAATTCATAACATATGACTGATAAAACAAATTTTTATATTTTTCAGTTTTGTCACAAACTCCTGATATCCCTGATGAACTTTTACTACCCAGCACTCCTGCTAGGCCTGGTACCCCTGTGCCTGGTGCAGATGTGAATAGCCCTTCGTCCCTTAAATCATGGACCATCCCACATCTCACAGCTGAACTCAGAAGACGCTGCATCCCTTTCCAAGCTACTGCTAGGAAAGGGGAGTTGTTTAGATTACTGAACACTACCACCGACAACTCCAAGGCGGGGGAAGGCCCTAGCGGGACTCAATTACCTGCTTTTCATGCCATGATGATGTCTCTAATGGCATCCATTGGCACAATAAGTGACAGGCTGGATAAATTGGAGGCTGGGGCTAATCAGTCCACTACCAATACTGCGGTCACCAGTCATCCTCTCTCTAATGCTATGCCCGGTAATTCCTTTGAATCTATGGCGGCTATAGAATCAATTAATCCCTCGCATATGGTCCCATCTCACCTTAAAAAGGACATTCTGGAAGGCAAGGACGTTAACCTGGTCTCATTGCCTCCCAGGATGTCCTGGAGAACCGGACCTTTGCATACACTGATATTTCTGTGGTACTAAGGGCTAGAGACCCCCGGCTAAATAAGAAATTGTCCATCCCTGAATTCGTGCTGGGGTTTGGGGTTTATAGAGATGTCTACTGCTCAGTTTTCCCTGAGAGAAGAGCAGAGTTGGATGCATACATGCACAAAATGGTGGATCTGGAGCACAAATACGGTGGTACAGTTTTTTACGATTACCACCGTTCCTTCTCTGCATAGGTGGCTGCGGCTCTGGCTCAGTTCAATTTATGCATAAATTGGAACACGTTGGACACGGAGCTATTCTGCAGGCACTTTGCAGGCCTCAGACCCCCAGCTTGTGCAGTGTGTGCATCGGCAACGCATAGCACCAATTCCTGCCCGAATTCGGCTGAAATTGAATAAAACCAACCGGCTTCTAACTTCCAAAGACCTACTAGAGGATTAAAAGACAAACTGGGCAGGGATATTGTATTTTTAGGTAAATCCCAAGTTTGCAATAATTTTAACGCGGGGAATTGTGGTTTCAGTTCTTGCAGGTTAATGCATGTGTGTTCACACTGTTTCAGGGCCCATTCCAAGACAATGTGCTCAAATAAACCATTTCCTAAACCGTATCTTACGTGCGTGAACATCAGATTACTCACCACTTTGTTACATCTACACCCATCACGCCATTTCAGTAACTATCTTATAACGGGACTGACTGAGGGATTTCACACCGGGTTGATACATTTACCTACAGGTACACTGGAATGTGACAACCTACTATCCACATAAGATGACCAACAGTTGGTACACAAACTCATTATGACCGAGGTAAACCAAGGGTTCTTATTGGGCCCATTCTTTTCACCACCTTTCACGTCTTGGAGAACCAACCCCATTGGGGTTGTCAACTGAAAAATCTCACTCAAACCTAGACTGATCATTGATTTATCAGCACCACATTCCTCCACGGTCCCCAGCCTAAACTCACTCATACCTTCTGAAGAGTTTTCACTACATTACGCCATTATCGACCATGCCATAGGGGCCATCATTAAAGCAGGCACAGGGGCATGGTTAAGTAAAACGGATGTAATGATATTGATGTTACAAAGTTTTGGAGTCCAGTAGCCAGATCAGCAATGTTTTCTGCCAGAGGTAGCCACTCGTTACCCAGGTGGTTGAGCCCCTGAGCCTTGAGTGGCCTTCTGGTCTTAAGCAGAGATGGGAGACTGGAACAGAAAGATGATAATCGTAGTGAGGCAAGCCGAGGTCAGTGGGAAGGAGAAGCAGCAAAGTCAAAACAGTCCAAATTCAGCAACAGGAAGGAGAAACAGGAACCACAATAATCTGGCAAAGGTACAGAGACAGGAAGTGGCTTTTATAGGCCAAGAACCAGACACCTGACCAGACACAGCTGAAGAGAGTTGTCACTGATAACCTTGACTCTACAAGCAATGGTATAAGATCTCAGGTAAATTTGCAAAAGGCAGGCTGGTGTACTGGTAAGGAAAAGGTTTAGCACCATGTAAACCAGGGTTCGAAACCCAGCAGAGTCAGTTCCTCACATTACCTCCACCTCTACAGGCGCAGCCTCTGGATGCCCTATTTCCTGGTTTAGCAGGGTACTGTGCATGGAAAGACTGAAGAAGATCAGGAGCATGAATATTGTCCACTGGTTCCCACGATCTATCCTCCTCACCATAGCCTTTCCAATGAACCAAGTATTGAAGCTTGTTGCGGAAGATCCTGGAGTCAAGAATTTTTTCCACTTCGTATTCATCTTCACCATCCACGAGGACTGGTGGTGGGGCAGGCAAGGCTCGACCAGGGAAAGTATTTTCATGAAAAGCAGTGCCACGTGAAACACCGGATGTATTTTCATGGAATCCGGAAGTTGCAGACGGAAGGTGACTGCATTGATCTGAGCGATTATCTTAAAAGGTCCCATGAACTTTTGACCCAATTTATGAGAAGGAATCCTAAGCTTAAGATTCTTTGTTGACAGCCAAACCTTGTCACCAACATGATAAACTGGGGCCTCCTTTCTGTGCCTATCAGCAGCTCTTTTGTAACATTCCTGAGCCTCCGAAAGAGTCTCCTTCAACAGTTCTTGGGAATCTCGTAAGGCGGTTAGCCGGTCAGTGACTGCAGGAATGGGAGTAGTAATTGGGAGACTCACTAGAAAGGTTGGATGGTAACCATAATTGGCAAAAAATGGGCTCAGAGAAGTGGAGCAGTGTTGGGCATTGTTATAGGCAAACTCCGCCGTGGGTAGAAAATCCAGCCAGTCATCCTGCAGGTAACTAATATAGCACCGCAAATATTGTTCTAAAGTCTGGTTGGTTCGCTCAGTCTGTCCATTACTTTGTGGATGAAAAGCTGAAGACAGATTTACATTAATACCTAGAATAGAACAAAAATATTTCCAAAAATGAGATGTAAACTGCACTCCCCTGTCAGAAATTACTTCATCAGGCACTCCATGCAAGCGAAATATTTCCCGAATAACAAGGTCAGCAGTCTGTTTAGCTGAAGGGAGACCACGAGCTGGTATGAAATGACTCATCTTGGTTAACCGGTCCACAACAACAAGAATAGTAGTGTGTTCCTTAGAGGGAGGTAGTTCCACAATAAAGTCCATGGATATAGATCCCCAGGGACGATGAGGAATCGGAAGAGGCTGAAGCAAGCCAACAGGGGATGAGCGAGGAGTCTTATGTCTGGCACATACATCACAAGAGGACACATACTTCTTAACATCCTCATAATATTTAGGCCACCAAAAGGATCGGGTAAGTAGTTCTTGTGTCTTTCGGATTCCTGGATGACCTGCTGGTTTAGAGTCATGGTAGAGGCGTAAAACGTCCAGTCGCACTGATTCTGGAACAAACAGACGTTGTTGAAAAATCCAAAACCCATTAAGCATGGTCATATGAAGATCACGAGGAGGATCACGAAAAACTGGATCTTTAGAGTAGCCCTTTTTAATGCGAGACATTAGATCAGAAGGAAAGGTAACTCCTAACAATCTGCTCTCCGGCAAGATGGTGGCCTTGGTTACTGTAGTATGGAGGGGGTCAGCTATCCTAGACAAGGCATCCGCCTTGCCATTTCTGGAACCAGGGCGGTATGAAATAAAAAAATTAAACCTTGAGAAAAATAGGGACCAGCGTGCTTGTCTGGCTGACAGTCTCTTAGCGGATTGGATACATTCCAGATTTTTGTGATCTGTGAGCACAGTAATTGGATGGGTGGCTCCCTCCAAGAGATGTCTCCATTCGGCGAAGGCAGCTTTTATAGCCAAAAGTTCTTTATTCCCTATGTCATAATTTCTTTCTGCTGGTAACATCTGGCGGGAATAGAAGGCACATGGATGTAACAACATCTTAGGTCCAGTCCTTTGAGACAGTATAGCCCCAACAGCTGAATCAGAAGCATCTACCTCTACAGTAAATGGCAATTCTGGCTGAGGATGTACCAAGATAGGGGCAGATGTAAACAGAGTCTTTAATCTGGAAAATGCAGTGTCAGCCTTATTGGACCACTGAAAAGGAGTCCCTTTACGTGTAAGTTCAGTGATCGGTGTAATAACGGCAGAGAAATTCTTAATGAAACGCCTGTAAAAATTGGCAAACCCCACAAATCTCTGTATATTTTTTTCATTCTTGGGGATGGGCCAATCCAGCACAGCTTTAATTTTACTTGCGTCCATACTTAAACCTTTAGGAGTTATTACATACCCCAGGAACTGAATTTCTGTTTGTTCAAACTCACATTTTTCCAGTTTAATGTATAGGTGGTGGGTACGAAGGCGCTCAAGAACAATGCAGACCTGTTTTCTGTGATTTTCAAGATTATCAGAAAATATCAGGATATCATCCAAATATGCCACAACAAACTGATCCAGGAGATCCCGTAGTACATCATTGATTAGATGCTGAAAAGTTGCAGGGGCATTACAAAGCCCAAATGGCATTACTAGATATTCGTAATGTCCGTACCTGGTTCTGAAAGCTGTTTTCCATTCATCATTTGGTCTTATGCGAACCAGATTATATGCCCCCCGTAGATCAAGCTTCGTAAATATTTTAGCTGAACGAAGTCTCTCCAGAAGTTCAGGAATGAGAGGCAAGGGATAACGGTTTTTAACAGTGATTTTATTAATGTCCCTGTAATCAACACATGGTCGTAGACTGCCATCTTTCTTTTCTACAAAGAATATAGGAGCTCCTGCTGGAGAAGTGATGGTTGAATAAAGCCTTTGGCAAGATTTTCTTGTATGTATTCACGAAGTGCTTTCAATTCAGGCTCAGAAAGGGAGTATATACGGCCAAATGGGATAGCAGCTCCAGGTAGCAGCTCTATGGGGCAATCATAAGGCCTGTGAGGTGGAAGCTGATCAGCATTCTTCTTATCACAGACATCTGCAAAATCCTGATATTGTAGCGGAAGCTTAGTTAAGTTTGTAGCAACCATTTCATTAATTGTTGTGGTAACAGGTGTCGCCTTAGAGGGTTGACAATTCATTAAGCAGTGTTCTGAAGGAAAGGACAAAGTTCTAGTCTTCCAATCAATCTGTGGGTTATGCAGAGCAAGCCAGGGTATACCCAAAATCACTGGAAACTGTGTTGAGGAAATTAGGTGGAAAGATATAGACTCATGGTGATTCACTTCCAGAATCAATTTTAAGGGCACAGTCTCATGTGTAACCGGGCCTGACGTAAGTGGAGAACCGTCTACTGTTTCCATTAACACAGGTGAAGATTTAGGGATAGACTGAATTTTATTTCCTGCTGCAAATTTAATGTCCATAAAGTTTCCGCCTGCTCCGGAATCTATCATAGCTGTAGTTGAAATTTTATCACCATATTGCAAAGTGATAGGCACCACCAAATGAGGATGTTGAGTCATCATACCTTCTTCACCCTGAGCCAGAGAAAACAAGGGTTGTGTGACAGAATCCAGTTGGTCTGAAATCTTGGATTGGTGTTGAATCTGTGCACCCTCAGCAGTCATAGCTATTGTTCTTTTAGACTTGCTAGGGCAATTGATGGCATAATGCCCTGCACTACCACAATACAGGCATAAGTTGTGAGTGCGTCGCCACTGTTTTTCTTCATTGGATAATGGCCCTCTTATTAGATCTACCTGCATAGCCTCAGGTTCAGAGTCTGTAGGTGTTTGTGGGGTCGGAGTAGAAATTCTTGAATAGAAAGTAGGAGTAGCACTTGGTTTAAAAGAGCCCTGTCTTTCCAATCTTCTTTCTGAAAGTCTCCGATCAATACGGATAGCCAACCGCACAAATGCATCAAACTCAACAGGAAGATCAACACGAGCTAGCTCATCTTTTATAGCTTCTGAGAGACCCCTTCTGAAGTGGAACCTCTGGGCTGATTGGTTCCAAGTAGTATCAGTAACCCACTGTCTGAATTCAGCAGCATATTCAGCCACAGAGCGCCTCCCTTGATGTAAATGAAGGAGAGTGGCTTCTGCTGTAGCACAGCGATTGGGATCATCAAAAACTAGGCACATGGCCTCAAGAAAGTCTTTTAAATTTCCCAAGATTGGACTGTCCTGTTCCAGAAAAGGGGAGCCCCAGGCCAGGGCTTCATCTTTGAAGAGGGAAAAAATAAATCCCACCTTCTCTCTTTCAGATGGAAAACGGTTAGGTAACATCATGAAATGCAAACGGCATTGATTTAGGAAACCCCTGAATTTTTTGCGGTCTCCTCCAAATTTTTCTGGTAGAGGCAAGCGGGCATCTTGTGCAGGTGTAACAGTAGTAGTAGCAGCAGCCGCAACATCATGTGCCCTGTAGCTGGTAAGCTCACTATGCATTGATCGAACTTCATTTTGCAGTTCAGCTACCTGATCCTGCAGCACTTGAATGGTCTGTGCCTGGGTCTGCATAGTTCTTGCATTAAAAGCAACCTGCTGGGCCAATGCAGAATCTGATCCGACGGTCTCCATGAATGGGCCAGATTATTCTGTAATGATATTGATGTTACAAAGTTTTGGAGTCCAGTAGCCAGATCAGCAATGTTTTCTGCCAGAGGTAGCCACTCGTTACCCAGGTGGTTGAGCCCCTGAGCCTTGAGTGGCCTTCTGGTCTTAAGCAGAGATGGGAGACTGGAACAGAAAGATGATAATCGTAGTGAGGCAAGCCGAGGTCAGTGGGAAGGAGAAGCAGTAAAGTCAAAACAGTCCAAATTCAGCAACAGGAAGGAGAAACAGGAACACGCTTGATTAGAGAGTACAGGAACCACAATAATCTGGCAAAGGTACAGAGACAGGAAGTGGCTTTTATAGGCCAAGAACCAGACACCTGACCAGACACAGCTTAAGAGAGTTGTCACTGATAACCTTGACTCTACAAGCAATGGTATAAGATCTCAGGTAAATTTGCAAAAGGCAGGCTGGTGTACTGGTAAGGAAAAGGTTTAGCACCATGTAAACCAGGGTTCGAAACCCAGCAGAGTCAGTTCCTCACAACCGATGTAGTGAATGCCTTCAAGTTACTTCCCATGCTCCCTTCCCTTTGGCACCTTCACGGCATTAAATGGCAAGGGTTATACTATTTCTTCACCCATCTCAATTTTGGCTCCAAAAGTAGCACACGTATTTTTGACACATTTGCAGAAGCGTTGTGTTGGTTATTACTTAATGTGTGCAAATGTCCTTAGGTCATTCATTATCTGGATGATTTCCTCATGATCGAGAACAATGCACTCCCCCCAAGTAGTTTGAAACACATGTTGGCTTTGTTTGAATCCTTCACTATCCCAGTCTCCCCACACAAGATGTTGGGCCCCGCACCAACATGCAATTTTTGGGTATACAACTAGACACTGTACACATGCAGGCTAGCCTCCCTCAGGACAAAATTGAGCCTACCCTGGCAAGCATCGAACACTACCTACTGCAGGGGTGTTGCACCCGTAAGAAGATGTGTTTTTTTTTTTCTCACCTCTTGGAACGGGCGAGCCATGGTTATACCACCCCACTCTGACACTTCACCTACACTGTGGACAGATGCCGCAGCAAACACAGGTTTTGCAGCCATCTGGGGAGATCAGACCTCAGCTTTATTTGAGCTGTACCCAATCGTGGCAGCGGTCATTGCCTGGGGACCACATTGGTCCGGTCACACGGTTAGGTGCTACTCGGATAATATGGCTACATGCCATATTGTCAATAAAGGCTGGTCAGCATCCCTGGTAATTATGAGACTCCTGAGATGACTCACATGGGTAGCAGCTACCTGTCAATTCTTTATCACATGTATTCACGTTCCGGGGTGCACAAACACTGATGCTGATCACTTGTCTCGATTTCGTTTTCAGGATTTCTTCACGACACTACCCTCCGCTTCCAGACTGGCAACTCCTGCCCCACTCTTCCGAGACATGATAATGGATTAAAAGCTTTGTTAGATCACGCACGTCACATTTCTCATCTTGCACTTTCAGTAAACACTAGAAACACATACGCCAGGGCTTTTCACGTATTCAAGAAATTCATCACTGAATTCCACATCCACGACATGTTCACGTTAGAATCAATACTGGGTTTCACTTCTTTTTTCCACATCAACCTTAAATTATCATTCAACACTATAAAATTGTACCTTATGGGCATTCAACACCACATGCTTATCCAACAACCCAACCCTACAGGTTTCCTGTCCTCATATCAAATTAAGACAGTACTTAAAGGCATTAAAAAATTGGACACACATGTTCCCTCACAAAGACTACCCATAGACAACAACATATTCCATTCGCTAAGCAATTTATTAGATTCTTCTCCTTTCGAACCCATAACCAATACCGTAATAAAGACAGCTATATATTTAGCTTTTTATGGGTTCCTCCAACCCAACAAATTCACGACTAGGACCATTACAACCTCCGACTACCTAAGAACTATGGACTTGCAAAAACATAACGACCATTACTTACTAATTTTAAAACAATCTAAAACCAGCACCATAGGTCATACTACTGAAATCCCCTTGTATCCTACTCATAACAAATGGTGCCCCGTACAAGTTTTTGACGCTTATTTACTCTCACTCCACAAACAACCTCTACAACCTTTGTTTGAACTACATGGAAACATTCTGACTACAACAAAATTTATGCTCTATGTACGTCAACTGTTGACTAGGCTCGGCCTAAACCCCAATCATTTCTCAGGTCATTCTTTCCGAATTGGGGCAGCATTTACAGCATCTGCTAATCACGTACCCACTCACATTATCAAGGAAATGGGACGCTGGAAGTCCTCAGCCTACACCCTCCACATACCTAATCCTGTTAAAGAATTAAGACAAGCTTTCTGTGACTTATCTAAATAAATATAAGTTGGTTAACCGTATTACGTCTTATGGTATTTTCATTTTGCCCACTTTTATTACAGGCCTACTGCTTTGTCGGTTCCGGCACACCACAACCGACTGGTTCCAACTCATTTATGTTATGATTATTTTAAGCTAGATTTCTGTATACGACTATGTTGCCCCGACTACAAATTTGAAGGCTTGGCCTGTAGTTGTGGGAGGGGCTTGAATTCCCTTTAAAAGGGCTGCCAATCCACTCCCACCTTACCGTTGCTGGTCTGGCGAGTCACCCCTCCCACCTCTATTCATAAACACCCTCTAAGGTGGGCCCACTTTTATTACAGGCCTACTGCTTTGTCGGTTCCGACACACCACAACCAACTGGTTCCAACTCATTGATGTTATGATTATTATAAGCTAGATTTCTGTATACGACTATGTTGCCCCGACTACAAATATATATATATGTGTATATATATGTATATCATTTTTAAAAATTATTTTTATTTATATATAGGTATATATATAGTGATATATATACGTATATACTTATGTATATAGATATATATATTATTTTGTTCTACGTGTATTTTGATATCAATATATATATTAATTTTAAAATACAGTTAGAACGAAATTACACATATATATATATTTTATTTTTATTATTTTTTTATTTAAATTTTTTACGTATTTACATATTTATTTATTTTATATTATATACAAATATATATATAATGACAATTATATATATATATATTTAATCAATATCATTCTATGTATATTTTGATATTAATATATATATATAATTATATATATATTAATATTAAAATACACTTAGACAGTGTATGTGTATGTGTGTATATGTGTATATATATATATATATACTTAGATCATATAAATAATAAATATATATATATGATCTTAGTATATATAATTTAATTTTACACTGTTTGAAACAATTAAAAAAAAAATTTCAGGCTGCATGGGCAGTACCTGTCATTACAGGCACTCCCCCTCGCAAGGACCTTGCGATCACATGGCCCAGGGGGGCCGAAGAAGAAGGAGGGGGACTCCCTGGGCTCCCAGGTAAGTCCCCACACCACGATCGCCAGCATGGGATCGCGGCAACTGGATAAGTACATAGGACGGCGGGGACGTGCTATGCCGCCCTCCCGCGTTTAGAGCCAGGTCCCTAAGGACAAAATTGCTTTATTTGATGTGAAATATAATAATAATAATAGTAATGCGTGCATAATTTAGGAAAAATAATTCAAAATAAATGTATTTATTTGTCTTGATTTACAGAGTATGTTTAGGATGTGGAACGATTTTAGAATGTGGCATGTTTTTCTCCTAGCCATCACAGAAAATAAAATTGCCACACACAAGTATATATTTTTATAAAGTAGACATCACAGACTATTTACCTTAGAGTATTTTGACACTTTTTATGTAGACATTTAACACCCAATCTCTGCTAAATATTGTAGTAAAATTTTGGTTTTCTCTGAATTTATATTTTAATGTATGTGTATGTTGTTGTTTTTTTTTTTTTTAAATGTGTATTTTGAAAATCTGATGTGTATTACTGTACTGTAGAAATCCCAAATTGTGTACAGCTGCATCTTCTGAATACAACAATAACCTCAAAGCAGTGACAGAACTAATGCAGAGTGGGCCCGGTGCAAGAAATTATTTTGGCCCCCCCTATCACAAAGGTGGTCAAAAGATAAATTCCCATCTGTTGTACATAATGCATTGCCAGCTGGGGATCTACCATTTGCTCATTCATGAATGGTTTTACTTGTTATCAGTTTTTGTGATATTAAATGTATTTATCAATACTATTTATTACTGGCATTTATAAAGGACCAACATATTCTACAGCACTGTAAGCCTGTTTATTTATGGAGTATGTGTGTGTGAAATTAAGGGGTCTATTTGTGCATAGTGTTGGTATTTGAATACATTGAATGTAGGGGTGTGTTTGTATGTAGTCTTTGTGTTTGACTGAGGAGTGTATTTGTGTGTCGGTTTGGTGTTTGTATATAATGCTGATGTTTTTATACAGGAGTGTATTTTATATGTAGTATTGGCATCTGGTAGTTTGAATGCTGGGGTGTATGCACATATACGCATATGTGGCCACACAAAGTGACAGAAATACACTAACATATAGATACACACATGAAGCCACACTGGCACACACAGATACAAACATATACCTACACAGACACATACACTCAGATACAAACATATACCTTCACAAACACATATACTAGCATAGTGGTGGAACTAACGCCAATGCAGTCAGTGTGGATGCAACTCATGGGAATTGCTAAACAGGGGCCGGGTCAGGTGCTGCGGCCATCTAAGACCGCGCAGGGCCCCTGTAGTACTAGATGCTGAGAGGAAGTAATAACAGGTCACTTCCTCCCAGCTTCAATACAGTCGCGCGGTGGGGGAGTGTCAGGATTACTAGTTGATCCAGCACGTAGAATTGTGTCACACAGATGACTAATAGGTAATGTATTACCGGGCCTTAGAATGGCCAGACTTAATGTACCAAAGAGTAGTCAGGATACTTGCCTAGGTCAGGGTATACAGAAAGAGACACAGCGATAAGGGAAAGCCAGAAGTCAGGGATACCAGAATACAGTGAAGTCAAAATCAAAGCCAAAGTCAAAAACCAGAAGAAACTTGAATCAGGGACGCGCTCTCGGACAACCACTAGGGAAACCACGACAGGGCACTAAGCAGGATAAGAACTGGGCCTAAATACCCCTCCTCTGGATCTGATAGGCTGTAATTGGCCTTTGACCCCAAAGGCAGTTACCAGGTTCAAATTTGCATAATTGCTGCTCAGCATTAACCCTTCTGTGGATTTGGTTGCTGCTCGGCACAACTTTTCATGTGTGGTCAGTAAATGCCATTAACCACATTTTTATAAGCGGATGAATACGTGACAGGGAGGAGGCGAGCGATATACCGCCAGATGGCAGCTTAGGATTGCTTCTCCAAGGCTGAACGACAGTGGGTCCAGGGCATTGGCTGGGGTATTAACCCCCAGACTGCCAGATATGCAGTACATGTGCACACCCGGATCCTTGGTGGATCGGGTGCAAACAGCAGATACCAGGATGTAAGAGGCACCAATTCAAGGACATTCAAGAAAATTGCTATAAATAAGTATTTCAAAGATTTTTATATATTGGTTCACCACCTTTTGGGTTTATTATGTGTATTTTTGTGTATGTATCAGTGTGTTTTTCTGTGTATGTGTCAGTATGTGTATCTGTGTATGTGTTGGTGTGTATCTGTGTGTGTATGTGTATGTGTGTGTCACTATGTGTATCTGTATGTATCAGTGTGTGTGTGTATTTGTCAGTGTGTGTATCTGTGTATGTGTCAGTGTGTGTATCTGTGTATGTGTCAATGTATGTTTCTGTGTACCAGTGTGTGTATGTGTCAGTGAGCATGTATGTATATGTGTGTCAGTGTGTGTATACTTGTGCATCTTTGTGTGTATGTGTCAATGTGTGTATCGGTGTATTTGTCAGTGTGTGCATTTGTGTATGTGTCAGTATATATATGTGTGTCAGTGTGTGTATCTGTGTGCCAATGTGTGTATGTGTCAGTGTGCATGTATGTATCTGTGTGTCAGTGTGTGTATGTATCTGTGTGTTTGAGTATCAGTGAGTGTATCTGTGTGTCAGTGTGTGTATCTGTGTATATGTGTCAGTGTGTGTATGTATCTGTGTATATCTGTGTGTCAGTGTGTGTATCATGGTGTGTGTATGTGTCAATGTTTGTATCTAAGTGTGTGTATGTACCGGGTTGTGCATATGTGTGTATGTCAATGTGTGTATGTATGAACGCGTTTCGATTGATAAAGCCTGAGGGAGGGGCAAAACGCATCTCAAAGAGGCTGGCAGCTAAAAAGACTTTTTATTGTTTTGTAATTTATATGTATTACTTTTTAAATATATTTTAACATATTAATAAATTGATCTATTGGATCGTTTACCATATCTTGCTGCTACCTTCGTCTACCTCCTAAAGAAGGTGTACCCCCCTTAGTGGGTTACAAGCTGTTTGAACCAGAGCCAGGTTTATTGATTTGGCTCTGGAAAAGGTGAGCAATTTTCTATTTGAGACACTTATGTATATAAGACTTGCTCTAACATACTTCACCAAGGAGAAATTCCTTTTATGTGTTTTTTCCCGAGCACTGAAGCAAGAAAATAACGAGGGAAGGTGTCTCCCATTATACACCAAGGTTCACATGATTTGAGCCAGTCCCCTACTTGGCTCTTCACTTGTGAGTGCAAATTGTTACCGTTTATATATCTTTTATGTAATATTAGACATGCTTCATCATTGGGGAATTAGTTTCCCTTTTTCTTTTGCATATTCTACTCTACTTGGGATTAACCGATACCCCTAAATTTAAGGGTAAGAATTAGTTAGCGCTCCACTTACATGGTCTTTGTGGTAGGTTTTCTCTTTGTATTAACCTCTCAAATTCCCTATCCTTTAGGACCCCTTCAGTCTTGCTTGAGCACTGCCCCCGGTCACCGCCCCAGCCCTCCATGCCCCTAGGGCTCCCTCAGGGGTATCTCTCTGGGTATCCCCCGTCTGCCCTCTGGCTGTTCAAGTAGTAGCCAGGAGTTGTACGAACTTGTTTGAGGAGATATGTCTCAGCCAGTAGAAACATCTCTTCGTATACCTTTCTTTATCTTTCGCTGAGGTCGCCTTCAGGTCTTTGAATTTCCTCATATCCTTAGCCTCCTCCACCCATCTCCTGAGTGAGGGGGTGCGTGGTTGTCTCCAGTATATGGGGATGATACTGTTGCGTATTTTGAACCAATCAGATGTTATATTCCTTCCTTTGATTCTACCCATTGGTCCAGTATACAGAGCCATCACGGCATCCAGAATCGTGCTTTAAAATCCGAAGGCTTTCAAGGATGCTTTTAAGAAATCCCACCTGACCCTGTTGAAGGCCTTCTCTGCGTCCATGACAGGGACAGGAATGGGACTCTAGAGTCATGGACCCTGTCCATTATGTTGACAATCCTTCTTACACTATTGCTAGAATGTCTCCCTTTAATAACGCCGACCTGATCTTTATGGATCTGATACATAATATGCTTTGAATTCTTCTTGCAAGAATACTTGCATATAATTTTATATCAGAATTCAATTGTGATTATAACTATAACTTTTTACTTGATCCAATGGTTTATCCAATTTTGTATAGGAATAATATTTGCATATAACATCTCTACAGGAGCGCCTTTTTCCTTAACAATATTATTAAAAAGATCTTTAAGATAAACAACAAGATCATCTTTAAATTGTTTATCGAATAAATTAGGATAATTAGCCCCCAAAATATTGGGACATTTTAAAAAAAAGAAACATTTGCGGCCTGCGGTGCATTTCTTACAGTCCTGATGCATGGAGAAATGCTCAAGTCCTGATGCATGGAGAAATGCTCAAGTCCTGATGCATGGAGAAAATACATTCACAAGCCTCTGCTATTGTGTACATAGTTTATACTAAGTGACCCATAGAAAGAGGAGGCGCTGACCGTGGCGGTGTAGGTGGAAGCGGTGGTGGAGGAAGAGGAGGTAGCCAACATTGTTTTTTATATATCTATTTTCTATTTTAATTGAGGTACCCCCCAAAATATTGGGACATATAAAAAAAGAAACATTTGCAGCCTGCGGTGCATTTCTTGCAGTCCTGATGCATGGAGAAATGCTCAACTCCTGATGCATGGAGAAAAGGCCTTCACAAGCCTCTGCTATTGTGTACATAGTTTATACTAAGTGGCCCATAGGTTGAGGAGGCGGTGACCGAGGCGGTGTAAGTGGAAGCAGCGGTGGAGGAGGAGGAGGTAGCCAATAGTCAAAAAAAGAAAACAAAGAATAAGTGCACTTGAGTATAACAATGGCTGGGTGAGGCTGGTATAAATGTCTATTCTGCACAAGGTACAGACAAGTGTGGTGGGATCCATGCCTGGTTCATTTTAATAAACGTGAGCTTGTCCACGTTGGCTGTGGACAGGCGGCTGCGCTTGTCTGTGATAACGCCCCCCTGCCGTGCTAAACACACGTTCAGACAATACACTGGCTGCAGGGTAGGCCAGCACCTCCAACGCATAAAGGGCAAGCTCAGGCCATGTGCCCAATTTGGAGACCCAGAAGTTGAATGGGGCAGACCCATCAGTCAGTACGTGTAGGCGTGTGCACAAGTACTGTTCCACCATGTTGCTGAAATGCTGCCTCCTGCTAAGATGTTCCATATCAGATGGTGGTGCTGGTTGTTGTGGCGTGCTGACAAAGCTTTTCCACATTTGGCCATGCTAACCCTGCCTTCTGAGGTGCTGGTGGTGCCCCAGCTGCGTTGGTGACCTCTTCCTCCTCCCCTGCCTTCGCCTTGTGCTTCCACTGAGCCCCTGGTGTCAGATGGGAATGCCCTCAGCAGCGCGTCTACCAGCGTGCACTTGTAGTCGCGCATCTTACGATCACGCTCCAGTGAGGGAATTAAGGATGGCATGTTGTCCTTGTAACGGGGATCCAGCAGGGTGGCCACCCAGTAATCAGCACAAGTTAGAAAGTGGGCAACTCAGCAGTCGTTGCGCAGGCACTGCAGCATGTAGTCGCTCATGTGTGCCAGGCTGCCCAGAGGCAAGGACAAGCTGTCCTCTGTGGGAGGTGTATCATCTGTGTCCTCCGTATCCCCCCCAGCCAGTGATGCCCACGAGCTGCGTTAGGTGCCACCCTGCTGTGAACACGGTTCCTCCTCATCCTCATCCTCATCATCCTCCTCCTCATCCTCCAAAACTGTGACCTGGCTGGACAATTGTGTACCTGGCCTATGCTGGTGCAAGCCACATGTGAATGACTGGCCTGATAACCGTGGAAATGACCCCTCTTCCTCCTCCTCTTCCTCGTGTGCCACATCCTCTTCCATCATCGCCCGAAGCGTTTTTTCAAGGAGACATTGAAGCGGGATAGAAAGGCTGAGAACGCGCCATCGGCAATGGCCATGTTGGTGGAGTACTCGAAACAGTGCAAAATGGCACACAGGTCTCGCATGGAGGCCCACTCATTGGTGGTAAAGTGGTGCTGTTCCACAGAGCGACTGACCAGTGCGTGCTGCATCTGAAACTCCACTATCGCCTGCTGCTGCTCGCACAGTCTCTCCAGCATGTGCAAGGTGGAGTTCCACCTTGTGGGCACGTCGTACATGAGGCGGTGAGCGGGAAGGCCAAAGTTACGCTGCAGTACAGACAGGAGAGCAGCAACAGGGTAAGAATGCCGAAAGCGTGCACAGATGACCTGCACTTTCTGCAGCAGCTCTGATATATCTGGGTAGTTTTTCAGGAATTTCTGCACCACCAAATTCAGCACATGCGCCAGGCAAGGGATGTATGGCAAACCAGCTAGGCCCAGAGCTGCTATGAGATTTCGCCCATTATCACACACCACCAGGCCGGGCTTGAGGCTCAGTGGCAACAACCACTCATCGGTCTGTTGTTCCATGCCCGTCCACAGCTCCTGCGCGGTGTGGGGGTTTTCACCCAAACATATGAGTTTTAAAACAGCCTGCTGTCATTTCCCCCTGGCTGTGCTGAAGTTGGTGTTGAAGGTGTTACACTGCATGGATAGGTGGTGGTAGAGCAGGAGGAAGTGAAGTAGGAGGAGGAGGCAACAGAAGGCAAAGAGAAATGCCCTACAATCCTCGGTGGCCAAACTACTATCCGCCTCAGGCCCAGCCGCCACTACATTTGCCCAGTGTGCAGTTAGGCAGATATAGCGTCCCTGCCTGTGCTTACTGGTCCACGTATCTGTGGTTATGTGGACCTTGCCACAGATGGAGTTGCGCAGTGCACACCTGATTTTGTCCGCCAATTGGTTGTGCAGGGAAGGGATGGCTCGCCTGGAAAAGTAGTGGCGGCTGGGAACCACGTACTGTGGGACAGCCACCGCCATCAGGTTTTTATAACTATCCATCTACACCAGACGGAATGACAGCATTTCAAAGGCCAGGAATTTTGAAATGCTGGCATTCAGGGCCAGGGATCGCAGGTGGGCAGGGGCGTACTTCTACTTTCTCTCTAGTGTTTGGGAGATGAACAGCTGAATGCTTCCATGGGACAGTGTGGAGATGCTTGGGGATGGTGGCGGACGTGGTGGCGTTGCTGCCACATCCTCTGTTTGTGGGGTGGCAGGTGCCACTGTGACTCCAGAGGTGGAGGAAGAGGCAGAGACAGCAGCAGAAGAGGAAGCAGAAGGAGCCTGAGACGTTTCTTGGTTTTTGATGTGCTTACTCCACTGCAGCTCGTGCTTTGTATGTAGATGCCTGGTCATGCAGGTTGTGCTCAGGTTTAGCACGTTTATGCCTCGCTTCAGGCTCTGATTGCACAGCATGCAAACCACTCGTGTCTTGTCATTAGCACATTGTGTGAAGAACTGCCATGCCAGGGAACTCCTTGGAGCTGGCTTTGGTGTGCTCGGGCCCTTGGTGCGGTGGGCAGTAACAGGCGTACTGTCTAGGGGACAGCCACTCCGCTTTTGCACCCTGCTCCCTCTTATGTTGTGCTGGTGCCTCTGTGCGACCACCACCTCTTCCTCCAAACTGCCCACATCACTCTCATGACCTTCATTCCATGTGGGTTCTAGGACCTCATCATCCTCCACATCATCTTCCACCCACTCCTCAACCCTGCCCTCCTTTCCGGTCTGCACACTGCAGAAAGCCACAGTAGTTGGCACCTGTGTTATGTCATCATCAGAGATGTGCTGCAGTGGTCCTTGCATGTCCACGTCCTGACACATCGTGCATCAGTGTACTCAATCTCTTCCACTTCTGGGGCAGGGCTAGGTGTATGGCCCACGCAAACCCCACCAGCAGAGTCATCAAAAAGCATAAGAGACTGCTGCATGACGTGTGGCTCAAACTCCTTTGCTGATTTGCAAGGGGGTGAGGTGAAAGACAGATGGCCATGGGCTGCAGGTGCCAACTCTGAGCTTTCAGCAGGGGGCCGGGTGGGAGACAATGTGCAGGAACTGGAGACACTGTCAGCCATCCAATGTACTATCACCTGTACTTGTTCTGGCCTCACCATTCGTAGAGCAGCATTCGGGCCTACCAAATAACGCTGAAGGTTCGTTCGCCTACTCGCACCTGAGGAAGGTGTTTCACTTGTGCGTGTAGCTGGCACAAATCGACCACGGCCTCTCCTTGCAACCAACACCAGCAACACCACGACCAGGGCCACGTCCCTTATTTGACACTCTCCTCATTCTTTGCGTTCACCGACCAAACTAACAGATGGTTTATGTCAGGCGACAATGTAACTGCCAATAATAAAAAAAAAATGTTTTCCTTTTTTTTAGTTTATTGGACAGCAAGAAATGCACCCCAGGCCGCAAATGTGCTATTTAGCAGTTTAGCACCAAAACAATTAGAATGTTTACAATTGCGCTGTAACTGCACTATTAGACGCTTCTATTTGACTCTCAGATATGACGTGCATGCCCCAAAATGTATTATTTAGCAGATTAGCAGCAAAACAATTAGAATGTTTACCACTGCGCTGTAAGCACACTACTAGACACTTCTATTTGACTCTCAGATATGAAGTGCAGGCCACAAATGTACTATTTAGCAGTTTAGCACAAAAACAATTAGAATGTTTACAATTGCGCTGTAACCGCAGTATTTGACGCTTCTATTTGCCTCTCAGATATGAAGTGCAGGCCGCAAATGTACTATTTAGCAGATTAGCAGCAAAACAATTAGAATGTTTACCACTGCGCTGTAAGCACACTATTAGACACTTCTATTTGACTCTCAGATATGACGTGCACGCCCCAAAATGTACTATTTAGCAGATTAGCAGCAAAACAATTAGAATGTTTACCACTGCATTGTAAGCACACTATTAGACGCTTCTATTTGACTCTCAGATATGAAGTGCAGGCCGCAAATGTACTATTTAGCAGTTTAGCACCAAAACAATTAGAATGTTTACAATGCGCTGTAACCGCAGTATTAGACGCTTCTATTTGACTCTCAGATATGAAGAGCACGCCCAAAATGTACTATTTAGCAGATTAGCAGCAAACAATTAGAATGTTTACCACTGCGCTGTAAGCACACTATTAGATGCTTCTATTTGACTCTCAAATATGAAGAGCATGCCCAAAATGTACTATTTAGCAGATTAGCAGCAAAAAAATTAGAATGTTTACCACTGCGCTGTAAGCACACTATTAGACGCTTCTATTTGACTCTCAGATATGAAGAGCAGGCCCCAAAATGTACTATTTAGCAGATTAGCACCCAGAAAATAAGAATGTTTACCACTGCGTTGTAAGCACACTATCAGACGCTTCTATTTGACTCTCAGATATGAAGTGCACCCCACTAAAATACTATGTAGCAGTTTAGCACCCAAAAAATTTTAAGTTTTAAAACAGCAGTATTTGATGATTCTATTTGACTCTCAGATATGAAGTGCACCCCACTAATGTACTATTTAGCACCAAAAAAAATTGACTCTTTAAAACTCTGATGTAACCGCGGTATTTGAATATTCTATTTGACTCTCAGATATGAAGTGCACTCCACTAATGTACTAGTTTGCAGAATTCTTTCCTAAGCTGTCCCTCACAGCTGCAGCATCCTCTCCCTACACTGATAAGACCTCATGTGCGTGCAGCGCTATGCGACTCCAACTTATATATAGAGGCTGGGTCACATGCTGCACTGGCCAATCACAGCCATGCCATTAGTAGGCATGGCTGTGATGGCTTCTAAGGGCACACAAGTAAAACGCTTGTTGATTGGCTTCCCTCCATTAAATCGCCGAACACCGAACTCCAACCCAAACATACAGTGATATGTCCGTGTTCGGGTCCGGGGTCCAAAAAACCTAATGTTCGGTACGAACCCGAACTTTACAGTCTGGGTTCGCTCAACTCTACTTAAGACTGCTTTGTATGTACACCAAACTACTGTGTGAGATATGCCTTTATTTTTAATTTTTTCAATTTTTTTTTGTTATTTCTTTTATGTTCTCTATATCTTGAGATATTTTAAAAAGAAAATCGTTTATCCTCCAACTGTTTCTTGCTCTATTGACAGGGCTTATAGTAATTTCTAAAATGACCGGATTCCTCCCTTTTTCTTTTCTCTCTCCGTATAAAGAAAATCAAACAAACAAACCTTGTTTATATGTATATATATATATATATATATATATTTGTCTACTTTAAATGTAATAATTATTTCTTCTTTCCCTCTTTATTTCACCTCTCTCTACCCTTCCCCCTCTATCCCCCTTTATTTATCAAATGTCCCCACTCTTTCCTCTTCTGAATATTATTTCTTAATTCAAGGCCTTATTTTGTAGCCACTTATTAGCAGCACCTATTTTATAAAAAAATATGTTTTTTGCTTCATGTGTCACTATGAGTCTAGAGGGAAAGCCCCAATAGTATTTTACATTATTTTTCCTTAATATTATAGTTGCTGATGTAAATTGTTTTCCTCGTTTCATAAGATAAATCTGGGAAGATCTTAATGTCTTTAAATTCTGGTTTTCTGGTTTCTGGCTACTTTGTCTTGACACTTTTCTTATTTCCTCTTTAAAGCAGAAAGAGTAGCTACATATCATTAAGTCCCTTGGGATTTCTGAGGACAGGTTACTTGGCTTTAGGATTCTGTGGAATCTTTCCACAAAGTTGGACTTCTCATCCATCTGGATCCCCAATTCCTAAATATAGGACTTTAGGAAAGGTTCCATTTTTTCCTGAGTTATATTTTCTGGTATAATCCTTATCCTCAATTTTTTCCTCCTAGATCGATCTTCCAAATTTTACGAATTTTAACTTTAGTTCTTGAATCTTCTATTGTAGTAATCTTCTGGTTTCCTTTTCTTTTTTGTTCCGTCTTACTTTAATCCTTTTAGTGGTATCTCCATCAGGCAATTATTACTCCCAATTTTCTCTTGTGCTTCTTTCTTTATCTATTAGTATTCATCATGGTTTCCTCCTATTACCTCCCTGATCTCTCGCTTTGTCAATCTGCTACTCCTTTTTCCTTCTTTTGCTGCTGCTCCGTTTTTCCTTCTTTCGGCTGCGTCTCACACACCGACAATCTGCACAATTATGTGTCTCTATTGTGTTCTTGCAGTGAGTAGTTAAACCGCCTGCTTCACAGACACTTTCAGTCATCTTCTCCTTACCCAGCGGCTTTCCCAGTGGCTTGATATTTTCCCGATTTAGGGCTTGTATCGAGTTGCGGCACTGCTCTCAGAATTATGGCGGGTTTCTCAATATCAACGGATGCACATTGCTCACGTGCCCACGTCATCCCCCGTCATCCCCCATCATTCCCCCAGCTCATCCCCTCTCTGTACAGCTATTCTAACACCAATTTGTTACAAATTTTAAGGTGTTATATTTTTGCATATTTTTACATGTAGAATTTAGCCATTTATTTTGTAAACTTGATGTGTGCTACCATAATAAAAAAAATCAGTAAATTATGCTCCAGTACAACTCCTGCTGAATTTAGAAACTGCAGTATTTTAAAAGCAAAATTACAAATTGAAGATAGCTCTATGGTGCATTTTTGAGCATTACAGATGCTTACCTAAATGCATACCATTTGCAAATATGGGCACCATAAAGACTCTCACATGATATATTTTGAGCTTTATTGAGTTTCCATTTTTTTCACAATTCATTGTGCAATGTTTGTGGTATAAAACATAAATTTGCACAAAAAAAAACCATATATATATATATATATATATATATATAACACATTTTCATATATGTTTTCATACAGTTGTGCTAAAACGTTTGCATCACCTTCGAGAATTGGTAATATATGTACCATGTTTAAAGAAAACATGAGTGAGAAGGCAAAATACATTTTTTATTTCTTATGGGATTCATATTCAACTGTAGGTTATAACAGAATGGCACAATCAAAACAAAACATGGCAAAAAAAAAAAGAAAAGAAATTACCCCTGTTCAAAAGTCTGCATACCCTTAGCTCTTAAGACTGTGTATTGCCCCCTTTAGCATTAATGACAATGTGCAGTTTTTTGTAATAGTTGTCTATGAGGCCAATAATTCTTGCAGGTGGTATAGCTGCCCATTCGTCTCGACAAAATGCCTCCATGTCATGCAAAGTCTTTGGTCATCTTGCATGAACCGCATGTTTGAGATTTCCCCAGAGTGGCTCGACGATATTAAGGTCAGGAGACTGTGATCACCACTCCTGAACCTTCACCTTTTTCTGCTCTAACCACTGGAGGGTCAACTTGGTGCTTAGGGTCATTGTCATGCTGGAAAGTGCAAGAGCCTCCCATGCACAGCCTTTGTGCAGAAGAATGCAAATTGTGTGCCAGTATTTTCTAATAATATGCTGCATTCATCTTGCCATCAATTTTCACAAGATTCCCTGTGCCTTTTGAGCTCCCCCCTCGCCCTACAAAACATCAGTGAACCACCACCATGCTTCACAATGGAGATGGTATTCTTTTCACTATAGGCCTTGTTGACCCCTCTCCAAACATAGCACTTATGCTTATGACCATAAACGCTCTATTTTGTTCTTGTCACTCCAAATTACTCTGTGACATTGGCACAGTAAAGGCACCTTTCTGGCAACTTGACCATGCAGCTCATTTTTGTTCAAGTATTGTCGTATTTTGCTCCTTGAAACAACCACACTATCTTTTTCTAGAGCAGCCTTTATTTCTCAGGAGGTTTCCTGTGGGTTTTTCTTTGTATCTCGAACAATTCTTCTGACAGTTGTGGCTGAAATCTTTCTTAGTTTACCTGACCTTGACTTGGTGTCAAGAGATCCCCAAATTTTCCACTTGATAAGTGATTATACAGTACTGACTGGCATTTTCAAGGCTTTGGATATCATTTTATATCCTTTTCCATCTTTATAAAGTTCCATTACCTTGTTACGCAAGTCTTTTGACAGTTTTTCTTCTCCCCATGGCTCAGCATCTAGCCTGTTGGTAAACTCATTCTTCAAATACAAACTGTTACAATATGATTTCACAATAATACCAAATTATAGCAAATGTGAGTAAAGATTCCCTATAATTATAATATAAAAATACTGACTAAAAAGTGGTAAAAGCAGAATAAGGGCACATCGACTAAGTGAATACACCCAGTATAGTGTAAAATATATTAATGTATTAAAGTGCTAATCTTAATATAAAAATCTATTTACATGCTACATTATTATATGTCTATGTATATAAATTAGTGTATCTATAAACTTAGTGACCTAACTTTGGTGATAAAAAAGTTTAAACATTCTGTAAGTATCTAAAAGTGCTAGTGCAATACATATTTTATTTAATATATTGTGGTATTATGTGCTTATAAAAATAAGTACTATGTTGAAAATGCTCATTAGAAAAATAGAATGCTGTATCTACAATGCTATCATTTAAAGTATACAAATTTCAAAAAAGAACTTATCAGATGGTAGAAGACTAGTATTGTGCCTGCTTTAGCACTAAATACATGTGTGAAAAAACCATCCCTTCCCATTAAATATTTAGCTAAAAATATACAGAAACCTATAACATAAAATAAATCTTTAAACTATCCCAGATTCCCATTATATGGAGAGTCATATATACATAGATCAAGCCCAGCGACCAATAACCCACTTATTTTATAACTTTATAAGAATGACAAATAGGAACATTTCTCATTAAGTCCTTTTGGAGAAAGCATATGGAGTTTATAGATCCAAAATGCCTCCCGTTGCAACAGTAGTATTGACTTATCCCCACCCTATCTTGGTCTATTGCCAGGCATCTCAACGAAGTCGCTGGGTGGTGTTGTTCAACTGGTTTATATGAATTGCCATATATATAAGCAAGGCGGATGCTCAACCTGTGTCTCCTTATTCTTTCACATAGTTCTCTTTCAGTTTTCCCTATGTAGTTAAGTCCACAGGGACATGTTAACTTATAGATAACATGATCTGTGCGGCAGCTAATTCTATGTCTAATTTTATACAGATTGCTTCTGTGTGGATGGTTGAAAGTTTTTGAGGGAATAAGGTGCCCACAGGTAACACATCCAAGGCATCTGACACATCCCAAGTTCTTACTATTCTGAATAGTTGCTGCATAACAATTTACAGGTTCTGTCTGAACCAATAAGTTCATCAAATTTTTATTCTTTTTGTAACACACCATAGGTGTGTTACAAAAGCTGGAACAGCTTCAGTAGGGAGGTGTCACTTTGTTTTGTATTCCAGATATTATTGATTGTCTTTATCAATTTGGTGCTGGCCATGTAGTACACCATCGGAAAAACAGTCCTATAAGGAGGTTCTTTAGTATATCATGTTTCCACTTTCTTGTGTTTTTCTGTCGCTTTATGGAGATCTTTATCTAAGGAGTCTCGTTCATATCCCCTTGAAGAAAATTTCTTATACATCGTATTCAATTGTTCTTCACATTGAACTGTTTGGGAGTTATTTCTAAAGAATCTTGGAAATTATGAGAGAGAAAGTGAATTTTTCAAGTGCTTTGGATGTGCATTATCATAGTGCAAGATGGTGTTTCTGTCCGTCAGCTTCGTGTATAACCTATATTCCAGTTTCTTCATTGTTAAGACAATTTCAAAATCCAGGAATTAGATAGACTGGGTTTATTTGTGGTTATAAAGTAACCTTTATCGGAATAGATAGTTTCATTGATGTGTTTCACAAACTGTTCTGCCTTATGTGTGGTACCTTTCCATAGGATTAGAATATCGTCAATATGGTGATAGTACTTTAGATCTGATCAGCATATTTGTGTAGAATATGTTTGTTCTCAAAATGAAACATATATGTATTTGCATCCATAGGGGCCATCAATTCCCCCATGGATGTTCGTGACTTCTGTAGGTACCATTTTGCTTTGAAATGGAAATAGTTACATTGTAGTGCAAGTGCAAGTAATTCTAGAACAAATTGCACTCATCATGAGGTATGACGGCATAAAGATTGCACACAGCTATGGTCATTAATACTCCCTCAAATTCATTCACAGTATCTAAATCCTAAAATAGACTGTTTGTGTCTTTTAGACATGTGGGTATACCTGATAGTGGTCCTTTAAAAAGGTAATCCAGATACTTGGCAATCGGTTACAGGATACCTCCTATGGCTGACACTATAAATTTTCCAATGGTTCTGTGGCATCCTTGTGCATTTATTGGGTAGGGTATTGATTATAGGTGTTCTTGGATTCTTTTTTTGTAAGTACTGAAACAACATATTGTCAACTTTATGTATTATTCCCATAGTGGGATCTCATTCCAGATGTAAATACGTATTGGAATCTGATAGTTGTCTGCAAATCTCTTTTTCACAGTTTTCATCATTTAGTATCACTATACCCCCTCCGTTATCTGGCGGACATATCACAATGGTTGTATCAAATGTCGCTGTTCCTTAGACAGGTTTAAATGTTTGACTTGATGTGTAGATAATATTGTTTCTGTTTCATGTTTCACTGTAGTCAAAAGGTTTTAATTATCGCTTGGTATGGAGGCGGATCAAATTTGCTCGGGAGTTTAAAAGGGCCCCTGCTAATTTTTCTCAATGGAGTATCTGTCTGCACTTGTGTCTTCTTAAAGAAGTCCTTAAGTCTTAGATTGCATCCAAATTTAAATAGTTCTATTTCCCATTGGGTAAGAATTGTTGGTAAGAATTTGTTTAGAGAGATTAAATACAAGTATTACTTCTGTTATATTTGGTTTTATGACTCTTTTACGAAATCTTCTTGGGCGTTTCTTGTGGTCACCCAACAGCCACCTATATACTTGATGCTCTTGATAATCTTGCTGTACCCAGTCCATTTTTTGTCTTTTAAATTTAATGAGTTGATTTATATATTTCAAGACCTCCTCAATAAGTTTTAGCTGTAATGTGGTGCCTTCTTGGGAGTTCAACATGACAGCATATTCATTTTCCAATTGTGTTTTCTTGCATATTTCCAGCAGTTCATCCTTAACATCTTTTATGATGATCAACATCATATCCAGTGAGTATTTATTTAAGACCGCTGTCCAATCATGGCACACGTTAGGTTTGGTCAGTCCTATTGTAGGGATATTATGTACCCTAAATCAATAGGGTATCTGCTTGGCCCGATGATAGTCCGATAGAAAAATTCCATGTAGATCTAGGTCTCCTTCTTTTTTCTTTATTTTAGTATTTTAAAATATACATATTTTATTGTTGTAGTTGTAGGTAATTGCAAGCTTGTTGTTTCCCATAATATATCAACCGTCTGTTTATTAGAAAATTGTAAGGTTGCCGCCTGGGTAGTTAAGCCTCCTGCGTGTTGAAAAAAATCATCCATTTTCAAAAGAGAGGGGCAGAAAAGTAAATGTCTATTTATGCAGTAAACCAAAAAATGTAAAAAGGTGCTGTAGTGAGATAGGAAAAAAGTTTATCAAGGGGTTAAAAATATTCTTAATTAAGTTCCATGTTAAAAACTAGTGCTTAAGTGATATATCTAAAAAAAAAGGTGTTCCAAAACAATCCTTTAGCCAAAATACAAACAGGTGCCACAAGTGCATCTAAGGTCTATTCAAAACTATAAATATATATGCGGATTGGTAAACATATTCTTCAAATACAAACTGTTACTATATGAATCCCCAATAATACCAAATGATAGCAAGTGTGAGTAAAGATTTCCTATAATTATAATGACTAAAAAGTGATAAGAGAAGAATAAGGGTATATCAACTAAGTGAATATACCTAGCCTGGTGTAAAATATATGTGAGTATAACAATATGTATATATATGTTTGCAAAATATCAACCCTAATCCTAAACCACACCATAATCCCAAATCTAACTCCAATCCTAAACTTTACCACAATCCTAACCTGAATCCTAACTATATACCTAAACTTAGTTTTCCCTTTGTTGATGTTAGTAGAGGAATTCCCTTGGAGACTTCAGCTGATCATTCAGCTGGAGATTCCTAGTCCGAATCCTAAATCTAATTCTAATCATAAAGCTAATCCTAAACCTAATATTAATAGCAATCGCGCTCAGCCCCAGGGATTCAAGGCTTGCAGCTTGTGCGTGAGAGATCCTCATGGTCTTCCTGCATTCCTCATGTAATTTGCCAGTTGCTTTGTCAGTTTCCAAGCACTGATCATAGTGTAATACCAATGTAGGCTTTCCAGCATGCCAGGGATCCCTGTATCATGCTGAAATCAGCTATTAGATATGTTGAAATCACTTTAACTGCTTAAATTATATGTGTTCTAGTTCTGTTTTGCGTGCAGTTAAACCTCTGATTCCTACTTTAATTCACCCACTTGACTTAAAGGTATTGCCTTCAAAGAATATTAGTACATCTCGTCCTAAGAAATTATATTTTAACTTCTAGTGTTATCATGTCTTTAACAATAAATAAATTGTAAAAAGCCCTCCAAACACTACTATTTCCGACTTTATGTAGTTTTATAGTTAACACCCGCATAGAAATCAGCTTAGAAATCTAAGGATTGTAAGCTATAGAAAGTAGGACTTTATATTTCCTACTTTTTTATGGGTTTATTAAAAGCTTTCATCTGATTTACTGTAAGTATGCTGAGATCCAGACGTATCAGGACTGAGGCTTGTGAATGTTTTCTATCTTTTATTTTTATGATTTATTAAGTGTTTTCTAATCCTTCATGTTTGCTTTTGTGTACCAAGATTGATGATGTTTGCTCTTGTTCTAGACCACTGAAACTGTGAGCATTTGATCTTAAAGTTATACCATTTCTTTTATTGCTTTGCATCCTATTCAGAATTTTCTCATTTCAAATGCAGACGATGTTGGCTTGGTGCCCAGATTTGAAGTACATTAGCTGTATGTCTGTTTTTTTATTGATATTGATGTAACTATATTTTATTGTAGCACAGATAATCGTTGTATTTTTTTTTTTTATCTCTTCCCTTTGCAGAATCAACATTTTTAAGAAGGAAAAGAACATTATGTCTTAACTTTTATAAATCGATTGGTTATATTTCTTACTAGAGTCTGTGATAGGTAATCTCCAATACAAGCCACCAGGTGAATTAACATAGAAACATAGAAACATAGAATGTGACGGCAGATAAGAACCATTCGGCCCATCTAGTCTGCCCAATTTTCTAAAAACTTTCATTAGTCCCTAGCCTTATCTTATAGTTAGGATAGCCTTATGCCTATCCCATGCATGCTTAAACTCCTTTACTGTGTTAACCTCTACCACTTCAGCTGGAAGGCTATTCCATGCATCCACTACCCTCTCAGTAAAGTAATACTTCCTGATATTATTTTTAAACCTTTGTCCCTCTAATTTAAGACTATGTCCTCTTGTTGTGGTAGTTTTTCTTCTTTTAAATATAGTCTCCTCCTTTACTGTGTTGATTCCCTTTATATATTTAAATGTTTCTATCATATCCCCCCTGTCTCGTCTTTCCTCCAAGCTATACATGTTAAGATCCTTTAACCTTTCCTGGTAAGTTTTATCCCGCAATCCATGAACCAGTTTAGTAGCCCTTCTCTGAACCCTCTCTAAGGTATCAATATCCTTCTGAAGATACGGTCTCCAGTACTGTGTACAATACTCCAAGTGAGGTCTCACCAGTGTTCTGTACAATGGCATGAGCACTTCCCTCTTTCTACTGCTAATACCTCTCCCTATACAACCAAGCATTCTGCTAGCATTTCCTGCTGCTCTATTACATTGTCTGCCTACCTTTAAGTCATCAGAAATAATCACCCCTAAATCCCTTTCCTCATATGTTGAATTAATATCTTTGATCATGTTCCTGGTACAAAAAAAAAAAAAAATCCCTTATGTATTGGTGTATATTTTATGATGGTAAAAACAGTATCTAGTAAGAGATTCATGGATTGTCTAATGTATGGAACACAGTGTTAAAATATATTGGATATTGACTTCTTATAGTTTGTTTTATTAGCTCTGTAGATTAAAAACTATTAAGTAGAATAGCTATACAGGGAGACATTAACACTGCAGCTAACTGAGGTAAGAACTTTTCTTCTTATGCTGTTTTTTGGAAATTCGGGTGCTGTATTATTTGATTTTCTGGTGCCACTAATATGACATAGATGTTGTTGGTCACTGGACCATTACTTGCAAATCTCTGCTAAAATCTCTGCTTGACACAGCAAACATAAAACATATAAGTAACTGCAAATTCAAGATAATTAGGAATACTCTAGCATTAGGAATAAAAGCATGTATTCCTAACAATATAGTGTTTTTCCAATAATTTAGATGTATGCCATAATGTCATAAAGAGTTTAACTTACCTTTAGTATCCTGCCACGCTGGTCTCTCTGCGGCTGCCACTCCACCTCTTGCTAAGATCATCATTAAATTGCATTGCAATTTCTGCTCTGCACCAATCAGCATCTCTTTATAGAGATGCATTGACTCAATGCATTTCTATGGCAAGCATTCAGGTTTTTCATTCTAAGTGTGAAAGTGCTTAAAGGGACACAATAGTTACCCAGACCACTTCAGCTCAATGAAATGGTCTGGGTGCCAGGTCCCTCAGGTTTTAACCCTGCAGATGTAAACATAGCAGTTTCAGAGAAACTGCTATGTTTACATTGCAGGGTTAAGCCAGCCTCTAGTGGCTGTCTTCCGGACAGCCACTGGAGGCGCATCTGCAAGGCTGGAGGCATATTATGCCTCCATCACGCAGAGCGTCCAAAGGAAAGCATTGAAAAATGCTTTCCTATTGACAGCTTGAAAGCGCGCGCATGCGCATTCGGCTCCACTGACGTCGGCAGAGGGAGCTGACGTCGGCAGGGGAAGAGAGGTCACCAGCGCAGAGGGAGCCTGGCGCTGGAATAAGGTAAGCTGATGAAGGCGTTTTAATCCCTTCAGCGCCACGGGAAGGAGACCCTGAGCGTCGGGGCACCCTCAGGGCACTATAGTGTCAGGAAAACTGCTTAGTTTTCCTGACACTATAGTGATCCTTTGATGTCAGTAGTGCAAAAAAATGTGCAGGAACCCTTAGGGAAGGTCCTCTAGTGGCTGTCTGAGTGGCAACCACTACATATGGCATTAGAGTACAATTTAAACACTGCAATGTTTATAGATAACAAGTCAATGTTTTGCATGGCAGAGGCTGCAGGGTCTGTGTCTATGCACCAGAACCCAACATTAAACTGTGCTTCTGTGCTTAGTGTCTGCTTAAAAGAGTACAGACCTGCCAGGTTCTGCATTTTTGCAAAGCAGCTCACTTTAGTGGTTATGGTGCCTGAAGTGCGTTTGTGCCCCCTCATTGTAAATAGTCAAAGCATTTTAGAAAGGATTTTTTTTTTCCTTATGAAGTAGGTTTGTATTTTAATGAGAACTATGTTCTATTTTTTCTATTTTTTTTACACTTTTCTAGAGAAAGGACATATATTAGAACATTTTAATAGAAGTCCTTGGGAACTGGGGCTGAGAGAGCCCAATACCTCACTTTCTGTCAGGTGTCTGTGTGTCTGACAGGTAAGCATACAACCCAACTCCAGAATCCTGACAATAAGGACGCCGGTGGAAGGGAGGTAAAGTGGGTGAATCAGTGATGTGTTCACATCACTAGCTCTGCGCTCTTAGAGACAGACTCTCTTGGCATGTTTGTACTCAGGCCTGCCCTCTGAGGGAACAACATACAGGTAATACAGATTCAGTGCTCCCTGCAGTCTTGGTGCGTTAAACATAGTGTGAGCATGTCTTATAATGAGCTTGCAGTGCTATTGTTGGGGGCAGTTCTCTGGTATCCCCAAAAGCAAGACATCAGGGAACGAAGGTGAGATGGTTGGACAGGACCTGAAAATTTGGACTGACATGCCAAAATCTGGAAAGTTGGGTGGCATAGGTAAGTGATCATCAGTAGTCACTCATCACACACTGGTCAGCCTTCAATCCTACTCAAAAGTGTCAGAGAAACAGTGATGGATGGGGCTGCCATGGTAATAGTGATGACGTACATCCAACAACCTCTATCGTTCATTGAATATACACTTCTGCTCACCTCCTTTTTTAAGTACTGCAAGGGAAGATCTGCATTAGCAAATGCTGAGAATGCTTCTATCTTGTGTCTTGTATCTTAGAATAAAATCACACTCTAAGCCCCTTGATGAGTTGTATCTCTGCTGGTGCTGTTATTACTTTTATTCCTTGCATTGGCTGTCAGAAAGGGTTTAAAAATAAGACAATATCACTGCTGCACAGCTCTCCTGAATTTGTCCTGACTCTGCATCCCCTTGCTCTTGTACAGCCATAGCTGTGCTTTTACTTGCTGCACATTCCCGGGTGATCCAAAGGCCAACTGTTAACTGATCTATCCACCCATCATCCATCCATCCATCTGTAGTCCTATCTGCCTATCTGTGTTAGGCATCTCTAAACAAAAAAGCACAGAGACAGGAACTTTTAAAATAGATAATAAAAACGAGTTATGTTTTTGTTTTGTTTTTTTGTGCAGCTCTCTTTAAAGAATGTTCATGGAGAGCATACAACATGATAGAAATGAAAAATTGTAACATTCTATATTAAAACACTGTATATTTCAGCAGCCTTCCAAAACTCAATGATGCCTTGGATACTAATGCATTTTTATATGGAGCAACTTTTCGCATGCAAATATCCCTGTACTCATCATCTATACCTTTCCTCCAAAATACTGTTTTTGTGATAAGTTTCTAATGTGATAATTGTTCATCAAGGGGATAAAAATAAACTGATTTGTACAGGCGGATAGAGTCAGTGAAAAAGCATGTTATGCAAATTATAGTGGAATATGTCTATCATTGTTTAATTTGGGAGACTCATTAGTGGGAATATGGGACAGGTTTAGGCAATCGTAAATTTGTCTCTTTAGAAGAACACTCTCATCTCATAATAACAATTTATTCTCTATGATGTCATTAGGATTTCAGGAGTGCATTGGCATCATCTTACATTGTGAGGTTAAACTGTTTTGGGAAGCTGTCACCTCGGTATACATCAGCATATTACCTTATTAATCCTCTGTTGCTGCTGCAGTGATCAGTAAAGTTTTGCAATTGGTGCTCATGATAGACTGAGAGTTTCAGCTTACACTCTCAGCCTATCACAGGTTGCCCATTACAAGTAACAATATGTCCTTTTACTCAAAAAGGCTCTGCCAGTGAAAGGCCAAGAGTATCAGGTGATCCTTTCAGCCTATCACAGGCTGCCCATTACAAGTAACAATATGTACTATTACTCATAAATGCTTTGCCAGTGAAGGCTGAGAGTAATGACACTCTCAGCCCATCACTGGCTGCCCATTATAAATAACAATATGTATTATTACTCAAAAAGGCTCTGCCAGTTATAGGCCAAGAGTATCAGGTGACCCTCTTGTATTTCTTGTTAATGTCTATTGCAAAGAAACCATTTCAAACGACTTATATTTCTCCCTTCACTCTTTACATATAATACATACATACAATAGGCGGAGTGTGTAGGTTATCTAGTAGATATTTTGGTAACACAGTGATATGAAATGATGTAAAATAAAGAATGACAAATGTTAATTCTATGTTAAGGCCAAAGTGGCTTACCTGGACACCAAGCTGACATAGACCATGTTTACAGACTGGCTATTTTAACCTTACATTTTGAAATCCACTTTGAATTCTCATTTTAGTGAAAAACTAAATTGCAAAATGTAGAATAAACTACCCAAGCTGTGTCTATAACGGGATTGGAGAATTTTTCCAAATCAGCTATATGTAAAGAGTGACAGAATATACACAAAGTCCTAGTGTATAACTCAAAAATGTCCCAACACGCTCTGTGTGGTATCCTCTTTACCCACATCAATAAATTACAAACCATACATAGATACAATAGGCGGAGTGTGTATGTATTTTGGTAACACAGAGATATGAAATGATGTTAGATGGATGGAGACAGTATCATTAAGCTCAAGGGGTAGGCATGTGGGAATGTTTGTGGGGATCCCACTCCCTTCTTGTGCACCCATTGGTTTTAGGTCCTTTGATCGACCTCACAGATCAACCGGACACCATGTAGAGTTCAAGAAGTGCTTTATTGATAACAAATAAGTAAAAACAAATAAAATGGATGTATAATAAGTCCATAATTATTGCTGCAAGATGCGTTTCGCCTAATCATAGGCGTTCTCAGTTGCTAATGTTCTGTGTGATTGCCCGGTCTTTTACAATGCTTCAATTATCTTCAATTCTTATCATCTGGTTTGTTTTTGCCGATTTCTGTCTCCTCCTTCTAGCGTCTGACATCAGGATGCATCTCTATGTTATACTTCCGGTATGTCTGTATTTGGAACGCATGTAACTTTATTGTCCATATGTCGTAACTTCAAGCTGCGATCTAGACAGTCTTTCACATACAGATTACTCAAAGCAAAAATGCTCAATTGTCTTAGAAACATAGAAACATAGAAACATAGAATGTGACAGCAGATAAGAACCATTCGGCCCATCTAGTCTGCCCAATTTTCTAAAAACTTAGGTTGTTGTTATCGTGTTTCACTATTTAAAACTTGCTGATTGCTGCCCTCATGGCTCGATTATTAAGTCCCCTTGAGTAAAAGAGGGAATAGCTAGGGGTAAGAAAGAAAACAAATTACGGGAATGAGGAAATTAAATTGAAAGGGAAATCCTTCAGCTATTGTGTATCTGGTGGAGGGATTTTGTGGCACGCATGGCTATATATATACATATATATATATATATATATATATATATATATAGAGAGAGAGAGAGAGAGAGAGAGAGAGAGAGAGAGAGACAGAGACAGAGACAGAGACATCACACACATTGTAATGACAATCACATCATCACACCATCATCTTTATGAATCACATGATGAAATATAAAAGTCCCATTATAACAGTATGTGCAAATAAATAACTGAATGATACTATAGGAAATTGAATAATTGTTATTGGTATAATGCAGTGTAATATAGTGCCAGCAAATATGCAAATTGCAAGAAATGTATGAAAGTACTGATAAAACTACTTCACACCATTAAAGAACATGAAAAAGGGAAACAATTTTCTCTGGTAACAAATTAAAAAAATATTTTGTATTAATTCCATATAAGATAGTACAAGTGAAATAAATACAAATAAAGATTTCTTTCTATGGTGTTAATAACTACATAATGTAAAAGCAATATAAATATAAAAATAAAACTTTCTGATAGGACAACTCTTCATACTATGAAGAAAGTGGAGTTTAGTTCCTCTTGATTTGGACCTAAACATACCTTTCCTTAGTTACATAAGCATTCTAGTTAATTAACAAACACTCTTCTTAATGAGATTAATGTGCAAGTAAGAGAAATTAAATTCCTGGAGAAATGTAGAGACATTCTATTTGTAATGATACAACCCAACCCAACCCTTAACCAGTGCATCACATTCCACTGATTAGACACGATATACAGTTGTGCTCAAAAGTTTGCATACCCTGGCAGAAATTGTGACATTTTAGCATTGATTTTGAAAAAATAACTGATCATGCAAAAAAAAATTATTTATTGAAGGATAGTGATCATATCAAGCCATGTATTATCACATCGTTACAAAATAGCCAATATGGTGTAGGGCTATATATATGAAGGTAAGAAAAAACAATATATACCTTAAAACAATATACAAAAGTAGTGCTGGTATCTGTAATGTGATACCTAAAAAGAATTAAAAGTCCAACAGTGTAAAATTTTATGGGAACCACAAATCAGTGTAGAATATGCATGGAACAACTAACGTTTTTTTTGAGCTATAAACCTAGCTCAAGCATACACCGCAGGTAGGTCCGTTAAGGCGACCTTTCCCTTCTTTGTGTAGAGTTTTCTCTTGTCTCCTGTGTTCAAGCTCAAAAAGAGAATATTTAGTGCAATATTGCCAAACATATACCACATAGAACATACACAGCTGGAGTAATACTCACAAAAGTAAATCCGTCTAATTTGGCTCAAATCAAGCCTAGTGTATAGTTTGGAGCTACACTTCCATATAAGCAGAAGCAGGATGCCAAAGGTATGTATAAAACTATTTATTAACGGGTTTATCCCAACATAAATAATATATTATGTAAAGCCAAAACATTAATACACTACAAGGGCAAATCCATAAATCCTTATCTGTCCCCAGAAATCCACAAATCCTTATCTGTCCCCAGGACTTGTTTCAGCAAGTTCCTCTCGGCTTCCTCAGCTGTATAGTAGGTGTGTGACGACTTGTGGGTAAAAGGTCCTGCTTATATACCCTTATATGTGAGGGATAGTGATGGTGAGCCAGTTTTAAAAATGCTTGCCCTCATTGTTTCCGGTGGCGGCGCTTGCGTCCCAAACCTCCTTCTGAAAATGTTGAGCACACTTCTGCGTGTGCCGTTTATTTCCTGTTTTGCGTTCCAAGCCTCAGTCTCACTACAAGTCCATCTTTACTTTCATTTTCCACATAGCTGTACTTTATCATGTACGTTAGAACCATCTGTCTGTTTAAATCTCCCAGTGTATCAGTGAGAGGATGGTAAAAAGAGTAAAGTGCATAACCCATTTAATACATGATATAAAGCTTCTATCTTAGTACAAATTCAAAAAAACAGGGGGAAATTCCTCTAAACGGAAAGGATAAAAAGGTCCAATTTCTATTTCATCAGACTATGTTATTTATGAAAATATATACCACATATTAAAATATAACTATAAAAGAATATATATTACACATATTAACAAATATATATTATCCCCTTAAGGATGGCATGCTATGAAGTCCTTGGGGCCTGGCTCTAAATGTCGGCGGGCGGCATAGCACGTCCACGCCGTCCATGAGACGCTATGGGGGGACTTACCTGGCATCCCAGGGAGTTCCCCTGCTGCTGATCCGGCACGCATGGGCCATGTGATTGCGAGGTCCTTGCGAGGACTTCATGATCACATGGACGGAATAGCCATCCACAGCAGTGCCAGCAGGGGTGTGCCTGGAATCACAGGCAGTCCCCTTACTGCATGAAATAACAGTTTAAAATTAAATAATATATACTTAGATCATATATAGATATATATATTATATATATGATCTATATCATATATGAGATATATATATATATATATATATATATATATATATATATACACACACGTACATACACATACAAATAAATATATATTAATATCAAAAAACACGTAGAATGATATTAATTAAATATATATATATATGGGGGAGGAGCGAGGTGATGTAGGACGTTTGGCTGCGTCCTCGTGGTGAGCGGCTGAGAGACCGACTAGGCGTGTGAGGAGTCAGGAGGAAGCCGGGACCCGTTTCAACAGAAATGCCGACCGGGATTCCCCAGTGACCACAATGAGGGGAACTCAGGCGACGGGCGGCCTGAAGCTTGCGGCAGGTCCGCTTCGCTGGCAGCAGACGGAGACTGTAACAGGGGCCAGACTTCATAAGATAAGTAGCAGCTTTGTACTAAACAAAAATGTTTTGTATAACAATTGATAAGGAAGAAGAGCTGTACCATAACACTTCTGGCACATTTGGGATTTGTAAGGGAGATCTCCCTAGTCAAGGAGCAGCTGGATAAAAGTTAGTTGTCAGTTCTTAAATACATAAAACAGATATTTACTATTTGCCTGTAATAAGAATTAAGGGGGAGTGGAATAGCTCCTTTAGTATTCCAAACTAATAAAATCAAGGCAAAGGAGTGCTAAAACAGAGTATAACAGTACCCCTCATGTACAGGTTTTATGGTGTTTTCAAAAGTTACAGAGTCAAATACAAGGCTTGGGTTTCATTTTTTTCACATTGGAATTCGACAGATTGGTTACATTGCCTTTGAGACCGTATAGTAGCCCAGGAATGAGAATTACCCCTATGATTTCATACCATTTGCAATAGTAGACAACCCAAGGTATTGCAAATGGGGTATGTCCAGTCTTTTTTACTAGCCACTTAGTCACAAACACTGGCCAAAATTGGCATTCAAATGCAAAGGAGTGCTAAGAGATAAGAAAAAAAAATCTAGGTGGAAAAAAGGGAGGCAAAAAAAAATCTATATATATATATATATATATATATATATATATATATATATTTACAACAAAAACAATGGTTACAAAAAAATCACAAAATTTAAAATATGTTAAAAAAAAGAAAAAAAAAGTGGTGGAAAATAAAACAGAACATTTTCTTTCTTTTTTTTCACCAAGTTCAACAACACCAAATAAAATAACTATGGAGCAGCCAATTAATTTAAATATCCTGCCAGAAATAATTACAAAAAAGATACTAACAGATGAAAGTCAGGATGATAGCCAAGAAAGAGATCAAACTGAGGAAAAAAGTGAATATGACGATCTGCTTAGACATCTAGACAAATAATTTGAGACCCTAAGAGAAGAAATTCAAAATCAAACCAAAGATATCAAGACAGACCTTTCCATATATAAATACGTTCAAAATTAAAATTGAAAAAATTATAAAAAATAAATAATTAAAAAGTATATATATGTAATTTGTTCTAAGTGTATTTTGATATCTATTTATATATATATATATATAGATATCGAAATACAACCAACACCTCCAATCTCATCTCATTGATTGGACTCCAGTTGGCTGACATCTCACTCCAATTAGCTCTTGGAGATGTCATTAGTCTAGGGGTTCACATACTTTTTCCACCTGCACTGTGAATGTTTACATGGTGTGTTCAATAAAAACATGGCAACATTTCATTCTTTCTGTGTTATTAGTTTAAGCAGACTGTGATTGTCTATTGTTGTGACTTAGATGATGATCAGATCACATTTTACAAATTATTGCAAATGGGGTATGTCCAGTCTTTTTTATTAGCCACTTAGTCACAAACACTGGCCAAAATTGGCATTCAAATTATTTTTTTTGCATTTTTCACACACAAACAAATATTAACGCTAACCTTGGACAGTGTTTGTGACTAAGTTGCTACTAAAAAAGACTGGACATACCCTATTTACAATACCTTGGGTTGCCTACTATTGCAAATGGTATGCCATCATGGGGGTAATTCTCATTCCTGGACAAACAGCGCTAAGAATCTCTGCATATAAAGCATTTCCAGATCAATGGTAAGCAGTTGATCTAGAAAAGAAATAAGCTTTAGACTGGTAACACTGTGGCAGACAGTAAGTTGCAAAACCCTTTTAATGTCCAACTTTTAGAAATCAGTCATGACATAAGTACAGGATGGAGCTGTGCAGCCAGAGCACAGAGTGATTCTAGCAGCTCCCCCGTCCCGCCCAAGAACTGCTCAATTAAATCTGCAGAACAGCACTTGCTTTGTGGCAGTGCTGCTGATAGGCATGTGCTTGCTCTGATGAGAGAGGGCTGATCTGTCCTCCCCTGCTGACCATCACCCGTGGTGAACCTTCCCACCACTGGTTAGCACGTAACTGGGAAAAGGTGCACGCACTGAGCTGCAGCACACAACTTTTCTGACATGTGCCTGACTACAGAGCGGAGAATTTATCTTACATTACCTGTGACCTTATTACAAAATGTAGTGTCTGAAATATGCAATACAACTCACATCTGCCATTTTGGAAATTCTTATGGAATTTTTTACTTTGCTGCCATCACCAAATGTAAGTTTGGAGAAAATAAAAAGCATAAGCAATTTATTTGAAAAATAGGGTATATATAGTGTCTTGCAAAAGTATTCACCCTCCTTGACTTTTTACCTATTTTGTTACATTACAGCCTTAAGTTCAATGTTTTATTAACCTGAATTTTACGTTATGGATCAGAACACAATAGTCTAAGTTGGTGAAGTGAAATGAGAAAAATATATACATAAAATTATTTTTTAGAAATAGAAAACAGAAAATTGGTATGTGCGTATGTATTCACCCCCTTTATTATGAATCCCATAAAAAGCTCTGGTGCAACCAATTACCTTCAGAAGTCACATAATCAGTGAAATGATGTCCACCTGTGTGCAATCTAAGTGTCGCATTATCTGTCATTACATATACACACCTTTTTTGAAAGGCCCCAGAGGCTGCAACACCTAAGCAAGAGGCACCACTAACCAAAAACTGCCATGAAGACCAACAACAGCAAACCTGCGAAGAGACGGCCACCCACAAAAACTCACGGACCGGGCAAGGAGAGTATAAATCAGAGAGGCAGCACAGAGACCTAAGGTAACCCTGGAGGAGCTGCAGAGTTCCACCACTGAGACTGGAGTATCTGTACATAGGACGACAATAAGCCGTACTCTCCATAGAGTTTGGCTTTATGGCAGAGTGGAAAGAAGAACGCCATTACTTTCAGCAAAAAACAAAATGGCACGTTTTGAGTTTGCGGAAAGGCATGTGGGAGACTCCCAAAATGTATGGAGGAAGGTGCTCTGGTCTGATGAGACTAAAATTGAACTTTTCAGCCATGAAAGAAACCGCTATGTCTGGCGCGAACCCAACACATCACATCACCCAAAGAACACCATGGTGGTGGCAGCATCATGCTGTGGGGATGTTTTTCAGCAGCCGGAACAGGGAAACTGGTCAGAGTTGCGTGATTTCAGGCTAGGACGGAGGTTCACCTTCCAGCAGGACAATGACCCCAAACACACTGCTAAAGCAACACTTGAGTGGTTTACATGATGTTGCGTGGGGAGATCCAGACAGAATCTCATCTTGGGAGGAACACTGGTTGATTATGTAAAGGAACACTCCAAGCACAATATCCACTACAGTCCTCTGTAGTGGTTATGGTGTCAGGAGTGCCCCGGTACCATTCTACAAAAGTCCCTAACCCTCCACTACAGCCTCTATCCCCCCACTATAGCCACTAACACAACACTACAGCTTCCACAAAGCAACTAGTGAAGGAATAGGGGCTATAGTGGGGATTTGGGGACTGCTGTGGGAGGTTAGGGGCTGAATTGAGGGTGATAGGGGCTGCAATGGGAGGTTATGGGCTCTATTAGTGGGATAGTAGCTGTAGTTGTTGTTAGGGGCTGCAGTTGGTGGATAGCAGTTGCATTAGGGGTTTAGTGGCTGCAGTGGGAGATTAGAGGCTGCAGTAGGGCTAGGGGCTGCAGTGGGGGGTATATGGACTGTATTGGAAAGTTATGGGATGTAGTTGGGGATATGGGCTGTAATGGGGGTTAGAGTCTGTAGTGGGGGTTAGGGGCAGTAGTGGCAGGATAAGGGCTGTAGAGGTTGTAAGAGCAGAATGCTCCCCACGGCTGTTCCCACCTCCTATATCCTCCAACCCAGTACCAGCACTTTATTTAGTCTACCTCAATACAAAAAGAAAGTGGCTTGATCCTCCTTTTCCTACAGAGCACCACAATTATGGAACGACCTCCCGCACACTTTCAAATCTTTCCTAGGCCTAAAGTCCTTTAAGAGATCCCATTCTACATATCTCAAAACAGAATGCACCTGTCAAGGTTGATTATATATTTCTTACCTGTTCTATGTTATATTTTGTATATATTGTGTATTAATATTGTTTTTGTATTTTATTGTACCCTATTGTATTAATGCAATGTTTTGTGGACCCATGACATACTTGAAAAAGAGAGAACTCTCAATGTATCTTTCCTGGTAAAATATGTTATTAATAATAATTTAGATTAAATTGTTATGGTAAACATTGTTCCTTTAAAAATAACCAATATATCTATATCTCACATGATCAAAAAAGAGAATACATTGATTTTTTTTTTTTATATACCTGGGATGATGAGAGGGTCCAAAGTCTGCCTGTCAAGTACCAAAGCCTCACCCAATGTCCAGGAAGAAGTGGTGGGATCACTTGTCTTCCATGTTGTCCTGCTCAAATCTCATTTTCTTTGCATTCTTCAGACACTGTCTTCTTTTTCTTGATTCCTTCTGCTCTCCCCTCTCCCCTACTTTCCCTTTGCTTTGATTTTCCCTCCTTTACTTTTGCTCTCCTTCTGCTTTCCCCTCTTTCCCTTTTGCTCTCCTTGAGCTCCTCCCCCTTACCTTTTGCTTTCACTTCTTTCCTTTTGCACTCTTGCTTTCCCCTTCTTTCCTCTTGCTCTCCTTCTGCTTTCCCCTCCTTTGACTAGAGGAGAACTGTCACAGAGTCCAAGATAAACTTGCACTTAGAACAAAGAGGTCAATGTTGGTGGTACCAGACCCACCCTGGGCTGGAACCCTATAAAAAATGCAATATGTGGAAAGGAAGGAATCCCAAAACCAGGGAAAGTAAGGGATTCCAAACTGGTAAAGTATATTGGAATACAAATAATAAAAAGCTAACTAATGTTTCTACAATGACTTAGTAGGGCATACATACACATTGCCTCCAGTGGCTATCTAGGAACAAAGTATCAAAAAAATGAATAAACCTTATTGCAAAGATAAATTGGCTGTCAATCAACACTATACGCATGGCAACAAGAAGCGTGTTGGCCGATTGCCAGAAGGTTTAGCGTGCAAGAGGAGGGGACTGCAGCATGGATAGAACCCCTGCGAGGGGTTTCATATTGAATTAGTAGCGCAGCGGCAGCACCATGGAAGGCTTAAATTATATTTTTGTACTGGGAAAGACTGACAAGTTTTATAAATCGTCCCTTCTTTGTCTTAGTATATGTTACCTGCTTCTGGGCACCTGTGGCATCCTCGTGGCAGAATGGCAGCGGTCGCCACTCTCCAAGTCCTCTCTTCTGGGGCTGGGGCATCTCCTTCTCCTCTTCAAACCACAGAGGTCCGAGGTGAGCATGCTGTCGCGGCAAGATGGTGGCCGCCATGCAGACTCGGCGTTCTACGCTGGTGGAAGGGGAGGAGTTGTGGTCCTGACGGTGGGAGGTGGGAGGTGGTCGGTCATGTGAACCTGGTTCCCTATTTAATCTAAACATGCCTTCCAGTCAGGGCTTGGTTATTTTCCTTGCTCTTGTATACCTGCTTATTGCCCTGATTCCCTACTTGTCTTCTTGCTTCCTGATCCTTGGCTCCGTTATCATCTACCCTTGCCTGCTGCCTGACCTGATCCCGGATTGATCGACTACTCTTGCCTGCTGCCTGACCTGATTCCGGATTGATTGACTACACCTCCTGCTTCTTCCCCTTTTGGATACCTCGCTTGACTTCTACCCATTAAAGGCCTCCATGCCACCACAGACCTTTCAGGACCCTGTATCTACTTCCAGGAACTCCTGAGGGTCGTGATTGTAAGAGAGTGCTGTTCCACTGCAATTGGGTTCCGTCACCGCTACAAAACCCCAGGTGGGTGTGACAGTATATCTCTTGACTCGGTTGAAATTTCAGTGAAATTGCAATATAGTCAATGTGAATATTTCATAATAATGTTATCTTTATGAAATACTCATTTTGGATCAGTGGGGGTTGATAGAGTTGTTTTAAGTCCAAGCAAATCTCATGTTAAATTAAGTAATTGTTTCTGGCACTTTCTGCCCCGAATGTGTTACAATTTTAAACTGTAGCTTCCTCAAATTGCATTTGAGACTCCAGATGCCTATTGGTACAGATCAATCTGGTACTAGTGAGCAACCTTTTGGCATTAAATGTTTTGAGAATGGTTTAAAGTGCCATAACAAATTATTTTTTATGAAGTTGTTATGGTGCCCTGAGTGTTCCTTTAATATAGACTACTTGATTTACTAAGCAACATCACCAAAAACTGTTACGTGAATTTGCTTTTGTAAACCAAAGTACATTGTAATTTACTTTCAAATTAATACAATTATTTCATACATGCATTATTTAGCAATTCAATCATATTTATTTCTTTTTAATGTTAGGGGTCTGTTTTCAGAGTTAGAAAATTAGAAATTCAAGGGTTTTGTTTGTTTTCACTTGCTATGGAAAGTATTTTTTATTATTCTTACTTTTTTGTTTCATACGAAACCTAGCCAAGTCCTTATATTTATTAGCATGTGACTCAAACTAAATTCTGAGATTATTTAAAATTTTAGGCTAAAATTGTCAACGTTTAACATTTTCCAGTTTTTCCTATTTCACTCTGAATTTCAAATAATTCACACTTTAGTTATTAACCTTGTATGATATTTTGATAACATCTGAAGATGTTCATTATAAATTCCTGGTGCATAAAATATATAATACATTTATACCTAATTCCTCTCTTAAGGAAGTCAATTTTTAGTGTTAAATTAACATAGAACAGTATCAGAAATGAAGAAGTTTCTTAGAATGATATATAAGTTGCACTGCAATAATTTTTAAAATAAAACTCCATCCTCAAAATGTGAGATATATGTCTCCTATATTGAAAAATCTGACAGGACGCTGAGCAGCATTACCTGTTCCTGATTTTATCCCATCTAATGGAATAAGAAGAGAGGAATGGAAGTGACGCATAGTCAATGCCCTCAGTTATACACATACATACACGTACTAAAATAGAATTGTAGCTTTTGAAACTATACATGCATACAGAATTATGTAATCATCACTGTTTTTATGGACATAAAGTCATTCCAAACATGATTTTGTATGTGCATTTGCAAAGGTTATGATGTGGTTTTCTATAACTTATGTACATCTCATAGACATCATGTTGTAAAGTCATAAATCTACTCTTACATTTATAAGGTGAATTTGAATTTTACTGATCTATCTGTCTTTCTGTCTGTCTATCTGTCTATTTATCTATCTGTCTGTCAGTCAGTCTGTCTGTCTATCTGTCGTATTAAACAACACTTAATAGCAAAGCAAAAAACATTAATCAAACTTCTATAAACCGACTAAAGACTTAAGGGCTTGATTCCAACTTCATCTCTAAATATCTGCCATAATTTGCTATAAACAACAACTGGTAGTTAGTAGCTGCTACTATTTCCTGTGTGTTTTCCAACTTTGTTACTTTCTTTACAGCTGACTAGTAACATCTGCTTGTAACTATTCCAACAACTTTTAGAGTAGCCACTTGCTGGCAAAACAAAGAAAATATGTTTTGTTAGTTGGCACCATAGCAACCACACCTTGTTGGTAATAAACAAATAAATACTCATATTAACCTTGCACACTTCACCCTGTAATTGTCAAGAGATAGCAACACTGTACACAATGTTTTAAATTGTGATTTTGTGCTATGTCAGATACAGATCTATGTAATTTTTAAGATTAATTTCTGCCGTGTGATTTATTCATTTAAATGGCACTAGCACTTTCTTACATAAAGTATAATTTTATGTTTTATATCTTGTGTCTGGTCTTTCTTAATTATTTACTTTATTTAAATTATTACTTTAGCATGCAATAGCTGGTCAGAAATGTAGCAACAACATTGGAAATAGACCCAAGACAATAAAATGAACAAAACTACCAGAGAACCAACACAATGAAATATAAGCCTCATTGCCCACTCCTTGCCACTTAAATGGTTTTAAAACCGCAATGATTTTCGAGACACTTCAATTTCTATGGTTATGTTGCTGGGTAATCATGTATCAAAAAGTTGCGTTTATTTTTACTTTACTAAAGCAGATACTAAAAAAAGGTATTTGCAGTAAATCTACACTTTTGAACGGCCACTTTATATCTATTGAACTTCAGGCTGAAGAGACTGCTGATAAATCTTTATGTAATGATTCCTTAGAGCAAAGAATTTACTCAACCTTACTCTGTAATATTTTATCCGAGCTGCTAATTTTACATTTATTATGTTATTACTTGTTCTTACCAAGAAATAAATTAACAATATACATATAATGTCTATTATATTAATTATTTATTTTAATACCTATTTATTTGTATAAGATATATTTTGGCAACATGTACACAGTTATGTCTCATTTTAAGTGTTTATCCAAATTCCTTATTATTTATTTTGCAGATTTTCTTACTTCAACTTTGCTTCTCACTCACATATAAAAACAATAAAACCACTCCAATTTGAGGGCATGACACTAACATTCTTTGCGGACCTATCGAGCGACACCCTGGCATGGCGGCGCTCCTTCAGGCCACTCACCACGCTCCTCCGACAACGAGACCTCCAATATCGTTGGCAGCATGCCCACACACTCACCATTCACCAGGGAACAGACTCCCATCGGGTCCGCGATATGAGCGAAGCAGCACAGCTACTGCAGGCCTTAGGCCTACCACGGGACTCTCTTACGCCGTCTAACTGCCAGAGCACACCATCCCCGATTCTCACCTGGGACCCGTCCCGAACAACCCCATTTGTACCGCAGGGACTAACGCCCGACCCCTATGCGACAGTCACCACATGAACGAAAGATGGCGACATCGCATCCAACTCGGGACTCAGTGACCACCATCTCAAGGCCACATGACCCACCTAACACAGGCCTTATTAATGTTTATTGTTTACATGCATTCTACTTCGTTTTTATACTTATAATGTTCACGTTCACCTTGCATGCAGCCTTTTCAGGTTTAACTGCATGTTAATTGCGGCCACGGCCCTGCCTAGACACATACCACCTGTCGCTCAACCCACAGTGAGCGCTAACTATAATTTTATTATAATTTTATTCTATGTTTATCTTATACTTCGTAACTCGACAGCATGCTTTAAGCTACACATCATATGCTCGCACTTTGTAATTTGCTTGCTATTCCCGCAATGTCTTAGATAAACCACAGTTAATTACTTGGCTAATAGTGCCTACTGTGAAAAGAATTGTAGGAGCACAGCTTAAACTAATATGACAATCTCGCATTTGGTTGCAGAATGTTTCTTACTGCATTGACAGCTCGGACTAACCGGCCTCCTACTTCACATTACCTTTACATTGGGCCATCATTATGTAATACTGGCCATAAAGCATAATCTGTTGTTACTCGCATCCTCATCTCTTACTTCACCAGTATCTAAGTTTAAAAACAGTCTTCACGCCACTATATATAAAAAGGTGCATTGTATTCTATTGTCATGCTTAACTATATTGATGTTTAATACTATATCGCGGGTACATGCTGTTGGGGCATGGCACACGCAATTGCAAATGTTATTTTTCCTTATGCACTCAAAAATAAAGAATTTCAAAAAAACAATAAAATAAATACATAAAAATCCCTTAGCGGGCCCCTCAATATATATCTTGGTTCGGACGCATTAATGCAGTCAAAATGAACCTACTACCCAGACTGCTCTACTTATTCCAGGCGGTGCCGATCGCGGTTCCCAGAGCGTTTTTTAGCTCTCTGATGACCGCCATCCACAGATTTGTCTGGAATTCGCGCCCAACACGCATCAAGAGAACCACTTTGGAACTGCCAAAACCGTTGGGGGGAGCCGGCCTGCCCTCAATTGAGATGTACTACCGGGCCGCACATTTACACAGGTTCACAGACTGGCACGCGCAACATCCCACAAAACAATGGGTCATGCTGGAATTAGAACAGTCGGGAGGGCATATACCCCCCACATTATGGCTACACACGGCCACATACACAGACCTACAAACCCAAAATCCCTTAATAGACGCCACCCTGAGGGTCTGGATGGCAACCCGATACCGCCTACAACTAACCACTTCACCCAGTCCCTTGACCCCTCTCATACATAACCCGGACTTGGCAGACACGCTAACGTGCGGTGACTTAGCTGGACTTCAACCTACGGACTGGTTATATATACACCAGTGGCTCAGCTCCAACGGTCTCTAAACACTCGGGGAACCATGCCCCGACAAAACACCTACAATCCTAGAACAGTTCAGATACCGCCAAATAAAATCATACTACTCATCCCTGTCGGGTAAGGGGCACTTACACAGACCCTTAACTGACTTCGAAACCCTATGTGTGCACCGCACGCACATCTCCAGGGGTATCTCAACCCTGTACACACTACTCTTGACCCGGACGAACAGGGACATGGAGCTTAGGTTCATGGACCACTGGGAGAGGGACGCGGGAGAGACACTCACTGCACAAGAATGGGACAAGATTTACACCCTTACGCACAAATGCTCTATTAGCTCGAAATTTCAGGAATTAAACTATAATGTGCTAACACGCTGGTACAGAACGCCCGACACACTGCACCGTATGCACGATACCACGTCAGACATATGCTGGCAATGTGGCACACAACCTGGCACTTATATCCACATGTGGTGGTCATGCCTGGTAATTACCCCTTTCTGTGAACAAATTAGAGGAGAGATCAACAAAATCACAGGCGCCGATATACCCCTGGCACCCTTAACGATGCTACTGCACCACACCCGAAGCCCTCTGAAAGCATACAAAAAATCCCTAGAGCTGCCGCTGCTCAATGCCGCCAAATCCCTCATCCCGAAGATATGGAAACAGCCAAAAGCGCCCACCTTGGAGCAATGGGTGGCGGCAGTGGAGGACATATACTCAATGGAAACCCTGACGGCCGACCTTCACGAGAGACCGGAGCGGTGTGCATTGACCAGGTATCCATGAACCACATACGTGGCGGATAGAACTGTGGCCCACGAGCCAACTTAGCTGAAACGCGCAGAACATCACGACAAGCACCATACACCCCATAGGCACAGACACAACCTACCCAAATACCACACACAGACAACTGACAGGTTTCCCCCCAACCAAAACTGACTCCTGAAAGACATAACACCCACCTGGACAACCTCCCCGCCCCAACTGGACCTGGAGCAATCCAGGACGGACAACCTGACTCAGCCGGTAACACAGAGACAGGTTTTAGACACGGGATCACTAGACCCCAGACAAACGATAAGACCCCAAAGCTCACGCAACTTACCCTGAGCACCGCACCTACAGTTGGCAGACTGCCTCTAAGTTGAACGGAAGCCCCCCCCCGTACCTGCGACACACAGGCGACCTCCCATATGACCAGCACATCACTTAGCACCACAGTTTGCAGTGGGGAAGATTCAGCTTAGGTCGATAGACCCAAACCGGGGAACCGTGAATTAAATAACCGGGTCCAATTGTACACACAGCATCCTAAGTAGCGTAGTACACCTACGAGATAACCCTCGATGGCTACGAAAGAAGCGGGGGAAGTATCCCAGGGATAGCGTGTGATACACGGTTAGTTAGAATCACAGTCTAAATCAGACAGAGCCAGAGGCGACAGTCGCTGCAAAGACCCGGGACTCAGTCGTAGCTTCGTAAGAGCGCTAAGTACCTGTAGGCGCTAGCCATGATAGTCAGAGGATTCAACAGAGGAAACCTACAGACGGGTCAATGTTGTTGATGGAGCAAAACCTAATTTGCACTAAGTTGTTCATTCGGACTAAATGTACTTTACCAGACTGACTAATGTTACATTATTTTTTCTGAAAAATCTGAATATACACTTTACCATTGCAGAAAATTAAGCTAATGAGAGCTTATCGAAATCTTTTAAAGCACCAAGTCCTGAAGTATATTACAAAGAACTGAGAACCTTTCTAAACTGTAAAAAGATCACCAACTCTTTACCAAGTGTTTTGCTTTTACTAAAAAGTGAAATGCACTCAAAATTTAGTGAAATAACTTTTTGAAATGTACCCAAGTTACTGATTTTGGCCAACATTGCTCCTGGTTTTTCTTTAATGGGACACTATCATCAACAGATTATATGCAGCTTAATGTAGTTGTTCTGGTGTCTAATGCATGTCCCTGCAAGCTTTTCAAGTGTTTATTTTCGTGCCTAGTAACAAATCTAGTGACAGTCACTCAGACCGCCACTAGAGGTGTTTCCTGTGCCAATGCTCCAAAGTGTGCGCTCTGCAGGCAGGTGCTGAATGTTCCCTTAAGAAATGCATTAATGCAATGCATCTCTTTGAGGAGATAATAATTGGTGCCGTGAGGCATCTCATGCCCATTAGCCTCCCAATGCGTTGAGCAAGATTGATGATCTCAGCCATGGAGGCAAGACCAGTAAGTAAACTTACTTTTTCAGAGTGATCTATGGGGGTGCAAGGTATCTAAACAGCCACGTGGGTACTTTAGTGTCAGGAATATATATTTGTATTCCTGATACTATATTGTTATTTTAATGTATTAAAAAAATTTCTGTATAGTGACTAAACCTTTAAATTTAGCAAATTAAAATTGAAACCTAAACCACATTTTCATTTTCATTCTTATTTTATATTTATGTTTTACTTTTTAATATCAATAATCCAAGAAAAATAGTTCAGCAAAAAGACAATTCAGTAAAAAAAAAAAAAAAAGCCAGGCTAGCAATAATGAATCTGTAAAATTGCTAAAAAAAAAATCATAAAGATTATGCAAAGACTTTATTGGTTAACTGAGAGTGTGATTGCAGATTTTCAGGACAGTAATAATGTTACAATTACATGCAAATAATAGAGAAAAAAGGAAGGTAGTAATATTGGGAATATCGGCTAAATACCACTCTAAAACTGGATACCTAGTACACCATATAATACCTAAGGTACGTTGCAATGTAAGAGGAGCAGAAAAAAAAATCCCAAATCCAGGAGCTAAATGTAGTGTAGTAAAAATCCTAGTATAATCCAATGTGAAGATAATTTAAAAAATAAAATGAAAATTGAGACCAATAGTAAAAACAATAAATGAGTTATAACAGTCCCAGAATAAAGCAGTCCATGTAAGCTTGACCATAATAACGAACATAAATAGTATAGCAAAAAGTATAAGTAGAATAATGGCGAAAATAATTATTGGGTTCGTTCTGTGCTGGGTAACTTGCTTTTGTATTGCAGGAAAACCACAAATGGCGGAATAATAGAGCAAAGCAAAGGCTGAATTTAAGACAACAAAGGATTTCACTTTTAGACCATATTTAGAACTAATACAGATGAACAGATTACCTCCCAAAAATAAAAGACATTTTTCAGGTCACTAATAAATTGTCCCTATTGCGTATGTCATTTGCTAAAAAAAACAAAGGACCCAAAGTATAATCTCATCCTAAATATTTAAGGGATTATTGTCCAGCTATACCATAATAGGGTAGTGAACAGTGGATTTGTGTATGGTCAAATAACTGCTAGAAAGGAAAAGAACATATATTCTGTTAAAACATTAATTTAAGAGTTCATACTCCTGTATGTATGCCAAACTCTGCATGAAAACATTGCACAATATTGGTATAATATTTTGAAACATATACTACAGATTCTAGAATGTTATTAGCTACAGCTTTAGACCTCTGATATATTCAGAGCAAATAGCACAAAAGGTGCAGAGATACAAGCCTAAGAAGAGTGTAGGGTAATGTCAGTTCAAAAGACATGCCAGGATTTGCTATAAATAGCTCTTCTGGGAATCAATGGCGCTGGTTTTTAGGATAAAGGTTAGAAGATTCAGAAGCTTTTGTTAGGAAGCGCGTGTTGTTTCTCTTGACATGAGCTCTAGATAAGAGATTTTGTAACTGCAGGAACTCTACAGAAATAGATTCAACTGTCTCCAAGTTGATGGTCAATATCACTCGTTTTCTTCCCTTTAAATGTTAAACCAAGATTTTATTTCAGGTGTTTTAACACTAATTTAATATTTCGTAAATGCTTTAAAGAAACAGGCCTGGCCTGATTTGTTTCAAAGAGCATTCTACATGGAATTCAGACTCTACAAATACATATATTCTAAAATTAAATCCTTTAATATGTTTTAATACAGATGTTTGTAAATGATGTAATTAGACTTAAAGTCACAGAGGAGAATACTCATAACGTAGATGTGTGCTTTCAAAATCTTTATTTTAAAGTCTGATATTTTAGTTCTCATTCTATATTTTCTGTGTGCAGTGGCAGAACTAATGTAGACAGGGCCCCTGGTGGAAGATTTCTTTGGGACCCCCTACCGCAAGGAAGATTCCCAACTTTCATACAAATGCCACAAGGCTTTGCAAGCTGGACATCTACCATTTGACCATCCTTGCAGGGTTGTAGTTAGTACTGAGCAGTGTTTGTGTGTTTGAATGAAAGTATGTATGTGTGAATGCAGAGTTGTATTAGTGTATAGTGTTGACAATTGAATGCAGTTGTGTGTTTTTGTGCCCAGTTGCCATTTGAAAGCAGTGGCGTACTTGTGTGTAATGTTTTGCTTTTGAATGTTGTGGTGTTTTTGTATGTAGTGTTGGCGTTTTTAAAGCAGGAATGCATTTGTTTGTAGTGTTAATTTTTGGATGCTGCGGTGTGTTTAAATATAGTGTTGGTGTTTTAATGTAAAGGTGTGGTTGCATGTAGTGTTAACATATGAATGCAGGAGTGCATATGCGTAAAGTGTTGGTCATTGAATGCTGTGATGTATGCACATATACACATACACTGTCAAACACATACACACTGATACAAATACACATAAATATATACACATAGATACACACAGACATACATGCAGATAGACAGACACAAACTGACACATATACTAATACACAGGTACACAGACTGACACACATGCAGATACACAGACATACACACATGCAGATACAGCAATAGAAACACTGGCACCAGGGCCGGACTGGGAGAAAAATTCGGCCCGGGCATTTTTTTAACACAGCGGCCCACTAAAAAGGGGGCGGGGCATAGGAGGTGTGTTTTGTCATCACCAATGACAAACACGCCTCCTCTCAAAGTGAGCATGTTGGTTCAATGCTCTTCCAGGGCAGACCATGCGCAGAGCTCTGCTGAAGAGCTCTAGCATGAGAAAAAAGTCCTGTATTTGTTCTGCACAGTGCAAGCAAATTTAATAACATGCTTGCACTGTGTTTCCTTGCAACTTGTCTCTGGTGTCTCTATAAATGGATACCAGGAGACAAAAGGCCAGGAAAGAGTATTGTGCATGTGTTTGGAGCCTGCTTGTGGTATTGTGTGTGTAGAGTGAGCTGGTCGTGGTGTGGTATTGTGTAATAAGGTCGGTTTTAGTCGTGTTGTGTTTGTGGTGTAATGTGATGCATATGTGGCTCAGGGACCCCCTCCCGCCCGGCTCTGGAAAGGGGTTAAAACTTACCTTTTTCCAGCGCCGGGCGGGGAGCTCTCCTCCTCCGATCCGCCCCGTCGGCTGAATGCGCACGCGCAGCAAGAGCTGCGCTCGCATTCAGCCGGTCGCATAGGAAAGCATTTATAATGCTTTCCTATGGACGCTTGCGTGCAAAGCACGCAAGCGCCTCTAGCGGCGGTCAATGAGACAGCTGCTAGAGGCTTTGGGGGAAGGCTTAACCCATTGATAAACATAGCAGTTTCTCTGAAACTGCTATGTTTATAAAACAATGGGTTAACCCTAGAAGGACCTGGCACCAAGACCACTTCATTAAGCTGAAGTGTTCTGGGTGGCTAGAGTGGTCCTTTAAGAGTGTTGTGTGTGTGTGTGTGTGTGTGTATATATATATATATATACACACACACACACACATATATATATTTGGAAGTATTGTGTATGTGTTTGGTGCAGTGTGTTGGGGGGGTTCTGTGTGTATGTGAGGGGTGCAGTATGTGTGTGTGTGAGGGTGCGGTGTGAGTGATGGGTGTGAGAGTGCCGTGTGAGAGTGCCCTGTGTGAGATGGGTGTGAGAGTGCTGTGTGAGAGAGTGCTGTGTGTGTGAGAGTGCTCTGTGAGAGTGCTGTGAGTGTGATGGGTGTGAGAGTGCTGTGTGAGAGAATGCTGTGTGTGTGTGAGAGTGCTCTGTGAGAGTGCTGTGTGTGATGGGTGTGAGAGTGCTGTGTGAGAGAGTGCTGTGTGTGTGTGAGAGTGCTCTGTGAGAGAGTGCTGTGTGTGTGATGGGTGTGAGAGTGCTGTGTGTGAGTGTTCTGTGAGAGTGCTGTGTGAGAGTGCTGTGTGAGAGAGTGCTGTGTGTGAGAGTGCTGTGAGAGAGTGCTGTGTGTGAGAGTGCTCTGTGAGAGAGTGCTGTGAGTGTGTGAAAGTGCTGTGTGAGAGAGTGCTGTGAGTGTGTGAGAGTGCTCTGTGAGAGTGCTGTGTGTGATGGGTGTGAGAGTGCTGTGTGAGAGAGTGCTGTGTGTGTGTGAGTGCTCTGTGAGAGAGTGCTGTGTGTGAAAGTGCTGTGTGAGAGAGTGCTGTGAGTGTGATGGGTGTGAGAGTGCTGTGTGTGATGGGTGTGAGAGTGCTGTATAAATGTTATTGTGTGTGTGTGTAGGGGGGGGTAAATAAAAAAATAAAATAAAAAAAACAGGCATTATGTCCCCCCTCCCTTCTTACCTTTAGCCTGGGAGGGGGGGTCCGGCACGCTGGCAGGCAGGGTGGCAGTGTTCCCTGGTGGTCCTCGTGGGTGAGCGAACTCTAGCCAGTGAGGCTAGAGTTCACTCTCGCGAGATCCGGCCGTTGCCATGGCAACGCGCCAGATCTCGCGAGAGGAACCCGGCGGAGCTGCAAGTTAGAGCTCCGCCGAGTCCTCTCTCCAGCCTGGCTGGCTGTCTCCCTCCCTCCCCGCCGGCGGCCGCATGTGGGCCGGTCAGGGAGATCCTTGATCTCCCCACCGGCCCGTCGTGGCACAAAGCGGGGCCGGCGCTGGGAGCGTGCCGGCCCTGCATAGACCGGCAGGGGAGATCCTGGGACCTCCCCTGCCGGCCTCGGCCCCACGGACACCGCGGCCCACCGGGCATTTGCCCGGTGTGCCCGATGGCCAGTCCGGGCCTGACTGGCACATATACAGATATACATATACACAGATACAAAACACTGGCACACATACAGTTACACATATAAACAAATACAAAACACTGGCACACATGCAGATATACAGAGGTTCACGATTCAGGTGCATTTCTGCTCTCCTCCAATCGGCCCAAATTCGGACAAATTACAATTCGGACCAGAACGACAATCCAAGTCTACTACTTAGTCATAGTTGGGATAACCGACAAAGTCATAAACAGGTGAACAGGTATAATTCCAGTTTTTCCTTGATAAATCCTTTCCTTAGTGCTTTGCCACATGTTAACACCTGTTTGCCTTGACACATTTCTCCCTTGTTATTCATCCACCAATCAGCACAGAGAATGTAAATGTGTTCGTCTTCCACTACCAAATCAGGAAGTCCATTTAGAAAGGCATAACTATATGATAGTAAAAAGGACAACTGTAGCAATGCTACCTGGAATGGAGCATGAATACCCATCCTTGTTCACAATACTGATGTTATTGAAGACAAGTTGAATCACATGTCATATTATAACTTTTTTTGCACTGAATGTGTGAGTTTAATGACCACTGCCTTAAGTCTTGTAAAAATAGGTCAAGACAAGGACACTTGACGTTGGTTGAAGGGGCCCTGCTTTGTAACAGCATAGAACTAGGAATTATACTGAAAAAAAGTGAATTCAAAGTGAATTTCAAATTTAAGGCCAGAGAAGCCAAACCGAAAGCATAGCTGGCTTAGAGAATTTTTCCCGTTTGGCTATTTTGAACTTAAATTTGAAATTCGCTTTGAATTCACTTTGAAAACTCACTTTAGCGAATAACCCTGTTGAAGTTAGACCTAGCCCCAATTACTGAATACGGAACATCAAATTGATTTGAGTGTTTCTAAATTCCTATAAGGCATGTCCTCTATAACTGGAGTTTATAATTTTTAGTTTTGCTGTAGCCCCCGAGTGCAAGCTATTGAAAATTATTATTGGTGCCATTTTTCAGGTTGTGCCATTTAGTAATTTTTTTTTTTTTGTAAATTCTTTATTTGTCGTCCATGTGAGTACAATATACATACATACACCAAAACAGTGCACATGGGCATAGAAATAAGATGATCAATTGAATAACGATACAAATAATAAGCATTGGTATCTGTCGGTTACGTAACATTTGCAAATGTCATAGCAGCAATCATTGAGATGCAGGTAGGTTGAACAGCTGTAGGTGAGTGTGCATTTCTGAAGCTGAAGCCATAGCAATAATGACAAGCTAATTAGTTAGAAACGGGCAGCTACATTCTACCAAACTTTAAAATTCTGCTGTAGATCTAAGCTTACTGGTCTGACGGAAAAGATGGGGTAATAAGTGTATTACTAAAAATATTAGACACTTGTAGCAGGGGAGCAATTGCGTCAATGAGTAATGATAGTTGGCACATAGGTTATGGAACCTAGTATAGTGAATGATTTGCTTTATTAATTCTATTGTAATGGAATCCGTAATTCGGGTTCCAGATCCTCACATGTTGCTGTTGCGACAGTGATTCCCTTAATCCTAACGTTAGCCAGGGATCTCTTATAGAAAGCTGCCTCGGGGGAGTATTGCGTAAGAAACTTTGGCTTGACTGGTTCTGTGCGTTCGTGTATCCCCCTGATCAGTTGTACGTTCTGCCTGCGTCTAGTCGCCCCAATCTGTCCTGGGACAGGTGTTAGTTCGTGTCCTCCCAGCAGGTAATTGTGTCTTGTTTGAGAACTAGTTCTCTGCTTGTCTGGTCCCGTTCCATCTCTCTCAGTCAGCTGTTATATAAGTCGGTGACTCGTATCTTTGGGAGCTGCTTCGTGTCGTGGCTATATATCGTTTAGCGACTCGTTCAGGGCCTTCCCGACTCTGGCCTCCTCGGGGGCAGGACAAGCCGTATCTACCCAAGCCCTCAGAAAAGGAAAAGAAGTTACGTGAAGTTGATTAGATGCAGAGGGGAAAAGGAAAGGAGGGCAGGGAGGGGGAGGGGGGGGAGAGGGGTCAGGAGTAGGGGTGGGGGAGACATGATGGATAGCACGTGTCGGGGTGCGCCGGGTCCTCTCAGACCCCCGGTGTTATGGTGCGTGCTGTGCCTCCCTAGTTCCGGGACGTGAGAGGTATAGATACCATGGGGGCCATTTAGTAATTTAACTCATTAATATAAGTAATAAAGGTACTGTGTAATATGTTACCTATAGCATCAGAATACACATCCATTTGTACTCATTTTCAAAGCACTATGCCTTAAAATTGTAAATAATTTCTACTATATTGGAATCTTTAACATGGCTGTGAGATATAAAATCCAGATAAGGAAATGGCCAGATTTATTATCCTTACTATAATCCACCTTAGACCTAAATCAATTATATCTAGATAAAAATATTATTTGAAAAGACATTATGTAATGTCTTTATAAAATAGACATCGTTGTACAATTAAGATTGTTTCCAAGGATGCAGATTTATTTCCATGCTAACACTGGGGACTCATTAACTGGAAATGTTATGATCTGCAATTAACCTCAAAGACTGTGTGTTTTATATATATAATTAAACTGCACACAATGCTTGGAATATGTCCCTTTTATTAAGCCAACAATACAATTATTTATAGATTTTGCAGTATATCAGATGGCAATACTCAAAAGGTCTGTTTATGTGTGTATTACCATGAAGCCTGAAAATAAATGTTCCCAAACAAATCTAACCTGGCAAATGACTAATATGACGCTAGGCAACTATAGTCACTGGACAATGATGACTACCTTTGGCACTACTGGGTCCAGTTCCATCTATAGATGAAAATTAATAATAAAATGTCAAATGAGGAATTTTCTTCGATTTCATAACAAGTGCTAAAAGGCACATATAGTCACTAATAACACCAGGTGCTTAAAGATGAATTTGGAGATATGTATACCTATCTTTATATGTAATAAACAATCAATACAGGTGCAAGAAAAAGTATGTGAACCCTTTGGAATGATATGGATTTCTGCACAAATTGGTCATAAAATGTGATCTGATCATCATCTAAGTCACAACAATAGACAATCACAGTCTGCTTAAACTAATAACACACAAAGAATGAAATGTTGTCATGTTTATATTGAACACACCATGTGAATGTTTACATGGTGTGTTCAATAAAAACATGGCAACATTTAATTCTTTGTGTGTTATTAGTTTAAGCAGACTGTGATTGTCTATTGTTGTGACTTAGATGATGATCAGATCACATTTTATGACCAATTTGTGCAGAAATCCATATCATTCCAAAGGGTTCACATACTTTTTCTTGCAACTGTATATTGTTGAACACAGATCTGAACACACCAGTCAAGCCATAAGACTTGCTTTCCACACAAAAAATAAACCTATGGGTTCAATATGGCCCTCATATTACTACTGGGTTTCTAACCGACTGTCGTGTGGTGAGTGGTGCATATTTACTGAACGGTGATCAGCACAGTTGCTAGAAATGCCCTAACCCATTGGCATTGGGCTTGTTCCACCTAAGCCCTACCCTTGGGCATTATGTTGGTCACTTAATTAAATTAAATAATGGCCAGCAGTTGGTGGAAATTCCCTAGGCCAGCATTTGGGGGAGATAACATTTTAAAAATGGGGGACATCCTTATGTCTCCCTCTGTCCCCACCCATGATGAGTGTATAGGGGCTACTTATTAAATAAGTTGACATAGTGGGTAAGTGATATCATTATAATAACTAGAGTGTCCTAATGCTCCTCCCACACCCCCCTAGTACCCACCCATGGCTGGTGGATGGAGGCTCCAATCAAGTATACAAGAGGGAGGGTGGACATGCTATTTTCCATACTCCCCAAATTGTCCTCAAGTGCACTTCCCATGTGACTAGGTGTCCCCAAGCTCCAAGCCACCCTTAGTTAATATAAGCATTTCCTACCTATCCCCTTTACCCTAATTATAGTGAGACAGAGAGCAATAAAACTAATACCTGTGAAAATATATTTTTTTCCTTTTTTATGAAATCTTCTTTTCTTCAGCCTACAAATTCCAAAAATATCCATAATATCCTGACACTACTAATGGTAATAAAAAAAAGGACAAAAACAGAAACAAATTTGACAAAAAAAATTAAACTGAGATGCATCAAAGAATAACCCATGTGAACCACTTAAGTATGTAGAATAAGGTTTTTAAGATGGGAAAAGCCTTCATAAAGGCCCTCTCATGCTCAGAAATCCCAGTAGAGTACTTTGTTTGGTTGTCTTGTAAGCCAAACAATAGGAGCTCTCAAACTCATCTCAAAAGGTATTTAGATGTGTTCTACAGGCAAATGCTCAATGAAATGGTTAATAGCATATTGGATCTGATAATATACTTTCACAATATACTTGTTACCATAATGTAACATAGTAAAAAGCATCTAAAGTGATCAGCTTCCATTCATCTATCAATCTACTGTATAACAGAGCAAGTAGTCTTTCTACATATTTTAGGAATTTGGAAAGGGAAAAAAAACAGAGACAAGAACATATGTAACAGAGATTTACCACTGAGTTACATTTTTGTAAATCTCTTTAACGCATGGCCAAAGAGAGCATACGCAGTAGTTAAAAATGGAGATTTTTCGTATTGTGACATGCTTTAACACTAAGTATGTGTTTCCTTCATGCCCAAATTCCATGAAATTTGGGATAACAATGATTTCACAAAATGGAGCTGAAGGTGCTGTCACAAAGTTTTACAAAGTCCCTTGTAATATTCATCCATACATTTTTCAATACAACACTTTAAAGAACAAAATCTATATATTCTGTCCCTTGGTGTGTTAAGTATTCATCAGGGAGAGCCAGAATCATCTGAGAAGGATAGAGTCAGTGGGTCATAAACTGATTGAACCTCTGCATGTTTCTATATTATTCTATATGCTGGGTGAGTTGCTCCTTTAAACCACCAAATAGTTTGGAGTGGGGAGTTACTTTGGCAGAAAACGCTTTAATCAAAAACAACAAATTGTTGTCACAGTGACACAACACAAAGGAAGACTGTGACTAATGCCTTTTAATTTGGTTTCTACCCAATTAGCATCTGAATCTGCTGTAGATGAAAGGTATGGAAATGTCACTGCTGGAGACTTCTGTAACCTGCGGATGATAGCAATGACAGTTTGGCACGCACATAAAGAGGGCAATCTTTCAGAAAGCTGCAGGATAAATACCAAGAGGTGCCCAGCTGGGAAGAGTAGTAAATCAAACCTAAACAGAATCAGCAAAGAACACAGGGTACATTCACGGTAACATTTTATCTCTATTACTGTAGCAGCCCTAGCTGAAATAAAATAGACACCATACTTAAACATCAATGTCTACTGCTGCCAAATAGGAATACTCTATGGATGTTAAGGGATGTGCCAGTTTAAGTGTGTGCATATCTAACCTGACTGGGACACTTGTGTTGGCTTGGCACCATCTGAATATTCACTGCAAGCTCTAATTTACATGAGTACCAAGGAGTAAGATATATACATATATGTGTGTGTATTTATATATATATATATATATATATATATATATATATATATATATATATATAGCTTCCTCCTGACATTGTTCTGACATTTTGGAACTGTGGTCAGCATATCTTGTCACTTCCAAGTTCGTTTTATTTTTTCTCAAATTCAAAGCCTCTCCTGTGGTTTTCAGTCATTGGTTACAACAGAAGTCAACTCCTATTTAGTCTGAATTTGACGATCATTCATTCCGAATTTGACCATCATTCAGTCTGAATTTGACCTGTTTCCTCTCTAATACATATGAACAAGATGCAGTTCGACCATATTTCATAATAAATTTGGTTCAAAGTTTACTACTTCAATCAAAAGTAGGAGGTTAACCTGCTTGTAGGCTCCATTGGTTATAACTTTATTACAATTATTTATCAATCCTTACTCATTTTACATACTTTAAATCATGTTAGATTACTTTGGTATAATTATTTAAAGTTATGGTGGGATGTTTTAATTTTTTTTATTCAGTATTGGGGGATTATTAGTAATGTGAGACATTGCAAAAAGCTAAGATTGATCAATATAATATATTATTAACTATCATTTATGCACTCAAATTTGAAGAAAGGCCAGTATATTTTTAAATCCACTGATTTTGCTATATTTTTATGAATGTTATATTTTCAATCAATTACCAGGTAGTTATTTTTTTGTAGTAAGCATTCTATGCCAGTTTACCTTACATTCAATATGTACTCACAGTCTTAGTGGCCAGCTGGTTCATTTCCAAGCATGGCATATCAAAGGGATTCTATAGTGCCAGGGCACTATAGAATCCTACAATGCCCCCCTTCCTCAAGCCCTCCTCCCACGTTAAAAGCACTTCAGTCGCTTACCTAAATCCAGCGCAGATGTCCCTCGGCGCTGGGTCAGGGTCCACCCACGCTCCTCCACCCAATGTGCATGTGCGGCAATGGCCGAGCTCGCATTAGGATTCCTCCATAGGAAAGCATAATTATTATTAATGCAGATCATGAAAATGTCCAGCATCAGATAACGGACCAAAGGTCCATTTCAAAACAGGAAGCCCTCTAGTGGCTGTCTGGTAGACAGCCACTTGAGGTGGAGTTAACCCTGAATAGTAATTATTGCAGTTTCTCAATAACTGCAATAATTTCTATAGCAGGGTTAAGGGACATGGGTGTAGCAGAATGGAGAAATCCAAATGCTTTTATACGTATGCTTTCCCCTTGTATTCCCCTGTTTCTTCCTTCGTGAGGCATCATACGAACAGAATTCTTTTGTCTCCCGAATGAAGACCACCCCTATACCCCATTAGAACGTTGACACCGACCACTTAAGTGCGAAGTAATTAATGAATGCTTCCCCCGGGTGGCCGTCATTTCATATAACCGAACACGTGGCAGACAAAAGAGTGGCGGCCATCTTGTCTCCCAACTGTGGGCAGCGGTACTTGGTCGTCAAGTGCCTGGAACTCCTTTCAGCTAGGCACTCGCGTGAATGCCGGTAAAACTTAGACAGCTGGAAACCCCTTATACCACTCTAAATGATTATAAAACAACACATACAATAGGTGGATCACGCGTTCTGATGTATCTAAAAGAGACAAAATAATATAGTGCAATATAGCCAGTACATACATACATACATACATGTGCCAAAACCGATGGACAGGGTAGGCCTGAAAAAAAAAAAAAAGAGTATATTCAGGGAGAGATAGGTGGGGCTCTAAAATGTCTGCAGAACATCAGGAGGAAGCTGGGAGGAGGAAGGTAGATATAGGCTGGAAAAGAAAAAATCCCCATATAATAAAGTTTGCTACAACTAGTGGTAGCAAGTCAACTGTGGTGTGCTAAAACTATTGAACTTGGTAGGGCTGAAAAAAAAAGTGCAAAAATATTAAAAGTACTTGTAATTACATAAATTAACAAAGCCCTCTAGTGATTATGCGTACTTGTAGCTTGATGCATACATCAACTGTACATGCCGTCAAAACTTCCCAGGTTGTTAGGAAGATACAATACATACAATAGGTGGATCAAATGCTAAGCTTTAAGCTTAGTTCAGCCACTGATCCGCTGGGGCTATTGGAGTTATGGTTCTTTAGGGACAGTGTGAAGTTCTGCGCTACCGGGGATAGCATATTAGCATTTATTTATGCACAGCTAGCCTTTTGCAACAGATTGGAACCTAACTATACCCTAATATCCTACACCACATGCGGTACACTAAGGGTGTGCTATACAAGCTTTTAACTATGACCTTTTGATTTAAGCATTTTGTCTGCTCTATAGGGGTTTAGGTGTTAAAAGTATCTCAAAGGTTTTTTTTTTTTTTTCTGTTATTATCCGGTTGGATTTACTCATCACCGCTTACCCATACTATATGCAGCATTGCCCTAGCTACTATTTGGGATTTGATGGAGTATCTAATTGGGGATTTAGGATTTTATGTTGGGCTAGTTTTTCCGACCTTTTATTCGTTAGGTCTATACTGCCTTATTCCTCCCCAGTACTCCTCTATCATTAGCAGTTGTAGGTAAACCCCTGTTAGCCCTATATCTAACGTTGTTTCTCTTTTTCTTTACCCTCGGGGGATAGCATAAGAAAGTTAATCACTACATGTGCAACTATAGTCACTTAGCTCCACTTAAGGGCTCATATTTTACGTATATTGTTCACCTTCATTTAGGAACAGTACTTTCATCATTTATATACATTTGTATTATGAAAGCTAAATTAGCTTTCCCAAAAACAACATTTCTTTTATATCAAACATATATAAAAGTTATGGTTAGGTCTAATATATATTGCTCAATGCCAATTTGCACTTATTGTATAAATGCCAATTTAGACACATCACTAGATTAAGATCGCAAACCGCGATCCCAGAGAAAACAGAGAATTCCTCGAGTGGAACGCACGTGAATTTGAACCCGGAAATAGAGTGCATGGCATCTGAATAGGAACGCATAATGCGTTCCAAAGTGCGGACAGCCGAACCCAGAAGTACCTGCATAAGACGATTGAAAAGGACGCCAAGGAGCCCCTCCACACCACAAACCAACTGAGGAAGCCCCTATCATGGGGCGAAATGTGTTTCGGATATACCAGCTATTAGGTAGGACTTTTTTTTTTTAAATATATGATTGTTATTTTCAAGAAAAGGTAAGTTAGGGTACAGAAAATAAAAGGGAGGAGGGGGGAGCACATGAAATATGCATACAGTGGGTGCAATATATAACATAACTTTTCAGTTTTCTAAGCTTAGCTTCGAACAGTTATGCTATGCTAGTGCATGTTTAACAACCGATTCCCAGAGGTTTTAGGGAGTTCATCTAGGCTTTCTATAAATATGACTCTTCACATACTAAAAGGCCTTTCACTAGCACAGTATCAGATGGTGAGCCCTTATGTTCAATACTATACTCCCAACAGAGTGGGCATGTGGGTCATCCCTGTTCTCGGAAGCACTTGTGGGAGTGCAAGGGTCTGTTCCTCGTTGTTTGGGTCCCTGTCTGCTGAGACCGCTGGTGCGTATGGTTACTATGGCTACAAGTTGCTTTGTGGGCTTCCCATGTATGGTGTATTTCTAGGTTATGTGCCCCAGGTGAAAACAAGTGGGGATGTGTGGGGTGGGGGTCGGTGGCGTAATAACTGGGTATGACTATACAAGGGTCGCCTGGATGCCTGTCGGCTCTTGTTTGTGTGTCTATGGATTTGTCTGTAGGGTATCTCCTCTTGAATGTGTGTCACTGATAGACTAAATTAACTGATAGACTAATTTCCACCCTAATAATTGTCGGTTAGTGTCCTATCTCTGTTTTTAGTCCTATATTGATGTGTGTTTTCTAGCCACAGTTTCCATAATGTCTCTAGTTTCTTTGTTGGGTCATAGGAGTATTGTATCAACCTGGGAAGTTTTGACGGCATGTACAGTTGATGTATGCATCAGCCCTACCAAGTTCAATAGTTTTAGCACACCACAGTTGACTTGCTACTACTAGTTGTAGCAAACTTTATTATGTGGGGATTTTTTCTTTGCCAGCCTATATCTACCTTCCTCCTCCTAGCTTCCTCCTGATGTTCTGCAGACATTTTAGAGCCCCACCTATATCTCCCTGAATATACTCTATTTTTTTTTCAGGCCTACCCTGTCCATCGGTTTTGGCACATGTATTTATGTATGTATTGACCTTTAACTCCGGCCAAAAATATATATCATTCCATCTTATGACTCTGAGAGTGATGTATGTTGCAGTAAATAAGAGTCTTAATTAACACCTGTTTTCACAGTTACCAATACCAGAAATGGATAATTTACTATTATAATAATTTACTATTATAATGATGACACTTTATCTAAGTTTAGCTACGTTCCATGTAAACAAGAATTAGAAGAAAAGTATCTTGTAGGTCATGCAACCATCCCTGTTCCTCTTGTCTTTTTTTTTAAAGACATAACACACATAAATAAAATGCATTAATTCATATTGAGTACAATAGTAAAACATATTATAGTAGCAACTATAATTACATACTAGCAAAAAAAAAACAACAAAGACAAGTAGTTCTGAGAGAAACACAAGTGCATCTACAAGGAAAGCAAAGGGGGAAAAATACTTCTCCTTTTCCTTTCTCCCCTTCTCCTTCCCTTTCAAGGGCAAGGGATTTAAAGCTGCAGGGATTTGGTAGATGTTACTTGTGCACTTGTGCAATAGTCCCTTCTGTTGCTTTAGCAGAAAGTGTGATGGTGGAGTTTATGCATTTTCTGGTCCTATATGGAAATAAGATAGTAATGGAGACATCAGTAAACATATTGGTTAATAATTGCTATATTTCAGATTTTTTTGTACGAAATGCTAAATTTCAGATATTTGTCGTCCCAAACTATACATTGCACATACATATATCAGTTTTTGAAATCAACACAAGCACAAATATTTAAACCTATTCAATATTAAGAATTTTGATTATGCCTTTTCACCTAATATTCTCTTTTTAATGCTCAATACCTTAACAGAAGAGTAACATAATGGAAGTCGTGGGTTGCTAAAGCAACACAATTTTTTAAATGCCAATAAAAAGTAATTGACAAAGTAAATATAATATACGTAAAAACCATGAAAAACATAAAAGAAAAAAAATTAAACCATTGAGACAAGCTGGCAGGGAAAAAGCAACACTGGAAGTTTAAGATACTACTCTATAATAGTGTAAGCCAGGGTTGTGGGAGGTGATGTGTGATGGCAGTAAAGTGAGGTGAAGTGTAGTTTGCAGCATAGCAGCCAAAATTGGATACAAGCTTCTGGTAAAGGCAAAACTGGAAGATTGTAACCAAATATAATCTCTAACACATAGTCACTCAGTGTTCCACAATATCATTTTTATCTTTTGATTTTATGAAAGTGCAAGCCAGGTTGTCACCTTACAGTAGGATATATTTGAAAAATTGTCAATTACAATTTGAATACATGTAAAATCATCTTAATATGGTGCTGCCATGGCAATATTGCTTTTGAGTATTTCAGTACTTTTGAGTATTTCAAAAACAGAATCTTCATGGAATAATCAATTTTATTGATATTCTACCACAGTCAAAATATGCCATAAGACAAAGTAATGTTGTGTTATGATCAAGTCCTCGGACAAAACTGGAATTCCAACAGCTATCTGTAGAAGGACTGTGGAAATAGGTAATTTTCTCCTGGATTGTGAGAGATGTTCTTTAATGATCCCATGTCCCTAGAGATATGACTCTTTTGCATTATCTTAGCGGCTGCAGGGGGACCAAGTTTTGAGTTCCAAAGAGAGCCCTGTTTGTAATCAATGCACTCCAAAACATTTTGATAGAAAGAGGACAGAAGGCACCCAAAGACTCATAGCACTATAGTATAAACTAGTAAAGACACAGGATGCTGGTCTCTACTTATTGATGGATATTCTCCAATGGTACGTTGGTTGGGCTTTATTCATGTCAGAAGACACACAGACACCTAGTTTGCAACAAAGGAAGGAGCTGGAGTTCTTTTGCAGACTTTTGTCACACCAACACTCTCTCATTTTTGTCATCATGGATCTCTCAAGCTGGATTCTCATATCATCTGATTCTAAAAACAGCTCTCACAGGCATAACTTCTCTCGGGACCAGACATTTTGTAAGACAGTGTCAAAGTCCCATCAGGTATGAAACCCACTATATACATACACATGCATATTTGTAATCTCCATTTATAATACTTTCAGTCTTTTTGATGGGTTTTTATATTTTTTCATTTTTTTTAAAGACAGCTGTAGTAAATCAGGATCACATATCTGAGCATCTTCATTTGCTTTTATATTCCTCGCAAGGTTTAGCATTGGACTGCAGGGTAAGGTGGTGTAGAGCAGTAGGAAAAATTGGCATTTATACAGAAAGAACAGCTGTCGAAATGTCTGAACTATTTGCTTTACAGCAGGATGCTGATTATGTGTAATGTAGTGAAACTGACCCCAGTCAGTCAAAATGCTAAAATTATTGTGCATTTGAAACATAATGTTTATTGCATGCTGCTTGAAAGCAAATCACCACATATGTAGATTAGACTTTCACTGGCCTGATGATTGTGCAATGTATTACATGAAGAAGCAAACTAATGAACCAGTAAATTCATTTCCTGTTATCTGTATATACATAGTTAATAACTTTCTTGTGATTGTTTGCAAAACAATCACCTGGTACTATAATTCACAAAATAAACCAATTTGAAAATACTGCCGGCCACTAACACACAAGTCTCTCCTGATATTCAGAATTTGTAGACACTCAGATCACATTATTTGTGTTCTCATATCAATTCTATTTAGTAATAACACTCACATTGCTTTTTTAAAATTCATCCGTTTGTATAAATGCAATACTTGTATTAATTTAACTTTACTGAATTTAAAGAAAATCATTTGACATTAGTGATGTCCCGAACTGTTCGCCAAACGGTTCGCGAACGGTTCGCCACGAACAGTTCGCACGGACTCCAGTCAGCTGACACATTCCAGCCAATCAGCAGCAGATCCTCTCTCCCAGACCCTCCCACCTCCTGGACAGCTCACTAAGAATGCACCTCCAAATTGATGCTGTCCAGGAGGTGGGAGGGTCTGGGAGGGAGGGTCTGCTGTTGACTGGCTGGAATGTGTCAGCTGACTGGAGTCCGCGCGAACCGTTCGCGAACCGTTCGGCGAACAGTTCGGGACATCACTATTTGACATTAAAGTACCATTAATTGCAACACTGTTGGAGTTACAGCACAGAGGGTCTCCTATGTCTAGACAGTGAGGTTAGGCTTGAGATCAAGATGTTGTGGACTTGGACTTCTGTATAACATTTTATATAATGTTTAAAGAAACATATTTTTGTTCTCTTATTGTAGTAACAACTTCTAAAAGTTGAGTGGCTTTACGGAGTGATATAGTGGTGCTTCATTCATTACAATGTAGTAGTTATGCAGTGCTCTCCTCTGGATACCCACAGCATTTCCAGTTCCAGAGAATGGCTGTAAGAGCATTAAGGTAGATGCAGTTCACAACATCTTGAGTCTCAAAGGTTGCCCACCCCTGGTATATATTGTACCCTGCCATCTAAGGAAACAGGGTTATTCCATATTCTAACAATGCACATATGAATGCCTCTTGCTATAATGATGTGCATTCTAATAAATGCAACATAATTAAGTCAATGTTTTAATTGCACTGTTATGACGCGAATCTTTTAAATTCAACTGTTCGCCAGATAATATATTTCAACATGAGACCTCATCTTTTTTATTGGAAGTCCCATATCAAATTACCATACCCTTTTAACGCCAATGGCGGAAAAACTTAGGGAAAAGACGACTGCTTTATGTGTCCTGTGACAGAAAAAGCTTCCCTGAAAACATCTGGGAGATGCGTGTTCATCTAATGGATTCATTGAGGATAGTTACATTTGCTGAAGATAAAAATCCATTTAACATACCCCCAGGCTGTTGTAGGAAAATTAATAAATGATCAGTGACCTCATATTGAAACACTTTAATCTGACAAAAAGCAACATTAGCTGAAATAAACTATTATTATTCAAAATCCAAAGAAATATATGACCTAAAAAATATTATAGATTACAAACCATTCTATAAAGGCTATTTTTGAATAGCATACATGGACATATTTTATAGTTTATTTAATGCTGTCATGTACGTTAAGTCCAATCATACATATTTATAATTTTTTTTTATTATTTTTATTACATTTTTCCTTTGACAAATATTGATGTCTTGATTAGAAGGATGTATGTAAAAAAGTTAAACTGCATAGACAATATATTCCAGTCTTTTTTTAGCATATAACATTGCAATTTGGTGTGGCGTCACCTTATGAAATCTACTCTTGAACGGATGACTTGAGAGAGATTTGAAAATATATTTGTAGGAGTTTGATTTTATTTAAAAGTTTGTAACCACTGCTGTATTAGCTATGTATTAATTTGTATTAAAAATCTAATCAAATATTTTATTGATGAAAACAAATAAAAATAACATTTATAAAATTGTTAAGTAAAAAACAACAACCCAAAATCAAATATACAAATTGTTACATAATAACTCTCCAAAATTATATCTTAAGGAAGAGGCTGCACAATAACCTCGAACTGAGATTATTAATTAAGATTTTTCCTCAAATATGAAAATTCTCAACAGTGCAACACACAGGAATAAGCATTGACAGTGTCAAGAAAAGCGTGTTAAAAAATGATACGCTTAGAATCATGTCTACAAATGCTCGCAGTTTAGGGAATAAGATCCATGAATTTGTGTCAATAATGGCAACTGATAATGTAGATTTAGTCGCTGTTACTGAGACATGGTATAATGAGAAAAATGACTGGGACAGAGCAATACCAGAGTACTCTTTATATAGAAAAGATAGGGAAGGTAAGAAAGGTGGAGGGGTGGCCCTGTATATAAAGGATAGCATAGCATCTAACTAATAAAAGTTAGTGAGACGAGCATAGAGTCCGTTTGGGTTACATAAGAATTTGGGAATCACACAGTAACTCGTGTAGGTGTGATTTATAGGCCCCCAGGACAAATAGAAAAGTTAGATAATCTACTAGTTGAGAAGATAGCTTAAATGACAATGAAGAGGCAAGTTATCATCATGGGTGACTTTAATCTTCCTGATGTGAACTGGAAAACCAAAATAGCTGCTTGTGCCAGGAGCACACATATTCTAAACTCCCTACTGGGATTGTCTCTAAAAAAAGTCATTGAGGAGCCAACTTGTTTATTGTAGATACTCAGATCACATTATCTGTGTATATTTGCTATCAGATATTACTGTAGGTGAAAGTTTAGGATCCAGTGATTATCCATCAGTGTGGTTTAATATAAGAACAGTGACTGAGTCACACCACACACACACAAAGCAGTTTTAGACTTTACAAAAACAGGCTTTTCTTAAATAAGAATATGTGTAAAGGAGTTATTATTAGACTGGAGCAATTTAAATGGAATCCAAGATAAATGGGATTATTTAAAAGTTGCACTGCTGAAGGCAACAGAAAATTGCATTAGGATTGTTAGTAAAAGCAAAAAATTTAAGAAACCACTGTGGTACTTTGCAGATGTTGTCAAAATAGTAAAAAATCAAAAAGTTAGCATTTAGTAATTAGAAAAAAACCGAGAGTGAGGAAGATATAAAGATCTATAAGATTAGGCAGAAAGAGGCTAAGCACGTTATAAGAGCTTCCAAATCACACACAAAAGAGAAAATAGCACAGTAATTACAAAAAGGGGACAAAACATTTTTTAGATACATAAATGAGAAAAAAGAAAGTAAAACAAGGATTAGTTAGATTAAAAACAAAAGAAAGAAGGTATGTAGAAGAGGATAAAGGTCTAGCTGACTGCCTCAATGAATATTTTTGTTCAGTATTTACAGATGAAAATTAAGGAAAGGGATCTCAGTTAGGAAAAGAGGACAAATTAGTCATTTGTTACATGTGAGTTTACAGAGAAAGAGGTTCTATTTCAACGGTCAAAAGTAAAGACAAAAAAGTCAGTGGGACCTGATGGAATACACCCAAAGTTATTAAGAGTTTAGTGGTGTACTAGCAAAACCATTAACAGATGTATTTAACCAACCATTGTTAACAGGAGATTGGAAGTTAGCGAATATTGTGCCCATTCACAAGAAAGGTAGTAAGGAGAAGTCTGGCAACTATAGGCCAGTAAGCCTTACTTCAGTAGTGGGGAAAGTGATGGAAACCATGTTAAAGGATAGGCTTTTTGAACATCTAAAATCACATGGATTTCAAGATCAGAGACAACATGGGTTTACGTCAAAAAGATCATGCCAAACTAATCTTATTGATTTTTTTGATTGGGTAATTAAAATAATAGATCAGGGTGGTGCAGTAGACATTGCTTACCTAGATTTTAGTAAGGCTTTTGACACTGTTGCACAAAGAAGGCTTATCAATAAACTTTAAGTTTGAATTCCAATATTGTTGAATGGGTAAGGCAGTGGCTGAGTGAGGGTTGCAGTCAATGGAGTATATTCGAAGAATGTTTTTGTCACCAGTGGGGTACCTCAGGGATCGGTACTTGTACCCATTCTCTTTAATATTTTCATTAGTGATATTGCAGAAGGTCTTGATGGTGTGTCTTTTTGCTGATGATACTAAGATATGTTACAGGGTTGATGTTCCAGGGGTAAGCCAAATGGCAAATGATTTAGGTAAACTAGAAAAATGGTCAGAGTTGCGGCATCTGACATATAATGTGGATAAGTGCAAGATTGGACGTAAAAACCCAAGTGCAGAGTACAGAATATTTGATAGAGTACTAACCTCAACACCCGAGGAAGAGGATTTAGGGGTATTTTTTTCAGATGACTTAAAGGTAGGCAGGCAATGTAATAGAGCAGCAGGAAATCCTATCAGAATGCTTGGTTGTATAGGGAGAGGTATTAGCAATAGAAAGAGGGAAGTGTTCATGCCATTCTAAAGAACACTGGTGAGACCTTAACATGTTTTGCTTGGAGGAAAGATGAGGCAGGGGGGATATGATAAAAACATTTAAATACATAAAGCTAATCAACACAGTAAAGGAGGAGACTATATTTAAAAGAAGAAAAACTACCACAACAAGAGGACATAGTCTTAAATTAGAGGGACAAAGGTTTAAAAACAACATCAGGAAGAATTACTTTACTGAGAGGGTAGTAGATGCATGGAATAGCCTTCCAGTTGAAGAGGTAGAGGTTAACACAGTGAAGGAGTTTAAACATGCATAGGGTCAGCAAAAGGCTCTCCTAGATATCAGATAAGGCCAGGGACTAATGAAATTATTTAGAAAATTGGGCAGACTAGATGGGCCGAATGGTTCTTATCTGCCGTCACATTCTATGCTTCTATGTTTCTAAACAATATGGGATGTGTGTAAAAAATATATAAATAAATAATTAGGAAGACTCACCCAACAGTATGGGATACTTTCAGCTCATAAGAACCCCCTGACCTCAATTTCATTCAAGATGCTTCTGCTATTATGGCTCAGATGCATGGCTCCCCCTTACACTGCCAAGTTCTGCACACTCAGTTATATGTCAATGAGTAAATCATTTACAAATACTGTACTGCACAGTGGGTGAACGAGTGAACAGGTGAAAGAAATTATTTCAAATATGAACAGAGGCAGTTAGCCTAAATACAATCATTAGTGCTTATTTTCTTGAACTTTTCAACAAGTAAATGTGTGTTTCCCTGCATTTATATTCCTCTCTTACATTCCTTTCTTGCATTAAATTAAACTACAAATGAGTTAGAGATTTCTAATAATTTGGATTTGACAGTCATGGGCTGGATATCTACCAGTACAGTATATCTTGACCCTGAGCAGCATGCTTTGTTGGCATATAAACTGAACAAAATTATAAATGCAACACTTTTGTTTTTGCCCGCATTTTTCATGAGCTGGACTCAAAGATCTGAGACTTTTTCTATGTGCACAAAAGGCCTATTTCTCTCAAATATTGTTCTTAAATCTGTCTAAATCTGTGTCTGTGAGCACTTCTCCTTTGCTGAGATAATCCATCCACCTCACAGATTAGACAGCATTATTATTGCAAAGGTGTGCCTTAGGCTGGCCACAATAAAAGGCCACTCTAATCATGTTGTCTAATCAGCATCTTGATATGCCACACCTATGAGGTGGATGGATTATCTCAGCAAAGGAGAAGTGCTCACTAACACAGATTTAGACAGATTTGTGAACAATATTTGAGAGAAATAGGCCTTTTGTGTACATAGAAAAAGTCTTAGATCTTTGAGTTTTCTGATGACTTAAAGGTAGGCAGACAATGTAATAGAGCAGCAGGAAATGCTAGCAGAATGCTTGGTTGTATAGGGAGAGGTATTAGCAGTAGAAAGAGGGAAGTGCTCATGCCATTATACAGAACACTGGTGAGACCTCACTTGGAGTATTGTACACAGTATTGGAGACCGTATCTTCAGAAGGATATTGATACCTTAGAGAGGGTTCAGAGAAGGGCTACTAAACTGGTTCATGGATTGCGGGATAAAACTTACCAGGAAAGGTTAAAGGATCTTAACATGTATAGCTTGGAGGAAAGACGAGACAGGGGGGATATGATAGAAACATTTAAATATATAAAGGGAATCAACACAGTAAAGGAGGAGACTATATTTAAAAGAAGAAAAACTACCACAACAAGAGGACATAGTCTTAAATTAGAGGGACAAAGGTTTAAAAATAATATCAGGAAGTATTACTTTACTGAGAGGGTAGTGGATGCATGGAATAGCCTTCCAGCTGAAGTGGTAGAGGTTAACACAGTAAAGGAGTTTAAGCATGCATGGGATAGGCATAAGGCTATCCTAACCATAAGATAAGGCTAGGGACTAATGAAAGTTTTTAGAAAATTGGGCAGACTAGATGGGCCGAATGGTTCTTATCTGCCGTCACATTCTATGTTTCTATGTTTCTATGTTTCTATGAGTTCAGCTCATGAAAAATGGGGGCAAAAAAAAGGTGTTGCGTTTATAATTTTGTTCAGTGTAGATATGATTGTTCTCTCACACTGTGATGGCATTGAAGATATTAGTTTCCAGGTTAGAATGTCCACACTCGAGTGTTCTTTATACTGAGATGCCACACAATATAAATGCAGAGGTAATCGTCTGTGATTTAATAGACACAGATGTCCTGGTAACGCAAAAGTTGCAAGTATGTTGACAAAATATTGGCACTATAGCCCTTTCTTTTCACTTGCCACACAGGATCCATTATTACCTCCAAGTTCTGGTGCACTGGGCAATGAAAACCTCTGGTTATCAGACTAATACCACCAATAAGGTCAGTTCAGACCTGAAATGCCAGCAAGTCTGCTCTTTACCATTGTTTTGGCTCTCTTTGACCATTGTCAGCGAGCTGTAGTTGATAACCCTTTAGGCACAAAGGAGTAGAGAGCTCTCATATTTTCTGTTTTTTCTGCAATGCATTTGCTTAGGCTCTCCAAAAGTTAAAAGGATAATCAGACATTCACCCTGTGCTCACTGTGCCTAGAGGAGTATCAGCTACACCTCCCAGACAAGGCCCACAGCTTGGTTGTCCGTGGTTGATGTATCTCTCCTGCAAAGAGGACTTGCCAGCATATCTGTTCTGGACTGCCCCTATGGGTGGGATCCTCCTGTTATGCAAATGGTGTTGGTTCTCTTTCTAATGGCACAAATGAGCACAACATTTCAGACACATAAGCGGTGACAAACCGAAGGGCAAGCTATTGAGTTTTTCTAAGCTTTTGCACATTCTCAGAGTTCTCATATACAACATAAGTCCAAGAATCCTTGGTGAATGATTGGTCAAATGGTCTGTTTAGGTGAATAGAATAAGAAAGTAATTTCTATAAAATACGTACCATGATCTTTTTAGTAAACTTTATTTTTTCTTTGACGTCAATAGAGACTGGTTGATAAATGAATTCACCTAGTTAGCCCAAGTTCGGTTGAGGTTTCCTGAGTTTTTAACTACTGTGTGAGTTGTTCTCTTTGGTACACGTGTAAGAAATTAACCTAAATGGCAGTGCAGGTCAAGGGCTGGATCTAGAATTTGTTGTGTGCATGGTATTAAATGGAGTTAAAGTATACAGACAAATGAAGTTGTCAACTGCTTCAAAGTCCATTATTACAAATTGCAAATATCACAAAATTCTGGCTTGTCAGTAGACGGTTATTTTGTTTAGAGATCTTAGTTTGAATAAAGTATATGAATTTGATTTGTAAGCCAACTCATGGGATTACGCAAAACCAAATATTATTATTAAGAATATTTATAAAGCACCAACAAATTCTGCAGCGCTGTACAATGGGTGGACTAACTCACGGAATTTAAACCACAGGACGCACAGGAACAGTGAAGTTGAGGGTCCTGCTTGATGAGCTTATATGCTAGTGGGGTATAATGACACAAAAGGTGTGTTTTACTGAACCTGGTTCAAAAAATTGCTTGGAAGAGCTGCCCTAATGCAAGCTGCATTTAATGAGAGAAATAAAAGGTGAAAGTATTTTTATCTTTAGTTCAGTATAGAGAGAATGATCCATTTTCCTAGAATGACTTGTTTCCAGTAGTTTTGTTTAAATAAAATGGTTGATCATTCAACAACATATTGAAAATTAACTTAAAATGCACTGTACATTTTAAGGCAATACACACTTTAGTGAATTAACCCATCGCATTTTAAAATAGCAGCTTTAAATTCAACCTCAGTCACTACTACGACCTTACTAGTGGTTTGTGTTCTACAGAAATTATTTTAGAATCTTTAAGATTTTGAGAAAGTGGATATGTTATAAAGAGTTATGGTGAACAAGCTTTAAACACTATGATGTTCTGCCTGAAATATAGACATTTTTCAATCACACAGCAGTTGCTTATCTCTCTCCGTTGACCGGGAAACAAATGAGCTAGACTAATTTTTACATCTTGTTCTTCACACTCTGTGAAGTCTCATTCCTCCTTAATGTCTTTATTAGGGTTTCAGTACTCTGTAAACACAGCAGACTGCCGTGCCTCTCATCAACCGTGCAGCTGCGACAGCTCTGATTTATTATTTTTTTCCATAAGTTGCAGACGTATCCATCATTTTCTAATGCTATATATTCACGTGTGTGGTACAAGTGTGACATGCATTGCACAGTGTATATGAGAATCTATTAGGAGTTCTCCTGGGGGTTAAAGAGGTTCTAGTATCAAGAGGGTGGGTAAAATTGTATTTGTGTGTGAATGTAAGATTGGAAAATGAGTATTGTGTTCTATATGTAAAACTCTCCATATTATCTCTTGTCCTGCTATTTGACATGTTGTTCAATTGCTTTTCTTGTAATACACAAAGCAGAAGTGTTCTAAACACGAATGGCCTATGAATGCATTATAGATATAGTTATAACAAATGTAAGGATTGTGCAGCTGTTCTAGGTGTAACTGGGGGAATGAGGAATTGCCCATAAGGTAGATCCCCAGATGTTGTAGAACTACAGCTCCCATGATATTTAGAATGTCTTTAGAATGACAATGCATCATGGAAGTTGTAGTTTTAAAACATCTGGGGAGCTACATTTCAGGGCCCCTTGGTGTAATATATTTGACCAGTGTCACTAGAGACACTAAATAGTTTCTCTGGAAACTTTGTTGTGAACTGTAACAATTTCAATGCCACTGTCTAGTGCACAGTGAACTTTTATTTGCAATTGTGATGAGACAGAGACTGTTACCAGGAAGGTTTTACCTCTGGACTCTCCATTGATATTATTCCCTCTGTGGGATAGTGTGAAGCTACTATTTGCTTCTGGTTTAGATACTTATTTATTGTGACTAGGAATATATATACGACCTTCAAGCTTTCGAGAATTTCCTCTCTTCCTCAGGTCTGAAGGAAGAGAGGAAACTTTCGAAAGCTTGTCTTTGAAATATTATGTTAGTCCAATAAAAAGGTATCATTGTATTCTGCAATACTCTGGTATTTTGGCATCTTGTCTACTGGACTAAAATGGCTAATCCAATCTAAACTACTATGTATATAATAAACAAGAGAGGTAAATGTTAAAGCAATAAACATAAAGTATAAGAGTAAGTAGTGACAGACGTGTAGACATGGGATTACTAGCACAAGTTACAGCATCAAAAGGAAGGTCTGCTAGACAGGCTACCTGGCACTGATGTGCTATGCTAGGCTAGAGAACTGAATACATGAAGTAGTGCTGAGTAAGTGCGCAGTGTGTTCAAGTAATATCATGCTTTAAATAGTAATGCCAGTGGTAGCAGAATTTTGTATCTCATTTTACACTGTTTTCAATTGGAACTATTATTATTTTTTGATGGACTCCAACCTATTCACTGTTGTGCGAGATTACAAATCCAATCAAACAGCTCAAATTGTAGATGCCCTTTTACACTGTGTGTAACAAAACGTTACAATATGGAAGAGAAGAGAATAAGCAAGTATCATGATGCAAGGAATTTAACTGTGGCCTTATGTACTCATCCCTTAAGCTAATGAGGCACTATGCCCTGTTCAACACCATAAGCCAATAGATACATGTATTATGGAAATAACAACCACTTCATAAGTCTGACTGCATCTTTGATGCTTTTACTCAGTAATAGCCTTACAAAACTGAACAACATGCAGCAATATCTTTTAGGATTTGCATGATTTGATAGACCAATGCAAAACCAAAGTGTGATGTCACAAATCGTATTAAAGCAGACTAAGTAAGTCTGAGAGGTTTATGCCAAGACAGTGGAGCGATTTTTCAACATGCCCCAGATCTTGATGTGATCAGTTGCTTAGTCTCTCTGCAGCATCTTCAGTCATCAAAAAGGTGGAGGGAGTACCCTGCAAAACTATTCATGACAGACAAGACATTTTTTTCTATCACACACTCAGCATTAGTCTTTACAACTGTAATAACTTTTTTTTTGGGGGGGTAAGGGGGAAGAGGGGCTTGTCTACCTGTCCCTGTGGACCAGTCTCCTCTATAACAAGGTTATTTACTAAATTGAGAATCCACAGTAAATTCAGATTGAGTTTCATATTCAAAGTGAAACTGGGAACATTCTCTAAGTCAGCAATGCTTTCAGTTTGGCTACTCTTATCTGAAGGTGAAAGTAAATTAGAAATTCACTTTGAAATCTCACTTTAATAAATAACTCTGTTATTTACTCTGAATGCAAATATTTTTAAAGTTTTCAGGCTGGTGAGCCAGCTCACTTGCAAAACTGTTTTTTTTTCATAGGACTGAAGTACCAATTTCTTTTAAACATGCGTCCAAAGGCTTAGATGAACAATTTGATACATTAAAAAAAAATAAAAAAAAAAATTAAACAGAATGTAGTTGATTTCAACCTGGGAAGTTCTTTAGTTGGGAACCAGGGTCATCAATTTAGAGAAAAGATTAAAAATAATTTGAGAAAATGAACACAAGGTTATAAACTCACATATTAAAGCTGGGACAAAAATTGCTAACTGTTAAAGTAAAATTAAATGACAGATGAAGATAGGAGTAGTTGTAAAAAATATCAGGTCATGAGAGATTTCAGAAAAAAAACACTGCAAAACCTCTAAAAAGATTCCAAATGGACTTAAAGAGCAAGTACTCAGAGATATGATTATCTTCTGCGGTAATTATGCTCCTGATGATAAAATAATTAAAGGTTTCAGACACTTATCGCTTACTGAGGTCAAATTTGAGAATCCTCAGATTATTGCAAACTTCTCATTCAGAACAAGGACTAAACCAAAAGCCTTATCAAGAATACACAGTCTGTGAATAAGAAAATATACCTAAATATGGAGGATGGTTACTGGTAAAGCTGACATACATAATAGTGGAAATTATCACTATTCATTTTATCAGTCAAGCAGAAAAAAAATGCAAATCTGGGAGCAATTTAAGATCTCATTGTGAACTGAGATGGTTATATTTATTTAAAATGATTTTAACTGCATTTTTAAACCCCTTTTCTTTCCACAGTTACCTTTTTATTGTAACTCTGGGTCTACCCTCTTCAATTTTTCCCGTTCTGTTTAGATCGGGGTAGGCAATCTTCATAACTGCAGATGTAGTGGACTCCACAATAGCCTAGCCTCTCACATTATGCAGTGAGGGTATCGCTGATCCTCTAAGTAATGTTCAGTGAGTGTATTATAATATAATTGAGCCCCTTTTAATATGAACTATCCATGGTGATCCCTAAGACTCTCACTAATCTAAATTAATTATTTTCCTGTAGGAATATCAACGTTTATTACTCAGGAAGAATAAAAAGTGAACTGGAGAAGCCATGATTGCACTACAAACAAAAAAGTACCAATTAAACAATTTAAAAAAGGTATTTAAAAAAAAGTCTTTCAAGTGGTGCTTAACACACAAAAGATTTTTTGTTATTTATTTGTTCCTCAATTATATTTAGTTGCTTTTCATCTATAGCATTCTTGTTTTCTTATCTAATTCTTCTTACTTATGTTTACTTAATAATGGATTTAAGCAGCATTAATTCCAATGAAATACATTTTAAATACATAAATAATAATAATAAAATAATAATAATAATAATAATGTGCGTTTCAAGTGGTAAAGAAGAATTAATATTGCCCTACAGTCACCTTTACTATTAGCATCACATATTTAGTTTATTACTGGTACAATGAGTGGTAAGTGTAGCAGAATAATGTGCGTGTTTTCTGAGAACTTTTATCTGATGGGATTTAGATGATCTTTTTTACTATTTATTTCTTTGTGCCTATTCGATCATCACCTTTTTGGTGTTATGTTATTTATATCATATTCCTTTTCTCAATATTTACTAACTTATTTTGCCCCTGATACGTCTGCTTTTTCTCTGGTTTTCTTACACATTTTACATTACGGTGTAAGAAGTGAGACAGAATACATGTAAAATATTCACACAATATTCCTAGTAATTTAGAATTGTATGAGTGTAAAATTATTCAGAGTATACAAGAAGAAATATGGTACTTTCTGGACTACTTTTAAAACAATTAAAGGAAACAAAACAGATTTTTACTCCTCATCCAAGAATAAAGATACGTTCCAGTACTCTAATAATTTTCTCCCACTGACTTAAATAGTAGTAACAATTGTACACCTATTTTTGACGTTTTCTTTGCTCTTTTTTCACTTTCCTTTCTTTTCTCCATTCCCCATTACTTTTTTTTTAAATAAAATAAGATATCTGTGGAAAATTCAACCCTTATAAGTTTTCTTTCTATTCAAATAAGCTAAAACTCAGTTACGCTTTTCAGTTACCAAACTGCCATTAATATAGCAAAATGAAAAAAAAAAAATAATAAAGCAAACACATTTTGGATCTAGTGCTAAAAATTACTTATAAATCTTAATATTAATCTTTAAAAATGCTGTTTAAAATTGGTAAATAGTACAGGTAGGGACAGTGCGTCATTAGGTTGTGCATGGGCATATCTCGTACAAATTTCACAGTAACAAATGGTAGGAAATAGCAACATTCAAATGAGAAAAATACCTTGAGGGAACACTCCATTAACATCCCGAAAAAGAAAATAAAAATCAATGTTTAGTAGATAAACATGCCAGTGAAAACATGCATGAATTTTTTTCATTTGTGATAAAAACATTTTGCAAAAGCTGCAGATCTCTTGTCTAAAGCCTTTGTAAGCCATCCCCTTCTTCCCCAGCCCAGACTTCCTTTGGCTGTCCAATCACAGACTTCCCAATGCAGCTCAATGAGAAGTCTTTACAAGGCAGGTGCTCTGGCCAATTGTCTGGCTCTTGAGTTTAACTCCACTGAGCTAAACAACCAGGAATTAACACATCTTTTTGAGGGAGTCTACAGAGGGTATTGATCTGTGCACAGCTACTCGTGGCACCCAACAGAAGATGGGGGGGCGCTGCAATGAGTGGGTCAATGACTGTCATAGGGGGCCAAGGAAGTAGCCAACCAGCCACTGACATCATTCCGGCCTCACCATCACAACAGAGGGCCCACATGGAAGCAGAAAGAAAATGGTAGATCCATTTTCCACTGGACCCCAGGGAGAAGATCGCTACTGGACCCCTGGGAGAAAATCTCCACTGGAGCTCAGGGAGAAAATAGTGTGAGTGTTTCTGTCAGTAAGTATGTGTCTGTTAGTGAGTGTGTCTATCAGTGATTGAGTGTCTATCCATATGTGTATATCTGTCAGTGAGTGCATTTCAAATAAGTGAGATTGTGTGTCTATCATTGACAGTGTTTGTCTGTGTGTTTAAGAAGCATTAATGTATATGTCACCATTTATTTGGCAAAAATCTATGGGTGACATTTCTCCATGTAATATTTGCTCAAAGAGTTGCTTTTGAAATTTCTGTGGCTGACATCTCTCTTTTTCACCATATAATGTTTGCTATAATTGTGTCAGCTAAATTTGATTTATGTGTAAGAAGCATTTATTATGTATATATCACAATTTATTTGACTACATTCATTCATTCAAAATCCACAAATCCTCAAAGCTTTGCATAGCTAAATATGTTTATGTTGTTATACTTGTTTATGTAGCTGTGCAACCATCTCAAAAATAGAAATGATTCATATGGAGCTGAAGCTAAAATGGAATGAAAAGGTTAGTATACATGTTTAAAAAAAAAAAAAAGAAACAAACAAAATGATGAAAAACAGAATAAAAGATGCTAAAATAGTGTATATATCTTGTATTGGAGTGCCTGTTTACCCTTATTTCATACTTGCCTGTAACTCTACATATACTTGAATCCAAATATATCAAAATATATTTTTTGGAATTTTGACATAAATGTATTAGATTTCATCATGATATCTCCACCAAAACTATTATTCATTTATTACCTGCACACAGGTTCCTCTTACAGGTTTCTCAGCTGCAAGCCTCATGCAGAGCCTGGGTCCCATACACACCAGCATATAGCTCCCAAGACTCTCAGCTGCAAGCCTCATGCAGAGGTAGCTTTCTTGGATGGTCTACCTATGAATTTCTGCACCACTTATTTTATTAATCTATTTCTTAGTCTCTCTTCTCGCTTCTCTCCCCTTTAGTATAACTATGCTTAGTTTGTAACATTATACCTTCCTTACTAAACTCTTGGTTATATGAATGTTCATTTTGTTAGTTATTGTGCTAACAGTCTTGTTAATTTATGTCCACCATTTATGATCTACCCCTATTTTTGTTAGTTCAGAGCTATTGCTAATAGTCTTGTTAATTTATCCTCACCATTTATGACCTATCCTCATATCTTTAAATCTCAAATACTTTCTCCTCTGTTTATTTAGTTTTCCTCATTAACTGCCATTTCTCACCTCAATATTTGTGTCTTCCCCACATTTAAATTGCTGTTTGATCTAACCCAGACTCTCTTTTGCAGCCTGGGTCCCACACACACATCAGCATATAGCTCCTAAAACTCTCAGCCACAAGCCTCATGCAGAGGTAGCTCTCTTGGATGGCTTCCCGCCCACCCCAAGTTTCTCATTACATTTATAGATAGGACAAATTACCTGACAGTCCAAACACACTATGCCTCTCAAACACTCATCACCTGCTTAATTATTACACTCCTGGCCTTTTAACCCCTCACGCCTCTCTTATAACACTAATATACGACCTTATCTAATTCTGCATTACTGAAACTCCTACTCCCCTTCTATATAATATAAAATCTTTCATTCTCCTTATAAAATGTTCTCCTTCATATTCTTTACCTTCACCCTCACTTCTCTCATTGGTAAAATATCTGTCATTCTGCCTACCTGTTCCTGCTGACACAATTTTCATTGCTCCCACCCTACTTCCCTCCCCTCTTTATTCATCCCATGCACTCCACTTGTACCTCTTCAGCTTATCTCCACCATCTCCTTCTAAATCCTCAAAATATAAACACTCTCACAAAACCTTTAAATCCTGCTCCCATCTTCTTTTCCTTTCTATCCATCTACTCCTAGCAGCTGGTGATTGTGGCAAACCTAGCCACTTCTGGACACTTAGGGTGAATATTTTGTTAAGTGTTGCTATGCTCATTTTATATGCAGTGTGTATCATTCGTCTGAATATTATATCAGTTATGTTTTTTATGTAAAACTGTATATTTTGCTGTACGGAGAGATAATGTGATTAACAGTACATTCTTGCACAATTATCTCTCCTGTACGGCAAGGCATGCTGGGAAACAGCCTTGCAGGCTACGTTCCCCACACAGTCCTCTGTAGTAAAACCCCTGCAATGTCATTCAGGAAACCCCTTGCATGGGGACTTGCATAAATACTGTGACCGTGGAATAAAATGACAGTTGACAGTTGAATACCAGACGATGTGTCGTCTAGTCCTTGGGGAAGAGGGATTATTATTATGCTGCCTGTGTTTTACCTGCTTTATCCTGACTACCAGCGGAGATACCATGGATTATACTGCTACTCCGGTACAATTGGTGATGTCTCTCCAAACCCGGGTCCCACACTTGAAAACCCTTAATGTGCTAACTCCAACAATCACTCCAATCTCATACCCATCTCACGCTACTCTTCCTTTAAAATCCTCCTTTCACACTGCCCCCTGGAATGCACGCTCTGTTTGCAGTATTACTAAATCCACAGTTGTGCATGATCTTTTCATCTCCCGTTCCCTACAATTACTAGCATTAACTGAAACATGGCTCTCTCCCTCTGACACTGCTACCCCTGCCTCTTTATCCTTTGGTGGTCTTCAATTTTCCCACAACCCAAGAAACTCTGAAAATAAAGGTGGTGGCGTAGGGTTTCTGCTCTCACCTCACTGCTCCTTCAAACCTCTACCCACACCCCCTTACCTCTCTTTCTCATCATTTGAGATTCATTCAATCCACCTTTTTAAACCCATCTCTGCTAACATTGCTGTTATCTATCGTCCCCCTGGTTCCCCACTTCTCTTCCTTGACCACTTTGCTGCCTGGCTTCCTTACTTCCTTTCCTTTAACATTCCATGTAGAAGGCAATACTCTAGACCTTATTTTCACTCATGATTGTACAGTCTCTACCATCTGCAACAATCCATTTCCTCTCTCAGATCATAATTTCCTATCATTTGCTCTCAATAGCCTCCTCCCCCAACAACCTCAACCCAACCCCCCTCAACTCAGAAGGAATCTGAGTTCTATAAACCTCCAGCAACTGTCAGCTGATGTTAATTCCCAACTATTATCCATTCCTGCTCACTCATGTCCCTCACTGGCTATCTCCTCATATAACTGTACCCTCACCTTAGCCCTGGACGCTGCAGCCCCTCTCCAAATACACACCACAAGAAGGACACACCCCCAACCATGGCACACTAAATCAACACGCTACCTGCAAAGATGTTCTCGTTCTGCTGAACACTGCTGGAGGAAGTCTCACACAGAGTCAGACTTTCTACACTACAAATTCATATTGCGTTCATACAGCACAGCCCTTGCCCTTGCCAAACAGTCATACTTTTCTTCTCTTATTCGTTCATGCTCCCACAATCCCAGGCGTCTCTTTGATACCTTTAACTCTTTTCTTTGCACTGCTGTGGCCACCCCCCAACCTAACCTTACAGCTGATAGTGTTGCTTGCTACTTTACTGACAAGATTGAACAGATAAGGAAAGAATTCTCACCACCTTGCCCCTTACCTTTTCAACCTCCCCTGGATCATGCCTCTCCAACCCTTCGGACCTTCTCCCTAGCAACTGAACAAGAGGTGGCTGCACTTATCCTTTCCTCTCACTCCACCACTTGCCTGCTTGATCCTGTCCTGTCTCAGCTTATTGGATCTCTCTCCTCTTGTCTTGTACCCTCCTTAAGACACATCTTCAATTGCTCTCTTTCTACTGGCACTGTTCCTGCTGTCATGAAACATGCTACTAGTAATACCCATCTTAAAAAAAACATGTCTCGACCCATCCTCCCCCTTTAACTATCTTCCTATATCCCTGCTCCCTTTTTCTCAAAGGTTCTTGAAAGACGAGTCTTCACCCGTCTGGCCTGCTTCCTCAACTCTTACTCTCTCCGCGGCCCTCTTCAGTCCGGCTTCCGCCCCCTCCACTCTACTGAGACTGCCCTTATCAAAGTCACTAATGACCTTATTACAGCTTAATCCAAAGGTCACTACTCCATACTAATTCTTCTTGACCTCTCCGCTGCTTTTGACACTGTTGATCATGCTCTCCTTCTTCAAACTCTTCAATCACTCGGTCTCTGTGACTCTGTCCTCTCATGGTTTTCCTTCTATCTCTCCCAACGCTCATTCAGTGTCTCCTTTTCTAATGACACCTCCACTGTTCGTCCTGTCTCAGTTGGAGTCCCCCAAGGCTCTGTCCTTCATCCCCTTCTATTTTCTCTTTATACTGAATCTCTTGGCAAGCTTATTACCTCTTTTGGATTCAAATACCACCTGTACGCTGATGACACCCAGATATATCTCTCCTCCCCGGACCTCTCCCCTGATGTCCTGGAATGTGTCACCTCTTGCCTTTCTTCTATCTCTGATTGGATGTCCTCCCGCTTTCTGAAACTGAATCTTTCCAAAACAGAACTTCTTGTCTTTCCTCCTTCTAATATTAATCCTCCTCTCTCGCTCTCCCTTCAGATTGGTGGTACCCTTATTTGCCCATCCTTACAAGCACATTGTCTTGGTGTTTCTTTTGATTCTGGCCTCACCTTTGAGACTCACATTCGGTCTGTTGTCAAATCATGCCAATTCCACCTCAAAAACATCGCCCGCATCCGCTCCTTTCTTAAACAAGATGCTACTAAAGAGCTTGTCCATGCTCTAGTAATCTCTCTCATGGACTATTGTAACTCTCTCCTAATTGGTCTTCCCAATAGCCGTATTGCCCCGCTACAGTCTGTAATGAATGCTGCCACCAGACTGATTTTCCTTTCTAGTCGGTCCTCTCACACCTCACCCCTCTGTCAGTCCTTACTTTGGCTTCCTGTATTCTATAGGAGCCAATTCAAAGTGCTAACCTATACCTATAAAGCACTCAATAATCTTAGCCCCTCTTATATCTCCTCTCAGATCCATAGGCATGCCCCTTCTCGGTCTCTCCGCTCTGCCCATGACCTTCTTCTGTCCACTGCTCGTACCCGTACGGCCAACTCACGCTTGCAGGACTTTTCACTGGCTCACATTCGGTCTGTTGTCAAATCATGCCAATTCCACCTCAAAAACATCGCCCGCATCCGCCCCTTTCTTACACAAGATGCTACTAAAGAGCTTGTCCATGCTCTAGTAATCTCTCTCATGGACTATTGTAACTCTCTCCTAATTGGTCTTCCCAATAGCCGTATTGCTCCGCTACAGTCTGTAATGAATGCTGCCACCAGACTGATTTTCCTTTCTAGTCGGTCCTCTCACACCTCACCCCTCTGTCAGTCCTTACTTTGGCTTCCTGTATTCTATAGGAGCCAATTCAAAGTGCTAACCCATACCTATAAAGCACTCAATAATCTTAGCCACTCTTATATCTCCTCTCAGATCCATAGGCATGCCCCTTCTCGGTCTCTCCGCTCTGCCCATGACCTTCTTCTGTCCACTGCTTGTACCCGTATGGCCAACTCACGCTTGCAGGACTTTTCACTGGCGGCTCCCATCCTATGGAATAGCCTGCCTAGCGCCATCAGACTCTCCCCTAGTCTTCAATCATTTAAGAAGTGCCTTAAAACTCATTTCTTTAGTAAAGCCTATGGCCTCCCAGACTAACCTCTACCTCACATACCTGTCTCTTGCTCTCTCCTAAAGAAACATAGAAACATAGAATGTGACGGCAGATAAGAACCATTCGGCCCATCTAGTCTGCCCAATTTTCTAAATACTTTCATTAGTCCCTAGCCTTATCTTATGGTTAGGATAGCCTTATGCCTATCCCACGCATGCTTAAACTCCTTTACTGTGTTAACCTCTACCACTTCAGTGGGAAGGCTATTCCATGCATCCACTACCCTCTCAGTAAAGTAATACTTCCTAATATTATTTTTAAACCTTTGTCCCTCTAATTTAAGACTATGTCCTCTTGTTGTAGTAGTTTTTCTTCTTTTAAATATAGTCTCCTCCTTTACTGTGTTGATTCCCTTTATATATTTAAATGTTTCTATCATATCCCCCCTGTCTCGTCTTTCCTCCAAGCTATACATGTTAAGATCCTTTAACCTTTCCTGGTAAGTTTATCCCGCAATCCATGAACCAGTTTAGTAGCCCTTCTCTGAACCCTCTCTAAGGTATCAATATCTTTCTGAAGATACGGTCTCCAGTACTGTGTACAATACTCCAAGTGAGGTCTCACCAGTGTTCTGAATAATGGCATGAGCACTTCCCTCTTTCTACTGCTAATACCTCTCCCTATACAACCAAGCATTCTGCTAGCATTTCCTGCTGCTCTATTACATTGTCTGCCTACCTTTAAGTCATCAGAAATAATCACCCCTAAATCCCTTTCCTCATATGTTGAGGTTAGAACTCTATCAAATATTCTGTACTCTGCCCTTGGGTTTTTACGTCCAAGATGCATTATCTTGCACTTATCCACATTAAATGTCAGTTGCCACAACTCTGACCATTTTTCTAGTTTACCTAAATCATTTTCCATTTGGCTTATCCCTCCTGGAACATCAGCCCTGTTACATATCTTAGTATCATCAGCAAAAATACATACCTTACCATCAAGACCTTCTGTAATATCACTAATAAAAATATTAAAGAGAATGGGTCCAAGTGCAGATCCCTGAGGTACTCCACTGTTGACAAGCCCAAGCTTTGAATATACTCCATTGACTACAACCCTCTGTTGCCTGTCACTCAGCCACTGCCTTACCCATTCAACAATATTGGAATCCAAACTTAAATATTGCAGTTTATTGATAAGCCTTCTATGTGCAACAGTGTCAAAATACTTACTGAAACCTAGGTAAGCAATGTCTACTGCACCACCCTGATCTATAATTTTAGTTACCCAATCAAAAAAATCAATAAGATTAGTTTGGCATGATCTCCCTGAAGTCCAAGTACAGATCCCTGATGTACCCCACTGGTGACAAGTCCAAGCTTCGAATATATTCCATTAACTACAACCCTCTGTTGCCTGTCACTCAGCCACTGCCTTACCCATTCAACAATATTGGAATCCAAAAAAATGTTTTTATTAAAATACAACTTTCAAATTGAGGACTCGATGTTAGTCATGATTCTGAAAATATGTTGACATTCAAGATTTTTAAAGGGGGCACCAGGATTTGAACCTGAGACCTCTTGATCTGCAGTCAAATGCTCTACCACTGAGCTACACCCCCAATTTTTTGTGGGCAGCACTCTTCTCTCTCCTCCACTCCCACCTAATTTGACTTCTATTCCCTGTCCTAATGTGTTTTATACCCCACCTCCTAAAGACTGTAAGCTCGTTTGAGCAGGGTCCTCTTCAACCCTTCGTTTCTGTAAGTTTTCTTGTAATTGTCCTATTTATAGTCAAATCCCCCCTCTAATAATATTGTAAAGCGCTACGGAATCTGTTGGCACTATTTAAATCACAATAATAATAATAATACATTCTTCTGCTAAAATATGTCTTCCTTTGGATTGCAGAGAATATTGTGTCTATTGTCAAAATAGTATTAATTCTAGAAATAACTGAAAACATGGAGCTACCATTCAAGATAAATGTATCCCAGTCCAGAAAATAGAAGTAGTATCTTACAGTGTTTTGAACACACTTGGTGTCATTTTCAAGCCATAAAAGGATGTGCACTGTACGACATCATAAATAGGTAAATATAAAAATAGCTGAAGTGCAATTTTGTGACAGTATACATGTTATCAAAATTTAAAGACACAGTCACATCTCATAATCTGACATAGTGATTCTTACGATAAAGATAAAGGGTTAACAAAGTGTAATCTAGGGAAGATAAATGCATCTGTGTTCATTTATATTATATCTATTTGAATTATAGAAACAATGACACAGCACACCTACAAAACAAATAATAATAAATTATTTTATTAAACATATTTACAGAGCATTCACAAAGAAATGGAAACGAAACTTGTAATAGTTCTCTAACTGTTTTTGAGATAAATCTCTCATAATCATCAACCAGGATGGTGGGAATGGTTGTCAACAACAGCTGAGGCTGCTATGTTACATAATTGATAAAGTCTCCTGTTAGAGACGAAATGCGTTGATTTTAGATGTTTTTTTTTTCTGTTTCAGCTTTATGTGTAGACAAGATAATGGATATGGCACTCTCTAGGCTTCCAGGGTGCTCAGTACCTGAGGATGGCCAGGTCTCACTTCCAGATATAAAAAATAAATATTGATCCAGGCCCCTGCTGGGTCAAAACGTTGCTGTTGTTTTGCTCTAAATAAAGCTGCTATTTCAGCATTATTTGGGCACTCTCCCTCTAACAACTAAGGACCGTAGTATATTCATTTATTTTAAAGCAGTCAGCCTGTTGTTTGTGGGCTGTGCACGCCCCTAACGGCTAAAGAGATCAGACTTTGAGCTGGGAATTCACTCCCGCATGCGGAATAATCTGCCTGCTACACCTATTCCCATAATTGGGAGCATGGTGCTCCAGTCTTGTCAATGTCACTCACACTTTAAAGGACCACTATAGTGCCAGGAAAACATACACGTTTTCCTGGCACTATAGTGCCCTGAGGGTGCCCCCACCCTCAGGGACCCCCTCCCGCCCGGCTCTGGAACGGGGAAAGGGGTTTAAACTTACCTTTTTCCAGTGCTGGGCGGGGAGCTCTCTGCCTCCTTTCCTCCTCCGATCCTCCCCGCCGGCTGAATGTGCACGCGCGGCAAGAGCTGCGCGCGCATTCAGCCGGTCGCATAGGAAAGCATTTACAATGCTTTCCTATGGACGCTGGTGTGCTTTCACTGTGAAAATCCCAGTGAGAAGAACGCAAGCGCCTCTAGTGGCTGTCAATGAGACAGCCACTAGAGGATTAGGGGGAAGGCTTAACCCATTGATAAACATAGCAGTTTCTCTGAAACTGCTATGTTTATTAAAAAATGGGTTAACCCTAGAAGGACCAGGCACCCAGACCACTTCATTAAGCTGAAGTGGTCTGGGTGCCTAGAGTGGTCCTTTAAGCTGACCATGGACAGCAGGCGATGCGTATCATTGCGCAGCTCTATATTCTCTCTTGTTACTTACTTGTTATGGTATCCTGGAGTTTTAGCACATCCGAACTTCAACCTGGGATTTCAACCCCCACACCCCTCATTAAGGTACTCTCATCTACACCTATTCTTTGTCAGATTGTCAGCTCCAACTTGATTCTATTTTATCACTTTTTGGACTTTTAGAGTTTTACCTGTGGGTGTTTTTTGGGGAGAGACTCTCACTGTTTTTGGGTGATAAGGGTGATTTCTGCTGAGCAGAGTGATACTTTTTAATAGTTCAGTATATATTGTTGCTATTTAGCAGTGTGCATTTGTGACTAATTGAGCACTATTATTGTTATGTATTTATTTATTTTGAATTTATGTAATTTATTTCATATTTTTTACAGTTTATAAATCCATTGATTCTTTATTATATTCCTGATGCATCCACCCACTTTGATACAGCTGAAGAGTTACTTGTCATTTACTCCTGTTCACCATATCCCTCCCAATTAAGTGTAGCTGCATTGAATTTATCCTAAGGAATACCTTTTGACCTTGTATGTTTTATCCTGGCTTACGTATACAAGGAAAGCAGAAACTTGTATGTCCCCCTGGCCTGATTTCTACTCTTAAGATTCATATTAATACATAGTAACACTTACTATTAAATGTTAAATGGAACAAAGGAACCATAACAGTAAAAGTACTTGTCTACAGAAACTAAGCACCTTCATATATGAATAAAAGATGGTGTTTACTTTTCAGTTAATGATATATAGCAGTGAAATACAGAGAGGATGTTGTAGAATAAATTTATATATTCTTTAAACTTCCTGTGGTAAAAGCAATATATTAAAGAAATGTTCTACAAGTGTTAAAATTAGAAAATACATACACACGTGCTCACTCGCACACACACACACACACACATATATACACATACATTTTTTGATATTGCTAGAATTAATGTTGCTAAGCTTTGTAAAGATATTTCAGCTTAAAGAGGCACTTTAGTGTCAGGAACACAAATGTGTTTTCCTGACACTATAGTTCTAAAAAAACACAACTCCCCATACCTCGGGTTAGAAAGTTTATTTACACACCTTTTTCCAGGGTTTCATGGGGCTCCTCACATCTGTCCCCACCCCAGATCCACCTCCTTGAGAACTGATGATCTCAGCCAATCACACTGCTTTTCCAAAGGAAAGTATTGGGCTGGCTGAGATTGTCAATTGCGATTATCTCAGTCAAGGAGGTGGGGGGGGGGAGGGAAATGACCTTTCCAATCAGCATCTTCTCATAGAGATGCTTTGAATCAATGCATCCGTATGAGGAATGTTCACACTCTGCAGAACTGCGTGAGGATGCACCTTTAGTGGCCATTGGAGGTATCCCTACGCTATAATGTAAACACTGCCTTTTCTCTGAATATGTACATTCGGATGAATTTCGTGCAATTTGGACATTTGGATGCTTACGAATGTCCGAAGTTCGAATTGCCAAAGTGCCGAACCAAACCGAATTGCCAAAGTTCCAAAGTGGGTTAGGAATAGGGATTAGGGTTAGGGGTAGGGTTAGAGGTAGGGTTAGGGTTAGTGTCCGAATTACCGAAGTTCCAAATTGCTTAAGTGCCGAATTGCCGAATTTCGGAAGTGCCGAACCGAACCGAATGCCATTGGTCCGAATTGCCAAAGCAGATGGATTTTTTTCTTACCTGAATTTCCAAATGGAACCAAATTTTTGCCCATGCACACCCCTAGCAGGGACATAGTATACGCACCAGAACAGCTACAATAAGTTGCAGTTGTTCTGGTGACTATAATGTCCCTTTAACAAAACAATGCAGCAACACAACAACTCAAGGCACACTCCAATAGTTATAATAACTCCTCAAAGAAGCATTAGATTTTAAGACATACGCCAAATTCTAGTGGTGTTCCAAAGTGGGACATTGTTTTATATTAAAGTGTTAGATCTTACCAATACGTTCACTAAACATCAATGTCAATAATGAAACAAATGAATTATACAAAGTTATGGCAAACCTACTTGCAAGAGAAAGTTGTTGGACTTGGCCCTTCCTATTGCAAGGTAAATGAAAGTGTTTTTAATTTCTATTAGCACAAGTTATGATTTAGTAAATAAATCTGCAATTAACTATAAATAATCTAACTACACACATACTGTGGGGGGGGGGGAGAATTTCTGTCCTCTTATAAATACCCAATAAATAGAGAAGTCGAGGTTTGTAAGATTTCTTTGTTTTAAGCATTATGGGAGGAAGAGGAAGGAGCCTATATATAGTTTATTACTTGAAGAGGCATTAGCTGTAAAGAACTACGCAATAGCACTACAAAAAAGAAAAAGTAAAATGAAAAATCACAATTCTTTGTAAAGGGTACTATAGTTAGTCGGCTGTAGTGGTTATGATGCCAGAAGTGCCCTGGCCAGGATCCCAAGAAATGGGACAAACCATTTAGGAACAGTTAGCTCCTATTTCGACCTGCTACCATCTTCTACAGAGTTTTTGCAGTAGCCGGCATTGAGATTCCAGGCACCATGACCTCTTCAAATAACTGGTCATGTGATTGTGGTTAGTGCTTAGAATAACACTTTAAGCAGAGATGTTTACATAAGCTTTAGGAATTTTAGATATATTTATTTAGTTGTTTTTATTTTTATTTTACTATTCTTCTCTCAGAAAAGCACAATGTAGTTTCCCTAATCAGCCAGTATGACGATTAAGCTGTTTTTCTGTGCTTGATATCAGCTTGGAATTTTAAAATTGCTCAGCCACTTCTATATCTAATTGTTTATAGAAGGGTACATTTTGTTTATCAGTAATGTCTAAATAGATATGATTTTTTTCTCTGAGCACTGTTAATTATGTCTGTTTATATTTCACAACAAGTGCCATCAAATTCAATGAACATTGAGACTGAACATCATTATAATCAGCCATTAATTTAGCATTATCCTGTACAAACACTGTATATTTAGCTAAATATAACCCTCTTGGGATTCTTATGGGTGGGGGCATGTCCGTGTTCATTAGCTAGAAGAGATGACTTGTCACTTTTCTGCCAGACCCCTCAACTTATCATCTGGCCACAGCATCTTTTATTAAACTCTGGACTTGTCCTTGAATGTAGAACTATAGGATAACAGTCTGACAGTTATCAGTTAGGTTATACACTGCATTTAGCTAGGTAAAGTCTGCTGAACAGTAAATTAAAACTGTGCAGATGAGAACCTACCTGAATTAAAACAATGGAGTGCCGGTATTTTTGTAGATATATATATATATAAATATATACACTGAACAAAATTCTAAACGCAACACATTTGGTTTTGCCCCCATTTTTCATGAGCTGAAGTCAAAGATCTAGGACTTTTCCTATGTACACAAAAGGCCTATTTCTCTCAAATATTGTTCATAAATCTGTCTAAATCTGTGTTAGTGAGCATTTCTCCTTTGCCGAGATAATCCATCCACCTCACAGGTGTGGCTTATCAAGATGCTGATTAGACAGCATGATTATTGCACTGGTGTGCCTTAGGCTGGCCACAATAAAAGGCCACTCTAAAATATGCAGTTTTATCACACAGCATAATGCCACAGATGTCACAAGTTTTTAGGGAGCATGCAATTGGCATGCTGACTGCAGGAATGTCCACCAGAGCTGTTGCCCGTGAATTGAATATTCATTTCTCTACCATAAGCTGTCTCCAAAGGCATTTCAGAGAATTTGGCAGTACATCCAGCCGGCCTCACAACCGCAGACCACGTGTAACCACACCAGCCCAGGACTTCCACATCCAGCATCTTCACTTCCAAGATCTTCTGAGACCAGCTACCCGGACAGCTGCTGAAACAATCGGTTTGCATAACCAATGAATTTCTGCACAAACTGTCAGAAGCCATCTCAGAGAGGCTCATCTGCATGCTCGTCGTCCTCATCGGGGTCTTGACCTGACTGCAGTTTGTCATTGTAACCGTCTTGAGTGGGAAAATGCTCACATTCGATGGCGTTTGGCACTTTGGAGAGGTGTTCTCTTCATGGATGAATCCTGGTTTTCACTGTATGGGGCAGATGGCAGACAGCGTGTATGGCGTCGTATGGGTGAGTGGTTTGCTGATTTCAACGTTGTGGATTGAGTGACCCATGGTGGCAGTGGGGTTATGGTATGGGCAGGCGTATGTTATGGACAACAAACACAGGTGCATTTTCTTTGATGGCAGAGATACCGTGATGAGACCCGAGGCCCACATTTGTAACATTATTATGTTATTATTTATATAGCGCCAACAAATTTCCCAGCGCTTTACAGTGGGTGGACGAACAAACATGTAGTTGTAACCAGACAAGTTGGACACACAGGAACAGAGGGGTTGAGGGCCCTGCTTAATGAGCTTACATGCTAGAGGAAGTGGGGTAAAGTGACACAAAAGGTAAGGATAGTATTAGATTAATGACAGGTGCAAGAGAGGAAGCAGTCGGGAGCTATTAACAGTTTAATTGAAATGCTTTTATGAAGAAGTGGGTTTTTAATGATTTTTTTAAGGAGTGGAGACTGGGTGAGCATCTAACGGAGGAAGGAAGTGAGTTCCACAGGAACGGTGCAGCCCTTGAGACGTCTTGAGGGTGAGCATCAGAGTTGGGAGTACGGACAGAATAAAGACGTAAGTCTTCAGCAGAGCGTAAGTGCCTAGACGCGACATACTTGTGTATTAGATAGGTAGGTGCAGCAATATGTAGAGAATTGAAAGCAAGAACCAGAATTTTAAATTGAGCCCTATATCCTACAGGAAGCCAATGTAGGGACTGACAGAAGGATGAGGTGTGGGCGGTGCAGGTGGACAGGAAAATGAGCCTGGCTGCCTCATTCATTATGGACTGTAATGGTGCAAGTATAGAGCACGTAAGTGGATTACAGTAGTCAAGGTGAGAAAGGACAGTGGAATGGACCAGCATCTTAGTCGCATCTGGCGTTAAGTAGGATTGGGTGCGTGGAATATTTTTGAGAAGAAGGGGTCGGAGTCAAAGAGAGCACCTAGGCAGCAAGCCTGCGTGGTTGAGATGATGGTAGCACCATTGACTTGGAGGGAGACAGACACAGGAGTAGCAACACTTGAGGGTGGAGAGACCAGAATATCAGTTTTGGTCAAGTTGAGTTTAAGGAAGTGGGCAGCCATCCAGTTAGAAATAACATAGGGGCAGTCCATTCATCCATGACCATCACCTCATAATGCACACCCCCATGTTGCAAGGATCTGTACACAATACCTGGAAGCTAAAAACATCCCAGTTCTTGCATGGCTAGCATACTCACCGGACATGTCAACCATTGAGCATTGTGTATTATGATTTGTGATAAAGGATTCAAACACACTGCATCCATGCAATCTCTTTATCACTGTGAGTACTAGTGCGTGAATGATAGAAAGCCTAGTGACCAACTGTTGAATGCTGAAACTGAACAAACTGTTCTTCAATGCTCACACGTTGCAATTTTATATGTAGCATACTGGGCATCTCATCTAAGGGGTTAATGCATGTAATTTAAAATTGCACAATCTGAGTAGTACTTATGTACCTAACCATAGAGATTTCCATATTTGCATATGCTTTAACTAAATCAATCTTTAGGTTGTAAACTCATGGACATTAATTCAAGGAAAGCAATAGATTTATTTATGG
>OW240912.1:106340358-106425671 GCA_933207985.1 Pelobates cultripes | reverse complement strand
TCACAATAGCTTGGATTTAAAAACAAAAAACTTTTTTCACTGTTATAGATTGAATAGCAGTTAGTTATCTTCAAGCAGGTGTGTCAGCCCTACAGCGTGTACTCTGCCAGTACGCTGCCACCTCCTCTACTCCTCCTACTCCATCCTCTTCCATAACCTCCTCGGCTTAGTCCTCTTCTGCTGCTGCGTCTTGCTCCACATCAACGGATATGGGGCGTAACAGTGATTAAACTGATAACAATAGTACTAAACACACCACTCCTATCTGGTGGCACATTAGATTGCACGCGCAGTGCCCCAAATTTGTTGTGATCTGTGAGTAAGGTAAACGGTTGTCCATACAAGTAGGTTGCAGCTTTTTGAGGGCCCACACCACCACCATGCACTCCTTTTCAATGGCAGTGAATCTACTTCTCTATGCAAAAGTTTACGGTTTAGATAAAAATCAATGCCGTGTACACGTCCACTGATAGGAGACGCGGAAGGTATTAAACTGATAAAAATAGTACTAAACACACCACTCCTATATGGTGGTACATTAGATTGCACGCGCAGTGCCCCAAATTTGTTGTGATCTGTGAGTAAGGTAAACGGTTGTCCATACAAGTAGGTTGCAGCTTTTTGAGGGCCCACACCACCGCCATACACTCCTTTTCAATGGCAGTGAATCTACTTCGCTATGCAAAAGTTTACGGCTTAGATAAAAATCAATGCCGTGTACACGTCCACTGATAGGAGACGCGGAAGGTATTAAACTGATAAAAATCGTACTAAACACACCACTCCTATCTCGTGTCACATTAGCTTGACGGCGCAGTGCCCTATTTTACAGTAAGAGGTTATTCAAGCCTCTTCTTCCATCTCCTGTTACAAAATCAATGCGTGTACTGCGTCCACTGATAGGAGACGTGGAAATTAAACTGATAAAAATAGTACTAAACACACCACTCTAACTCAGTGGCGTCGATTGCGCGGTGCTCAAATTTGTTGTGATCTGTGAGTAAGGTAAACGGTTGTCCATACAAGTAGGTTGCAGCTTTTTGAGGGCCCACACCACCGCCATGCACTCCTTTTCAATGGCAGTGAATCTACTTCGCTATGCAAAAGTTTACGGCTTAGATAAAAATCATTGCCGTGTACACGTCCACTGATAGGAGACGCGAAAGGTATTAAACTGATAAAAATAGTACTAAACACACCACTGCTATCTGGTGGTACATTAGATTGCACGCGCAGTGCCCCAAATTTGTTGTGATCTGTGAGTAAGGTAAACGGTTGTCCATACAAGTAGGTTGCAGCTTTTTGAGGGCCCACACCACCGCCATGCACTCCTTTTCAATGGCAGTGAATCTACTTCGCTATGCAAAAGTTTATGGCTTAGATAAAAATCAATGCCGTGTACACGTCCACTGATAGGAGACGCGGAAGGTATTAAACTGATAAAAATAGTACTAAACACACAACTCCTATCTGGTGTCACATTAGCTTGACTGCGCAGTGCCCCAAATTTGAAGTAAGAGGACCGACCAAGCCTCTTCTTCCATCTCCCTGTTACAAAAATCAATGCCATGTACACGTCCACTGATAGGAGACGCGGAAGGTATTAAACTGAACAGTCTCTATTCTGCTCTTGCATTTCTATTTCTTCATAGAAAACAAAAAAATTCTGAGAAGACGTTGGCAGGGCTATTCACTTGTGTGATCTGTCATGAATTGTCATTTGAATGTTATTTTGAACTGTGGGGCACAAGAACTGGAATCTGACAAAATGGCTGCCATATACACGTCCACTGATAGGAGACGCGGAAGGTATTAAACTGATCAGAACAATACTAAACACACCACTCCTTTTTTTGGTGAGGCTTTACAGGACAGAGTGCTTCTCCACGGGACATGTTAACTCACGGGCAGCTGGCTCATCAGGGAACCACAGCAGCTTTCCATGTACAGGTAAGACACGTGCAGCCGGTAAGGGTTCAGGCTCTTCTTCCTGGAGGATACGCTGCAAGCCTGTTGAACGAGGTGACCTTGCTCGGCTCCCAGGTGTACGGTTCCTAAAATGGCTGCCACCGTCAATGATCACGGCGGCGGAAGGTATTAAACTGATCAGAACAATACTAAACACACCACAAATAAGGTTTCTCTCCTGTATGGCTCCTCAAATGATGCTTAAGATTAGAAATGACTGAAAGCATTTCTCCTACAGAACAAAAATATATTTTTTTAACATTCTCTCCACTTTGAACTAAATAATAACGTTTGGGAAGGTGTATATTAACACAGGCAGTAAAATACAGTTTTAGCCACACTGTAACTTTAAAACTACATCCCATCTTCATAATTACATATTTGGAATCAGCACACTTAAAACATAAACATAACCAAAATCAGCCAAATCCATCCAGGGGTTAAAAAGTTAGCTGGAGGTCCCTTTATGACCGACCGCAAGCACATTTTCCTGCCCAAAACAGTTCCATAGATTTGGGCTGTGAGGTCGGTCTATTTCAGGCTGAAAAAACGACTAAGTCCCATGGCGAATGGGACTTAGTCTCTGCAGCTGAAATAAGGCTGAAAAAAACGGCTGAAAAAAAGACTAAGTCCCATCGCCGAATGGGACTTAGTCTCTGCAGCTGTAAAACCAGTAGGGGAGAAGGTAGAGCTCAGCGGTGTTAGCGGAAATGTGTAGCCGATTTTAGTTCCATGAATTTGGCTACACATACCGCTGACCTCGTCGAATGATCAAAGATGGCCGCCGCCACGTGTTCGGCAAACGAACAAAGACCTCCCAGCATTGTCAATTAAGCTGCGGTTAACCGCAGCTTCTGGAAGGTAAATTGCCTGCACACTTCCACTTCTGGGTGGTCTGCCTGTGTGGTACTTGGTTCAGTAAGCCCCATTTACTGAACCAAGTGGGAATTAGCCAGGCAGGCACAAAGGGTTTGCACCAGGTCTGGGGACACAGGGGACACAGGGGACACCGTCTTAAAGGGGCAGTGTCCCCAACAAGTCTGGGGACACGGCCTTAAAGGAGCAGTGTCCCAATCTTCCTGATGTCCCAAAAAAGGTGTTTAAAGGGCCAGCACCAGTCACATAAAGAGTCCATAAGCCCCAATATGCCCACCGACGGTCTTAAAGGGCCATACACACCAAATAAAAGTGCATACATTTTCACAATCTCCCAGGGGCCATAGTCATGCGGGAGGAGGCTGGCAAGTAGGCTTCTCCACAACCCAGGGAAGCAGGGGCAATTTGCCATTTAAAGGGCCGTTACAAACGCGGTTGTAACAAGGTGTCAATCCATATCTGCCAAGTGACCCGATGTAGGGGGAATAGTCCCTATTCTGCTCTGTGTCAGTGTGTATCATGGTCTCTGAGGACAGGTGTCAATCCATATCTGCCAAGTGACCCTATGTAGGGGGAACAGTCTCTATTCTGCTCTGTGTCAGTGTGTATCATGGTCTCTGAGGACAGGTGTCAATCCATATCTGCCAAGTGACCCTATGTAGGGGGAACAGTCTCTATTCTGCTCTGTGTCAGTGTGTATCATGGTCTCTGAGGACAGTGTCAATCCATATCTGCCAAGTGACCCGATGTAGGGGGAACAGTCCCTATTTGCTCCGTGTCAGTGTGTATCAGGGATCCTTAGGACAGGTGTCAATCCATATCTGCCAAGTTACCCTATGTAGGGGGACCAGTCTCTATTCTGCTCTGTGTCCGTGTGCATCAGGGGCTCTGAGGACAGGTGTCAATCCATATGTCAAGGTGTCAATATGTCATATGTCAGGTGTCAATCCATATTGATTGTGATTTAGGAATGTTAGGTGATTTCTGCCCTTTATGGATTAAAACCAGACTCTGTATCAACTGTGTAATTTTCCATGGGAGTTTTGCCATGGATCCCCCTCCCGCATGCCACAGTCCAGGTGTTAGTCCCCTTGAAACAACTTTTCCATCACTATTGTGGCCAGAAAGAGTCCCTGTGTGTTTTAAAATTCGCCTGCCCATTGAAGTCAATGGCGGTTCGGGCGGTTCGCCGGTTCGCGAACATTTGCGGAAGTTCGCGTTCGCCGTTCGCGAACCGAAAATTTCGGGTTCGCGACATCACTAATTATAACATGACAGACTGGAATAAAAGAGATGGAGAACATCAAAATGTTATATTAACGGACCACTATAGGCACCCAGACCACTTCAGCTCAATGAAGTGATCTGGGTGCCAGGTCCCCTTAGTTCTAACCCTGCAGTTGAAAACATAGCAGTTTTAGAGAAACTGCTATATTTACATTGCAGGGTTAATTCAGCCTCTAGTGGCTGTCTCCCTGATAGCCACTAGAGGCTGCTTCTGCGATTTACACTGAGTAAATCACACTTATCTAACACTGGATGTCCTCACGGAGTCCAGCGTCATTGAGTAATGCTTTCCTATGGGTGGGTTTGAATGCGCGCGCCTCTGGCTCCACTTTAGAGCTGATGTTGGAGGGGGAGGAGAGGTCACTAGCACCGAGGGATCCTGGCACTAGATTAAGGAAAGTGGCTGAAGGAGTTTTAACCCCTTCAGCACTGATGGAGGGGGGCCCGAGGGAGACAGAAAAACATTGTATTGCTAATTCAGAAGTAGAATCTTATTATTTTTTAGAGAGGCTGTGCCCAAGTAAGTGTCAAAGCACTTGAAGATGGTTTGACTTTTAACAGTGAGATGGTGCCATGGGTCTCCTGCCACCATAACCAGTATAGCATACTGAAGTGGTTATGGTGTTTAGAGTGCCTCTTTTAAAGGAACACTATAGCAGTTGGATTACATATGTTTATTCCTAATGCTATAGTTCCTTAGTAATCATTTATGTGATCAGGACTCCCCATCCTCCCACAAGGTTTAAGCGTTAAGTCCTCAAGAGTCAACTTACCTGCTTTCTCAATGGCTGGTACTGCCTCCTTGACTGGGATCATCAACATTAATCAGCAAAATGCCACCTTGCACCCATCAGATGGTCTCTCTGAAACCATATGACTAAAATAGTGATGTTTTACTTTACTAATTCATGGAAGCACCTCTATTGGCTTTCACACTGACAGTCACTAGGCAGGGGCGTTTTAGCCGCGAGGCAAACAAGGCATTTGCCTTTGGCGGCATTTTCCAGGGGGCGGCAAAAAAAGCCGCCCCCCAAAATGCCCAGGGCAAATGTCTTGTTAGCATCGCGGCTAACAGACATACTGGGCGGGCGTAGCTGGCGGGCGGCTGGCGTGGGAGCTCTTCCTCTGAGCTGTCTGCTCAGCTCCCTCGCGTACCGCAGAGTGATGCCGGGAGCCGGAATATGACGTCATATTCCGGCTTCCAGCCTCACTCTGCAGCGCGCGAGGGAGCTGAGCAGACAGGTCAGAGGAAGAGCTCCCTCACCAGCCGCCCGCCGGCCCGCCCGCCCAGCAGCCACTGGACCCCCTGCACCCCCAGGGAGAGAGGGAACCCACCCACCCAGCATTCCCAAAGGTAAGGAGGCTGGGGGGGGTTAAATAAAAAATAAAAAAATGTGTTAATGTGAGTGAGTGTGTGTGTGTATGTCTGTTAGTGTGTGGTGTGGTGTCTGTTAGTGTGTGGTGTGGTGTCTGTTAGTGAGTGTGTGTGTGTCAGTGAGTGAGTGAGTGTGTCTGTTAGTGAGTGTGTCTGTTAGTGTGAGTGTCTGTTAGTGAGTGAGTGTGTGTGTGTCTGTTAGTGAGTGTGAGTGTGTCTGTTAGTGTGCGTGTGTGTCTGTTAGAGTGTGTGTCTGTTAGTGTATGTGTGTGTCTGTTAGTGAGTGAGTGGCTGTTAGTGTGTGTGTGTGTCTGTTAGTGTGAGTGTGTTTGCCTGTGAGTGTGTGTGTCACTGAGTGTGTGTCTGCTAGTGAGTGAGTGTGTGTCTGTGTGTGTCTGTTAGAGAGTGTGTGTTTGTCTGTTATTGAGTGTGTCTCTTAGTGTGTGTGTGTGTTTCTGTTAGCTAGTGTATGCGTATCTGTCAGTGAATGTGTGTGTGTGTATTTAGAAGATGGGGCGGGGGGAAGGGTTGGGTGGGAGTGGTGGGGTGGTAAGGGGGCGCCTGAGTTTTGTCCTGCCTAGGGCAGCACAAAACCAGGATACACCACTGCACTAGGGGCAGGTTGGCCCTGCAATGAAGACATTTCTATTCTTGCAGAACATAAATGTTTTCACCTGTTGGGTTAAAATGGAAGGCACATGGCACTCCATGCCTACAGTGTTCCTTTAAAAACAGCACAAAGTTCACTTTAACATGGGATACATAATGAGCACATGATGCGGCATAAAAAAGTTGTTTCATTTAAAAATTGCTACTCGGGGATAATGGAAATTATGTACATTTCCACAATTAGATTTTTTATTTATTTGTTTGGTCTTTTCAAAAATCTTTTAGATGATAAACCTATTTAGAGATTGTATGTTATTATTTTCTTATACGATTTCAGAAAGAGTGAAATATTTGCATAAAACATAAATACCATTTATGTCAAAAACAGTAAGTATGATGAAAATGCATAAATAGAAATGGTCAAACACCCTGCTTTTGAAACAAAGCTTCTCTAACGTGACTTTCAGTGAAAAAAAACAGTTGTGAAACATTCTCATTTGGCCAATGCAATTTCAAAATAAATAATCTTTCTATCCACTCTTGAATTTATCTGACTTTGGTAAAAACAACAGTTATGAGCACCCTATAAGCCTTTCAAAACTGATATCCTTGTGTAATGTAATATTGGTGTCACTAGATAAAAAGGGCATCAAACGGTGATAAACACAGTATTCCATTATTATGTCTTACTTACTCAATATTCATTTATTTTTTTAATCTGTTTATCAGTAGGTTTGTGCTTGGATGGTCTTTGTGAATAAATATTAAGTGCAGTATTTTTTTTAATTTGATTAGAATGGTAATACAATATTGTGCACCTTCCTTTTAGATCAGTAATATACCAAGATAATAGTTATGCAGATCGTGCTCTATTCATGTACATCAAATACTTCAATTTCGCAGTTTGATGTTTGAACCAAGAATATCAATTACTGTCATTTTCCAGTGTCTCGAATCAGGCTTCTTCATATATTTCAGTAACACAAATATTCAGTTTCTGCATTAACGAAAGTGATTTCATCTTTATGCTGCTGATAGCAACATTGTGAATGATTTTTTGGCATTGCATGCTGGGACAGGAACTTCACTTTCTATCCAGCGTTGCAAAAGAAAGTGAGGAGACCAGTCATAAATGAACTCTGCAGATGTGGAATGTAACTTTCAAAAATATCAACTGTCCCATCAGTTACCATCTCTGGAAACATCTGTCTAATTTCATCTTCAATTAAAACAAAGCTGCAATTACTGTTAATGTGAAGCAATATTGTACATTTCTTCTGTATGTTCAATGTGTAATTTTGTATATGATCTGAAGGACATGAAACAAGAGAAGTTGTACGTGCGTCATGTGCTCCGGCTTACAGACACATACATACAGAAACACACACATACACACACATACAAACACACACATATACAAAATGTTTAAGTCACCCTCCTGTTTCCTACCATTTGCAGGAGGGTGACTTTTCCTGGGGTCCAGTGGTGGCCCAGGTTGATGGGACTCAGAGTTCTCACTCTGACTCCCTCCTCCTTCCTCCCGTGTGGGCTCTGTGTGATAGCTGGGAAAAGTGACCAGGGCAGTCACTTCCTCCCAGCTCTGTCTGATGTCATCCATATCCATCGAGTGGCCCGAACAGCATGGGCCATCCAATGGACCCCTTCATGTGCAGCCTCGGCGGTTTACACAGGCCGGGTCCACAAAACATGGCGGCTGGTGCCCGGTCGCAGGGGTCTGCAGGGTGGCCGGACCCCCTGGAGTGATGGGCCCGGTCGCAGCTGCGACCCCTGCGACTGCATTATGTACACCAGTGTTTCAAGTACAGCAAACTGGAAAAGAAGATTAACCTATTTGTGACAAAAGTAGTCGATCTGGAGGATCAATCCCGAAGGAGCAATATAAAACTAAAAGGTGTTCCAGAATTGGTTGTTGCTTTTCAGTTGGATGTCTTCTTAAGATCCTTCTTTTCAAAATTTATATACAAGACAAAACAGAAGAAGGTTGCACCAAAGCTGGCTAAAGTGCAGCTGAAATGAACAAAGTCCAAAGTGTAAGTGGTGCCAAAACAAAGTCTTTAGTAGGGCCTGATGGGGCACCGACGGCCTATGTGGAGGAGTATTCTCTCTAAGGGTCGCTTGAAGATGGTTTTACAGGATCCGTATGTAAAGAAAGAAAGAAACAATAGTGCAAATACATCTCATACGAGGGTTGATATGCAGGAAGAAGAGATCTATAGTAATTCTACTCACGTGAAGTAGAGCTGAACTAGCTCTAGTGTGGATGGCATACAGCGGTACAATCCCCGCTTATAGGATACGTAGAGAAGTATTGGTCTTTTACTCCGTATGTGGAAGAGAAAAACAGATGATAGGGCAGTACGTCTGGTAAAGATGGTGTAAATAACAACAGAGTCTAATACAGTCCTACTCACGTTTAGTAGAGCTTAAGCCAGCTCTAGTATAAATAGCGTACAGTGGTATAATCCCCGCGTGTAGGATGCGTGTAGAGGGTTAAGTCTTTTGCTGATATATATATATCATAAGGGAGAAGAGAGACAACTAATAGTGCTCGCTGTATAAAAACTCATATAATGAGTATAAATAATAAAATGTGTACTCACATAGGATTGAGCAGGTGGACTGCTCAATGACTTAGGCGTGAGTGGTATAATCCCCACCTCGGATGTCTTTGGAGTAATACTCAGCAGGAGAGATAAAATCAGGATACCAAGCAAAATTAAAAATAATGAATAAAAGAGTAAAATGGCAATATCAGAGTGATTTAAAAGTAGCCAAAATACCTTTATTTGGAATACAGAATAAAATATACAAAATATCCACAACGCGTTTCACCTATAGTGGCTTTATCAAGTGGAGACAAAAAAATATGCTTGGTAGGGTAGGGTTTATATAGGGGGACTGATTTTAAACAGTTAATGAGGTTTGGCGCCTAAATGACGTCATCATGTAAGGTGCATTTTCAAAATACAAAAAAAACTATATTTATATATACAGTAGACGTCAGGGCAGCTTCCCCTAAAGTTTGAAGTTAAACTTGAAGTTTTAACTTCAAACTGTAGGGGAAGCTGCCCTGACTTCTACTGTATATATATATATATATATATATATATATATATAGTTTATTTTGTATTTTGAAAATGCACCTTACATGATGACGTCATTTAGGCGCCAAACCTCTTTTAAAAGAGTAGCTGCCACACAAGAAACAATTAAATCTTGGAATTTATAGGGAAATAATTTATAGTTTAATCCTTTAGCTCCCTGCAGAAGGAGAGAGGACGGGGGAAGTGTCAATTTTCATTATTATAAGAAAAATAGTCAGCATGCTATTTGGATCATATATGGCTTTCCTATTGTCGGTGAATCGTATTTACATTATTTTGTGTAATTGTGTTTCTATTTAGGTAGCAGGAAGGGTAATGTTTTTTTTTTAATTTTAAGGCTTTGAAGGAGAAATCTTAGGATATTAAAGATGACACACTAATGAGTCATCTGGCTATTTCTATAACTTTTGATAGGGGTTTTATTTTTGGTAGTCATAGGCACTTGTTTGATTCTTTAATATTTACATGGTTAACACTATGGGAAGAATTTGGATCAATGCGATGAGGATTTGAACTCCTTGATAGGAAGTTACCTTTATTTTCAATTTTTGTGACCAAACCTCTGAGGGAGGTCCACTTTTAAGATATATGTGTGTTTCTGTAATTCACAATTTCTTTATACTATTTTACATATAGACTCACAAATATTAAATTTAATCTACACGATAGATAACCTAATTGGTATATATATTACTATAAGATTTAAGATGGTATAGTCATGTCACTTAATTTAAATTTGTATTTTTTTTGGCAATCTTTATTTTATTGAGGCTTTGTATACATTTGTACAAAAAGAAGACATATGAAAAGCGTACATAATCCAACAGGTTACAGTACAGACTGATGTACTAGCACACATTTTTGCTGGTTAATATACCCTCCCCCAGCCTCGGTCAAGAACCGAATAACCAATAGTAACTGTGGTATCCAAACGTTGAAGCATTTGCCTAACAAACATTAATATAAATATAAAGGTCGGGCCTAGGGTGGTCTATCTGACGAGCTGATCACTCTCTACCGCACCCACTACAGCCGTACACATGGCCTTCTCTAGTACTAGCCCCGTTGTCAAGCACGGTATATGTTCGGGAGCTTCAGTCTCGCACTTTACGCTAATATTGTCATGTCAGGTAACTGTCCGTGTATAGTCAGGTAAAAGTCCGTAGAGAGAGAGTTTCAGTTAATCTGGAGTGCTCCGTGTAAGGCGTCATTGACGTAAAGGATTGTGGGGGGGGGAGTAAAAGGGAGAATCGGCCACGGTTGGGGGGAGAAAGGGGGGGAAGGAGTCTGGCAACACACCCCCAGCCCCCATCCCAGCTCCGAGTTCCCAGTCGGCTGCCCGCCTACTCGGTCTCCCGCGCTCATTGTCTTGCTGATCTAGGGGCCATGTATTCAATCCAGGGAGCCCACAGTCGGGTGCATTTCTCCCCTGTCACCCGCAGGTTCGCCGTGAGGCTCTCCATGTTGTAGATTTCCTCTACCACTTCCATCCAGTGCGATAACGTTGGTACCGCCTTCATCTTCCAGCGGGCCGGAATCAGGCTCTTGGCGGCATTCAGCAGGTGTCTCGTGAGAGACCTCTTGTACGCACCCAGGGGCATCGTGGTGTGGTGGAGGAGCATTTGGAGGGGCTGCATCGGAATGTCTGAGTCCAGGATCTCCCGTAGTTTGTTGTGTATTTGTTGCCAGTAGGCCGCTATATGTGGGCATGACCACCAAATGTGACAGCTGGTCGTGGGTGTCAGACCCATACGGAACAGCTGGTAGGGCGTCCTGTACCAGCCTGTCATGAGCTTGTAATTAAGCTCCTGCAGTTTCGCACTGGTCGCACTTTGATGAGCTAGAATGTGAATCTTCTCCCACACAGAGTTCGAAAGGGTGTCTCCTGTGGCTTGTTCCCATTTAGACTGATACGTCACCGGAGGGCACCGGATTGTGTCTAGTAACATGGAATACAATGTAGAAATGCCTTTCTGCAAGTGCATCTCTGCTGCGCAAAGGGCCTCAAAGCGGGTCAATTCTCTGTATACTAGCTGCTTGCCCGGTAGGGAGTGATAGTAGTGCCGTACTTGTTGGTATCTGAAGCGGGTTATCCCTGTTGGAAGTGCCTGGGAAACTAGAGCTTCCATGGGTTTCAGATGTCCTCCGGAGCACCAGTCACCCAGATACGATTTGTCCGGGTCACCCAATGCCACTACATCTCATGTCGCCAGGCCTCCCGCAATCTCAGGGTTGTAGACCAACGGGGTCAGCGGGGTCGGGTTGGTCGTAAGTCCCAGCTTGTATCTTATGGTGGACCACACCTGTAGGGTTGCTCCTATGAGCGGGTGCATCCGAATGTCACTTGACTGCATGAGTTTCAGGAGCCACGTGACCCACGGGATACGTCCCCGAGCCTGTACGCGTTCAAGGTTGACTCACTGCTTTGCTGTGTCGGGCACATGCCAGTCCACGACCCGGAGGAGGTGCGCGGCCTGGTAGTAAGTTTGGAGCGAGGGCAGGGCCACACCACCTTGGCATTTTGGTCGGATCAGCAGTGTATGTCGGAGTCTGGGAGCGCCCGCTGCCCATCCAAATTGTCTGACGGCCGTGTCTAGGGTGCGGAAAAAGGTCCTAGGGATGCGGATGGGGATTGTATAGAACAGGTACAGGAGTCGCAGCAGGAGTTTCATCTTGACAGCGTTTATCCTCCCAAACCAAGACACACATGTCGCCCCCCATATCTTCATATCCGCTCCCAACGTCGCCAGCATGGGCAGATAGTTTTCGGGGAACAGCCTGGACAGATGTTCCGTCAGCCATATGCCTAGGTATCTTAGTCGCCGTGTACACCACCTGAAGGGAAAATTCGACCTCAGTTGGACCGACAGGCCAGGGGGAAGAGCAAGTGGCATAGCCTCCAATTTATCCGCATTCAACTTTAAGTTGGAGAGTGCCCCGTATGACCGAAATGCCTGAAGTAAATTTGGGAGTGTCACGGTTGGGTTTGCAATAAAAAATAACAGATCATCTGCGTAAGCAGCTACCTTGTGTTCACCGCCCCCCACGGTGAACCCCGTTATACCCACGTCCCATCTGACCGCCGCCAGAAACGGTTCTAGCGTGAGGGCAAACAGAAGAGGGGACACCCCTGCCATGTTCTGTTGCTAATCGAGAAAGAGGGGGACAAGGCTTCGTTTATCCTCAGGCAGGCCTTCGGAGTCGCATATAGTGCCGCTATCCAGGTCTGGATATGGGGGCCAAAGCCCATCTCCCGAAGAGTATCCCTCATGAACTGCCAATCCACCCGATCAAAAGCCTTCTCAGCGTCTGTGGAGAGCAGGAGGCCCCCTTGGGCGGTTGTCTTGATGGAATGCATGAGGTTGAGGGCCCTGATCGTATTGTCTTTTGCCTCTCGTCCCGGGATGAACCCAGTCTGGTCTGGGTGTACCATGTCTGAGATCACCCCACCCACCCGGAGTGGGAGGATCTTCGTGAATAATTTGAGGTCCGCATTGAGGAGGGAGATGGGTCTATACCCAGCGCACGATGTAGGGTCTTTTCCATCTTTCGGCACCACTGCCACCGTAGCCATGAGGGTATCCTCTGGAAACCTCCCTCCAGAATGGAGTTAAGGCTCGCTAGTAGCTCCGACAGGAGGATCTCCCCGAAGGTCCACAGGCATCGTACCGGGAAACCATCCGGTCCTGGGGCCTTGTTCACTTTTGCAGCTTTAAGGGTGCCCGTAAGTTCCTCACCACCCTCCACCCCCACCCAACCCCTCACACACATACCGCGTCACAATGACCCAGGTCCACTTCCCGCCAGTGACCTGTCAACAGCATAAGAGTGACCCATCCATTTAAAGGGGCAGAGCCCGCTGGGCCACCCCGTTCCAGTGAACCCCCGGGTATCCCGGTCTTGTGCGCCCTCTACCCACCCAAAGCCCCAGGGAGGGAGCTCAACTCTAGCTAAGCCAACTGCCCCAGCAGGGGGTAGGGGGGGCAAGGGACAGGGGAGGGGGGAGGAGGGGAGTGTCCCAATCTTTGTTGTATTGTCCTCCGTTCATCTCGCGGCAGGGGGAAGAGGGGGGGGGAGGAGGGGGGGAGGAGGGAAGGACCATCCGGCAGATCATGGACCACCACCCAACCTAATTACTACGACCCACTATGGCCAAACACGATGCCCAACCCCAGTACCTTCATGAGGAGCAACCTGCTCCAGTTGGTAGACCGTTTACTCCTCAGCGCCAGCAGGGCCTCCCAGCATTCTCGTGGGGGGCTCCCTCACCCTCGGTTGTTCCAGCTGGGGGCTCTGATCACCTGGTCTTCCACTTGGCGCCAGCGGAGTCTCCAGGAGCCATTTACGGGTGCGTATGTGGGGAATTCGGAGGGTCCTCAGCGTTGGGGTGACATCATCAGGCCAACGAATATGTAGCCATGAATTCCCATGCTTGATCTGAAGGCTAAAGTGGAACCCCCAGTGGTAGGGCACACTCTTCTCCCGAAGGGCAGCGGTAATGGGCCTGAGCGCTCTCCTGGCATCCAGCATCAGGCTAGACAGATCCTGGAACAGTGCCACCTCAGCGCCCTGGAACATGATCCTGTCAGTGCCCCTAGAGGCGGCCATCAGAGCTTCCTTCAGTCTATAGGCGTGCAGGCAACACAGAACGTCCCTGGGTTTCCCATCCTGGCGTGGAGGGCCCAGGGCTCTGCGAATCCAGTCAAATTGAATGTCTTCCGGGCATTCTCGGCCCAGGATGTGTCTGAAGAGGGTCCGGGCCGTGTCCTGCAGTGGAACCACGTCCGGCTCCGGTAGTCCTCTAATCCGGATATTCTGGCGACGGCTGCGGTTCTCCAGGTCCTCCACCTGTCGCCTCAGTGTCAAAAGGAGGTTCTCCTGCCGTGTGGCAGCTATTTTGGTGGCCCTGTGGTGGGAGCGGCTCGCCTGTGCCTCAGTCTCCAGGGCGTCCACTCTCACATCCACAGCAGAGAGGTCCGATCGTATTGCAGAGATCTCCTGCCGTACTGCCGTTCGGAATTCCTGCAGCAGTCCATTAGTGTCTGCCTTCATAAGCATAAGCATATGTGCAGAGATCCGGGTAAGTTCTTGGTGGATCAAACTCAGCGCATCACTCCGGTCTCCCTCCTCCGACGAAACTCCCGCGCTTTCAGTCCCTGGGGATGCCGGCGCCATGTTAGCTGCTGGCCCAGCTCCTCTAAGGACACATAATCAGCCATTGTGCCGGTGTATCTACGAGGTGAGCCAGTCGAGGGTGTCCCGTGGGGCATAGATTTCTTGTTTCTGACCATGGCAATGCAGCGGTTCTCTCAAATAATCGCTATTATTAGGCCAAGGGCACAGAGCTCTGGCACTACACGTCTGCTCTCATGCTCGGTCCGGCCACGCCCCCTTTATTTTTTTTAAAGAACAATTATAGTCACTTGTTGGATTTCTCAATATACACATGGCTAATATTATGGGAAGAATTTTGATGAATGTAATGAAGATTTGACTATTATGATAGGGAGTTATTTTCACTTTCAAATTTTGTGACCAAACCTCAGCAAAGGGGTGCAGTATATACATTTCTGATTGAAAATAGTGTAGATATCACTTTCATCCGGGAAAGCAACTGGGTTGAGACCAAGGAATAGGTGGAGACTTAATGAAACTCTCTTGGAATCAGAGCACAATATTGATAACTTGTCATCTGAATTAGATAATTTTTTAACTATTAACAATAATGATGAAGTTTCCACCACAACATTGTGGTGTACTTTTGAAAGTTATGCAAGGGGCCTAGTGATAAAATTGGGTTCAGAATCAAAACGAAGAGAAGAAGGAACTATACAGGAGCTAAAGATTAAATGAGCAATTAAAGAACGGTTAAATAAAGATATGGATAACAACGAGTTAGTGCTAGAAATAGCTAGCCTAAGGGAGTCTATTAAAGAAAGAATATTTGATACAGTAAATAGAAATATCACCTTCCTTAACCCCTTAAGACCGGAGGGCGTACTATTACGCCCTATTTTAGGCGGCTCTAAATGCCGCCGGGCGTAATAGTACGCCCTCTGGTCTTTCTATACTTACCCGGTCGCCAGCGGTCCCACGCCGGCGATCGCGGTTGGGGGGAACTCCCAGGGAGCTCCCCGCAGCACGTCTGACCCTCTGGCAGCCCCCCACAATCACATAGCCGGGTTAGCTGCCTCCTGCATTGCAAGCAGGGGGGCTGCCTGTAATGACAGGTGGTCCCCATGCTGGCTGGAAATAAAATGAATAAAATTTAAAAAAGTTTAATAAGTGTAAAAAATATATATATATATAGATACTTAGATCATATATATATATATTATTATTATTATTATTATTGCCATTTATATAGCGCCAACAGATTCCGTAGCACTTTACAATATTATGAAAGGGGATTTAACTATAAATAGGACAATTACAAATAAACTTACAGGAACAATAGGTTGAAGAGGACCCTGCTCAATCGAGCTTACATTCTATAGGAGGTGGGGTGTAAGACACATTAGGACAGGAATGTGCAATCAAAAAAGGTGGGCTGCCCTTTAGGAGAGGCAAGACACGGGTATGTGAGGTAGGGGTTAGTCTTGGAGACCATAAGCTATCCTAAAGAGATGGGTTTTAAGGCACTTCTTAAAAGATGCAAGACTAGGGGAGAGTCGGATGGCGGTAGGCAGGCTATTCCATAGGAAGGGAGCCGCCCGCGAGAAGTCCTGCAAGCACGAGTTGGCTGTACGGGTGCGGACAACGGACAGGAGGTGGTCACGGGCAGAGCGGAGAGACCGAGAAGGGACATACCTGTGGATCAGTGAGGAGATATAAGAGGGGCTAGAGTTGTTCAGTGCTTTATAGGTGTGAGTTAGTGCCTTGAATTGACTCCTATAGCACCCAGGCACACAGGAAGCCAATGTAAGGACTGGCAGAGGGCTGAGGTGTGAGAGAACCGACTAGAGAGGAAAATCAGTCTAGCAGCAGCATTCATTACAGACTGTAGGGGTGCAGTACGGCTTTTGGGAAGACCAAGCAGGAGAGGGTTACAATAATCCATGCGTGAAATTATTAGAGCATGGACAAGCTCCTTGGTAGTATCTGGTGCAAGAAAGGGGCGGATGCGGGCTATGTTTTTAAGATGGAATCTACAGGATTTGGCAACATGCTGGATGTGAGGCTCAAAGGTGAGACCAGAGTCAAGTATGACGCCAAGACAGCGCGCTTGCAAGGATGGGCTGATGTTGGTACCACAAACTTGAAGGGAGAGCGAAAGAGGAGGATCAGTATTAGGAGGAGGAAAGACAAGGAGCTCAGTTTTTGAGAGATTGAGTTTCAGAAAGCAGGAGGACATCCAGTCAGAGATGGAAGAAAGGCAAGCAGTGACACGTTGCAGGACAGCAGGGGAGAGGTCTGGGGAGGAGAGATATAGCTGGGTGTCATCAGCGTACAGGTGGTAGTGGAATCCAAAAGAGGTAATAAGTTTGCCAAGAGAGGCAGTATAAAGAGAAAATAGAAGGGGACCAAGGGAGCCTTGAGGGACTCCATTAGACAAAAGAGACACTGAATGAGCGTTGGGAGAGATAAGAGGAAAACCACGAGAGGACAGAGTCACAGAGACCAAGCGATTGCAGAGTTTGAAGAAGGAGAGCATGATCAACGGTGTCAAAGGCCGCCGAGAGGTCAAGAAGAATTAGTATGGAGTAGTGGCCTTTGGATTTAGCTGCGATTTAGTAACTTTGATAAGGGCAGTCTCTGTAGAGTGGAGAGGGCGGAAGCCAGATTGAAGGGGGTCAAGGAGAGAGTTGGAATTTAGGAAATGAGACACACGGGTAAAGACGAGTCTTTCCAGAAGCTTTGAGGAAAAAGGGAGAAGGGATATGGGACGGTAGTTAGAGGGGGTGGATGGGTCAAGGGATGGTTTTTTTAGTATAGGTACTACAGTGGCATGTTTAAGGTCAGCAGGGACGATGCCAGAAGAGAGCGAGCAGTTGAAGATGTGTGTTAGAGAAAGCATGAGACAAGCGGAGAGAGATCTGATAAGGTGAGACGGGACAGGATCGAGCGGGCAAGTGGTGGGGCGAGAGGAGCAAAGAAGAGCAGCCACCTCTTGGTCAGTGACTGGGGAGAATGTCTGAAGGGTAGGAAAGGCATGATCAATGTGTGATTGAGAAACAGAAAGGCAAGGAGGGGAGAATTCTTTCCTTAGCTGTTCAATTTTGTCAGTGAAGTAACATGCAAAGTTATCAGCAGTAAGGTTGGTTTGGGGGGTGGCCACAGCGGGGCGAAGAAGAGAATTAAAGGTGTCAAAGACGCCTGGGGTTGCGGGAACATGAACTAATGAGAGAGGAAAAATAGGACTGTTTGGCAAGGGCAAGGGCTGCACTGTATGAACACAGTATGAATCTATAATAGAGAAAGTTTGACTGGGTGCGAGACTTCCTCCAGGAGCGTTCAGCACACCGGGAGCATCTTTGCAGGTAGCGCGTTGATTTAGTATGCCATGGTTGGGGGCGGGTCCTCCTTGAGGTGCTTGTTTGGAGTGGCGCTGCAGTGTTCAAGGCAGATGTAAGAGTAGAGTTATATATGGAGATGGCCAGTGAAGGACAGGATAGGGAAGGGATGGACAGCAGTTGTGAATCAATGTCAGCTGACAACTGTTGGAGATCAAGAGAATTAAGGTCCCTCCTGAGTTGAGGCTGGTTGGGCGGAGGTTGTTGGGTGAGGGGGTACGTGAGAGCAAACGATAAGAGGTGGTGATCAGAGAGAGGATAAGGAGTGTTGCAGATATTAGATACTGTACATGCATAAGTGAAGATTAGGTCAAGGGTATTGCCAGCTACATGGGTGGGAGAATTTGCCCACTGTGATAGCCCAAGGGAGGAAGTAATTGAAAGTAGTTTATTGGCTGCAGAGGTCAAAGGTGGGTTTATAGGAATATTGAAGTCCCCGAGAATTAGGGATGGGATGTTAGAAGAGAGGAAATAGGGTAGCCAGGCAGCAAAATGGTCAAGGAAGAGAAGAGGGGAACCAGGGGGACGTAAATAACAGCAATGTTAGCAGCGAAGGGTTTGAAAAGGCGAATTGAGTGTATTTCAAATGATGGGAAAGAGAGGGAAGGGGGGGTGGGAAGAGGTTTAAAAGAGCAGTGAGGGGAGAGGAGAAACCCAACACCACCACCATATATTATACACATATATTATATACATATATACATATAACACCACACCATATATTACACACATACACACACATATACTGTCTAGATGTATTTTACTATTAATATATATATAATTATATATATATATATAAGTATCAAATTACACGTAGACTGATACTGATTACATATATATAATTATTGTTATATATATTTATATATAATATAAAAAAATTAAATATGTAAATATGTTAAAAAATAAAATTAAAAAAATAATTACAAAAAAAAATTACAAAATATATAGATGTGTGTTATTTCATTCTAACTGTATTGTGATATTAATATATATATATATATTTATATCAAAATACACATAGAACAAAATAATATATATATCTATATACATAAATATATACGTATATATCACTATATATATACCTATATATAAATAAAAATATTTTAAAAAAATTATATATATATATATATATAGATATATATTCACATACGTATATATATATACATATATTAATTCTACATATATATTTCTGTAATATTTTTACATAATTAGGTATCTTAATTAATTACAATTAGCGGGACCTACCTGACAACCCATGCCGGAAGTAAAGGGAATTTAATTTGCTAGCACTATATTTAACCCTATAACTTTCCAAGACACCATAAAACCTGTACATGGGGGGTACTGTTCTACTCGGGAGACTTCGCTGAACACAAATATTAGTGTTTCAAAACAGTAAAATGTATTACAACGATGATATCGCCAGTAAAAGTGAAGTTTTTTGCATTTTTCACGCACTTACACGGACGATATTATTGCTGCAATACTTTTTACTGTTTTTAAACACAAATATTTGTGTTCAGCGAAGTCTCCCGAGTACAACAGTACCCCTCATGTACAGGTTTTATGGTGTTTTCAAAAGTTACAGCGTCAAATATAAGGCTTGTGTTTCATTTTTTTCACATCAAAATTCGCCAGATTGGTTACGTTGCATTTGAGACCCTATGGTAGCCCAAGAATGAAAATTACCCCTATGATGGCATACCATTTCTTTTTTAGTAGCCATTTAGTCACAAACACTGGCCAAAATTGGCATTTTTTGCATTTTTCACACACAAACAAATACTAACACTAACTTTGGCATTATGGGTGTTCTTTCCTGGGCTACTGTGGCGAAACCAACCTCGCCACTGTGCACTGGAGAAGCCTGGTTGCCAGCCTCCTGCCATCTGACTATGGCCCCCTTTTAAAAGACTTTATTTTTGCCTGCAGAAAAGCTGTATTCGTGCTTTTCTGCCTGGGGTTCGGTAGATGTGTTTGAATGTGTTATACCCCAGATAGGAATCCCATGGAGCCCATTTGTGCGAAACTGACTGTAAAGACTTTGGCTCCATGGCGATTACACTGTATTCGTGTGGTCTGAGCGCCATTCACTTAATAATGTGCGCTCAGACCTGAGCTATCTGGGGATATGTGAAATGTCTGTGTTTTATGTATAAAAGGTGACTTTATGTATTTTAAAGTGTTTTACTGTCTTTGTGTCTTTTTGCAACCATGTGCTTAATGGAGTCTTGTGTCTGTCCTGGGAGATAATTGAATTACTTATCTCCAGGATAGAAGACTCTGAAACTGGTTTGGGCCAGAAAGCCATGCTTCATTTAGTCACAAAGGACTTTTTACTAACTTTTGAACCCTTTGTCTGATTTGTGCCATTTTTGAATATGTTGTTCCCCTGAATGGATTGATTGTGAATGTGTAATTTTATGTGAATGTGATGTATGGTTTTAGAGTTATGAGAGTTGGGTAGAAAGTATGTTTTAACTGTATGTATAATTGAGTTTCCTCTCAGGATAAGGGGAGGGAATATGTGGGATGTAACTGTGATGTTATTGGTTGTTTTATACCTCCCTGTGTGCGGTCCTGTATTTGAAAACACTGTAATAAAAACCAGGCTGGGTGTGCCAGCACCTCAGATTCTGCTTAACCCTCAAAACGAAGTGTCGTCTCGTTATTGGGGAAATTGGATTGTGTGCTGACTGCCAGGAGTGTAAGCCGTTTGTATTGCTTTTCCTGTTCGGCTGCTTCCAGGGTTCCTGTGTCTGCTGTTCGAGAGTTGGTGAATACGTGCAGTTTGGAGTTCAGGAGGTTGGTGATTGCAGTAGCTGCTGGTCTATGGGAAAGGGGATTATCGCCTAAACCGATTTTATCCCCTTGTGAGAGAAACGGTCCGTTACAGCTACTATAAAGTCCCAAAGGCAACGTAACCAATCTGACGAATTTCAATTTCAATTGTAACATGCTATATTTGACCCTGTAACGTCCCAAAACACCATAAAACCTGTACATAGGGGGTACTGTTTTACATGTGGGACTTTGCTGAATACAAATATGTGTATTTTATTGCAGTAAAAGCAAACAGTATTATGACATTGACCGTTAAAATGTCATGTAGAACAAAAAAAATAAAAAAAAATCTTTTCTCCCATTTTTTTCATATTAAATTATGTTTCATAGCTAAATATTTGATATTAAATGAAAGCCCTGTTTCCCCTGAATAAAATGATATATAATAAGGGTGGGTGTATTTAATATGAAAGAGGTGTATTACGGTTGGACAGACATGTAGCGCAAATGCCAGGTTTTGTTTAAATTTTGTTTCGTTCACAACGTGTACATTTGGCTCCGTCCTTAAGGGGTTAAACAAAGGTGGTACCACAACAATAACAAAATAAGCAAAGATCTCTCAAATAAAATTAATAACTACCTTAAAGATAAATCTATAAAAAAAATGTGATAGTAGAAAAGCATCTAACTTCCCCAAAAGATATTGCTAAAGCATTTGTAGATTTCTACAGATAACTATATAATCTAAAAGATGTAGAAAAAGGCAATAAGGAAATGGAGGAGTTTTTAGTTTATCTCAAACTCCCGGAAGTAAATCAAGGGAAATTAGATCTACTGTATGCTCCATTCCAATTGATGGAAGTCTTGGAAGCAATAGACAATTTTAAATCAAATAAAGCTCCTGGCCCGAATGGCTTTTCAACTATTTTCTATAAAAAAATTATGAAGACTTATTGCTCCTATCCTTCTGAAACTATTTTTGGAGATCTCAGTTGAAAATCCTTTTCCTATTAATATGCTCTTAGCATCAATTATTCCGATGCTAAAATTAGGTAACAATCCATCACTTACCACTAACTGTAGACCTATATCCCTTATTAATATAGAAGTAAAAACCTACTCCCAAATTTTGGCAAATCGTCTTCAGGAGGTTATCCCTGATTTAATCAACATTGACCAATCAGGTTTCATCAGAGGGAGAGGCACTACGGATAATGCACACAGGATATTTAGTTTAATTCATAGAATTAATGAGCATGGGTTGGGTTCCGTTATCATGGCCCTCAATACCGAGCAGGCCTTTGACAGAGTCAATTGGAGATTCCTTGACTCTGTCATGGGTCAGTTCGGCCTTGTGGGCCAATTTAGAAATAAAACGATGTCACTCTACATGAATTCCTCAGCAAAAATAATTAATCCCTTTTTTGAATCTGATTCCTTTGAGATTGGAAACAGTACCAGACATGGATGCCCTATTGAACCCTTAGCCTGTATGATTAGACATAGCATTAATATTAGGGGGATTAAGATTAAAATCTGCCTTTTTGTGGACGATTTGCTTCTCACCCTGATGGACACGTTAACTTCAATCCCGTTGGTTTTAGAAAATATTTCAGATTACAGTAGATTTTCAAATTATAAGATTAATATAAAAAAAAAACTCAAATCATATGCTCTTTTTTTATCGATAGCTCAAGAAGAACTTTTAATGTCACAATTCCACTTTTCTTGAAATTAAAATAATATTGATTATTTGGGAATTAAAATCTCTTTTGACTTTAAAAATCTGATACAAACCAATTATATTTTATTTACAAAATTCCAATTATATGTAGATAACTGGAAAAAGCTAGAGGCCTCTTGGATAGGTAGAGTAAATATGGTTAAAGCCTTTCTTATACCAAACACTACTATATTATCTTACCCTATAAAGTGGGAACAGGTCTTAGGTCAGTTCCAAAATGTATTTTCTAAATATATCTAACGTGATAAACAGCCTAGGATTTCTTATGAGATCCTTTTGGGTAACGGGTTTACCTTTTTGGTTGGGCCTTTAAGTGATTGTTTTTGTCATTTGGTTTTCTGGCATAAATACTCTGTCAAGTGACTACTAGGCATGATGTTTGTGGTTTTTTTATTTTTATTGCCTGTAAAATCACAACACTATCATGGACTGTGGTTTCTACGTTTTCTTAATGGGCAATTGTTACTCTAGTTTGAAGTCTTAGTGTTTGGCATTTCCCCTAAGTTACACCGTATTGTAAATATATTGGCAAAACTTTGCAGCCAGGCTGTAGTAAATCAAGCATTATGTGTTTGCCAGAAATATTCATTTTTCTTTTCATTTTTTACTTCACTTTGCAGTTCACTTTGGATATATGAAAGTAGAATGGAAAACATATTGTACAATAAATATACATAACATATTACATCATTGTTTTTGGCATTTTCAGGCAAATGCATTTTTACCATCTTATTGTCATAATTCCACTACTTCATATGGCCATATCAAATATTAACAGGCGCATTATGCAGATGGTACCTGTAGGAAGGAACACAAGATAAATCATCATCTATACAAATTGTTCAATCCTATATTACAAGTTTATGCCTCCTAGCCCCAGGCAATCTAATATATTAATCTATGGCTTCTTTCTATTTAAAGCGATACTATTCTACCCCCTCCAGTTCTTAGGGATTTAATACAGTTAATAATTTGGAATCATGGCTTTGCTATATTATGCCCATTTCCAAATTAATAATGCATTTCTCTGACGGCCAGGTCATTGGGTTGCATTGCTTTACAAGAATCTTGAGATACAGAGGAATCTTTTAAGATTATATCAGTTAATATTATCAATATTACTATCGATTACATGGAACAAAAACTCTATCCTGTTTCAGCAAACCCCCTGTTATCACCAGGTATTCATTTACATACATCAGAACCCACACCAAAACAGTAGAATCATTGCATAGAACATCTACAGTATGAGTCTTCTTGGAAGAGCAGGACGAGGGAACGTCTAGTGCACCATGACACGTACAAGATTATTCGCTAAAGTTTAAATGTCCCTGTACCGAACGGAGCAAAATCATCTGGCTGCATAGATGACATTTTAGACTGCAAAATCCAGACACTGTTCACACTGGTCTACAAGGTCCAAACTGTGCAATTCATGCCCCAAACTGACCTAAATTTGTCCAGATTTCAGCGGGACAAAATGCCACCTGATGGCATCAAATCTGGGTCTGGATGCTAGCCAGCTGACACAATAAATTTAAAATAAACAAATAAAATACAAAAAAAAAGACTACTCTAATGGAAGTTTTAAACCATATTATGCTTAACCATAAATATATCTACTTAACTTTGAAACTTGAAAAACTGTGGTAGAAGGGTGGAACACAATGTCTTTTGATGACCACGGGTGGAGGCTACTTGAGACATATAGTGTGACCTAATGTTCCCAGCCCCCACCCATTAGCGGTAGGTAACGGCTCTAATAATCTTACATGGGGGAACCTAATGTTCCTGTCCCCACCCATTAGCGGCATGTGGGGGCTCCGGTAAAAATTGGGCAGCAGTAGTTATGGTATTTGGAGTTACATAGTTACATAGGCTGAAAAGAGACAAGTGTCCATCAAGTTCAGCCTTCCTCACATTTATTTTTTGCTGTTGATCTAAAAGAAGGCAAAAAAAAGTTTGAAGCACTTGCAATTTTGAAACAAGCTAGGAAAAAAAATCCCTCTTGACCCCAGAATGGCAGTCAGATTTATCCTTGGATCAAGAAGCTATTACCCTACAGTTGAAAAATTATATAATTGAATATTCTGTTTTTGCAAGTATGCATCTAGTTGCTGTTTAAACATCTGTACAGACTCTGATAAAACCACTTCTTCATGCAGAGTATTCCACATTCTTATTGTTCTTATGGGAAAAACACCTTTCCTTTGCCTTAGACAAAATCTTCTTTCTTCCAGTCTAACCGCATCGCCTCATGTTCTATGTAAAGTCCGGTTTGTGAACAGATTTCCACACAGTGGTTTGTATTGGCCCCTGATATTTTTATATAATGTTATCATATCCCCTCTGAGGCGATGTTTTTCTATGCTAAAGAGGTTTAAATTTGTTAACCTTTCTTCATAGATAAAATGTTCCATTCCTTTTATTTATTTTGTAGCCCACCTCTGCACTTTTTCTAGTGCCGTAGTATCCTTCTTTAGAACAGGTGCCCAACATTGCACAGTATATTCAAGAAGGGGCTTACCAGTGAATTATAAAGAGGCAAAATTATATTCTCATCACGAGAATTAATGCCCTTTTTCATGCATGATAATACCTTACTGGCCTTAGCCACTGCTGATTGAGTTTGTTGTCTATAACAATTCCCAAGTCCTTCTTGTGTATTGTTATCCCTAATTCACTTCCATTAAGGGTATAAGTTGCTTGTGCATTCTTCACGCCAAAGTGCATAACTTTGCATTTTTCTACATAAAATTTAACCTGCCCAGTCCCCCAGCCTATCTAAATCTCTCTGCAGCAAAGTAATATCTTGCTCACATTGTATTACTTTACAGAGTTTTGTGTCATCTTCAAACACTGAAACATGACTTTCAATACTTTTTTCAAGATCATTTATAAACATGTTAAATAGAAAGGGTCCCAGAACAGAACCATGAGGGACACCACTTGCCACCTCTGTCCAGCTTGAAAATTTACCATTAATGACAACTCTTTGTACTTTATTTTTAAGCCAATGTTCTACCCAAGAACAAGAATATTCATCTAGACCAATTTCTTTTAGTTGGAAGACTAATCTATTGTGAGGAACCGTATCAAACAACTTGTCAAAATCCAAATAGATCACATCCACTGAAACACCCTGATCTATACTTCTACTTACTTTGTCATATAATGCAATCAAGTTAGTTTGACATGACCTGTGCTTCATTAAGCCATGCTAATTTTTGCTGATAACAACATTCTTCTCAAGGAATTCTTGAATATTATCCCTTAATAACCTTTCAAATACTTTCCTAGCCACAGAAGTTAAGCTCACAGGACTATATTTTCCAAATATTCCAAGGATTTTGAACCCTTTTTGAATATAGGAACCAAAGCTGCCTTCCTCTAATCCTCCAGAATGCTTCCTGAAAGAAAAGAATCTTGAAAGATTAAAAACACTTATTTCTACTAGTAGTTAGAAACATAGAAACATAGAATGTGATGGCAGATAAGAACCATTCGACCCATTTAGTCTGCCCAATTTTCTAAATACTTTTATTAGTCCCTGACCTTATCTTATAGTTAGGAAAGCCTTATGCCTATCCTATGCATGCTTATACTCCTTTACTGTGCTAACCTCTACCACTTCAGCTGGAAGGCTATTCCATGCATCCACTACCCTTTCAGTATAGTAATACTTCCTGATATTATTTTTAAACCTTTGCCCCTCTAATTTAAGACTATGTCCTCTTGTTGTGGTAGTATTTCTTCTTTTAAATATAGTCTCCTCCTTTACTGTGTTGATTCCTTTTATATATTTAAATGTTTCAATCATATCCCCCCTGTCTCGTCTTTCCTCCAAGCTATATAAGTATGTTAAGTTCCTTTAACCTTTCCTTGTAAGTTTTATCCTGCAATCCACAAACCAGTTTAGTAGCCCTTCTCTGAACTCTCTCTAAAGTATCAATATACTTCTGGAGATACGGTCTCCAGTACTGCGTACAATACTCCAAGTGAGGTCTCGCCAGTGTTCTGTACAATGGCATAAGCACTTCCCTCTTTCTACTGCTAATACCTCTCCCTATACAACCAAGCATTCTGCTAGCATTTTCTGCTGCTCTATTACATTGTCTGCCTACCTTTAAGTCCTCAGAAATAATCACCCCTAAATCTTTTTCCTCAGATGTTGAGGTTAGGACTCTATCAAATATTCTGTACTCTGCCCTTGGGTTTTTATGTCCAAGATGCATTATCTTGCACTTATCCACATTAAATGTTAGCTGCCACAACTCTGACCATTTTTCTAGTTTACCTAAATCATTTGCCATTTGGCTTATCCCTCCTGGAACATCAACCCTGTTACATATCTTAGTATCATCAGCAAAAATACATACCTTACCATCAAGACCTTCTGCAATATCATTAATAAAAATATGTGAGAGAATATTTCCCTGAGTACACGTGGAAGAATACCATCAGGCCCTGGAGCTTTGTTTAAATTAACTTTCTTTAGCTGCTGCAGCACCTTGTCTTGAGTTAGCCAATTAAAATTTCTCTTTTTTGCAGCAATAATTTGCATATATCTTGCCATAATTTCTTCCTTAATATATGCAGAGGAGAAATAGTTACTTAAAATGTCTGCCTTTTCCTGGTCTTCATTAACTAACATCCCCATCCCAGTTTTTAGTGCACCTACACTTTTATTTTTTTGTTTTTTTAGAATTTATGTACTTAAAGTTTTCCTTTAAAAAAAATTATATGTACGGCAGAATAAGTGTGCTATGTTTCTCATCATTATTCACAGTGTTAAGGGAATTGAAACTGTAACCCTTCCTTTAATTACATTTACTTCTGAGAAAAACCTTTCTTTGATGAGACCATCAGGAAATTCATATAAACACAATGAATATGCATTGCCATGGTATAGTTATTTATATCGCTTGGGAATGGAATTAACTCCGCTCTCAAGAATGAAAAATCCAGTTCACAACAGTTCAACTTATAATGATTGATATGATCGGAGTGCATAGCATTGGCTGATGATTGAGAAAAGAATGTCTTCTATATTGTTTAAATATAAATAATTGCTTGATTGTACCCCAATTGGCTTTCTTAATGAGATATCTACAAAGAAACACTTTAAAAAAATGTCCTTTTAAATGGAGACATTCTTTCTGAATTCTGCAGCATCATTAAACCAGTGCAAAAAAAAAGCCATTGAAAAGTATGCACTGTATGTGGGATTTACAGTCACATTCCAAAGCACCTTGAAGGCAAGAGCCCATAATCCTAAATCCCACAATTTACATTTTAATATTAAATATATATGAAATATATGTCTGGAATAGTGTTAATAATGGTAATATCAATAATAAATATAATAACATTAATAAAGTTTAACAAAATAAAATCTAAATATTAAAACAATTTGGGACACTTGACTGTTCCATTTCAAAAATGTTCTTATATGCTAATGTAATAATTTCAAAATATTATAAACATTCAGTGGCTTTAAAATAGAATATCATTGCTCCTTGATTCATCTGAGCCAGTACCTCCAGATACAAGATGTGTCCTGAGAATCATCAGTCCGCATGCATGAAGAGGGGAGGCAATGGAACAGATAATATAGATCACTGAATGTTAAAAAAAACAACAACAACAAAACAACCTAAACATACTTAAACACAATGCATATCATTAAGATTAAAGCAACTCACCTTAGGAGACAATAAAAATAGATTACGTAATGGAAAAGAGAATAAAAAAGAAATGTTCTCTTTTTTTTTAACTAGACAATATAATAACGTTTCTCAAAAATTAATATATAAAATAGAATCCCAAAACAATGAATAAATACAACCAACTCATGTATGGTGCTTAGGATGAATCAAACGTGGCAATTGTTAAGTAATTTAAATATATCAAGCATGAGACAGTATTACTACATATTAAGGGGATAATGGACACATAGAGGGCGTGTTGTGACACTTTAAATTGACTAATTACATGTAATTGATATCTAAGGGACACTCTAAGTACCATAAGACTTTAGCTCGGTGTAGCAGTTATGTTTGTTAAGAGTTTTCAGTTCCTGATTACAATTTTTCCTATTTCCTTTTAAAGGAAGAATGCCTTAAGGAAGATGACATCACATCAAAGCGTCTAGCATGTGCCTTGCTGGAGCACCTCATGGAAGGAAACTGGAACATGTTTCTGCTAGCGAACTCTTCATGTACTTTGATAGTTTTTGGACCATACAGCAATGAAAATGGTATTTTAGTATTTATTAAAGAATTTTAAGGGTTCAAAATAAATTTACCTTTATCCTAACTCCGGGAGTATCTCCTTGTTGCATCTGATCTACCTCCTGTGATGTCCTGTTTATTGATGACTGTTTCCAATCTGATGCTTCTCAGAGAGAACGGAGTAGCATTAGGAAACATAGTGCATGCACGGGAATTACCTCAATACACCAATAATGCTTCTCATATAAGTGAGTTCTTCATATTAGGGATTTAGTGATATTAGAAGCAGTCCGTTCCTCTTTGAACTACAGTAGGTAATATAAATTACCCTGCAATTCACTAGAGTTATAATCTTTAAAATAAGCAAAAAGAGATTTCTTGTAGCTTGTTAAATTGCAGTCTAAACCGCATATATTGAATGTGTAGTGTTCAATGCACATGTTTCTGAGTCATAGATATACTGAATCAATTTAAAGCAATGCACGATGATCTCTGCTATTATTGCAGATGATTTTTCCCTGATGGGATTTCTTGAGTGCTGATTTCCCTTGAAATTGGCAGTTTTATAAAATAAGCCTGCTTTGACAGATCATTAAAGGACCACTATAGGCACCCAGACCACTTCAGCTTAATGAAGTGGTCTGGGTGCCAGGTCCAGCTAGGGTTAACATTTTTTTTTTATTTTTTATAAACATAGCAGTTTCACAGAAACTGCTATGTTTATGTTAGGGTTAATCCAGCCTCTAGTGGCTGTCTCTTGACAGCCGCTAGAAGCGCTTGCATGCTTCTCACAGTGAAAATCACAGTGAGAAGACGCCAGCGTCCATAGGAAAGCATTGTAAATGCTTTCTTATGAGACTGGCTGAATGCGCGCGCAGCTCCTGCCGCGCATGCGCATTCATTTGAAGAGGAGGAGAGGAGGCGGAGAGGAGGAGGAGAGCTCCCCTCCCGGCGCTGGAGAAAGAGGTAACCCCTTCATCTCCATCCAGCCCGGCAAGAGGGGGACCCTGAGGGTGGGGGCACCCTCAGGGCACTATAGTGCCAGGAAAACGAGTATGTTTTCCTGGCACTATAGTGGTCCTTTAACAAGCTGAAGTACTTTAGAGGTTTGTAGTTTCCATAATAAGTAAACCATCAGCTATTAGAGCATCCAAGAGACTAGTCATTCTCCTGTAAGATAGTTATATATTAGCAATTAGTTATAGATTGCAATAACTAACTACTTAACTTGCTTACTAGATATAAAGAAGATCATGTGCAGTACAAATCCCTTTTGGACGTGTCCCCATATTTGCGTACGCATTGCGATGAAATTATCCTATTTTTATCAAGGAAGGGATCTAGGTAAAAATAAATGTTAGACATAGTTACCCTCATTCTTCCTGTTTCTTATTAATTATAATTACGATTATTTAATATGTACTGTGCTTGCTTATTATGCTTCTTGTCCTCTATTGATGTGAGTTACAGGAGGGATAGGTAAAGCCTAAGCTTTTCAGCCACTATGAAACTGTGTTGCTGCGAGACTCTCCTTGCTATGGGTAAACATGCGTTACATCTTCTAGAGCAGATGCCACTAATTCTATAAACTGGCACATGTAAAACTCCATCTCAAGGCAGCTAAAACTGAGACAAAAAAAGATTGTGATGCACAAATGAGGTATAAAACTTTCAACATGCAGTGGCAGTTTGTCATAAGAGATTATTTTTTTGAATGACATCATAAATCTAGAGAAGTTTGCTATATCATTCATTAAGCAAATCTACAAAATATTTAAGTTATATTTCCAAAATGTTTGCTCATTTCAGTACAAGTTGTGAATTGTGTTCAGTTAAATGTACTTAGTAATATATTTTATAAGACTGCTTTCTTGTGATCTTATAAAGGCATTTGGCCTGTGGCTTCTTGTCTACACAGTATCTTAAAATGTCCGTATTATATATCATAGTGTGGGAGTTTAGTTTAGTTTTCCACAAAGTACAGCAATTTTAGTTTTATTTGTTATTTTTAATAATGTTACTTCAGATGAAATAAATATTCATATTAAGTTCATTTTAAAACACCCCAGCTCATGAATCATCTAGTATCAAAACTGTAACTCGTCAAATGTACTGCAAATTAGAATTTATGACAACATTATGAGAGTATAGCTATAATTATTATTACTGGATCTCCATTGATTGGATAAACAGTAATGATATTTATGCATACCATTGAATCTCAAAATGCTATTACACTGTAGAAACCACAACATAATTGCCAATAGCACTCCAACAGTGTTGAAAGCAAGATTAATGAACGTGTTCTGTAAACAATGTAATTAATAATGATCGAAAAGAGAAAAATTGCTGCACACACATGAGATTGTTTAAAATACTGTTGTACTGAAGAAACCATAAAGTAATTACATGTAGTGCTGGCAGAATAATCAATATATGTGTAGGAATCAGTGTTTAAAAATTAGATTAATTAAATAATGATCTGAGAAGAGGTATAATTATATCCAATAAAAATAACAAATAAATTATGTGTATGTATTTCAAAAGTAAACCATAAATGTGTTTTTAAACTAATTAAGTAAATTGTATCAGAAGTGTAATAATTGATTTACTATATATCAGTCTGTAAGTCCAGATCCCTGTGCAGTTCACTTACACAGATGTTTTGGTTACAACATAAAAGCAATAGTGCACAATGTAATATAAATTACCCGTCAATTCACTAGAGTTATAATCTTTAAAATAAGCAAAAAGAGATTTCTCGTAGCTTGTTAAATTGCATTCCAAACCACATATATTGAATGTGTAGTATTCAATGCACATGTTTCGGAGCCACACATATATTGAATCAATTTAAAAGCAATGCATGATGATCTCTGCTATTATTGCAGATGATTTTCCCCTGAGGAGTCTCACTTCATGAGTATGGCACCTTAACACTCCAGGACAAAAAAAATGGACAAATATCATGAAAATAAATGTACTTTATAAGCAGACGTAAAATAACTTACTTTGTTAAGTAAAACAAACATTTCCATCATAGCATTCATTAATAGACAAAATGCAGACAATGTTTGGACAACACATTTCAATTTTTTATTTTTTTTAATTATATCATCTTTATTAGAATCTGGTGCATATAAAGTACAAAATAAGAACTTGACATTATTATAAGTATATACAGGGAGTGCAGAATTATTAGGCAAATGAGTATTTTGACCACATCATCCTCTTTATGCATGTTGTCTTACTCCAAGCTGTATAGGCTCGAAAGCCTACTACCAATTAAGCATATTAGGTGATGTGCATCTCTGTAATGAGAAGGGGTGTGGTCTAATGACATCAACACCCTATATCAGGTGTGCATAATTATTAGGCAACTTCCTTTCCTTTGGCAAAATGGGTCAAAAGAAGGACTTGACAGGCTCAGAAAAGTCAAAAATAGTGAGATATCTTGCAGAGGGATGCAGCACTCTTAAAATTGCAAAGCTTCTGAAGCGTGATCATCGAACAATCAAGCGTTTCATTCAAAATAGTCAACAGGGTCGCAAGAAGCGTGTGGAAAAACCAAGGCGCAAAATAACTGCCCATGAACTGAGAAAAGTCAAGCGTGCAGCTGCCACGATGCCACTTGCCACCAGTTTGGCCATATTTCAGAGCTGCAACATCACTGGAGTGCCCAAAAGCACAAGGTGTGCAATACTCAGAGACATGGCCAAGGTAAGAAAGGCTGAAAGACGACCACCACTGAACAAGACACACAAGCTGAAACGTCAAGACTGGGCCAAGAAATATCTCAAGACTGATTTTTCTACGGTTTTATGGACTGATGAAATGAGAGTGAGTCTTGATGGGCCAGATGGATGGGCCCGTGGCTGGATTGGTAAAGGGCAGAGAGCTCCAGTCCGACTCAGACGCCAGCAAGGTGGAGGTGGAGTACTGGTTTGGGCTGGTATCATCAAAGATGAGCTTGTGGGGCCTTTTCGGGTTGAGGATGGAGTCAAGCTCAACTCCCAGTCCTACTGCCAGTTCCTGGAAGACACCTTCTTCAAGCAGTGGTACAGGAAGAAGTCTGCATCCTTCAAGAAAAACATGATTTTCATGCAGGACAATGCTCCATCACACGCGTCCAAGTACTCCACAGCGTGGCTGGCAAGAAAGGGTATAAAAGAAGAAAATCTAATGACATGGCCTCCTTGTTCACCTGATCTGAACCCCATTGAGAACCTGTGGTCCATCATCAAATGTGAGATTTACAAGGAGGGAAAACAGTACACCTCTCTGAACAGTGTCTGGGAGGCTGTGGTTGCTGCTGCACGCAATGTTGATGGTGAACAGATCAAAACACTGACAGAATCCATGGATGGCAGGCTTTTGAGTGTCCTTGCAAAGAAAGGTGGCTATATTGGTCACTGATTTGTTTTTGTTTTGTTTTTGAATGTCAGAAATGTATATTTGTGAATGTTGAGATGTTATATTGGTTTCACTGGTAATAATAAATAATTGAAATGGGTATATATTTGTTTTTTGTTAAGTTGCCTAATAATTATGCACAGTAATAGTCACCTGCACACACAGATATCCCCCTAACATAGCTATAACTAAAAACAAACTAAAAACTACTTCCAAAAATATTCAGCTTTGATATTAATGAGTTTTTTGGGTTCATTGAGAACATGGTTGTTGTTCAATAATAAAATTAATCCTCAAAAATACAACTTGCCTAATAATTCTGCACTCCCTGTATGTTTTAACAACAGTTGCAATGCATCAGAGATATTTTCTAATAAAATCAATCAACATTCCATCCACATTTATACTGCATTCGTTAACCATTCAGATGCCGGGTAGGTCGTTGAGAAATCAGGGATAACGCTTAGAATCAGTTAAGCATGAAATTCACATAATAAAGGTCTTATTTAAACTTCCAGAACGTATTAGTATAGGAAGATGTTAGCCATTTTCCCCAAAATTTTTTATATAGGTCCATTTGATTATTCATCTCCATAGAGCCTTGGTAATTAATTTGAAATGTTATTTCATGACAATTTTGGTGTCTTTGCTTTTTCCAATTTCTGGCTATGCATATTTTAGCTGTCAGTATAATATGGATCATTAGATTAAGTGAAAATGTGTCCATTTAGGGAGGGTCTAAATGGAGAAGAAAAAACTGTGTAGTCAATAACGTCTCTTTCCCCAGAATATTTAAGAGAAGTCTTTTTAGATTATTTTTCAAAGTGTCCAGCCCTGAACACTCCCACCAAATATGGAGATGCGATCCCGTAGCATTGCTACATCTCCAGCATTGGTCGGTGTGGTCAATAAACATTTTGTTTAATTTAGATGGGACCATGTACCACCTTTATAATACGTTAAAGTACAACTTAATCAAATTTACATACTGTATATGTTTTTTAACCTGTTTGATGCTTTGTTTCCAAATATGTGGCTCAAATGTTTTCTTAAAATCAAATTCCCATTTCAGTATTGGAGGCTCTTTTACATTAATATCATTAATACAAAGACATTTGTGATCAGGATATTCAGGATATTCTTTTCTGAGGGTTGTGATTCTCTAAAAAAATCAGTGAAGTCATTATAATCTAGAATTTGTTTAGTAGATAAGTAACTTTTGATTCCCAAATATGTAAACACTGGGGCAAGGGAATAGATCAGGGGTCCTCAAACTTTTTAAACAGAGGGCCAGTTCATGGTCCCTCAGACGCTGTTGGGGGCCGGACTATAAAAATATTTACGAATTCCTATGCACACTGCACACACACGCATAAGGACATTAATACACACACACACATACTGCCATACATACATAAACAGACAGACACAAACATACACATACATACATACATACGGACATACATACACACAGACAGACACATACTGACACGCATACACACATACATACGGAAATACATACACACAGACAGACACATACTGACATACATACACACATACATACGGACATACATACACACAGACAGATACATACATACACACACAGACATACATACATGCAGATACATACACACAGACATACATACACATATATACTGACATACATACTGACATACATACATACACACACACATACTGACATACATACACACACATACTGACATACACACACACACACACACACACACATACTGACATACAGACATACTGACACACATACATACGAACATACATACACACAGACAGACACATACTGAAATACATACACACATACATATGGACATACATACACACACAGACATACATACTGACAGACATACTTGCAGATACATACACACAGACATACATACATACTGACATACATACATACATACATACACACACACTGACATACATACATACATACACACACACATACTGACATACATACATACATAGATACATACACACATACTGACATACATACATACATACACACATACTGACATACATACACACACACACACACATACTGACATACAGACATACTGACACACATACATACAGACATACTGACATACATACATACTGACACACATACATACACACACACATTCTGACATACATACATACACACATACATACATACTGTGACAGACCCATCTGTGTAACTATTATTGCTGGTTCGTCTAGTTTGCCTTCCTTTCGTGGAATTGCCTGTCCATATTCCCCTATTCGTATGTTTGACTTTTTACCGAATGAACTTACCGAACGGACGGCCACCCAGAAGAGAAGTGTGCTGCTGGTTAACCTCTTGATCCCAATTAAAACGTTGTGGTTAACCTCTTAATTATAACCGAATGCAGGGTGGTCGTAGTTCGTATGTCGACCACGAGGCGGCGGCCATTTTAAACCATGCGAAAGGCCAGCGGTGTTCGGCGCAGATTCTATGGAACTAAAAATGGACACTTTCTGCCGAACACCGCTGAAACCACAGACCACCCTTCTCAGTCGACAAGGCATGCGAACACCAGCAGTTCGGGAGTTTGGATTACACGAATGGACTTAACCCAGATAGCCATCCCATGGAGTCAATCGCATACCAAAAGACTGTAAAAGACTTTGACTTCATGGCGATTGAACTGTGCGTATGGGATCTGAGCGCTATTCGCTAAGAATATGCACTCAGATCCAGGCTATCTGGGGATTCGTTGCATGAATGTAATATGTTCGGTAGTTGTGTAATTATTTATTTTCATGAGTTTTTTGTGTCTTACTTAAAATGGTGATTTTCCTCTGTCCTGGGAGATAATTGAATTACTTATCAATTATCTCCAGGGCAGAGGGGAGGAAACCGGGATGCATTATGGGAATATTTTGTGCCTGTATGTCTGAAAATGCCATATGTCTGTCTGTCATTACAATCTCCCATTTGGTCCCCTAGGGGAGTGTCCACCAAGTGGGAGACCTGCATAAATATGGGTGGGTAGCCCATAATAAAGCCAGTTCTTGTTTTACCCTCAATGTGGAGCTTGGTCTCGTTATTGGGGGGATTTACTACACACGGTTAGTGACTGATTGCTGGAACCGTTAGCCGCTTGGAGGATATATTTGTTCGGCTATTAACCGCGATTCATGGATTTATTGTTCGGGAGCTTGGAGCATCCGTACGGGTCCCGTTCGGGAGACTGGCGCATTCCCCTGGTTGCAGTTCGTACAGTGGAAGTATATACGAATGGAGCTTGCATTATTGCAAAAGGGGAAGCGTAACTAAACGGCGGTTTCACTCCTTTGTGCCAGGGGTGTCTTAACACACACATACATACATACATACACACACATACACACTGACATACATACACATATACACATATACATACATACATACATACACACAGACACATACTGACATACATACACACCCATACTGACATACATACACACACACACATACATACACACAGACAGAAATACATACACATATACATAGCTAATTTAACGTACCTTTTTTTGCAGGTGGGTGGCTGTGGCTGATGGGAGTCGGCGTGGCTCCCGCGCCCTGGCTGTCTTCCCTCCCGCCCGGCGCGGAGGGAGCTGGGAATAAGTGAGCATCGGCCGTCACTTCCTCCCAGCAGTACTTTGCGGCTGCAAATTTTTAAAGGGGCCCGGCTGCGCTATTGCACAGCCGCCGCGCTGAACGGGCCCCTGAAGATATAGGGCCCATCTGGTGGCCCTGAGTGCTGGAGCTTGGTTCCGGACCCTGGCAGGCCGGACTCGGCCCGCAGGCCATAGTTTGAGGACCCCTGGAATAGATAGTCTGTAATAGATGGAAGGGAGTTAAAGCACCCTTAGAAAAAATATTCGAGAGATGACAAATACCACATCTGCTCCAACTACTCAAATCCAAATCTCTAATGTTAAGTTCCAATAGTTCTAGTGGAGAAGATTGTGAAAATCTATTTTTTGATAAACCTTTTCCTTATAGTTTTGACCGTACTCAAAGTTGCCTTAATAATAGAGTTCTTTGTAATTTTATCTAATGGGCATCTCTTGTCTATCCAAAAATAATCATAAAGGAAATTAGCTTTAAACTCTTGGGTTTCAATTCCTTTCCATAAGTTAGAAATGTTGTTCAATTTCATCAGGCTTTATATCTTCACTTTTCTGGTAATTTATCTTGTTTCTGATCATTTTAGGCAACTCTAACAATATATGTATTTATTAAATCACTCACAATGGCAAGCCTACTGAAACCGTCAAATAAATGTACATGAAAATGATTTTAGTGTGTATTAATATTAGAAGATATTGAGATCTATAGGCAATGTTTATTTCAAAGGAACACTCCATAGTTACAGAGTATTGTAATGGTTATTGTCCAGAAGTGTCCTGATGCTCCTCCAAATGAAAGTTGTCACACTGAATTAGAAAGGTTTGCCTTTTTACATGGGGCCCACAGGTCACCATTATCCACCTCCACTACATCAGACAGGGCTTCTGAATCTCTGTCTAAGCTAAGCCAGGTGGTTCAGGGCCTACTTCATTGGCTGAGAGTGATCAGAACGTGCTCCAGCCAATGAGTTAATAGAAACTCCTAAGTATTAGATGCTGCCTCCTTGCAGAGGGTCTGAGCATAGCCAAACAGACCACAGGTAAGAAGTAAACTCATTCCAAATTAAACTTAACTACTTACAAGAGAGGAGGGGTGCCTGGGCACTCCTGCTCAATCTCAGCCAATAAACTAGGCCCTGCACTCCTGGCACCATAACCACTGCAGTGGACTGTTAAGTTTGCAAGTGTTGTAGATAAAAGGAAATACCAGTTGAAACTTTTGCTGTGCACAAGTTTAAAATTAAGTAGTGAATACCTGTCTGATACCATCTTTTGACAGTCTTTCTATTGTATTATCTGATTTATAAGTATGATCAAAATTATGTGATTCAATACATATACTGTATAATATAATGAAATAATTTTAAGAGAACAATTATTAACAACTATCAGAACATTGAATACCTATTTAATTTTATTTATAAGATCCAACAACCTCTGCATGTATACACTTATTTAAAATCAGTAGGTCATTTTACAAAATGAGTATTTGTGCACACATATAATGCATCAGTTGACTAGAAAAAAAATGACATTTATATTGCATACCCGACATCATCTTTAACAGGATAAACATTTAAGATTAATTACAGGATTCAAATAAAATGCAACTCACTTTGTAGGAATAGCACACAAACACCCCAAGGACATTCAGCTCTTTCATAACAGGAGCATACACTTCTGACTTTGACTACTATAAAGATTTATATGGGGAAAACTGTGGGTAATAGAAGCAGGCAGCACGGCTTTGACAATACTTGCAACTTCCCACTGCCATGATAATTAATCAGAGAAAGGTCACACATTCATAAATAATGATTTGATTCTTAACAAAAAAAAGAAAATTAAAGCAGATGTCCTATTCTGTAACCCGCTGTGCAGTATACCTGCACGTATGCTGATATGTATAGAAGAATATTTAAATTCCGAAGCAGAAAAAGAAGACTAATATCACCATGTGCTAGCAAAGGGATCACATTATAACAAATAAAGGCACAATTATAAAATTGTAATATTCCAGGCTAATCCAGCCAGCTCACATATGCAGACTTGAAAGCAAGCTATAGCTTTTCTATATATTTTAGTCTTCGGGATGCAATACAGAATGTTTGTGTTAGGTGGTAGACAAACAACAATATATCCTTCAAGACTGAATTTGCAAAAATCCCTATTAAAATAATAAACAAAAATAAATATGAAGAATGTTTAATGATACATATGTTTTTGTAATATGTTTTTGTAATATCACATTTTTTAATGCTAATGCACATCCTTCATGGGAACAATTGGCTTGGAAAACCATTAGTGATTCTACTATTTAAGTACAATATAACCTTGCAACTGTTAATAGAAACAGAATAAATTATACTTAGGTTTATTTGGGCTATAATACTGTGGAGCCTTGTCCATGTTGCAGAGGATATCACATACATGCACTGCCACTGTAGGATGAGGGTGTTGAACTAAGTACCCAGATGAGCCATTGTTATTTGTGGCCACTATGTCTTTTCCCACAACCATGACGTGGCAGCAGTATATAAGCTACACATGTTGTGCTCAGAGGTCAAGATATGCAGCACAGCAACTACAGTAATAGACATTTCAAAGGTCGGGTTCAATAACAGATGACTTTTCAAATTCGGACAAAGCACTTGGGTTCATTATTGGTAGACACTGGTAGACAGGCAAAAAAACAAAAAAGAGGAAGATGTGCTAAACACCACCCAAAACAATAGAGCATGTCAGGTGTATTGTAAAACACCTACCCTTGGTCAGGGTCAAGGAAATCTTGCTGAAAAAAAGGGGAATACAAATAGAGGCTAATAGTCTAACATCGTAAGAAACTTTCGATGTTACACAAACAAAGTGTGCTATTGTCCAACTCACATGGAACAGAGCCTTTCAAGATAGGCTCAGGTCATATGGGCAGGAGTGTACTTGGTGACACAATTCCCTCTTCTGTCCACTCAATTAGCATATGTAAAATGAAGACATGAGAAAATAAGTGGTTCTCTGGTGTAGTATGTTTGCATCAAAAATTGGTAAGTACTATAACAACAAATATTGCTCACCTTAAATAGAGCCCTCTGAACCTGGCTCTAGGTGGTAACACTCTGTGCCTATAAGGGGGCACAACCCTTATTTGCAAGCAAGCAGGAAGTAGCTGGTTGGACTAAAAAAATATTTATTACATAACCAAACTATGATAAAAACAAATAAAAGCTATATGCAAAATGCTAAATTAGTATGTCCTTGCTGCTCCTCCAAAACACGTTTCACCCTCTCCTAGGGCTTTATCAGTTGGCATAAACTGCTTGCATGCTAAATAAGGCTCTCTCCTCCCCCATTGGTCAGATTGTCAATTTTTCATCCAACTAAGGCAGGGGATTCTGGGGGTATGTCCCTGTTCCAGCTGACGTGGGTTCCGTCATGATTTCTTCAAGAATTGACGTCACTTCCTCCTGAAACTGCTATATCTCATCGTATTCTTCCAAACCGGAAGGGACGTTACGCCATTTGGAGCATACGTCACCTACTCCTTTTCCTATCTCACCATATTATGTTAGGGATAAGCATATTAACTTCAGGGAAAAGACGAGATTCTGTGTGTAATATTAGCTATCTGATGATGCGCAGCCAATTCATACATAAACAATATATCATATACAGTGTATAAAAGGGGAAGGGAAGAAAAGGGAAAAAGGGAATTAATATATAAATAAAAACATAATCTAATAATTCCCATAAAAAAACCTATACACACACAAAAGACAAAAGAATTGATGGTCAATATATGGTTATTAATAGAATATAAAAGCCTGATGTGAGTTAAAAACACATGAAGAAAGATAAAAATAAAAAATGTGTATAATTACAAAAAATCACATACCGTAGCTCAAAATCGGAATTTAAACCAAAAGGCGTGAGGGTATGTAGGTTAATAATCCACTTCATCTCCTGCTGACCCATCTTTTTGATAAAATATTCCCCTCTCCAATTGATATCTATCTTTTGGATACTCAAAAATTTTTGTTGTTTTGGGTCATTGTTTTGTTTGTATTTAAAGTGAGATGAAAGACGTTTATCAAAACGGTATTTGATATTTCTTATGTGTTCCTGTATTCTCACATTTAAAGATCTACCGGTCCTGCCTACATACCCTAGTCCACAGGAACATACAATGATATAAATAACCCTTTTTGAATGGCAGGTAATAATTTATCCACCTAAGTGAAGTAGCTTGTGGCTTTACACTATTGAAAAATTGTATTTAAGCGCCTTGACATTCACAGAGCACTGTGTGATTTTATTGGTAGACAGGCGCATGAGCAAACAGAAAAAAGTTGGGGTTATTTTACTAGAACAACAATGAAAGCACTTAGAGAAACTCTCCATTTCTGTTTTAAGAAGCATCATCTTAATTTATAATGGATCTCTCTAAAATGGGATAACTAAGAAAGGCAGTAGGGATGCAAAACTTTTTAACGCTAAAGATTTTAAAAGGTGAACAGATTTTGGTTTGCTACCTTTTCATTTTCCATGGGGATAGATGCTGTAATTTAGGATTAGTTTTTTGTAATTAGACACTTGTGACAAGTCACCCAGATTAAAATATATAGTTCAATAATAGGAGGCATGCTTTTTTTTTTTATAAATCTCAACTTTCATATTTAACAGTTTTTTGTAGTTCAGACTTGATTTTCCTGAGTGCATATCCATTTTTTTTCTCTTTATGTTAATATAGCTATAGTGAATATACTATTTAACAGTTAATATTATGTGTCAATAAACATTATATCTTAAAAATACATATAGGAAAAGAGCCTTGAGAAGAAAAATAGTTTTTAATTCTGTTTATAGTTATAATATTTCTATAACTTTTATTATATTGTTTGTTAAAAAATGAATGTAAGCATTATTTTTGACAGTCATTAACTAGAATTAATAAAATTAATTAATAAAACGTCAATTAATGAAAGGAATGGAACATATCAGCTATGAAGAAAGGTTAACAAATTTAAACCTCTTTAGTTTAGAAAAACATCGCCTGAGAGCGGGTATGATAACATTATACAAATATATTTGGGAACAATACAAACCATTGTGGGGAAATCTATTCACAAACCGGACTTTACATAGGACACAAGGTCATGCGTTTAGACTGGAAGAAAGAAGATTTCGTCTAAGGCAAAGGAAAGGTTTTTTTACCGTAAGAACAATAAGGATGTGGAATTCTCTACCTGAAGAAATGGTTTTATCAGAGTCCATACAGATGTTCAAACAGCAACTAGATGCATACTTGCAAAAACAGAATATTCAAGGATATACTTTTTCAGTAGGGTAATAGCTGCTTGATCCAAGGATAAATCTGACTGCCATTCTGGAGTTAAGTTTGTTGCAAAATTGGAAGTGCTTTAAACTGTTTTTTTTTTTTTTTGCCTTCTTTTGGATCAAAAGCAAATGTGAGGAAGGCTGATGGACGCAAGTCTCTTTTCAGCTATGTAACTATGTAACTGTGTCATTTTGCTTATTTGTACATCTTGCATACCATTTCTCTTCCTTTTTTGCTTTTAAGGCTCTACCATATAGATGGTATCATATCATTAAAATCCCAGAGTAGCTATATATTCATACACTGTACAGTGATTTCTACAACACATTTTCTAGGGAGTGCTACTAATAGTTTAGTCTCAAATTGTGTTTTCAATGGATTTTCACAGACATTATATTTCTCTGCATCGTTGATTGATATGTACTATCTATGAATAAACACTAGCATGATGTAAAGCTTGGAAAGTGCATTGGGATTTGTTTTTGTTCACTTTCTCATTGCTGTCTGAAATGTATTGTGTTTTTGTGTTTTAATTTAATTTTCTAATTTAGTTACACCTTTTATACAGCTAGTCATAACTGCCTCTGTCAAGCTTCACTCCATATGGAGCTTTTCTGTTCTTCTTGCAGACAAAAATAATTGGATTAATTCTGTGAGAGCAGTACTGTAAGTTTCTTTAATTTGTTTTCAGGATTCTTCTAGACAAAATTCGTAAAACCCCATTTTCCAATCTGTCTCATAAGTCAATATAGAACATTGGGCTATGTACTGGAAAAGAGGCATATGCCCATTTTGTAACTTAGAGAGAGAGAGTGTCATCTGTGGATTCCTAGCACCCCTGTATGCCTAAGACAGAAACAAAACCTTTTGATGAAATCCTAACAGTTATCAAAGAAAGCTGGATGGGCTTTATGCAAAGAGTGAACCCAAGAATAGTGTATATCTTTTCACTAAAAAGTGTTCATGTAAAGATTGTAGCCGTATTAGTCCAGTGATGTTACGATGTCCCGCCCGCCCTTAAATTGACCATGTCATTCAGGTGACCCCAGTATTAATTATTTTGGAGTCACAGAGATGACATGGACCAATCAGAACAAGTGTAAGCCTATATAATACTAATTTGGGCCATTATTCAGTGTCTTATTATGGTTTCTTCCTTGATACACGTTGAGTGCTTAAAGTAAGTCTCTCTTGATATTCTGATATTTACTTTGGCTTATATTTGTCTTCATGTATTTTTGGTATCCTGATCCGACTTGTTGATGACTTTGATTATTTCTGGTATCCCAACCTTGCTTGTTATTTCATTTATTTATTTCCTGTAAGTTTGGGTACAACCCTGTGACAGATATTAAGTACAATGAATAGTTCCAATGATATGATGGCCAGAGCTGTTAATTTATCCTTTTATATGTAATCTAACACGAAAAAGCTTTAAGAGTTGTATTGTCTACAGCAACCTAGTGAAAAGAGATTCAATTTCAATAGCTGCCCCAAGTTCCCCATATACAGTATCACAGTGCCTTCTTATAATGATAAACATTATATTGTGTCTCTATCCACATCACCTTCATCTGCCATACAATAGAAATATTAATTTTGCAGGTCTGTGCATATAGAGAGCCATAGTTCAGTTAAGCTCAGATAATTGATTCAGAGCTGCAAGTAATGTATTAAATATTCATCTTGCATGCAGTGTTGAATAAAATGCGTATGTGTTCATTTTTCTACAATAATGCAATTAATTTGGTTTTTCAGGGTCATCAAGTATCAACACTTTAACCACAAGGCAACCGGACCCTAATGAATCATTTTGATTAATATTCAAAGCTGCTTTCCAGAGTTTCTGGATTAATCGAATAGATTAACATTTTCCAATATTTTGAATGGCTGTTAAGTTCATCATGTGAAGGGCTTGTGATCATTTGACCACTAACATTCCTAGGACAATGTTTAATCAGCTGGAAGTCTTTTGTACAATTGACCACTTTCATGCCAAGCAGGACAATATGAGTATTAATGCAACAGAACACCTTCAAACAATATCAATAGTCAATAATCACATTTTTATCTTCTAGACCACGAGTAAGCAACCTTCGGCATTATAAAGTGTTGTGGACTACATGTCCCATAATGCTCTTACAGAGAGGATAAAAATATTTCTTGTCCACCACTGTTGAAAAAGGTGAGAGGATGGTACTTAATAAATGTGTTTCACCACTCAATCTAGGTGTTTAAGCCCTATAAGCATATGGCCATAATAAATCAGATGTGGTGAGACACCATACAATAATAATTCTAAAATGTAACTTGATATGAATTAAAATGATCCAAAATAGGGATATAAATGTAATATCCTCCTAAATGGCTGGAGGTTACAATTTGGTAAGAGTACTTCAACAGAAAAATCGATAATGAAAAATAAGTAGTACAGCAAATTATAATAGTAAAATATATTGTCCTGCAGTAAATAGGTATATGCTAGGACCTAAAGTAAATACTGTCTGGTTTAACAATAAGATATATACTAGAACTTGAAGTAGGTACTAGCAAGTTTATCCAAGTGGGTGGTGTATTAGATATAGTTAGAATCAATTGATGCAAAATATATCAAGCCAATTAGAGTAACCTGGTTTTCAAATGAAAATAATGTCCAAAAAGGTATCCAAAATTTTAGGCAGTGAATCAAAGTATCAAGTTTGCCACTGAATATCATTTGGATAACCTTTGCAACATAAAATAACACAACCTTGTAAGGGATAGATAGCATGCCATATAGGCTGAAATCCAGTCCAATGGAAATAAATAGGTTTCTAAAAAGCATAATTCAAACCTACAGCCCAACATCTATCAGTTCATATGAGGGATAACAGGGAGGGTGCATGTGTTGGCTGATCCCTGCACTGGTCTAGAAGTTAGAAAAGGATTTCTAATCCCCACATATTTAGCTGCCGGCTGTTCCCTCGATGCCAGCAACCTGACATTTTGGATTGCCAAAAGTTTGATGATAATACCCCAATAACCAAAAATCTAATAGTTAAGGAGAAAAAGTATTGGATGAATAGATAATTCAATATGGAGTCCAGAGTGGAGGAGTGAAGTTAAACTGAATTTGAGTTGTAAGTGCACGACCTCCGAATCACGAGACACCAAAGTCTGCATTCAACACACGTTTCACCCGTGTAAGTGTAACCTCCCAAATGGTAATGATATTGGGGGTAGGGAGGGGAGGGATTTCAGAAGGTGAGAAGTGTGGCATATAAAGCTTCATTTTGTGATAAAAAAGTGACAAGTAATAATGCTCTTGCAGTCATGATCCTGGCAAAGCATAAGGGAGATACAGTCAACAACATTGGAAAGGGGAAAGGTTGCCTATACATGTTCTAGACAAATATCCAAGCATTCATTCCAGTATGATATGCATTATGATTATTATCTCTTTGTTGTACGTTTGTCTCAAATTATAGTTTAGTTATAGGTTTTTAATTATATCTTTTCAGAACCAATAGTTTTTTGACTACCTAACACTGGACTGAAAAATGTGTTGTAGCATGTAGAGCTGGACATTTAAACAATTACATATCCCCTGCGCTAGACTCAACTGGAAGTAGCGTGTTATTTTCAAGAGATTTGAATGTTAATGGGTAAATGTAAATACTAGATATGTACATTTGGTTTTAGACAAATTGCAACTAAATGGATGAATCACAAAAGATGCAAAATTAATACTGGTTGTTTATTTTATGATTCATAGCTTCCCTTCATGATGACTGATGGAAATAAAGATGATAGTTGGCTAGGGAACAGCCACTAAATATTGATTTTATTCAGAGATCAAGTGAGACATTCCCAACCAAGGGAAAAAATGAGGAGCTGTAAAAAAAAAAAAAAAATATATATATATATATATATATATATATATTTATATAATATATATTTAATACATATATAATACATAAATATATAAATATAGATTATCTTAGGCTATTCCTCCTAAGTAGGCTAATTCCATATTGATTCAGACTAACCCAATTTTTCCCCATGCCAATGTTCTACCCAAGAACAAACATTTTCATCTAGACTAATTTCCTTGAGTTTGAACACCAATCTATTGTGTGGCACTGTATCAAATGCCTTGGCAAAATCCAAATAGATCACATCCACTGCAACACCCTGATCTATACTTCTACTTACTTCTTTGTAGAACGCAATCAGGTTACTTTGACATGACCTGTGCTTCATAAAACCATGCTGATTTTTGCTGATAACCATGTTTTTCTCAAGGAAGTAACAGAATTCAATTTAATTAGAGGTTTGCTTTTATCATCACACATATACAGACACTGCAGTTTGTCTTTGAGTCACATGTCAGATTTATCTCACTCATAATACCGCATAGATCTGTAAGATGATAGTCTTCAGAACAAATTGGAGAAGTAATCCATATCCATAGCAGCAAGGGGCAACAGGGGCAAAAACTCCCATTTACAAATGTACCAGCTCATCACCTGGGGTTAACATTTACAAGTTATTTTTTTATAGAAAAAAATATTTTCCAATTATGTCTCAAAAGAATTAGATTGATGTTTACTTATAGTACATCTCAAATATTTCCACTATATTAACAGCCAGCCATGTGGAAAGAAGATCAACATTATGTCCAGTGGAGCATATAAGGACGTTAGAGCTGAACTCAATGGGCTAGAGACATTTTACAATGGATGTTGTGCAACTAAAGATAAAAAAAAAAAAAATATGAATGACAATTGATATTCAATTTGAGGCTTGTTTTTCTACGTGTTATCTACGTGTTAGACTCCTGGCTATTTCCATGCTACAAATGTTTACATTTGACAGGTGGTGGGAAGCAGTAAAAAAATCTATATTTATGTATTATGTATTTATTCAAATATATAAATATAGATTTGTTTTACTTTTACTCCTTTTTTATTCCTACTGGTCACTTCTTCATCTGTGAATAAAATTAACATTTGCTGGCTGTCCTCCTAACTATAAATCATCTTTATTTCCAACAATTTTTTTTTTTGTTCCAGGAATGGAACTTTAAATCACGAATCAAACAAAATGGTTTTGTGCATTGTTCATTACGTTTTTTTTTTTGTGAATAATCCACACAGCATTTTTTGAGTTCAGGATTTTGGAATAACCAGTGATCACCAAATTATGTTGATGAAGTAGATTTATCAAAACAAAACAGACTACTATTCTAGAGAAACATGCTAAATAAACAATTACCATAGAAAACAAAACTAACCAATACAGTCATTCAGACTGATTATTTAAAATTGCCTTTCTTTACTATCTTCCCATCTCTCCCTTAATTGTTCTGCTAAAAGACTAAAATCCATATGACACATGAGAAAAGTCAGTGTTTTAAAGAATTGCAATTGGTGAAGATAAGTAAATCACAATTTTCTGAATGTAAAATGTAATTTATCTCAATAAATAAGTCAGTTTGGCAGAGTTTTGCTTTATAAAGTTTCATGACAAAGTATTCTAGATAATAAATAGTTACAGCTCTGACGTGGATTTTTGTCTGTGCAAAATTAATTCTGACTCATGCCTTCTCCCTGTATCTTTTTGTCTCCAACGTTTTCTCTCACATCACGCCAAATAGCCCAAACTATCATAGTTATGTGGAATCTTCACTAATGTGCTATGAGCCAATATTTAGAACCACAATTCCATCAAAATATCACACCACACGCCAACAACTGTTTAAAAGTTGCTACTATCCATCAACATATGTTATGCAAGATCTTATGACTCCCTGGTCTGTATCATCTTGCTTTTGTAATATATGTATGTAAGGGCACACTTGTAAATTCATGGACTAAAATAAATCTAAAGGTTATTACTGCAATCTTATCTGGCCTGCAAGGTGCAATGTTGCATAATGCATGGATGCAATACTTTTATCTAATCAAGGTCTCACATCTTTGAAACTAGTCAAAATGTATCAGCTCCGAATGCATACATTTATTTATTCTGAAACAAGTGCATTAGAAGGATTATTATTGAACATTCAAGGACAAATGCTAACTGTTGTTGTGTGTTATGTAACTATTATGTTCACATTTGACAACAAGGGATATAAGAGGTTTATTGCCTGAATTATAGAATTTGTATTTTTCCAGTTCAGTGCAATTTATAAAGTGATATACTCAAATTTTTTCCAAAGGGGACATACTCTAATTGCTATATTTCTATCTGTGCACTAATGAATGTCAGAGAACATTACCATGCCAGTTAATGGGTCACTGCCTAAACAACTTTAGCTTGCTGAAAAGTTTTATGTGTGAAAAGTGTGTCCTCTTTTTTCATTTTGCAAAAAGTGCAAATTTTAATAGAAATTTACAGTTTTATAAATTAACCTGGTTACACCCCCTTGGCTTTCAAGCAGACAACAGTCAGCAATTGCTGGAGCACCTGCCTTACAAAGACTTCACATTGAGCTGCTTTGGGAAATCTGTGATTGGACAGTCACAGAAAGTCGGGACGGGGTTAGAAGGGGAAAGCTTGCAAAGGCAGCAGACAAGAGAACTGCAGGTTTTGCAAACGGATTTTAGGTATAACTCCAATTAGAAAAATACAGAATTAAATACACGCAAGTTTTCATTTAGGGTATATCTACTAAACAGTGATTTTTTATTTATTTTTTATTTGGGAAGTGGAGTGTCCCTTTAACAAAGTCCTTATGCAATTTCATAAACAACATAGCTAATGAGACTATTCATTTGGTTAATACTCCAACTCTAGATCATGTAACATGTCAATATATGTCTAAAAGTTCATTAACAACATGAATACCATTGAGTGCATACCTTGCATAAAAATGATAAAATCTCCATTTCTTTTATCCTTGTAATGCATATTTATTCTAATTGTGATGGCAGGTTTGAATTACCCGTAAGGGCAGATATGCACCAATTGACACAAATGGGGAGCTATGTGTCAGGAACACCTCTTAAAATGTTAGGATGCATTAAATGTAATTGTCAATTAAATCTGGCCTATATTTTACCATTAGGTTGCTAATTCACTGTTTAGTGAATACACTCTGCAGGCTATTAATACTGAAATGTATTCCTAACCTTCATGGGAGTCCGCAGGAGGGGGCAAGGGCAGCACTTGATGTTTCAACATGCCCCCTCCCCACAGGCATTTTTCCCTCAGACTGAAGAAGAAAAGAAGGGAAGTGCTAGGGGCTGGAGGAAGGTGCTGGGGTCTGCATTAGACTGCCAGGGGGTTGGAGGGAGCACTGTGCGAATCCCCAGCAATTTGGTGCCTCTATGCACCCCCCCACATTCACGCCCCACCTCCGCATGCAAGCCTCGCTCCCACACTCAAGCTGCTGACCTTGCCGGAAGGAAGAAGACAGACCATGGATACCACCTCCCAGTGCTCCCAGTCTCCCACAGCCTTCTGTGATAGGTAGACTTCAGGCCATGACAGTGATGTGTGTGTGTGTGTGTGTGTGTCTGATATTGAGTGAGCTTGTGTGTGTCAGTGAACTTATCTGTAAGTTAGCTTGTCTGTAAGTGAGCATGTGTGTCAGTGAGTTTGTAGTGACCATGTGTGTGTGAACTTGTCTGTAGTGAGCATGAGTGACAGTTTGTCTGTAGTGAGTATCTGTGTGTGTCATTAAACTTATAGTGAGCATGTGAGTGTGACAATGAGCTTGTTTGTAGTGAGCATGTGTGTGACAGTGAGCTTGTCTGTAGTGAACTTGTGTGTGGCTGTAGTGAGTATGTGTGTCAGTGAGCTTTTCTGTAGTGAGCATGTGTATGTATGTCAGTAAGCTTGTGTGTGTTGGTGAGCTTTTCTGTAGTGAGCATGTATGTGTGTCAGTAAGTTTATCTGTAGTGAGCATGTGTGTCAGCAAGCTTATACACACATATATACACACACACTACAGGGCACAATGACTTAGGGGGCTGGCATACATTTTTTTCCAGGGCTGCTTTGCATCCCTAGTCCGGGGATAGAAGAAACAGTATAGCTTTAGGAATACATAAATGTTTTTCCAACTTTACAGTGTATCCCTACCCATTGATGAATCCAACCTCCACCACTCCATGAGCATTTGAAAGGTGACTATTAGTTATCCTTCTTCCCTCACCATGCTAGTCTCGCCATAGCCGCTCCACTTCCCTGGCTGAGATCATCAACATTGATGATCTCAGCCAATCCAATACTTCCCCATAGGGGAAATCACCACACTGCACCAATCAAATACTCTCCAGTAGCAGCATTTGATTGAAAAACGAGTTTGACTCAGTTATCACAAGGGAACTCCGCATGGCAGCAACTAGAAGTATGTAAATAACAATATAAAGCTGTTTGTCCACAAATGCTGAGATGATAAAATGCTTATAAATATAACATACTTAGATGATAAATATAACATATGAATTCAGAATGCATTATATTATTCACTGCTGACTGCTGCTGTATGGTATAACATTACTTCATATGCCGAATGTTGCCGTATGATTTTTAATATCTTATCCATGGGAGAATAAAGGAGATTGGGATTTTACATTGAAGCTCAGCTGTTGCTATTTGTTATAGCCACTAGAGATGTTGCAGTTTCTACAAAACTGCAATGTTTCAGTATGCTGGGTTAAAACTAAATGGTCACTGCACCCGGACCACTTCATTGAGGTTTAGTTGGCCTTGAAGTATTTTTCTTATAATACAGCTATCATAGAAATTACATTGCAGTTTATTTTCTAGTTAAATAAAAGCAATTATAAGATTAAAAGAAATCAATTATTTGTATGATTTTCAACAAAAATCAAAGCCCAAAATGGGCATAATTTGAAAAGTAAAATGTGCAACATTTTATACAAGTAAATATTTATGTAAAGGTTGTTCAAGTTTGGGTGACCGTTGCTGTAAAAATCATGCTGTAAAAAATGTTATATTTTTACTGGAATACAGCAAATGTGATTAAGAGATACATTCTGACTCTGATAGTCAGACATAAAGCGTTTCTAGAAAAGTTTTTTGTTTTTTTTACATATGAGTCAGAGATGCATATTGTATAATTTAGTTTTGCTGTATTTATGTACAATGCATCTGGATATCTGTCATTATAGTTGTCAAATCATGACTTGCTAATGGAACATCAGCAAAAAAGTGCTGAGTGGAGGTGTTCATTCTCAAGAGCAGGAGGAGATGTTCTATTAATTCAAAGCACACGGACCAGCACTGACTTCAGCTTTATAAAGAAAAAAACAATTACAATATTATCTAAGTGCCACTCTCATTCAATCCTGGAATGATACCATAGTAATCTATGGAAGGCTTTGTAAAGATAATCAACTTCTTTTTTCCAAACTTGCAACTCTCACAAACTATTTATCTTTCAACAAAACTTTTCTTAAAGTAACTTTACATTTAAAGGGAACATTTGACATTAGAAATATAATACTACATTTTTGACGAGTGCATTTTTTTCAAGCAGATTTTAATTTAGACTTCCCACCCATTCGAATACTTCCCACCCAAAATAAATACATTTTACTCAACTTTTTTTTTAGCTGCCACCTTGCTTTTCTCACTGTGGTTGCCATTCTATCCCTCCTGAGCATTGCAGCCAATCGTATGCTTTTACATAGAGAAGTATTAGGGGGCATACTGCAATGCACAGCAATTGCCTCACTATACCAATTAGCATTTCCTCATAGAGATGCATTATACCAAATGTTTGGCTTTTTCATTCTAAACATAATGACATCAAATTTCAGGCTCGCAAATATTACAGCAATGTAAGTAAGAAGCACGTCTGGCGGCTGTCTGTGTGTAAACACTCTCATTTCACAGACTCTTAACCCCATAGCCACTATGTTAAAGGGAAACTCCAGTGCCAGGAAAACAATCCATTTTCCTGGCACAGCAGGTCCCCTCTCCCTCCCACCTCCCAATCCCCGGTTGCTGAAGGGGTGAAAACCCCTTCAGTGACTTACCAGAGGCAGCGACGATGTCCCATGTCGCTGCTTCTCACTCCGCCGCCGCTCCTCCCAGTGATTGCGTCAGCTGGTGGGCGAGACTGATCCCGCCCACTGGCCGGGGGGACCTAATGCGCATGCGTGGCAATGCCGCGCATGTGCATTTCAGCTCCCCATAGGAAAGCATTGAAAATGAGTGACGCTGGATGTCCTCACACACCGTGAGGACGTCCACTAGAGGTGGAGTTAACCCTGCAAAGTAATTATTGCAGTTTATAAAAAACTGCAATAATTACAGTTGCTCGCAGGCTTAAGGGTAGTGGGAGTAGGCACCCGGACCACTCCAATGGGCAGAAGTGGTCTGGGTGCCTGGAATGTCCCTTTAAGCTGTGATGCTTCTAGTGTCCCTGTAATTGACTGTGGGCCAAAAAACATATAGCTGTTTGAGATCCAGTATGCCTTTAGTTTTCATTCCAGTGAGTGTGCTATATAAGGTGAGCAATGGACCAAAATAAAAGAGCTGGTTTAGATGTATCATATAAAAGAGCACATGCTAAAACTATGAACGTGTGACATGGGCTTTGAGTAAATTCTGTTTTGTATAACCATGTAAGGCAGTTCTGTGATATTTTGGTATTCCTCCACATATCCAGACCTTGTAAGGAAAAAAAAAGGCAAATCAGACTGCTAAAGATTTCTCTGTATTTACCCTTTTCAGTTTGGTTCTTTGGATTTTGTTAATTTGTTGCATGGTGATAATGGTGAGTTAGCAGGTGAGATCATCTTTTTAATGTCAGATGGTCATATTTTTAGCTTATTTTCAAAAATTTGATTTTAATTCACAAATTATCATCAGTGTTTCAGTAAAAACCTCTGAAATAAAGTAAGCAGAGTTATTGAGATATGTATTAAACCCGACTTGATGGCAACCCGCCAGCTAAGGTTCCTCGGATGCCCCCTGAATGGCGATACAAGAGATGTTAACTTTTCCACATATCAATGGGTCATATGTATATAGTATCTTAATGTCTGTTTTTTTACCACTATGATAGAGGTACTTGAGGGCATTACTCCATTCTCTGTGTACATTGTGGTACAAATACAGCTGATCTTTAGACTGAGATGGGCCAGGACAGGTAAGAATCCGACACTGCCTGATTAGCAGTAACATCCTGTTCTACATCACCTCTTTCTTGGGTGCGGTTAAGGCACCTGGGAGGTGGAGCATGTATTGGCAGACGCTGCAGCCCCCATACACACACTAACCCCCCCCAAAAAATATTACAGTTTGTATGCTCCCAAAGTATCACAAATCCCATACTCTCTGACCCAATATGCAACCTTAATTAACCAACAGCTCTTCACCGAGTGCTATTGGAGAGTATCTCTGAGTATCGGAGAGCTCCCCTTTCACACGTGTCCCACCTAGACTCATTTAGTATCAACTGTATAGAGACAAGTTACAATGTTTCTGTTCTTGGGTTTATGTTCCCCCTCTTCACAACCCCCACCCCTCCCCTACACAAGTTGACACTTCTTGACATGTGAACTGTCGCAAAATCTTACAGAAGGGCTCCAAGGTTTCCCTTATGGTATAATTACACTCACAGGTTACACAGATAGCTTTTTATTCCATGCGAGGTGAGGAGCTCTCCCACATACTCTGGCCAGTTGGCTCTCTCTCAATTGCTCTCTGACACCTACTTGACTCTGGGCAGCTGTAAGATACAACATGCAGCCTCCAGGCTTAGCAAGCTACCCGCTCTAAATAATTATGAAGATAGTGTACTATAATGTGAAAGCATTAAATTCCCCCGGGAAAAGGAGACTACTTTTCCAAGACCTCAAAAAACACAAAATAGATGTGGCATGTATACAGGTAATGCACTTTATCAAATCGTGTACGCCTGCTATCTTCACCAAACTCTTCCCCACTCAATACCATGCCTTGTCCGAAAGTAAAACTAAAGAAGTGTCTAGCTTTATACACAAGATTACGGCCTTTAATCTCCAAAGACAGTATACTGACCCACACGGCAGGTTCATTATTTTAGTCGATCTCTTTAACAATATTCACTATGCACTAATCTCAGCCTATTTCTCAAATAACTACTCCAGAAACTACCTCCACTCACTCTAGCATAAAATGGACAAATTTAAACAAGGTAACCTAATTTTGTGTGGGGACTTCAATTTCATCCAATCCACCTCACTCGACACAACCACAATTCACGCGGGCAGGAGGAAAAAACAACTTGCTTTCACCTGCAAAAGTATCACAAAACTGCTGTCACTTCATGACCTATAAGATGGATGGCGAACACTACATCCCCTGGAAAGGGATTATACCTGTTATTCCAGAGTCCATAACGTATACACACGAATAGATGCTTTTCTGTTATAACATGGGGTCCTGGCCTAAGTATCCTCATTAGTGATGTCCCGAACGGTTCGCCGAACGGTTCGCCACGGACTGCTAACATATGCGGTAAACTTTGTCCCTGTACCTCACAGTAAGCAGACACATTCCAGCCAATCAGCATCAGACCCTCCCTCCCAGACCCTCCCACCTCCTGGACAGCATCCATTTTACATTCATTGTGAAGCTGCATTCTTAGTGAGCTGTCCAGGAGGTGGGAGGGTCTGGGAGGGAGAGTCTGCTGCTGATTGGCTGGAATGTGTCTGCTGACTGTGAGGTACAGGGGAAAAGTTTACCGCATATGTTCGCCCTCCGCGGCGAACCATTCAGCGAACCGTTTGGGACATCACTAATCCTCATGTACTATAGGCAACATCACCTGGTCGGAAAATAGTCTGATATATCTAGACCAAATGGATTTGTTCCAGTTTAGGGAAAAGGGAGCGTGGCAACTTAATGAGTCGCACCTTCTCGATGACGCTTTCGCTAACTCTATACACGATGACTTAACAGAATACTTCAAAACTAATGCGGGGCAGGGTGTATCAGACTTTACAGTATGGTCCGCACACAAAGCGGTAATCAAAGGTGTGTTCATAAGGCGAGCAGCGTTCCTTAAAAGGACAAAGCAAACCAGCCTGCACTTTTCTGGTCTGAGGATCTATACTGCAAGATCACCCAGTTGAAATTAGGCAAAATGGTTAACACACCAAAACGCCTGATTAAATCAGCCATGTTGTTTGAACAAAAAACGCAGACTGCTATATCGCTGGTATATGGTCTCTACAAAAGTTAATAAGCTATTCCCACAGTCTTCCCCCCTGTGCTAGAAATGCCACCAGACTGCAGGAGATATGATGCATGTGTGGTAGCGATGCAACAAAATAACCGTCTATTGGGGACAAGTAAATAACCTAATCCTAGCAGTGACTAACCAAGTTATGCCTTTAAAGCCTATAACATTTGTACTCTTGCACCTACCAGAACCTACCCGCAAGTACAAATTAAAAACTTATATTACATATACTTTTGACAGCACAGCGACTCATAGCGAAAGCGTGGAAGTCCGCTTCTCCACCAACATTAGCAGAACTAACTAAAGAGATAGACAAATAGCATATTAAAAGAGCTTTAGAAGCATCATACCCCCTCTAAAATCCTCTGGGATGCATGGAGCCTGTGGGACTCATGGAGATTGGCACCCAACACTGTTACCCAATAAAGTTACCCTAAAAGGCTACTCAAATGCAAATAGACATAACAGTTACCATATGAAAAAGGGTGTCTATAGCTGCGCAGGTCTCTGTAAACCATGAACCACCAAATATTGTAACATGTTTTTGTTAAGGGCGGGACCCACAGTAGAGGTGCTCTAGCACTGACGCAGCACCAGAGTATACAAATGCAAAAGAAAAGTCCTGCGCTCACTCCCATCACTCCTGGGCCGGCAGCAACGACCACTGTACACATCAACCCCAATATATACAGTAAAAACCAAAGGAAAAAAGTTACCTGCACTCTCTCCTGAATCCCTATGTATTTTTAAACAAAAACTCCAATGGCCAGATGGGCATTCCTTCCAATGGCCATTGGAGTAACTAAAGGACCTCCATTTGTTTAAAAAAGCATAGGGATGCAGGTTTTTACCAACCAGAGTATGATGAAAAGTTATATTTCACTGTATCTCACCTGTAAAAATATGTGTATGAAGTGCTTATTACCCCTGCCCCCATCTTCTTTTTTCTGTACTGCCCCCACCCCCTCCAAATATTTTGTTGAAACAATAAAGCACAAATTTGAAAAAAAAGATATGTATTAAAGGAATAAAGATGACTATTTAGTTCAACCGACAGGCTTCCCATTAATTATATTGCAGGTGCAGAGCCAGGTACGGGGAAGCACACTCATGCAGCAGGCACAGACAAGCCCCAGGAGGCACACCAGCCATCCCTGCGACAATACCTGAAAATCCAACCAGACCTTACACTGCAACAAACGCCACCTGAAGCCTACCACACTGCATAGACCTCTGCTACAAGTTCACCCTCATCAGGCCAGATGCAGACCCCCTAGAAGTGGACCATGGACTGGGTGGCCCTCATGAATTGCAGAGAATTACTGCGAGACTAGCCCATGAAGCAGACCATGAAACCTTACCAGTTCGCAAACACAGACACCTTGGAGTGCCAAATCTCACAGCTTCAGCAGATTTCTTTGAATATTGAAGATCTCTATAATAGAGGCCATCGCCTAAACCTCTGCCTGCAGGGCTTATCATGCCCTCTAGGGAACAGCTGTGCACTGTATTCACCACACTTTTTATTGACCTGCATGACAAGGAAAATTGTGTTTCTGAGAGCCCATAGGGCACTGCGGCCAAGAGTCCACCTGACAGTCCCCCGCGAGATTTGATCTGCTGTTTAGCGTAATTCAGTCTCAAGGAAGACATTCTGCTAGTTGCTAAGGAGGTGCACACAGTGGTACATGAGCAACATTACCTACAACTCTTTCTATCTTGGGGTATTGGAGGGCTCTCAAGTCCTCAAGTTCTGGCATCCAAAAGCATATAGCAATGGTGGATTAGGCCGACGGGGTTGAAATATCTCTACAAAACTATAATGAAAAATTCAGGAGCTAAAAACCTCACATGAATATATATAACTCAAATGAAACAACAATCTCAATGTAAATACAAACAATTTATAGTCCCAAAATTGAAAAAAGCCCACAATATATAGCATGAAAACAACACAGTGTAATGTGAATTTATTGAATCTATTTCTCACTCCCTCTTTAATTTAGTCTTGAAACACTTCTGTAATGTAGCTATTTTTTCTGTTATTGCTGTTTCTTCATGCCTGAGGGCGATCATCCAGTGCATACCCACAGGGATATTGGACCTGCACCAGCTACGCCCTATTAATGTGAAATGGTTCACACCCCTTATATTTTTATCTGACGACCCCACCAAAGGCAGAGACCCATGCTTTACCTCATAGGTACAGATAGGAATTCATTCAACCAGCAGCTGTCATGGACATATAGGATAAAACAAGCAAAGACAGGAACAGCAAATACTAAAAAAACAGAAGGAATATTACCGAATCTTAAAATGGCCGGGTTAAACACCAAATAAAATAGTACAAGACAAGCCGAGGTCTGGGATACAGAAGTCAAAATAAATATTAGGAATAGCCAAAGGTCAAGGACAAATAGAAAGGAGAATAGTCAAAGATAAGCCAAGGTCAAAATACCAGAAATACAAGAAATATATATAACTCTCTGATAAACCAAATGGCATTTGGTTTGGACATTCAGCATTTGGGCACGCGGGATTCGGGCATTCATTTCGGGCATACGGCAGTTCGACATGTCATTCATTTCAGGCATTCGGCAGTTCGGAATGTCGTTCGTTTTGAAAACTAAGTATTTGTGTGTTTTTTCTTAAACGGCAATGTTTTACATTGCATAGTGGACCACAGGACACCCAGACTACTTAATCTTAATGAAGTGGTCTGGATTTAATGAATAATTAGTAGTGTTAGTTTAGTATATATACAATTTACTAAATTATATTTTCACTGCACAGATAGTGCAGCCAATCAGGGAGCCCTACCAGCATGCAACACTTCTGCACACTATATAATCCCACCCCTGTGACACCATCTTTGTGGAGAGTTTAGGAGCAGAGAGTGAGCAGAGTGTGAGAGCAGAGAGAAAGCAATTTGTGTGTGAACAAGCAAGTGAGAGTGTGAGAGAGAGAGCAAAGTGAGAGCAAGTGAGGGCTGGTACACAAAATTCATCACTGCAGTAAAGTCACAGTGCAGCAGAGAGACACCCTGGCAATCATACTACCTGGCTTTCACAGCCACACTCTCTCTCACCCCCCTCTTCAATAAAAGAAACAAAATGCAGAAGAAAAAAAAGGCAAAACTCACTCTATCTCTGGAACACACACTTAAAAGCAATGTGGCTCCCCAAGTTTGCAACAAGTAAAGTACAATAAATGTAATGTCATTTATCTCTCTCAGTGTCTTGTGCTATCACAACTAGTCTGGTCACATGAATGGAAGCCAACACCCCAACAGCCTGATTTATATACTATCCCACCTCAATGACTCTGTGTGCCTTCATAGGCCAAGAGTCAGTGACAAAATCACCATTAATTGGCTGTCCTCTAATATCAATCACAAAAAATAACTTGTTTCAGGGAATAGTGAAACCAGATTGGGCAAGCAAGCATTACATTGCACAAAAGGAATTAGCTTATTGGTGAAGATTCCGGTCATCATTCACGTAATTTTCCCTCCCTCTCTCTTGTTTTGCCACTTTTCAGAAATCCGAATCACTTCAGCACTTCGGTACTTCTGAACCACCGAACTTCATCACTTTGGCACTTCAGAACCTCAGCACTTCAGAACCTCAGCACTTCGGACATTCATAAGCATCCAAATGGCACGAACTTTGTACGAATGTACATTCAAAACAAAACTAAATGCACATGTCTACTTGGGGCCAATTTCATTGACGGAACCTTTAATCACGGATTTCGTGTAGAGGGCCAGACCTTGTGACCCATTATGTAGTTAGGACCAACACTCCTGCATCTGTCCGGAATATGCTTAAAACACATGGCTGCGTGGGACAGAAAGGCTTTAACCTGAACCCAGGTATTCTGAAGAGAGTCTAGGTGCTGATCCAAGACAGGCATACCAGTTTTAGAAAAGGAATTGTGAAGAACAAAGGAATGACGTCCATGATTAATGTAGAATGAGCTATAAAGAGAGGATTCTTAAGTGGAGTTATTGCGTGCAAACTCAGCCCAGAGAATGAGATCAGACCAATTGTCTTGGTTATGGGAAATAAAACATCTCAAGTAATTTTCGAGAGACTGGTTAGCTCTTCCAGCTTTTTGACTGTAGCACAGTTTAAGCAAGCAGCGATTTACTCTTGGGTATCTATGTGTAACGTAGACCACCAGAATTGTCTAGAGATAGTGGATATGAATAAGAAAAAAACTCTAGGCTTTCCAGGAAGAGCTGATGCCTGTCCTGCTTGTATTTTTTCTAACAAGCAAGACAACAAGGAAAGAATGGTGGTAGCTACGATCTTTTCAGAGAGAATGATAGGAGATATAACCTCTTCAATAATATCTTCTTTATCAAACTGTCTGGATAAGGCATCGGCCTTTGTATTTCTGGTACCTGGTCTATACATTATTATATAGTGGAATCTGGATAATAATAAAGACCACCTGGCTTGTCTGGATGATAACCATTGGGATTCACTAATGTATGCCAAGTTCTTATGGTCAGTTATAATCATGACAGGTATCGTGGATCCCTCTAAGAGATGTCTCTATTCTTTAAGAGCTAGAATGATGGACAGAAGTTTGCGAATATCAACATCGTAGTTTTGTTTAGCAGGAGAGAATTTCTTAGAGAAGAAACCACAGGGATGTAGGAGATTGTTGGATGATTCTCTTTGAGAAAAAACAGCCCCAACTCGTGTTTCTAATGCCTCGACCTCTAAGACAAATGGTTTGGAAGTGTCAGTATGTTGAAGAACAGGAGCAACTGTAAACAAGGATTTTAATCTGTTGAATGCTGACAAGGCTTCAGGAGGCCAGGATTGTGTATTAGCCTATTTCTTCATAGATTAGTGATATGAGCTATTCAGGGCCAGATTAAGAGCCCAGTAGGCCTGGTGCTGACAATTATGACGGGCCTAATTACAGAATCCTATCGACCAAAAACAGTAAAACACTCCCAAGCATCATGTATCTGATAAAGATGGTGCTGGAGAGATAGAAAACAGCAGCTATAAGAAAACACATACCCTAGGCTAATCTCTCTCTAATTTATGTTTTCATCTTTCAAGTAAATCCATAACCCCTAACAGCAGTGTCCAGTCAAGCAGGAAGGTAAAAGCGTGTGCCATTGACACAAATCACGTAACCTGCCAAAAGGGGCAAACATGCCCAAAAAGAGGACATGTCTGCCCAAAGAATTAAAAGGCCAGCCTGGCATGAATGCATGTCAGGCTGCCTGCCAATCATGCAGCTGGCCAACTAAGGGCATACTATGCAGAAAGCAACCTGAGCTTGGCATAAATGCATCTAATGATGCGCTCACTCAACGCATTCTGAGGACTGTCCCCTAGCACTCACTGGTCCACTTGTCTCCTTACCTTCTTAGTAGCAGGCAGAAGCTCCTGGTATATAGTCTGGGACAGAGAAAAGCTGTATGTAGTGAGTGTAGAAGAAAGGGAACATGCCACAGTGTTAGAGAGACCAAAGTCATCATTACCTTAAAGGATCACTATAGGGTCAGGAACACAAACATGAATTCATGACCCTATAGTGTTAACACCACCATCTAGCCCCCCTGGGCCCCTCATGCCTCCATAAATATAGCAAAATCTTACTATATTCAAGCCTGAAGCTGTAACTCTGCATGCTGTTAGACTCATAAAAACAAGCAGTCTGCAGACATCATTAGAAGTGGTGGCCTGATCCAATCATAGTGCTTCCCCATAGGATTGGCTGACACTGACAAAGAGGCAGATCAGGGTCAGAGTCAGCATGATTCAAACAGCCCTGGCCAATCAGCATCTCCTTATAGAGATGAATTGAATTAATGAATCTCTATGAGGAAAGTTCAGTGTCTGCATGCAGAGGGAGGAGACACTGAATGTTTGGATGCATTTTAGGCAGCCATGACCCAGGAAGGATCTCTAACAGCCATCTAAGGAGTGGCCAGTGAAGTTATCACTAGGCTGTAATGTAAAGACTGCATTTTCTCTGAAAAGACAGTGTTTACAGCAAAAAGCCTGACCGTAATGATTCTACTCACCAGAACAAATTCAGTAAGCTGTAGTTGTTCTGGTGACTATAGTGTCCTTTTAACTATATTCATTGTCAGCCAGTCCACACATGTTTTGTTCCCATACATCCCTCTTAAGTTTCCATACTTAAGTAAGAGTATGTGAAAAGTAGTTAGAGTTGCCACCTTTCTTGGAAAAACATACCGACCTTACTAATTTGCATAATTAAATATGTATGGGTGACATCACATGATTTAAATCACAAGGAGTGACATAAGAGAAAATGCTGTAAAAATCACCAAAAAAACTACTTAGTTTGATTCTGCTGTATAGATGGATTCCTCCCAGTGCCCCCATGTGTCGATTACTCCAGGTTTCAGTGTTCCTATGTATCAGTGTCTCAGTGCCTCATGTCTCCCAGTGTCCCCTAGTGTCATGTCCCCAGGTCTCCCAGTCATCCTATGTATCACACTGTCTGAATGCCCCATGTCTCCCTGTGTCCCCATGTTTCCCAGGGTCCCCATGTCACTAGGACACTAGGAAGACGGGGAGACCTGGGGACACGGGGAGACCTAGGGACACGGAGACACCAGTGACACTGGGAGACTAGGGGACTCTGGCAAAATAGGGGACACTTGAAGACATGGGGACACAGACACCAGGGACACAGACACTAGAGACACTGGCTGGGGGACATGGGGACATTGAGACATGGGGGGACTGGGAGACATGGGGACACTGAGACACCAGGGCCACAGACACTAGGGACACTAGCTTGGAGACATGGGGACATTATGACACTTCAGGCACTGAGAGACATGGAGGCACTAGGAGACATGGGGACAGTGAGACACTGGCCGACTGGAGGCACTGGGAGACTAGGGGTCACTGGGAGACTAGGGGGCACTGGCTGGGAGACATGGGGACACTGTGTCCCCATGTGTCTGCCATAATGTCTTCCAGTGTCCCTTAGTGTCTCAGTGTCTGACATAATGTCTCCCAATGTCCCTTAGTGTCCCAGTGTATGTCTCCTTGCAGCCTTTCCCCCATCCCTTACTTCCCTGAGCTGTAGGCTGTCTCTGCAGGGTGGGAGTTGCTGTCTGGACTCTCTGTAGCTGCACCCCTGCAGATCAGTAAGTATAAAGAGGCAGGGAGGGATATGCTGGAACTACCTATCCCTGCCTCTCTCCACACACAGTGACCCCTACTGGCCAGTGCTGGTATTGCATAGTAATCTCTTGTTTATACTGAGAAAAATACCAGCATTTGTATTGCCAGTATCACTGCAATATTGGCACCAGCCAGGCAGCCTCAAATACTGTCTGTGCTAATAAAATAAAAGCCAGGTGGAATCCCTAAGAGTAGTGTGTGAAAAAAAAAATGTAAAAAAAAAAAATTATTATTTTTTTTTTTTTTTTAAATCAATGGGCCTATTCCATGGGCCTGGGCCTGGAGCTGCAGCTCCATCAGCCCCTATGTTAATCCGGCCCGGGAGCTATTAATGATAAAAATCCTTGGATAAATCTACGATAGTAATTGGCAAAACCCACACATCGCTGAATGGCTTTCAGACCTTTGGGTAAGGGCCAGTTAAGTACGGCTTCTTAATTTTTAGGGTCGATTGAAAAACCAGGAAGAAGAACTGATGTACCCCAAGAAATGAGTCTGATCAAATAGGCATTTCTCTAATTTGCAATATAATCCATTCTATAACAACATCTGTAGAACTGTCTTCACATGAATTTGTAATGAGTGAAGATCGGGAGAGAAAATGGGTATATCGTCTAGATATTCCAGGACAAATGAGTGAATGTAATCTCTCAAGACTTCATTAATAAAATCTTGGAAGACAGCGGGGCTTGGCCAATCAAAACCACCTCATAGAGATGCATTGGTTCTTATCCTTAAATACATGAGGCAACACTTCAGCTGTGACATCCTGGCCCTGCGGAAAGCCAGGGGGGGCTTAGTTCTCTTGGACTTTAACTATCTCTGATCATGCCACTGTCACGTATCCATCCGCTTATAAAAATGTGGTTAATGACATTTACTGTCCACACAGGAAAAGTTGTGCCGAGCAGCAACCTAATCCACAGAAGGGTTAATGCTGAGCAGCAATTATGCAAATGGAAACCTGGTAACTGACTTTGTGGTCAAAGGCTGGTTACAGCCTATCAGCTCTAGAGGAGGGGTATTTAGGCCCAGTTCTCATCCTGCTCAGTGCCCTGTCATGGTTTCCCTTGTGGTTGTCTGAGAGCACGTTATTTATTCTGGTAATTCTTGTTATTTGACTTTGGCATTGTTTTTGACTTCCCTGTTTTCTGGTATCCCTAACTCCTGGCTTTTCCTTATCGTTGTGTCTCTTTCTGTATCCCTTGACCTCGGCTATTCCTGACTATTCTTTGGTACGTTAGTCCGGCCATTCTAAGATCCGGTATACGTTACCTATCAGTCCTCTGTGTTACACAATTCTACGTGCTGGATCATACTGTAATCCTGACAGCCACACACCTTCAGAGGGTCCAATTCTGGAGTCCTCAACTTATGAAAGTAGGTGGAGACAGCGCAGGACGTTAGACCACTGGTGGTGCTCTTGTAGGGGACAAGTTGGGGATGGGTGATTTAAAGTAGTCTTGCAAATTTTAAAACTATACTTTTGTGTGTACAATTTCCTAAATTTGTATATTGTATAAATTCCAGTCTCCACGGCAGCACAACTGCTGAGAAATGCATGTTCTGTGTGTGGCCCCATTTCACCTTTTATCTATGGGCAAGTTAGAAGTGTCTAGAATTGTAGCTCCTCACTCTTAATTTCAGCTACACTACTAATATGACATGCCATTGCCCCCAAGATTGAGGTGTCCTCCTTTCAATCACTGCTACTCCCAGTAATTTTTAATCCAGCATTCCCACTGACTATGGAGGCTACCGCCTTCTGGTAACTATTCGGGGTACCAACCCCACAAATTCAACAATGATTCCAGCAGGGTAAGTTTTGTCCCCTGGTGATTGATAGGACACAGGAAAATAACTTTACTGCCACAATTTCTATTTTGGCAACTATTGGATTTTGCTCATCTATCCCGTGTCTCGGAAACTTACATCTTTTGAGACTCTCTCTGATTACCCTGACCCCCTAGAACAGTGGGATCTCAGTTCTCCACAGTACACTGCAAAACCACTTGAAGGCACCCTCACCTAAATTCATGGGGAGATGGGAGGAGGCATGGGGACAAGAGTTCATGCCACAACAGTGGTTAAAAATAAGTGATCTAAGCTAACACTGAGGACTTTATGTGTAAAGGAGTCATTATCAGACTGGATCAATTTAAATGGAGTCCAAGAGAAATGGGATTATTTAAAAGTTGCACTACTGAAGGCAACAGAAAATTGCAGTAGGCTTGTCAGTAAAAGCAAAAATCTCAAGAAACCACTGTGGTACTCCGCAGATGTGGCCAAAATAGTAAAAAACAAAATGTTAGCTTTTAGTAATTATAAAAAAAAACAGAGTGAGGAAGACAGAATGATCTATAAGATTAGGCAGAAAGAGGCTAAGCAAGTTATAAGAGCTTCCAAATCACACACAGTAGAGAAAATAGCACAGTCAGTAAAAAAGGGGGACAAAACTTTTTTTAGATACATAAATGAGAAAAGAAAAGTAAAACAAGGACTAGTTAGATTAAAAACAAAAGAAGGAAGGTATGTAGAAGAGGATAAAGGTCTAGCTGACTGCCTCAATTAATATTTTTGTTTGGTATTTACAGATGAAAATGAAGGAAAGGGACATTGGTTAAGAAAAAGGATAAAGGAGTCATTTATTACACGTGAGTTTACAGAGGAAGAGGTTCTATTTCAACTGTCAAAAGTAAAGACAAATAAGTCGATGGGACCTGATGGAATACACCCACAGCTATTAAAAGAGCTTAGTGGTGTACTAGCAAACCCATTAACAGATTTATTTAAGCAATCATTGTTCACAGGAGTAGTCCCAGAAGATTGGAAGTTAGCGAATGTTGTGCCCATTCACAAGAAAGGTAATAGGGAGGAGTCGGGCAACTATAGGCCAGTAAGCCTTACTTCAGTAGTGGGGAAAGTGATGGAAACCATGTTAAAGGATAGGATTGTTGAACATCTAAAAACACATGGATTTCAAGATCAGAGACAACATGGGTTTACTTCAGGGAGATCATGCCAAACTAATCTTATTGATTTTTTTAATTGGGTAACTAAAATTATAGATCAGGGTGGTGCAGAAGACATTGCTTACCTAGGTTTCAGTAAGGCTTTTGACACTGTTGCACATAGAAGGCTTATCAATAAACTGCAATATTTAAGTTTGGATTCCAATATTGTTGAATGGGTAAGGCAGTGGCTGAGTGACAGGTAACAGAGGGTTGTAGTCAATGGAGTATATTCAAAGCTTGGGCTTGTCAACAGTGGGGTACCTCAGGGATCTGTACTTGGACCCATTCTCTTTAATATTTTTATTAGTGATATTACAGAAGGTCTTGATGGTAAGGTATGTATTTTTGCTGATGATACTAAGATATGTAACAGGGTTGATGTTCCAGGAGGGATAAGCCAAATGGAAAATGATTTAGGTAAACTAGAAAAATGGTCAGAGTTTTGGCAACTGACATTTAATGTGGATAAGTGCAAGATAATGCATCTTGGATGTAATAACCCAAGGGCAGAGTACAGAATATTTGATAGAGTCCTAACCTCAACATCTCAGGAAAGGGATTTAGGGGTGATTATTTCTGATGACTTAAAGGTAGGCAGACAATGTAATAGAGCAGCAGGAAATGCTAGCAGAATGCATGGTTGTATACGGAGAGGTCTTAGCAGTAGAAAGAGGGAAGTGCTCATGCCATTTTACAGAACACTGGCGAGACCTCACTTGGAGTATTGTACGCAGTACTAGAGACCGTATCTTCAGAAGGATATTGATACCTTAGAGAGAGTTCAAAGAAGGGCTGCTAAACTGGTTCATGGATTGCAGGATAAAACTTACCAGGAAAGGTTAAAGGATCTTAACATGTATAGCTTGGAGGGAAGACGAGACAGGGGGGATACTATATTTAAAAGAAGAAAAACTACCACAACAAGAGGACATAGTCTTAAATTAGAGTGACAAAGGTTTAAAAATAATATCAGGAAGTATTATTTTACTGAGAGGGTAGTGGATGCATGGAATAGCCTTCCAGCTGAAGTGGTAGAGGTTAACACAGTGAGGAAGTTTATGCATTTGTGGGATAGGCATAAGGCTATCCTAACTATAAGATAAGGTATTTAGAAAATTGGGCAGACTAGATTATTTTTATCTGCCATCACATTCTATGTTTCTATGACTCTACAAATTCTACACACTATAGGCCCATCAACTGTCAGCCAATGTTGGAGATATATGGGAAAGAGGAGTGTAACCTCCTCCACATCTGGGAGACTGCTTCTTAATCTGCCCCTATTGGGAATAGAATCCTTAGAATCCTTAAGAAATTCTCTGATAAACTGCCTCTTTGAGCCAGCTTAATTTTTGCTCCACCACACAACTAACAGGGTTATTCACTAAATTGAGAACTCAAGGTGAATTCAAAGTGAATTTCAGAATACATTAGTAGAAACCTTGAGATTAATCATTATGAACAGTGAAATTGCACCCTACAAAAGGAATATAAATATGGTTAGAGCAACTTAAGCTGTTTGGAAGAAATTGTAATGTCTGCGGTATTAGGTCATAAGTAGGAAGTGTGACATATCTAATTGCAAAAAAATTCATAGATGCAAAAAATATTTCTATGGCAATCACAACAGAGAAAATCAACATTTTCTATGTAGATTGGTGTCAAACACAAGGGGGAGTTCACTTATTGTCCCTATAGGTATGCCTTCCCTGTACCTATGCCATCTCCAGGGCAGTTTGGAAATTTTAAATGTATGCAGAAGGTATAAATCTAATGATGTGTGCTTACTAGGGGGGTATGTATAGTATATAGGAGTAATCCTGCTAGGATTGTGCCCAGGGCAAGTGCATCCCTACAGCTAGCACACAGCAGATTGCCTGTTAAGTCGGCTGGCCTCATCTGATGATGTCAGAAGGAGGGCATGACTTCTACTGACTCCCCAGCAGACAGTGGAAATCTGACAACATCACAAGAGGCTGGCCGACTTCATTGGCTGCTATGTGCTGGCTCCAGCTCCAGACCCACCTAACCACCAGGAATAAGGTTTCCCCCTCACTGGCCAAAGGTAATCGTCAGGGAGGAGGCTGCTGTGTGCTGGCTCCAGCTCCAGACCCACCTAACCACCAGGAATAAGGTTTCCCCCTCACTGGCCAAAGGTAATCGTCAGGTTTCCCCCTCACTGGCCAAAGGTAATAAAATAAAAATTAACAAGCCCTGTGCCCTCCTCTACAGCCTTTGACCCCCACCAAAGCCTCTGCCTCCCCCTTTACAACCCCTGTGCCCCCTCTACAGTCCATGTGCCTCTCTATAGCCCTTGCCACCCCTCTACAACTCCTGCCTGTTCTACAGCCCCTGATCTTCCTCTACAGCCCATGTCCCCACTATATGATCTCTCCACAGTTATGCTTTTTTCTTTTCTTTTGCTAAATATTATTACTCAGACTTGCAGTACAACAGGTCTATTGCTCTTCTTTTCTATGATAGGTAATTGTCAAAAAACTCAAGAAAATATGATTTACAAAATAAAATTGTGTATTAAAGTATGCAAAAAATGTCAAAAGAGAAAATATTAATATCATCTCATAAAATGTGAAAACTTTCATCAGGAGTAGGATACAAATAGAAGCTCTTTTTGTAAAATACAATAAAAATAATTTAACATACATTTGAAAAATAAAGGATGCAACGAAAAACACAATGTAGGAAAAACATCAATATATATTATACTTGTATGATTTACACTATAAAAAACTAAGAAAAAAATTACCTGCGCCCTTGGCAAATCCCTATGCATATTTAAACAAATGTGTTCCCATGTGTTCCTTATTAAGGGTTAATAAGCATGTAGGGGTGTATATAAAAAATACCCCTCTCTGTCTCATTGGAGATATATTTGCCAGAAGCAAGAAGGAAGCAGGGTGAAAGGTTAGTGTAGCACCCACCTGAGAGGTTTGCCTTGACATGGCAGATGGGCTAAACTAAATAACCTCCATTTGTTTAAATATACATAGGGATTTGGGAAGAGCCCAGGTAACTTTTTCTTTGGTTTTTACAGTATGTATTGGGGCTGATGTGTACTATGGTCGTTGCTGCTGCCCAGGAGTAGTGAGATTTTGAGCGCAAGACTTGCTTTTTTGTATTATGATTTACACTATGATTTGTTCTTTTTATTATAGTAATGTTGAGGAGTAAAAGTTACAGAACTACTATATAAGCATTTTAGGTTGCTGTTGCAGTCTGTGAAGTGTACCAAACACGCACAGAGAATATTATCACTTACTGAAACCAATTATAGAGATAATTTAATATATTAATAATAATAATTTAGAGGTACATGAATATATTTCTATACCGTAGTAGTGCATCTAAATATGTGCTTACAAACATGTTGGGGACATCAGAAAGCAAACCTGGGATTAGAGGACAGGATCCTGAATTGAGGACCGTCCCGTATGAAACAGGAAAAACAGGATCCTGAAGCAGTTAGAGATATTTTTCTCTTTAGAAAAGATAATGATCTCATTTCAATATTGTATAATTGACCTAATTTCTAAATGAGTGTTAATCTTGCATTATAACTATCACCATTCCATAAATGTTTATTACTATATCCCTCGAGTTCAACTGTTCAGACTAGAAAGACTTTGCATTTGTAAAACAAAATAGGAGAATTTGAATTATCTTTCTACTAGGTTATGAGAAAGAGGTTATCCAGACATACTGACAAATCAATAATGGATATTCAATCTCAAACAGGGAAATAGAAATTAAAAGTGAAATAATTTATATTATAAACATTTTTTTTGTCCTATATTCTAATAATGATCCTCATGTTGATCATTTTAAATGTAGGACATCCCTGCGTGTGAATATATTTTTGCCAATAAGAATGTGGAGTAATTTGAGTAGGACAAGATTGTCACAACAAGCAGACCCAGTGGAGCACTCCACTGGGTCTGTTTGTTGTGGCAATCTTGTCCCACTCAAATTACTCCACATTCTTGCATGTATTTGTGTTAAGGTTAGAGGTACCTACACATGTGTTGAGCTGCTCACCCTAATTGGGTTCTGTATTTTACTTAATTTGAAGCGCCTCATATTTTGCAGTTTATTTGTATTTATCATATGTTTGCTAGTGCTCTTTATTTTATATAGGAAACACTACATACAAATGAATGCATAGCTCAACACAAATCAGCAACATGTAATCCTTACTACAAAGGCTAAGGATGTGAATGCAATTGATATTAATTAACTTATGGCCATATTTCTATATTGCCATATTTGGCCTAGGCAAGGTATCTCACTATAGTCACCAAAACAACTACAGCTTAATGTAGTTGTTCTGGAGAGTATAATCATTATATGCAGACATTTTCATGCAAACACTGCCTTTTCAAAGAAAAGACAGTGTTTACATTGCCCCTAGGGACACCTCAAAGTGGCCACTCCTCAGAGGGCCACTGAAGGTGCTTCCTGGGGCAGTGCTGCACAGTAGGCAGCACTGCCATTCAGCGTCTCCACGCTCTGTATGGGGACGCTAAATTTTCCTCGTAGAGATGCATTGATTCAATGCATCTCTATGAGGAAGTGCTGATTGGCCAAAACTGTGTTTGGACCCTTCCCCTTAGTGATTTTCACCTATCCAATGCTTTTCCCATCTGCACTTTTGATGATGTCACCAAGGGGGTGGGACCAGCACCGGCGGACCTGCACAGCGCTGGCAATAAGGTGAGTTTTAATTGCTTTTAAGTGGGCTGAGGGGGGAGGCAAACCACCTAAATGGTGGGTTTTGCACTATAGGGTCAGGAATACATGTTTGTGTTCCTGACTTCCTTACCCTATAGTGTTTCTTTAAGATAAGGCCAGGGACTAATGAAAGTATTTAGAAAATTGGGCAGACTAGATGGGCCGAATGGTTCTTATCTGCCATCACTTTCTATGCTTCTAAGTTTGATGACCTAAAATTCCAATAATTCTATGCAATAGATGGCCAGTAAATCACGGGAGTTGTAGTTCAGCAAAATCGGTAGGGCAGAGTTTGAGATGCCTGATCTAGACTATATTCCACCACTAAGCAAGTGCTATAAGTACAAGTAGTCATTATGTAGTACAGAAGGCCTTACATAAGGTATCCACATTGGTGCAAAGGCCAAGCCAATCTAAAAAGGAAGCACATTGTTTAAGTGAAGATTTGTTTAGAATAATGCATGTAATAAACATATATTTTTGTTTGGCAATTTATATTTGTAAAGGGAAAGATTTTCGATAGAGCAGTTATTACATGAAACTGAGGTTTCACATTTGCTAATAATCGGTGTACACCTCTTTTTATATTACTATGAAACTGGCATTATATCACCAAATCCAGGCTGTGCCATTTTATCTAATTAAACACAAGTAGTGCATTCCACTTGGATTTGAGAGTCTTAATTGACAAATGAACAACACAAAAAGGGAGGGCTGCGCCACACATATATATAAAGGAACAATAAATTAATCTGAAAGTGGAAAATAATAGTTCCAATGAAAGAGACAGAATGTCTCACATAACGAAGAACCCCTCTCAGAGTATGATGTAGGATGGAGATTTCCTTAGGGTCGAAGAATTCTTGGCTAGAATTTTCTCAGATGTTCACAACATATGGAGAGATAAGAGGTAGAAAAATCCAATAGTGTGACAAAACTACATACCCCGTGAACACCAGTCAACTTTGCAAACACCTAATTCTTTTCAGAGACAAGCAAGGAGATCGCTGTTCGGTAACTTTGTTCCCATGAACTAGGTGACAAAACCCTACATATGAGCCAGGGGAACCGTTCATTGTTTTGTTCGGTTTGGAACTCCTGAAATTTACCATCCGCTACCACAGAAACTATGCAACTATTTCAGGCAGGTGCCTCATGAGCGGTCGGTCAAAACTTTACCCCGGTGGCGATTCAACTGTGTTCGTGGGATCTGAGTGCTATTTGGACAACTTGGGCCTCAGATCCAGGCTATCTGAGGATATGACACTTATGGGTGTTCCTATATGTTTTGTGTGTATTATGTAATTTTAATATTTTGTATTTTATGCAGAGTCATGGTGACTCAGAATTTCGTGGGCGTGTTGTGGGAGTTTTTGTGGGCGTGTACACTGTACTCTTGAATCGCATAAAAGCCGGCCATCTGGCCTGAATAAAATGATTCCTGTTGTACCCTTCATCTAGTCTAGGCTGATGTTTGGGTATGTGACTGACGAACCGCTGGATTTACTTTCATGCTGCACTTTGATTCTTGGGAACGTACGAGTCAGCGCGCCGAACTGCAGGCTATAATCACTAAGTACCTAGCAGTTCAAGAGCATATGAACGAACGGGTATACGAAATACCAGCGTTCGTTACATGTAATATGTAAAACAATAAGTAAAATAAAATGATGATATTAAACTCAGATTAGTTAGAGCCATGGCCAGCTCTAGCATGTCTTGCATACAGTGGTACAATCCCCACTTATAGGATATTATGTAAGTATCCTCGGCGTTGTAAGGAACCAGAACTCAAGGAGAGAGAAATACAAAAGAAACAATAGTACTCTCAATAAAATACATGAAAGTATTTAAAATGTAATAAAAATATACTCACAAAGATAGAGCAGGCTCAATGCTCTATGGTAACAGCGTTAGTGGTATGATCCCCATCTAGGATTCTTTGGAGTAGGCGATAATATATATAAATGCCAAGTTTTATGTAAAAGTAAAAAATAAAATAAAATATAAAATAAAAGGATAATTGTCACAATAGGCTATTGCAGTGACCAAAAATCTCTTTATTATTAAAATATAAATAGTAAACATCCACAATGCATTTCGCCAAAGTGGCTTCTTCAAATGGATTAAAAACATACATACTGGCAAGGGAAGTTTTATATAGGCAAAAAACAAATTACAATTGGCGCCAAAATTACATCATCCAATTAGAAAGCAAGTTTAATGACATAATAGAAATATCTTAAAAACATATATATTTACAACAATATACTTTTAAAACATATAATTGTCGAAAAATTATGTTTAAACAAGAGTTTGGTAAATTGATATTGACATACATTGCCAAAACACGTGACCAACTGGTATGATAAAGACCATACCAGTTAATAACAATGTGCATCACTAGTGGAGAAGCTCCCAGCTGCTGTGTTTGATGCATGACTGGATTTCTCATTAGGCAGAATAGGAAACTGACCACTAGGGAGTTATTTCTCCCCATCAGCCCTTTTGAGCTTAAATAGGCTGATGGGGAGAGATAACTACAAGAAGCCTTGGCCAGTGTCCCCTGTAATCCAGTCAGCCTTAATAACAGACCTGCAGGAAAGATTTTAGAGGGTGAAAAACTCAGTGCTGTCACAGCTCCTACAGTGTCTGTGTGTGAAATTGGACAGGAAGTGGAATGAATTACTTCCCATCTGCCAATTAACAGCCTCTCACACAGGAATGCCATGCAGGTGGATCAGAGGAAGCTCTCAGTGGTGCTCACTGTATAACCACCCCTACAGCTCTAATGTCAATATCACTGGTCTACAGAAGGCATACTAGGGTGAGTATTTTACAAATAACCCTTCAAACTCCAGCACTCAAAGCCTAAACATGAAATTAAACCCTTTACCTTATTCCTGTGTTTAACTCAGCTTAAAAATGAAACACCCCATGTACCCCAATACTAAATTTAATCCATCTCTAGTCCTAAACTAAAAAAACAGCCTTTATACTACAAATTTAACCTCTTTCATGTGTTAATCTTCTAAACAATCTAGGTCAGTGTTTCCCAACTGGTGTTCCGCGGAACATAACTGGTGTTCCACAGCTATTTGCCTATCAGGTGGACCATGCACTCAGGGCCACCCGATGGGTATTGCTGAACACCATTTAGGGCTCCGGTAGTATCAAATGTGGGAAGGAAGTGACAGATGGTCACTTCCTTCCAGTCATAGAGAGCGCTGTGCTGGAGGGAAAGAGCAGGGAGTGAGCAGCACTCCAATCAATTCATCCTCCTGCAGACAAAAGGAATGCTAACAGGAGGGTGGCTGCAAATAAATCAATTATAAGGTGTTTGTATCTGTCAGTGTGTGTGTATCTGAGTGTGTATTTGTCAATGTGTGTCAGTGTGTGAGTGTATGTGTCAATGTGTTTATCTGTGTGTCAAAGTGTGTGCATGTGTCACTGTGTGTATCTGAGTGTGTAACTCTGTGTATCTGTGTTTCAGTGTGTGTATCTGTGTGTAAAGTTGTGTGTATGTGTCAGTGGGTATTGAGTATGAGTATGTGTATGTTCCAGTGTGTGCTTCTCTCTTTGTGTATGTGCTATTGTGTGTATCTGTGTGGGGATGTGCCAGTGTGTGTATCTGTGTGTCATGGTGTGTATGTGTCACTGTGTGTCATGGTGTGTATGTGTCACTGTGTGTATCAAAGTGTCAGGCCCGGACTGGCCATCGGGCACACCGGGCAAATGCCTGGTGGGCTGCGGTGGCCATGGGCCGAGGCCGGCTGGGAGATCACAGGATCTCCCTGCCGGTCTTTGCAGGGCCGGCACTATCCAAATGCCGGCCCTGCAGTAGTCTACAGCTGGCCGGTGGGGAGATCAGAGATCTCCCTCACCGGCCCACATAGAGTATACTGCGGCAGCCGGCGGGGAGAGAGCTCTGCGCATGGTATACCCTGGAAGAGCATTGAACCAACATGCTCACTTTGTGATGGGGCGTGCTTTTCATTGGTGATGACAAAACACACCCTATCAGGCCCCGCCCCCTTTTTAGTGGGCCGCTGTAATTAAAAAATGCCCGGGCCGAATTTTCTTCCCAGTCCGGCCCTGCTAAGTGTGTGTGTATGTGCCAGTGTGTGTAGTGTGCATGTGCCAGTGTGTGTATTTTTGTGTCTCTGTGTATGTGTAAGTGTGTTTATATTTGTGTATCTGTGTTATGTTTATCTGTATAAGTATGTATGTTGTGGCAGTATACAGGGAGTGCAGAATTATTAGGCAAGTTGTATTTTTGAGGATTAATTTTATTATTGAACAACAACCATGTTCTCAATGAACCCAAAAAACTCATTAATATCAAAGCTGAATATTTTTGGAAGTAGTTTTTAGTTTGTTTTTAGTTATAGCTATGTTAGGGGGATATCTGTGTGTGCAGGTGACTATTACTGTGCATAATTATTAGGCAACTTAACAAAAAACAAATATATACCCATTTCAATTATTTATTATTACCAGTGAAACCAATATAACATCTCAACATTCACAAATATACATTTCTGACATTCAAAAACAAAACAAAAACAAATCAGTGACCAATATAGCCACCTTTCTTTGCAAGGACACTCAAAAGCCTCCCATCCATGGATTCTGTCAGTGTTTTGATCTGTTCGCCATCAACATTGCGTGCAGCAGCAACCACAGCCTCACAGACACTGTTCAGAGAGGTGTACTGTTTTCCCTCCTTGTAAATCTCACATTTGATGATGGACCACAGGTTCTCAATGGGGTTCAGATCAGGTGAACAAGGAGGCCATGTCATTAGATTTTCTTCTTTTATACCCTTTCTTGCCAGCCACGCTGTGGAGTACTTGGACGCGTGTGATGGAGCATTGTCCTGCATGAAAATCATGTTTTTCTTGAAGGATGCAGACTTCTTCCTGTACCACTGCTTGAAGAAGGTGTCTTCCAGGAACTGGCAGTAGGACTGGGAGTTGAGCTTGACTCCATCCTCAACCCGAAAAGGCCCCACAAGCTCATCTTTGATGATACCAGCCCAAACCAGTACTCCACCTCCACCTTGCTGGCGTCTGAGTCGGACTGGAGCTCTCTGCCCTTTACAAATCCAGCCACGGGCCCATCCATCTGGCCCATCAAGACTCACTCTCATTTCATCAGTCCATAAAACCTTAGAAAAATCAGTCTTGAGATATTTCTTGGCCCAGTCTTGATGTTTCAGCTTGTGTGTCTTGTTCAGTGGTGGTCGTCTTTCAGCCTTTCTTACCTTGGCCATGTCTCTGAGTATTGCACACCTTGTGCTTTTGGGCACTCCAGTGATGTTGCAGCTCTGAAATATGGCCAAACTGGTGGCAAGTGGCATCGTGGCAGCTGCACGCTTGACTTTTCTCAGTTCATGGGCAGTTATTTTGCGCCTTGGTTTTTCCACACGCTTCTTGCGACCCTGTTGACTATTTTGAATGAAACGCTTGATTGTTCGATGATCACGCTTCAGAAGCTTTGCAATTTTAAGAGTGCTGCATCCCTCTGCAAGATATCTCACTATTTTTGACTTTTCTGAGCCTGTCAAGTCCTTCTTTTGACCCATTTTTCCAAAGGAAAGGAAGTTGCCTAATAATTATGCACACCTGATATAGGGTGTTGATGTCATTAGACCACACCCCTTCTCATTACAGAGATGCACATCACCTAATATGCTTAATTGGTAGTAGGCTTTCGAGCCTATACAGCTTGGAGTAAGACAACATGCATAAAGAGGATGATGTGGTCAAAATACTCATTTGCCTAATAATTCTGCACTCCCTGTACGTGCATACATTTGAGAAATCAAAAACCAACACCATATGCAAAAAAATCCCTGCAAACAAAAATATTATATGCCAAAACTTCCCTGAATTCAAACTCCAAAATCATATACAATCACTAAAACACACCCTTCACTTAAACACCAATACTACATACAAATGTACATCTGCATTTAATAGCCAACACTACATCCAAACACACCACTGTACGCAAATGCAAACATAACTTACAAATGCACCCCTGTATTAAAACACAAATCATATACAATCTGTAGAAATATACCCTATATACTCGAGTATAGGTCGACCCAAATTTAAGTTGAGACCCCAAATTTTACCACCAAAAACTGGGAAAACTTATTGACTCGAGTATAAGACTAGGGTGGGAAATGCAGCAGCTACTGGTAAATTTCTACATAAAATTAGATCCCCCAAAAATTATATTAATTGAATATTTATTTACAGTGTGTGTATATAATGAATGCAGTGGGTGTGTGTGTGTATATAATGCAGTGTGTTTGTATGAATGCAGTGTGTGTATGAATACAGTGTGTTTGTGTATGAATGCAGTGTGTGTGTGTGTGTACATGAATGCAGTGTGTGTGTGTATAAGTGCAGTATGTGTATGAGTGCAGTGTTTGTGTGTGTATGAATGCAGTGTGTGTGTGTATGAATGCGGTGTGTGTGTGTGATGCATAGTGTGTTTGTGTATGTGATGCAGAGCCTTGGTGGGGGGTGGGCATTTTATTTATTTATTATTATTTTTTTTTTTTTTTATATTAATATTTTTTTAATTGTAATTTTTTTTTATTATTTAATTTTATTTTCATCCCCCCTCCCTGCTTGTTAGCTGGCCAGGGAGAGGGGCTCTCATTCCCTGGTGGTCCAGTGGATGGGCTGTGTAAGAGGGGGGCTGGCAGAGAGCTGTAACTTACCTTTCCTGCAGCTCCTGTCAGCTCCCTTCTCCTCCACTGCAAGTCTTGCGGTGTGAGTGCCGCGCGGAGAGTTGCCACGGTAAACCGTGGCAATGCTCTGACCCCACAGAGATGAAGTGGATTTTTAACCTACATACCCTCACGCCTTTTGGTTTAAATTCCGATTTTGAGCTGCCGTATATACTCGAGTATAAGTCGAGTTTTTCAGCACATTTTTTGTGCTGAAAAACCCCCAGTTGACTTATACGCGAGTTAATGTCTGTATTATGGCAATTTACATTGCTATAAAACAGACCAGGACCGCCGGGCTCATTACAAGCCCGGCGGTCCTGTTGGGGGCTGGCAGCGAGCTGTTACTTACCTTTCCTGCAGCTCCTGTCAGCTCCCTTCTCTCTCCTTCGTTCCGGTCAGCTCCCCTGTCAGCTCCACTGTAAATCTCGCGAGAGCCGCGGGTAATGCTCTGCACGGCCGCGAGACTTACAGGGGAGGAGAAGGGAACTGACCGGCACGCAGGAGAAAGGAGCTGACAGGAGCTGCAGGAAAGGTAAGTTACAGCTCTCTGCCAGCCCCCAACAGGACCGCCGGGCTTGTAATGAGCCCGGCGGTCCTGGTCTGTATTATGGCAATGTAAGTTGTCATAATACAGACATTGACTCGAGTATAAGCCGAGTTGGGGTTTTTCAGCACAAAAAATTTGCTGAAAAACTCGACTTATACTCGAGTATATACGGTATATATTACAGTTAAAGTGAGAAATCAGTTAATGTGCACATTACCTAGTTAATCTGCAGATTAACTGATTTGCTCAGTTAAAGTGCGGAATCAAGAGTTTTCCGCACTTTACCTAGGTAATGTGCATATTAACTGCTTCTGTATAGTTAAAGTGCAAAATGTTTGTTTCTTTCCCTTGGTAAAGAGGAAATTATTTATTACAAAATGTCCTTGCAGAAACCTGTTTCACCCTTTTTCAGTGCAAAAGTTTGTTTCTTTCCCTTGGTAAAGAGGAAATTATTTATTACAAAACGTCCTCGCAGCAGAACCTGTTTCACCCTTTCAGTGCAGTCTCTGCAGAGTCGTTCACTTCTCGTCTGAATGAAGAAAGATTCTGCGTGAACCTGTCTCGATTCTTTTGTGAGCAAGTTCCTTTTCAATGCCCTCTATTCGAATTCTCAAAGCATAGACGCATGGCTTGTTGCTTCTCAGAGGGGGCTGGCTACTAACAACAATGCTGCTCCGTAAGTCAGAGAAATACTTCTCATTGAGGGGAATGAGACCAAGGAGAGGTCTGCTCATGGACCACTGATTTCGACAGTCCTTCAAATATGATGATAATGATATTGAGAACAGTGGAGAGCATCTGCTGGATCATTTCAGAGTAGTTGCTGCATAATGTGCAGGAAGGCACTCGCTCTCTTGTGGTGGTGGGGGGCTCCTCATTTCTTACCAGTTCGGAATAACTGTTTTGAAGAGGAGGTATATGACTATGTGGTTTAGAAAGGTTTAGAAAAGCAAGCAAAGAAAATTTTTGCAGTTTCTAATGTAAAGCAGCCAAATGTCGACAAAGGTGTCACTGTGAGAATTAAAGTACCCGAAGTGGACAGAGCAAAAACTGATGCCCGCTCAATTTTTAGCTGTGGTTCTTAATAAAACAGAGGATGGCTTTTATAAACTTGGTACTAAAATGGGTATTTTGAAACAATTGTATGCCAAATCGGAATTCAGTGTTTGCAAAGAGAGATTTTTAACGAAAGATGTCCCTGCTGTAGAAATATCTTTACGTCAAACAGCAATCAAACAATCCCTTGGGAGCTGGGCAGGGTTTCCGAAAATGTGACTGCAAATCGAAAATGTACCACAAATAGGTGTGCTTGTCGCAAAAAACAATTGCTATGTAATTCAAAGTGTCACCAATCTTTAGATTGCACTAATAAGTAAGCATAGTTTTAGAATATGTTTGTTTAACAAATTCATTTCCTTAATCGTTTGATTCTTTCTATTGCAGTTTTGTAACAGAAACTTGCTTCTTTGTTGCTTAATAAATAATATTATGTTAACTCGATTCTTGTTTGATTGTACTAACTTGCTTTTTAAACGTTGCTGTTGTTCCAGCAAAAGATCTTATTTTGCACTTTAACTAGTGCCTAGTAGGTAATGTGCAGATTGACTAGGTAATGTGAGAAATCTTTGAGAAATGAAACAATTTTCTGCACTTTAACTGATCAGCCTAGTTAATGTGCACATTAACTAGGTAATGTGCACATTAACCGATTTCTGCACTTTAACTGTAACATATATATATATATAATCAAAAACAAATTTGCCAAAAAAAGAAACATTTTGGGGGGGTTCCACAATGTTGGTACACTATGTCAAATTAATTGGAAACCTCTGCCCTATGTAATACTGATAGGATAAAAACATATAACCAAGCTGCCATTGTGACCTCAGCTTCCATTTCTTGTTTAACACTTAAGGACAGAGGCAATTATACATGTTCTGATCAAAACAAAATCAAAACAAACCATAGAATTTGACTATATGTCTATTCACCTCTTTCATATTAAGTGCACCCACACTTATTATATAACTAAAAAAGATTTAAAAAAAATAAGAAATGTTATTTTCTTAGTTCTGCATGGCATTTTGACTGTGAATGTCATAATACTGTTAGCTTCCACTGCAATAAAATACACATATTTGTGTTCAGCAATGTCTCAAGAGTACAACAGTACCCCACCAAGTTCAGGTTTTATGGTGTTTTGGAAAATTACAGGGTCAAATAAAGTGCTTTCCCCTTTCCGGTTTTTACACATTTAAATTTTCCACAATGGTTATGTTGCCTTTGAGACTGTATGGCCACCCAAGAATGAAAATTACCCCCATCATAAAGGGTACAGCAATGCTGGGCAATCAGAGGGACATAAGTTAGAGGCAGCTCCTACTACCAGCTGACAACAGGGGAACTCCTGGCAAGATCAGGTAGACAGCCCATGGTAATAAAACCTTAAACAATTCCCTGATTTAGGTGACATACCAGAAAGATCTTCGAGGTATATAGCAAGACAGGAGAAAGTTGGATCAACTCTCCAGCTCTAGGCTTGGATGAAGGCCAAGATCTTTGAGACATGGACATTGGGCTCTTAGAGTCGAAGTCCTCTTCTTTCAGGGGTTTGCAGAATACTTTAGTGGTTTGTCGTCTTCAGTGGTGAGCAGTCTTCTGCTTATGTGAGTGATGAAGTGGGGTCTTACCCCTAACAGCCCTCTGCCCAGATGGGCTGATGTGGAGTTGTACTTGGGTTTGTGTGCAGGCTATACCCGAGGGTGTCCCACTCATCCTCCTGCTCCCCAGCTTTTAACTTGCTGCCCAGAAGGTGTAGGCATTATGCAAGCCTCAATGGCACCCAAAAACGGTTGAAAATATCCTCCAGCCTCTGCAATGTGTGCTCCACAGAGCCATGCAGGAGACTACCAGGCTGTGTCAGCTTGTGTCCATGAAGTCAGAGCATGGTGGTCATCTTAGGATATCCAAGGTTGTGCAGGAGCTGCCATCATGAATCAGCATAGCCAGTGGGGTTGAGCCAGTGGGGACAGGGATAACCCTCACCAGTCCAGAGTGAGGGGGGATTCAGGGCTGCAAAGTAAATCTGCAAGCTAATCCAAATCTACTCAGGGTGTGAGAACGGCCGCCTCTCTCACCCAATGAGTCCGCTAAGCATTAGTGATTTTTTTGCAAAAATGAAGTTGGGCTTATACTGGAACCACTCAAGGGCATCCCGTTAAGATCTTGTGCTAGGTATGCCCCAGATTATTCAAAATGTGAGCGTAAAACACGAGATAGCTCATAACATATCAGAGTTGAGTAGAGAGCTCCCATAGAGTGTGTATGTACGCCATGCGGTGCAAGTACCGCCCCGTATTTTGCATTTTTTTCATACTTTTTTTTTGCATTTTTTACATTAAAACAGCACTTTCACTGATGGTCATTGCTGCTGCCCAGGAGTAATGGGAGTTTGAGCGCAGGACTTGTTTCTTTGTATTTGAGGTAACTTTTTTTCTTTGGTTTTTACTATATGTATTTTGGCTGATGTGTACTATGGTCGTTGCTGCTGCCCAGGAGTAATGGGAGTTTGAGCGCAGGACTTGTTTCTTTGTATTTGAGGTAACTTTTTTCTTTGGTTTTTACTATATGTATTTTGGCTGATGTGTACTATGGTCATTGCTGCCGCGCAGGAGTAATGGAAGTTTGACTTGTTTCTTTGTATTTGTATTCACTTTTGTATCACAAAGCTAGGTTACAATGCTGCTGCCCATCCCATGTGTTCCCTATTAAGGGTTAATAAGCATGTAGGGATGTATATAAAAATACCCCTTTCTGTCTCATTAGAGATATCTTTGCCAGAAGCTCAAAAAAGCAAGGTGAATGGTTAGAGTTAGGACCCACCTGGGAGGTCTGCCTTGATGTGGCAGGTGGGCATACTCTCTCATGGCCATTGGAGGTAACTAAAAACCTCCATTTGTTTAAAAAATACATAGGGATGTGGAAAGAGCGCAGGTAACTTTTTTTCTTTCGTTTTTACTGTATGTATTTTGGCGGATGTGTATTATGGTCGTGTCTGCTGCCCAGGAGTAATGGGAGTTTGAGCGCAGGACTTGTTTTTTTTGTATTTGTAAAAACCAAAGAAAAAAAGTTACCTGCGCTCTCTCTCAATTCCTATGTATATTTATAAAAATGGAGGTCATTTAGTTACTCCAATGGCCACTGGAGGGAATGCCCGCCTGCCAATGTCAAGGCAGATCCCCCTAGATGGGTCCTACTCTGACCCTTTACATTGCTTCCTTGAGCTTCTGGCAAAAATATCTCTAATGAGACAGAAAGGGGTATTTTTTATATACACCCCTATATACTTGTCAACCCTTTAATAGGGAACACATGGCATTGGAACCTAGCTGTGTGATACAAAAAGTGAATACAAATACAAAAAGAAAAGTCCTGCGCTCACTCCCATCACCCCTGGCTGGCAGCAATGACTACAGTACACATCAGCTAATACATATAGTAAAAACCAAAGAAAAAAGTTACCTGTGCTCTCTCCTCAATTCCTATGTGTATTTAAACTAATGGAGGTCATTTAGTTACTCCAATGACCACTGGAGGGAATGACCGCGGGCCAACGTAAAGGCAGGAGTGATTCAAGTAATATTGAGGTATTGTAGAATATGTATATTTGTATGGTACACTTCTTTTGCCCTTTTTATGACAGGCCTACTGCATTGTCGGTTCCGGCACACCACAACTGACCGGTACTATTGACTAAGATGATTATTGCTAATTATGTGTTATCTAACCATTACGGCAATATTCTCCCAACCACAAATATATATATAATTTAATTCTAAGTGTGTTTATATATATATTAATATAAACAAATAGTATGAAATGATTATATATGTATTATATTTTCTTTTGCAGCATTAGGGGGACTGCCTGAAAACCCAGGCATTCCCCCTGTAGGCAGAGCTAGGCAAGCTATGCGGGCCATTTAAGCGCTCTGTGAGAGTTATCACATGGCCTTGGAGCATGGGCGTCCACAGGAATTTTTCCGGGGGGGGGGGCACAATTGTGATGACATCCATGATTGGCCCCTTTTTTACTGTGTCATGAAGGGGAGGGGCATAGTCTTAAAACAAGTCGTAGTCGAATAAAGCAAGGGTGAATAGTGTTTTCACAACTATGGTGTCAGGAATTTCTGCTCCTTTTCCTACTTTACCTTTGTGCTCCTTCTGATTCTTTCTGCTAACTTTGTGCTCCTTCTGTCCCTTCCTGCTCCTACTGCCCCTTTCTGCTCCTTGCAGATGCTTTCTGCTCCTTGCTGACCCTTCCTGCTAATTTCTATTCCTTTGTGCTCCTTCTCCTACATTACCTTTGTGCTCCTTCTGATTCTTTCTGCTAACTTTGTGCTCCTTCTGTCCCTTCCTGCTCCTTCTGCCCCTTTCTGCTCCTTGCAGATGCTTTCTGCTCCTTGCTGACCCTTCCTGATAATTTCTATTCCTTTGTGCTCCTTCTCCTACATTACCTTTGTGCTCCTTCTGCCCCTTCCAGCTCCTTGCTGGCCCTTTCTGCTACTTCTCCTACTTTACCTTTGTTCTCCTTCTGATTCTATTTGCTCCGTATCCTTTGTGCTCCTTCTGTCCCTCCCTGACCCTTTCTGCTCATTGCTGACTCTTTCTGCTCCTTGCTGTCACAACTGCGACCAGGCCCATCACTCCAGGGGACCCGGCCACCCTGCAGACCCCTGTGACCGGGTGTTAAGGTGCCCATCGGTTGGCCCATGCTGTCAGGGCCACCCAATGGAGATGGATTGTCAGGGGACCCAGTCAGCACTGGGTGCTTTAACAGCGCGGCCGGGCCCCCTGTGATGAGATCATCACAGGCTGGGAGGAAGTGACTCTCCGTCACTCCTCCTAGCTATCACTGAGAGCCCGTGCGGGAGGAAGAACAGGGAGTCAAAGTGGGAACTCTGACTCCTGTCAACCTGAGCCACCACTGGACCCCAGGGAAAGTCAGCCTCCTGCACCTAAAATGTAGGAAACAGGAGGGTGACTTAAATATTATGTGTCTGTCTGTATGTATGTGTGTGTCTGTCTGTATGTGTCTGTGTCAATCTGTTTGTATGTATGTATGTATGTAATTATGTATGTGTGCCTGTCTGTTTTTATGTATGGGTCTTTGTATGCATGTGTGTCTTGTGTGTGTGTTTGTGTGTATCTGTCTGTATGTGTATGTGTGTCTGTGTGTATGTGTGTGCCTGTCTGTTTGTATGTATGTGTGCCTGTCTGTCTGTGTGTGTCGTGTGTGTGTATGTCTGCCTGTCTGTGTCTGTCTGAATGTATGTGTGTGTGCCAGTCTGTTTTTATGTATGTATGCGTGTCTTTTGTGTGTGTGTGTGTGTGTGTGTGTGTGTATGTATGTGTCTGTCTGTATGTGTTTGTCTGTATATTATGTGTGCCCGTCTGTCTGGATGTATGTGTCTTTGTATGCATGTGTCGTGTGTGTATGCATGTGTCTGTATGTATCTGTCTGTCTGTGTGTGTGTGTGTGTCTCTGTGTGCGTGTGTCTGTTGGAGGGGGAGTTAGAGGGGGGAAGAGGGAGGGTGGCCCATGGATCAGTTTCACACCAGGGCCCCATGGTCACCCTCTATAGGCTGTCTCCCCCCATCCCTCCCTTTCCTGATCTTAGGCTGCCCCCCCCATCCCTCACTTACCTAATCTGTAGGCTGTGTCCCCCCATCCCTCACTTACCTGATCTGTAGGCTGTATCCCCCCCATCCCTCACTTACTTGATCTGTAGGTTGTCTCAGCAGTCTCTTGGCTGCACTCTGTACTGCTCCCCTTTGGATTCAGTCAGGAGAGAGAAGCAGGGATAAGATCCTGCTAAGATTCCTATCCTTCCTGCCTCTCTCCACACCGGTATTGCAGTGTATTCTAAATCTGAAATGAAAAATAACTGCACGAGCTGAAAAATCCCCCTTGCCCCCCACCCCCTCTCCGGCAGATGCCCATGCCTGGGAGGCCTGATTCGCTGGAGGGGACTGTTTGGGCTATCAGGCAGTGCCCCTTAAGCGGAGAGCCGGAAAGGTAAGTATCCTGGTGGCTCCAGGGCTCTAAGCCGTTGCGGCGTTCTATGCTGCCGCAACTGCTTTAAGCCCATTGTAATGCAGACAGCATACAATACCGTAACGGCATTATGGGGTTAACTGCTCAAAGCTGCTCAAGTAATCATTTATATAGAGACAGTATTAAAATATATCTTATTACTAACTTGTTTGTGCAAATAACCTTGTACTAGATGTCTCCAGTAAATGTTCAGTATATATATCAGAGAACAAACATAAACAAAACCACAACTCGGTCAAGCTGACCCTTATATTTGATAACTTGCTTCCTTCTCATCAATGCGAATTTAAAAGTCAATGCCATGTTAAATGCAATGTCTGTCTAGTAATAATGAGTAACGTTTGACAAATGTATAATGTTTATAATGTGATCTAATGCCATGTGGTAAGATACCTATATAATCTGATATGTTATACCAATAAAGTCAAAATTGATTTGCAACCTTACTGTTCTGCCAATCCTTTAAGCTCGTAGGTGTGATGTCCTGATTGGATTGCCAAGTACTGACTTCAGCCATTATGATTCCCCAGGGAATGAAATTAGCCCCATCAGCATGGGCGTCCACAGGGGGGGGAACGGGGGGCACTTGCCCCCCCCTGGATTTTTCAGCTTGTTCTGCTATTTTGTGTGAGATTTAAAATGAACTGCAATACCGGCGCATACTGTGTATGGAGAGAGACAGGGATAGGAAGCTGCATCTTATCCCTGCTTCTCTCTGCTGATTGAAACCGCAGGGGAACAACACATGCAGCCAGAGAGAGCCTACAGATCAGGTGGGGGGATGGGGGGCAGAGACAGCCTACAGAACAGGGGAGTGAGGGATGGGGGGCCAGAG